>CM060256.1:3726678-4926678 GCA_030684275.1 Acipenser oxyrinchus oxyrinchus | reverse complement strand
AATCCCGATTTCGCAATAAAATGTAATTTTCTTTCTTGTAATCCCTATGAGGCCTGGCTGCTGTGTATAGAAAGACTGCCATTGTGCAGCCTTATTCTGCAAATGTAATCAATTCTACTAGACTTTGTTTTTGACATACTGTACATTCCCTAGTTGTAACTAAAACCACACTTGTATTTTCAGCTCTTCATAATATAGAAACTTTGGTTTTGATTAAAAGCGATCGTGAACGGAAAAAATAAATGGTTTAAAAAGGAAGCATGTAATTTAAAACTACATTTCAATTACTGTATAATGACTTTATAATTGGAGACGCTGAAATTTGCTGATGTCTGTTTACTTCACTCTTCCCACACTTTAGCCTTCTGTGCACTCCACTTAGAAATGTAGCTTAAGCTTCCTCTATCATTAACTCACTTGCCACTACATCACTATATCAGTGAGGAAGGTATACTTCAGCTACTGTATTTGTTATGCTGCTGTGATTTCACTAGAAAGAGCCAGAAGTAAGACAAGGTGAAAAGGTAACGCCCTAGAAATCATCATATTTTTTCCTTGGTGACAAAATCCTCAAGAAAACAATACAGGCTGCTAAACTCGGCCCAGAAAAGTTGCAGCTTGACTGTGGAGCGACCCAAAAAGAGAATAACTGACTGAGCTTGTTTCAAAGCACTTGGCTTTTTCAAGTGTATGATTTCATTATCCTTTATTAATTACTATGGAATTTTCCATTACAATAACAGTTTGAGTTCGACGAAAGCTGTAGCTGCGTAATGTCTGTCCTCTGCAGATTACACTGGCTTTGAACTACTGCCCAAAGGAAGAGAGAGAGAGAGAGGGAGAGAGAGGCGTGCACCGCAAGGCTTATCGCTGAGTGAACAGATGTGCACACTTAAGGTACTCTACAGCAAATCAAAACACGCATTGTATTTTTTCGAAAATATAAATTAGACAAGCTTGCTCATGCCTCTACAATGAAGTTATAACGAATCATAATAAACATTCAGCTAAAAAATGACTCTCAATATACAATTTTAAAAGTTCAAAACGAGCATCCGCACTCTCTCCCATTGCTGTGGATAACCATTGACTTGAAATCCAATATTAGAACAAACTAATGTGCTTCACGTAGTCTTAACATATAAAGTGATACAGCCCCTGATTTACAGTACTCCTAAGTACACAGAGAAGCTTTGACAACGTTTGCATGCTGCTCGGGGGAAATCTACAGGAATACTGCCAGGTGGTGCAATCGCACTTTATATTTCACTTGCTGTCTGAATGAGCTGTTGAGCAGGTGGGTGTATGGGGGCTGTATAACAGATATCGTTCAAGTTAAACAGTGTAGCCAGTCAGAATAGAAGTACAGCTGAAAACATTTTGAGGAAAGAGTCATTTCTGTCACAGCATATCCAGCCAAAATATTAAATGGTGAAAAATAAGCTTGGATTGGAGAGGTTTGATAAGCTCAACAACAACTCACTGACTAAATATGTAAAGTGCAGATAGATAGGCTGAAGAAACTATACTACAAAATGAATGTTAAGGAGATCATAAACGTCATCCGGGTTTCATTCACAAAAAACAAAAAAGCTGAAACAGCAATATCTGGTACACACATGGCAATCCCTCTCACCTACTGTACATCAACCTCATTACATCATTGTCTACTAAAGAAGACATTTACAAGAATGAATGTGTGATGATTTTTTTTGTAGCTATGTTGTAAAGACACCGCAATCCCTCTCATAACTGATTCAAGGCAGACTGGGCACTTGGTTGGCAGGTGCTTCCCTATCCAAGGCTTCACAAATTATAAGTGTTTCACAAGTGATAACTCAGAAGGTATCAGCCCCTCAGAAGAACTCTGATGCAGATATTGGTGCAAGCAGGTACAGAACACACTTGCTAAAGTACAACTGATCTGGACATGCTTGGGAAAGGGATGAAATGAAACAAAGGTCCAGGACCCAAAAAAGCATCAGGCCAGCCAAAGATTGGACTAGCGGAAGAAATGTGTGCGCGTGTGCCTGTGTGGTCCACATGCTCCAGGTGTTGGGGAAGTAATCCAAGAGAAAAACAAACTATCAGAAGCTCATGCATGTCTACCAGAATGTTTTAGTGGAATTACAGGCAAGTCTGGTGTGCAACAAGTCTGTTACAAGGTTTAACTTATGGTAAATTAGTTTTGGAGATAATACACAGCATGTTCAAAGTTGCCTGTTACATTCTCAGTACTAACCTAGAGGAAATTTAAAGTCTAACTGTCAGTCAGAATTTCGTATGTACTGCATCCCCTATTGAAAACTGGTAATCTCTTGACAAATGCATGTAGCAGCTTAAAACTACTTTCTGCGTTGCCCACATTTCAACACTTGCAAAAATGAAAAAGAATCAGCTGTCTAGTGTAGACTATATTAATCTGGTTTTGATCCAGTAGGATCTGGCCTATAAACACAACCACTGAAATACAGTATTATTTAGTGAAATATACCACTGTGCCATATATATATATATATATATATATATATATATATATATATATATATATATATATATATATATATATATATATTGCAGGAATTCCTTTTGTATCAGTTTTGAAAACTTAGCATTAAAACACCCTGTGGCAGGGCAAAAGCCTGGGTGTGTGTGGGCAATACTGGGTGTCAGGGACAGAGTTAAAATCCTCCCTGCAAAAACACATGGGAATGTGGCTGGAGCCTGGAATTGAATAAGTGATTAAATGCTTAATTAAGGCTCCAGCCACAGGTGTATAAATAGGGTGATCACAGGCGTTAGAATAGTTAGTGTTGATGCTGGTGAGAGGTGAAGGTGTTTTCGTGTTCCGTGCTGTCCCGTCTTGTGTGTTCTCCGGGAGTGTTTTTGTAGACCTTTTGTTTTGGCCATTGTGCCGTGTATTTTGTTCATGTGTTTTTTTCTGTCTAATGTTTAGTGTTTTGTTCATTCGTTTGTATTTATAAAACGTGCACATTAGCGCTTGAAACCTGCAATTTCTGTGTCAGAGTCTCCCTTCCTGGTCTAAACATCACTGCCAGCGACGCTGTCCTGTCACACACCCACAGAAAGCAATTCAAGATGAAAAATTAAACACTAACTGTACATCAGCCTCTTTACAACAGTCATTGTCTACTCTAGAAGATGCTTACAGGGATGAATGTGTGATCTACTTTGAGAGATGTTGTAAAGGATATCATTCCAGAACCAGAAGAACCATGTGATATACATCCAGAATTTCGTTGCCAGGTATATTCCAAGAGGCAGGGCACTGTGCATGGAGTGATCAAAGAAGGACCTTGAAACAGAAGAGAAGCAGGATTAGAAGCAGAGGCCTGAACATCTGCAAAGCCGTTAAACACGAAACAGCATTATTTTGAAGTGTTGATGACACATGTAATGACCTCCCTTAGCCCACTGCCAATATTGAGTGGTTGGGAAAACATTTTTTGATATACCTGCTACAAGACTGTCAATAGAGAATGGGACTGCAAAGTGTTTAAATTGTTACTCAGTGGATGGGATTACCACTTCTTATTCTTTCAGAGGGTCAGCAGCAGCGAGGTGCTTTCTCCAATCACCTTTGAGATTTAAATCAGCCCTCTATAAAAGTTGTACTAGAGATTGGAGGTTTGTGAACAAAAACAAAGCATCCCAGGTATCATTATCCAAGGAGTATGTCAGATCAAACGGTTTGTAAGCATGGAGTGAAATAGAAAATGTGTACAACATCTGTATTACTGACATGTCCACAGGTGAAAAACAAATGTGCCAGTAAAACGCTTAATTTCTACTGGACACCACCTGTAATGCGAGAATCATAGAATACAGCTGTGTACCAACTATGAAGACCCTATGTCAAAGCATGTGGTCTGTATCATTGAGAATGCCAGAGGGGAAAACAATGTGGCAGTGAAAGGGTTACAGTATATCACAATTCTAGAAATACTATCTGCCTACAAGTCAAATAGTGTTTTGGTAAAAAATCATTGTGACTTTTTCACTTACTTTGAAAGAAACTGCACTGTCACCCAGACCACTCCATACAGAAGGCCTTTGATAAGCCATGAGTCAATGTCTAAGTCAGCTATGAAACCCACCAGCCAGATGACAAGAAATGGGGTTCCCAGCATCACCTTCTGACGAAACTCCTGATTGAACAGAGCAAGATGAAAAAGGTTGACCGCATAAGGAAAGCTAAAGGCATTTTTGTTATTGTTATTTTAACCCTGCACTGATTAACCTTGCTTTGAACTTTCAACAGACTGGTTCTGAGCTCTAGATTTAATCTTACCAAGGTTTCAGATAGCAGTGTAGCGTAAGCCTTCAGATGCATTTATATCATGAGTTTCAACAATATACAGTATCTGTGGCCAAAATCCCCCTTCCCCTTGGGTGTTAAATGTTTGATTATTACATGCTGCCACCTGCTGGGCAAAAACTGAAAATGCACAGTTTTGTAAGAGAATTTTAAGGTCTTTACAAAAAACAAATCCAAAATTTTTCGCAAATACTTTTTGAAAATATTAGACAAGCTTTTACCATACTACCCAGTAGAATTTAACACATATCCACTAAATTATAGTTCCTTTATCACATAGCTATTTAGTATCAGGGTCATTCCAGATCAAGTGGACCGAGGAGGGTTGCATGACCCCTCAAGACAATGTCTTAGTTAAAATCATGCAATCTTTGCAATCTTCACACATGTTCTCAGCATGTGGGGGTTGAAATACACATCTCTTATTTTGCATGCACCAAAACTACTCTGGAACACCTCCCCCGAAACCAGGTCAACCTCAGCTGGATTGACCAATGGAGCCGTCAACACACACGTAGTAGCAGGGAATCTGCAGGTTTACCTTATCTGCCTTCAACCTCTTCAGGAACGAAGGACTGTCAAAACCCTTTGCTTGTCTTGCTTCCTGCAGATGGTTAATCATCCAGAGATTTTTCCTTTGTTTGGAGAGATCTAGTGGTGTTTCGCCCTGTTTAAACAGAACAAGAGCTTGCAATTATTATTAGTCTAACAATAGTAATTTGCAGACACACAGAATTCTCATTACTGTTATAATCCTGTCATATCTGTCAGCTTTACAACTGTTGGTTAGCAATAAAGGCTTTTTATTTAACTTTCAAATGATGTATTTCTGTATTCCAGCTTGAAAATGGATACTGTATATTATTACATTACTTATGAAGAAGAACTCTGCTTTGTAAAGTTCTGTACCAAAGCACGCTCCATGTAAGCTATACAGAAAGAAAACAGTCCTGGCATTATCCATCTGCCGACATGTCTGGAGACGCAGCTGTTGCTAATAGCGATTGCTTTTTAAATGTTGACCTACTGAAATAAATTAAAACAAAAAAATATTTCATTCTTACCTATGTCCTGTTTTGTCTTTCTCATATCTGTACTATTAATGCCACACAAGCAACTCCCCTTTAAGAATAGAAGTGCATCAGATCCTTACCTTGATATTCTGCGAGTCCACATGAGCACCAGCCTCCAGCAGCAGGCTAATAACCGTAGTGTTGCCAGCCAGGACTGCCCAGTGCAGAGCAGTGTTCTTGTGATATTTGTCCCCCAAGTTAACTGACACATTGAACGTGAGCAACAACCTGGTGGGATCCACACTGCAAAAGCAATGAGAATCAAATGCTAAGCAATAATGCCTGTCTTTGAGGAATCCTAAATATGATGTTCTATTGGGAAAGTCTTACCATCTGAAGAAGAGCTTTAAAGAGGAAGTAGCGGCGTTCTGAAAAATATAGTGTTATACATCTCCATGTGTTGCTAAAACTGTTTAAATAACGTGCCTGCCATTTTTCATTTCATTGTTAACATCCTGACAACTTTTTACACTTATAACTTTAAATTCTGTTTCAAAGCTTTTTTTCAAAATGGCCAGTCTAGTGCACTGATAGTGTAAGGATTATTGCCCACAAACAGGTAACAATAACGATCCAGGATGTGGTACGGAACAGAAAAGCCAGAGCACTCGTTAGGTTTTTTTTTTTTTTAAATCGCTCATCCTGCAGTGATTTAGAGGACAGATCTGAAACCCCAGGGCACGTGGGATGTACAACACTGTATTTCTTGGAACCCCGCTACTTACTCTAAGATGTCTGTGTAATTCAAATGTATTTCACTCTTACTGTGAAATTAGGGTGTTCCTGGTGCATTATTGAGCAATCTGGAAAAACTAAAAATATATTTTTTTATTCATAAAACTAAAAAAAAAGTTAAGGGCAATGAGTTATGCTGTAGAGTCCGAAGACAGGTGACACTAGTAAAAGATTACAGTATCTATTAACATATTGAAATAATAAGTGAGGCTGATCTAACTTAACCAAAGCAAAGCCTCTAGTTTACGTATGTGAGGTGACAATCTGCTGGTTGTGAATAACTGTCCTTGAGACAATTCATATTGAAAACTATATTTTAAACTTTCTTTGGATGTACATTCTGAAGGCGTAAAGCTATTTTAAGTGTAACACAAGCGGCCTTACCTGTGTGTCCTATAGGCTGCCCACATTAACGGGGTCATCCCATTCTGATCCATCATATCAACATTCTTTAAAGGAAAAGAAAAAGAAAATTAATCTTCAGCAATTATTCCCAAAAGGAGTTGCACCAAAACTAACAATATTAAAAAGGCCAAATAAAACAACGTTAGAAAGTTACCGTGAAGAGAATTATTATGAACTTACAGCTGCAGTGCCACCCAAACACAACCCCCTTTTATTCATAGAGTAGCTGTCCGTGCACTTTACTTCGTAAACCATTCCTTGTTGACATTTTCTACATTTTTAAAAAGGTACAGTAGCTTAAGCTGAATTGAATTGTAATCAGAAACCTTTTAGAAATCAATTTTATAAGGAGCCTTAACTATTAATCAAATTCATCTAAATTGCCTGCAATACTGGATGTGAAACAATTGCCTTTTCATTATTCAGCAGTTCCAAAAATAAATCAAGGCAGCATGGAGGAAGGTCAATTATCCATCCATCACATCCACAAACACAGAGCTTGGAGCTGCACTGTTACAGCATTAACATATGGCAAATACTTTGATGAAGATGCATAAAAAAAAACATAGTATACCCTTCAAGAGGAATTGAAGCATTAAACGGTACATTCAGTCCCAAGCACCAAACACTAGTGCCTCAATATAGAAGTGTTACCCAAGGTTTTGAAATACATTTCTTATCTCTTATTAGCATTAGCACCATTACCACTGCCCCTCCTTCATTCTGTTGCACATATTTTGGTAATTTTCCTGTTCTGTACACTTGAATTTGGAACGTGCAGATGTTTCAAAAGACAACGCTATAGAAGAAGACAATGCTGCTAATGCTAACAACACTTAGGCAAATGGATTTGTAATACACAGTTAGTACTCCTTTTTTAACTTTTCATATTACACATATTTGTATTTCTGGAATGCAATTAACCACCACAGTGAAATCAGTATTTGCACCTACTTGACCCTTGGCTATAAAATATGCAACAATTGATGTGTGTCCAAACTGAGCAGCGAGGTGAATGCAGCTGCAGCCCTCCCCATCGATGAGTGACGGGTCACCTCCATATTTCAAGAGCTGGACAACCATGGACAAGTGACCCTGTCTGAACACAAAACAACAACATCACACTCAATGAGGCAGGGTATAGGAAATATGGATCCCCATAAGGGACTAGTATTGTAGCATTTCATACAGAATGAACACCTGTTACTGCCAGTACATCTGAATTGTGTGGGTTACTATTAAAAGGTGTTTAAATACCCAGAATCTGCAGAAAAGTATTCTCCAGACCAAAGGCTCCTCATCATGCTTGCAACTGTTTCTCACGAATTATCAGTACTGTTTCTGTCTTGGATATGAAAGTACCTGCCTACCAATTCCGCACTATCAACCCTTTATCACAGTCTATCAGATCTGAAAGAGGGATGCAGCTAGGTATTTCAGAGTGCACATTAGGATTCCATCAGCAGAGAAACAATGAATCAGTCACCAGATATATTCAGAAAAACTTACAAAAAAGGAGGTGGAAAACATATTTGTATCTGAAGAATTGATACTGTTTATTAGATTACAGTATACAAAGTATAATATACAAGAGCCCAAGAATCTCTTATTCGGGGGTAAGTGTAAATTTAAAGAAACAGGTGTTATTTACAGTGAATAAACTGAAGTTCGTCCAAACCTGCCAAAAAGCAATTTCACAGTACAATGCTATCCAGAATCATACACACCTCCCAGAATATTTACAGAAGCAATGCCTGCAATTTAAAGTGCTTTGAATGGCATTCACTCCATTTCTTGTGAGAAATTCTATTTCTACTGGTAACACGCACAATGTTTTCCCCGTGTGATTACTGATTTGTGAATAAAAATATCACAAAATCAGAATTATGTTTTTATTGCAATATACAAAGGATAAAGCAAAGGTAAAGTAATGTGCAATTAAACTCAGTGTTTGCTTCAGGGCTTATAGACTGAGGGTCAATGTGGCCCCCTCCCAAAATTTTAGGGGGACATTTTCTTCAGTGAGGGGGTCAGCCTCTCTGCGTGCTCATTGGAAGACAATAACAATCAATCTGTTCATATTTATTTGTTCAATCTATCTGTTCAAATCCAAACTTTTATTTACCACTACTCCACTGATAGTAATGTCTGATAAAAAACTGTTACAATATGTAAACTTTAGCACTGTACGGTATGTGCATGCTTGTTATATAAATTCATGAAGGCCCTTTATTTAGCTAATATACGTTTGAAACACTATATTAAAGTTAAGAAAAGTAACATTTATTTTGGGTTCTTGACCACTGAATTACATACACAATATATTGAAATTACAAAAGCAAATTAGAATATATATGTATTTAACTTTTACTCATTATGTACTGTGGGAGGAGGGATATCATTTTTGTTTGTATCCTAGTATGTGCTGACCATGATTCTGCTTCCTCTTATGTTTCAAGTTCTTATCTGCTTGTGGTTCTGGGGTTTTGTGCCTAGTAATTGTCGGTAGCTGCATTCAGACCTTTGCCTAGCCATGTTATGCAATCTTCAATTTTGAACAATATCATTTTTTTTTTTTAATTAAGTAAAAACTTTGTTTTACTTTGTGTGAAGAGATAAGACAGTTAAAACACTAAATGTGAATTTACTGATAAGAAACGTAAGGTTACAAATTACAGGTGGAACCTTAGTTAATTTTATTTGGAATGTAAACTTGTACAGACAAGCTGTTAAGACATGATACTGTATTATCACTATTTTAATTTCTAAAGTCATAAACTATGTTTCTTTGTTTTGGGGGAAACAGCCACACAAATGTAAGCGTAAAACTGTAGGACCAACAGCACTCTGGAATACAGCCTGCTGTTTTGAGAATAGTGTTGAATCTTGTTTTCAGTACTTTATTCAGTTTATAGTTTTTCCTTTTTTAACGCTTAAAAAAAAAACATGAAAGCAATGAACTAATGTGTATGTGCATACAAACAGAAAACACGCAGTGCTTCACTTGTTTGAATCAGTTTTACATTTAATGTACTTCTATATAGCACCAGTACCGCTGTCAGATGTGCTTTCCAGAGTGACATTACAGTTAACACTCAGGTTTGGGGCTATCAGAAAAATACTCATTTTTAATTAAACCTTTTAGAGTGCAATATATGTACGTGTATTGTTGTTTTTGTAAACATCTGAACACTCATTAATACGTTAACTTTTAACTGTTGTTGAAATGACAGTGTGTTCCGGCACTTTTTTGGGGGGGACTCGAGCACTGGATTAACCGTTACCTTCACCAACACTCCTGGAATAAAAATACTGATATCACTAAAGATTCTGAATTCTGTCAGTCGTGGCTTAATTATGTAAATCATAAAAAGCCGATTTCAAGAACAGATCTGAAGAAACTGTATATGTCTAGAACTGAGTGAAAAAACATTTACTAACTTGCTCTTAAAGTATGGTTCGAATACAGTTTTTTCTTTCGTAGACGAGGAAACGAAAACACTGCTAATCTCTGTAAAAATAACTTTGTTGTACTTACCGATGGCACTGGCCGTGAATATGTCACTTAAACAACAGCATTACAAACCAAAAATCACCAAGGTGGTTTTAAGACAGTCCCAATACCTGGTACACGAATGTACTCACAGACAGATTTTGTAAATAGTCCTGTAAAAAGCTTTAAGCTGTATATTTCCAAACTTCACCCAGAACAGCCAAGGCCTTTCCTGACACAACAGCGAACTCCGTCTCAAGCATTACGCGACAAACACGGATGCAATGCAAAAAAGGGAAATGGGGGGGTTATATTTAATGAAAATAAGTTATTTGTGCCCTTAATCCTGAAGTGTGTGATTTATAATACTGTTTATTGGTGTTGCGTCTGGGGAGGGGGACACATGGGCACGTTACGAGAAGTTCAGCGGGATATTTTTTTATTTCAGGGGGCCATTGGCATGGCCTAGCGCGGACACTGAAACTTATACCTCCATAGTGTCAAATCTATGTTTTTAGATCTCTTGTGAACCCTTATTGATTTCAGTAAGACAGTGTGTAAAAAGATTATTTGAATAAAAGTATGGATTTCTATTACAGAAATTAGTCTTCTCCCATTCAAATGTGTGAGTGTCAGGTTTAAAAACATCATACACTATTCCTTTACTAAAAGTTATCCTTCATCACGTGAATGAAATTTTCCTCTGTTAACCACAACCATTTTTTTCTTGCTGTATTACCAACACTGCATGGCAGTAAATGGATATGCTTGAGCTTCATTCCAATCAAGAGAAAAAATAAAGACATGCTTAGTCCTGTGTGGGTCTGAGCCTGGCTATACCAGAACATCTTTAAATGGTTTTAGCCACAGCTTGTTTGACTGATTGATTAACACACATATAGTACATTCCAGTCAAAGTGAGTCTTTCACAAATACATAAAACATTAACTCTAGGGTAGTATATCCATTTACTGCAATGCAGTGTTGGTAATACAACTCTAGGTACAAAAATGCTTTAATATTTAATCTATGAAATGATCATTTACAGATTTAAAAATATTTAAAATGTGTGTGTATAAAGTACAACACACATCTAAGCTTAGTATTATCTGCTTTCAAAAGCCATTACCTACAGTTAAGCTTTTAAAATCTTTAATTTCAAGAACCACCACCGCAGGCTACTCTGAAAGTGAATTAAAGATGATCCCAATGCAGAAAAGGAAAAAAAGTGTTTTTCAGATGTAGCAGAGATGCACCAGATTCTTTTCAAATACCCAAACTGCTTTAGGAAATACAACTCATCAGAAGAAGTGATTGGTTAGTGTTGCTGGAAATGCTGAGCTAGGAGGATATACTAAGAACAATAACACAGATATCTCCAGAAAAAGAAGTACGGGGTCCCCTACCGTGTTGCCCAGTGGAGCGGTGTGGAGTTGAGATCTCCTCCAAGTTGATCGACAATAGAACCCTTTGATATGTAATACCTATAAAAACAGAACACGTGTAATTGTACAAATGAGCATCTAGACAGCGTTATGCGTATTCCAGTGCAAAAAATCTAAAGTTTATCACAAGGGCATGTAAAGCATGTGTACTGCTGATAGAGTGAGTTAAGTTGGAGGTACAGGTATTTTTCAAAAATGTTGATGCAATTGGGGTAAACACTGAATCCGATTGTGAGTTTCAAGTCTGATCTAGTAACACACATTGATGTTCATATACATTTTTATGTTACACAAAGACATGTGTGTATCTAGGTTTATAAGCCAGCTTGCATATTTTTAGTATTAAAACCATAGCACTTTATTTAGAAACTAGAACAAGGGTGCTTTTGTGAAGAAAAACAAGCTATCACAGGGGCTTAGGGGAATGACATCTCATAGGCCAGTTCATAAACAAGAAGTAGATAATTAGCAGTGGTTGTAAAGTGGAAGTAGTACAAACAAACTAAGCTTAATGGTTTCAGAACTATGGCTGGAGGACAAAACAAAATGTGGCCACAGCTAATTACTGGGCAACACCAATAATCAAAGGTGACCGACAGAATCATAGAAGAGAGCGGTGTACAAATATGAAGACCACTTCTTGAAAGTGTGCTGTCTCGATCATGCTTAAACCTAAAACACCACATCCCACCTCACCCCACTAACGACACAGTTCTCAAACACATGGAGGAAGTCCATATCTCCGACAGTCAAGCACAGTTTATACTTGCCTAGGATAATTTTTATGAAAGTCTTTTAAGATTTTTTATTTTTTTATTTAGAGCGTATATGTAAATGTTCCCTCATGTTACTTACTTGACTAGATCTATTCTGTTGTTGATGGCTGCCCAGTGTAGGAGCGTGACGTTTTCTTTGTCTGGCTGTCGGACATCATAACCTGCCTCCACCAGCTCTCTGCAGCGTTCAAATATTCCATACCTGGAAAAAAAAAATAAAACATTCTCATTGTACCAAAGGAACATATTCTATTCTTTTACACCACAGCATTTTATTATTATTATTATTATTATTATTATTATTATTATTATTATTATTATTAATTTGTTTATTTAGCAGACGCCTTTATCCAAGGCGACTTACAGAGACTAGGGTGTGTGAACTATTCATCAGCTGCAGAGTCACTTACAACTACGTCTCACCCGAAAGACGGAGCACAAGGAGGTTAAATGACTTGCTCAGGGTCACACAATGAGTCAGTGGCTGAGGTGGGATTTGAACCGGGGACCTCCTGGTTACAAGCCCTTTTCTTTAACCACTGGACCACACCGCCTATTTTACTTCTTCTATTAGGCCCATTGATATAAGTGTGGCTTTTAACATATGCATTTTCCTTACAATGTTTTGCAAAGCTACTTTAAAATTAAATGAATAAATAAAACAAATAAAAATAGATTAATCTTAAAATGCATGCTAAGTTAATCACAGAGGTAACAACAACAACAATACAGAGTTTTCACCAGGGTGTATGACTTACTGTGTAGCTTTCACAATATCCCAGGTGCTGTAATCATCGATGGTGCTCTTTCGCCCAAGAGATTCGCTGTAGCCTTGGTTATAATGGCTCTGAGGCTTGATTTCCTGCAAGAAGGAAAACCACAAGCGGAAAAAAAAACATTCAGGTGACTGAGATTAGTGAGCCCTAATGCAATCTTCAGTCACAATAGATTGGAACTGGAGTGAGAAGTATTTGTCTACCTTCACAATGAGTCTATCTGTAGAAGTTACATTGAATTACATTATCTACATTTGGTGACTGCTTTTCAGATTCCTTACTTCACAACAAAAAAAAGACTTCTGGATAATAGTCTGGATAAGCGCCACAAAATGGTTTCTGCTTAAATGGGACAGAACTCTGCGAGACGGTTCTTCCAATGCTAGCGTGTAGGACAGTGCACTGATTATGTGATTAAGCTGTGACTTGCGTAAACCATTGGTTTTTTCCCCCTCACCTGTCATTTGTGAGTTATCATACAATTGACTCATATTTTAAATGATGCATTTAACATTTATACAGAATGTGATTTCATTGTTTTTCTTTTCATTTATAAATAAAAAAAAAAGTAAAAAATACTTCTCTTGTGCATGTCATAAATTATTCATATAACTGTGACTAAGGTCTTCTCAAATGCCTTTCATTTAATTGGGACAGCCGATTAATTGGGACTGAGGCGTCCCCGACTGTAATGGGTATGGGGGGTGGATGCTTAAGTAATAGGCCTAAAGTACAGAGTGTCTCCTACAGTAAGTGAGGCATAATTGTTAATACTGGTTGTTGTGTCTTTTTGTGAAGTGTGAAATGTCTTTAAGCAAAGAGGAAGGCATTCTGATCATTTTGATGTGCGGTGCGGATAGTCAACGGGGTGCGGCCGCCCGACTTATCAGAGAACTGTGAAGCCTGATTTATGGGACTTCCGTATTCTAGCCTGAGAAACTCAGGAGTATGAAACTGCTTGTTCATGAACACTGTCCTGGCAGCACAATCCCCACATACAGTAGAATAAGGAATAAGTAAACAAACATAATCAGCTTTTAGGTAGAAACACAGGATTTTATTTTAAAGACCAGCGGTCATTGGATGACCTGATATAAGATGGTACTGTATATACAGTAATGCTGCTGGATATATAGTCCGATAGGAGGTGTGTTACTAGATTTAATTCCTTTCTATACTAAGGAAGTAGAAGCATGCCAGACACTTTTAACTGAGAGATTAATGCCTGGATTTTTACATTAGTAATCATTTCTTCCCCATTGACTTTTTCTCTTCTAGGAGACAGATGTCTGCAAAGAATTGAACACAGCTCTCGGATAAACAGACTAGATCCAGATGTTTGGCATAGTTATTCTGGTACCAAGAAATATCTGTTCTTTTAGAGATGAAAGCTAAAGCATCACAGATTAAAACTGCCAACAACTGTGCAAAGGTGCTTGCTACAATATGCTTAAATTGCAGTGTAGTTTTTTTTTTAAATGTAGTTAAAGCCACATGGACTTTTATTATCGCTGAATATAACAATGTCGTAATTTTTCCAAACAGTGGATTTAGACGTACCCTTTCCAGCAACGGTACATTCAACTGCTACACAATCTCCTGTTGATAGCTTTTTTTTTTTTTAATATTTTACGCAATCAGCCTATATACAGATGAACCCGCTTTATATCAGGATTGCCGTGCAGGCATAATTCCTAATATAAAGCGGGTCATGATATAAACCGAGTTTCATGTTTGCCTGTGACAGCACATTACGAGAAAAAAAGGAAGAAAACTAACAGTGAATTAAAGAGCAGTGTTTTAATAGTGTACATTTAGTTGTTCTTTACATTTAAACAAATGCATATAGTTTACTACAGGACAAATATGTTTTGTATCATTAACTGGAACTAAACAGTTTGTGTCACTGTCTAAAAAAGGCATGAATTGTGTCTACTGATGAGAGCTATCAATTAGGCATCTTTTGTGTGCTCATTTGCATAAGACTGACTGCTAAATGGTGACGTTGGTGTTTTGCACTGTTAAGACCGCCCACTCAGCATTTGTTGACATTCTGCACAAAATGTCAGTTTATCAGCCGCGATGATTATTGGTTGTTAGTTGCGTTGGAAATTAATTATATTTTGCGACGCAGCATTTGACAGCTGCACAAAACGAATAAGTGGGTCTGTGAGAAAATATTAGGGAGGTACCCGACCTGAGCCCGAAACATAATATACAAACCACATCCGACCTGACCCGAGCCCAACCCATAATATACAAACTACACCCGACCCTACCCATAATATACAAACCACATCCGACCCGACCCGAGCCCAACCCATAATATACAAACTACACCCGACCCTACCCATAATATACAAACTACACCCAACCCGAACCATAATATTATACAAACTACACCAGACACGACCCATAATATACAAACTACATCCAATCCGACCCCGACCCATAATATACAAACCACATCTGACCCGACCCGAGCCCAACCCATAATATACAAACTACATCCAATCCGACCCGACCCATAATATACAAACCACATCCGACCGACCGAGCCCAACCCATAATATACAAACTACACCCGACCCTACCCATAATATACAAACTACACCCAACCCGAACCATAATATTATACAAACTACACCAGACACGAACCATAATATACAAACTACATCCAATCCGACCCGACCCATAATATACAAACCACATCTGACCCGACCCATAACATACAAACTACACCCGACCCAACCCATAACATACAAACTACATCCGACCCAACCCATAACATACAAACTACACCTGACCCGACCCGAAATATACAAACTACATCCGACCTGACCTGAGCCCGACCCATAATATACAAACTATACCTGACCCTGACCCATAATATACAAACTACACCCGACCCATAATATACAAACCACATCCGACCCGACCCATAATATACAAACTGCATCCGACCCGACCCATAATATACAAACTATACCCAACCCCGACCCATAATATACAAACCACATCCGACCCGACCCATAATATACAAACTATACCCAACCCCGACCCATAATATACAAACTATATCCGACCCGACCCATAATATACAAACCACATCCGACCCGACCCATAATATACAAACTATACCCAACCCCGACCCATAATATACAAACTACACCCGACCCGACCCATAATATACAAACTGCATCCGACCCGACCCATAATATACAAACTATACCCAACCCCGACCCATAATATACAAACCACATCCGACCCGACCCATAATATACAAACCACATCCGACCCGACCCATAATATACAAACTACACCCGACCCATAATATACAAACCACATCCGACCCGACCCATAATATACAAACCACATCCGACCCGACCCATAATATACAAACCACATCCGACCCGACCCATAATATACAAACTGCATCTGACCCGACCCATAATATACAAACCACATCCGACCCGACCCATAATATACAAACCACATCCGACCCGACCCATAATATACAAACCACATCCGACCCGACCCATAATATACAAACTGCATCTGACCCGACCCATAATATACAAACTGCATCCGACCCGACCCATAATATACAAACCACATCCGACCCGACCCATAATATACAAACTGCATCCGACCCGACCCATAATATACAAACTATACCCGACCCGACCCCGACACTTATTGTCGGGTCCCGTCGGGCTCGGGTCGGGTAGCAAGCCTCTATTACCTGATAGGATAACCTTTAAATAAAACATGTCTTCATTCCTCAGTGATCAATACTCCCAATGAACATCTTTCACCACTCCAAAGGACTTCAAAGTAACTGTGATCTTTGCTAGTGTAAGGAAGAAAGGTGAGGTGCAGTGCAAACCCCCACTGTCCACAGCATAATACTGAGCGTGGTAATGACAGTGATAGTTATACAGAAGCTCGCTGGGCTTGAATCCTTGCCTGACAGCAAAAAAAAAAACTACTTCCCCTGAATGCCAGGTCAGCAAGCTGATTGACTTTTCTTCCAAGACTTGTGCTAATTAGGTCTTCTAGCCATGGGTAATTAAAGAGATGCAAAACTGCAGGGGGTTTTATCGTGTTGGTTTGCGTGTTGACAACAGTGATCATTACAGCAACTGGGTAAAACCAATGAACAGCTTTACAAGAATATATATTTAATTACACATTCTGAATTTACTGTACATGTAATCACTGATGAACAAATTATGTTTTAACACTATGCAGTGCTGTTATGCAAACTGTCAATTCAACAAAAAACAAATTCAGACATGCAATATTGCTGTGCATGTTAACTGTCTCATGTTTATGGACAGAAGGGGCAAGAGAAATCTACAGGCTAAGCATTTGGTTTTGTTGAGATTTTTTTGAGATTTGTGTAATTCCATACGGATATTCGATCAGCGTCTTCACATTTACTACATGCTTCTCTGCTAGCACTGTAGTCCTCAAATGACCTTTTCCATCAAACAACTTACAATTCATAAAGTGCATGCCCATAAAGTGAAACGTTGTGAAGCAAAGTGTTTATACAAAACACACAATTGGTTAAAAACGTAAGAAATTATATATTGTGAAAATGCAGATGGTGCTGCATAAGTATCTCTAAGAACAGTATATAAATGCATTTCCTTTAAGATCTCTGCTGCTTCTGAACATTTGGCCACCTACTGTAGAGGCAGCAAGTTAAAAACCATAATCATACAACTGCAGTTAAAACAACTGGCCAGCGGTAGTACCACTACATGTAATGCAATCATCCCTTTAGAAGTAAAACAATGACAGACTGTAGGACATTTCTTTTTGTTTGCCCTTTATGTTATCAGTTGGTATACTGAAACACTAACCTACAGAGTTCTCTTGTTTAAATGGGATTGTGACACATACTGCACCTGGTCATGCCACATGGTAAAAAACTAGGCTTTATAAAACAAGTTAGCTGATGGTATTAACTTGCAACGCAACTGCTTTCAATAGTGTTTCTGGACCCTTGACTTTCTACAAAGTTAATGTAGCAAGAATTGTTGGTTTTCAGTTTTTTTGAATAATAAGCAAGAAATAAATGCAATTTAAACACTAACTCCATATATCCAACACTTGAGTGAATTCACTTCTCCGCTGTCTGTAATGATACAATTTGCTCTTCAGCCCTGCAGTCTTATTTGTAAGCCATGACTTAAAACACCAGAATTTGTAAGTTATGTTTGTGCTAGGAGCATACACATTCAGCAGAAAGAGGTCTGAAAAAAACACATCAGGTTTATACATTTTAATAGACCCTGTTCTGTTTTCATGACCCTTCGTCATTGCTAGGAACGTGATAATTCATGATAAAGAGTTTAAACAGAACGTAACACCCTTTTGCTTGTGGGTAATGGGTTTGATTGCTTTTTAGACCTATTGATTTTTGGGGTGGCAGTCCCTGAGGGGACAGGTCAGAATGAGGTCATGCAGCAAGAAGTGGAACTGCACTGACAGGAAAGATTGAAGGTTTACACTATTGTGTTGTTGTTTATACAGACTTCAAATCTGGTATACAAAATGACATGCATTCAATGTAAAAATAAATATATATGTAACCATGGCTTGCAAATCCACAACTGTAGGCTCTATTAGCTTTCCCATGGCATCAACTGTGTCTGCATTTAGAGCTCTAGTGACTCACAATCTTCAAGAGTCTTCATAAAACACTCAACACTACTTTTATATTGAAGCACTGCTCTCTTCAACGTTCAATGGTGTACTGTTATTCATTACTCCTGAAACTCCCCTGAACAATGGCACAAAATCAAATCAACAAAATGTAATATATATATATATATATATATATATATATATATATATATATATATATATATATATATATATAAATCTTTTGTCTACCAAAACTGTGATGTGCCTGGCAGTTATATATACATGCCAGAAGTTACTGGCTATCTTTGTTCCCATGGCTTGGTTTGCTACATAACTGTAGAAATGAAACTTGATAGGGTTCATTATCTGATTGTGACAGAACAATCATGCCACTAATGTACAGCCAGATAAGACTACAGCTGTGACTTACTCAAATAAATACAAAATTAAAAAAATGTATTAGTTCAAACGTATTTGAATTCATAGATCTGCAAGGTTTTATTACATAGCACTAATATTTATAGCCAGACGGTTTAAAGGAAATCTATACCATCAGCATAGTGGTTCTAGTAATAGTTACAGACCTTCGGTTTAATCCCAGAGTAAATGTGACAGTTACTTAAAATCATGCTGATGCAGCATATTCTTTCATTTGACTTAATTGAGATTTGCTTTGACATTTTCTGTAATATATAATATGGTACTATAAAGACAATGTATTTTTTGTTTCTTCCTTCTGGCACCCCGTTTATATTTAGTAAACAATCCCGTAAGGGGAGGGGGAGGGGAGGGATACAAACAAAACTGAAATCCGACATTTGCTATTTGACAGGTAAGAAAATATTGTTGTGCAATTCGAAAGTTTGGCTCATACTCCTACAGTTCAGGACAATGTTTATACCGATTAGCAAGTCAAAACAGCTTGAACATTGGAGAAGGCGTATTTTAACATCCATTCTTGTTAACACCACAGAGCCGCTTGACCACAGAGGCTAGCTGCTAAGAAAGAGCGCTTACGAAAACTGCTATATTCTGTGGAAAATACAGGATACGCGATTATATCACAAAATAACGCCTGGGTTATTTGATCAGAGCTCAGGAAATGTCACTGGAAATATGTGCAAAACCTGTAAACAGGGCACTCCTGTGAAATGCATCGGCCCAGCCTCAGTCCTGCTGATGTTGCCTGGCTTTTTTCCTTCAATGAGGATCTTCAATTCTGCAGCAGCATACTGTACTAGCCCCACTGCAGGTCTGCAAAATGCAAGGCTCAGCTCAGGGCATACCTTGGTTAAATAAAACGCATAATTAAAATAAAAAAACGCGTTAAATATTATTTCAAATTATTTTTTTTTCGTGCCGTTTAATGGAACATGTTATTCAATTACTCCTGCCTTTCACAATAATTACACGTCTCCGACAACCTGACAGATGCATCTCAGAGCTTGCCATCCCCCCTTCCTGGTGCTACTGTACGGGGGGTAACCCGTCACTGTCCCTCACGTACCGTTAACCTTATGGCGATATTATTTTTAGCTGGGTTTGTAAGATTTACTTTACGTTGTGTGTGTGTTTGTAGAAGCACGATGACTTCAAAACATACCTCTGGATGGATAATCGGGACGCAGCCAGCTTGCTTGTCATATTCATCCATAGCTTCAGCCATCTTGGTGTTAAACTTCGCGGAGCATTCTGGGAATCAACACCAGCGAGAGAGAGAGAGAGAGAGAGAGAGAGAGAGAGAGAGAGAGTTTATTTTTGTCAATATGTATCTATGTATCTTACAGTAGTGGACTTACATTAAGACTTAATCAGCAGTTTAAACTATGCAATGGTTGCAAGCTGTTTTTTTATTTAATTTATTTTTTTTTATTTATATGACCCTTCAATTAACCTTTTTAGACCCAGACTTTTTATTTAACAATCACTTGCTGAGTTACCGAGTTTTGAAAATATGCTGCTTTTGCTTTAAAGTTGCAGATAAAATGCATACAATAAATAGGCAGGTTGTGTACTACCAACAGATGGCACTGCAATGTCGTACATTGCATTTCCCACTTGTTCCCCCTCAGGCCAGTCACATCAAGTTCTATCAATGGCCAGTGCTGCACTTGCCTGTCACAGTGCATCACTTCAAAAAGAAGTATCTGGCCCCCAGAACACTTTATATTCACAGACAGACGAGATATATTTGCAATCTTAAAACGCTGTTAAATCTTTTAAACAGGAGGAGACATATTTGGCTTGCAAAGAAACTTTAAAGTTAGACAGCATTATCTGAGATATGAAGTCTGATGGTTGTATATCATAGTATACAGTTCAGCACAATTAACACCCAATTCAGTTGGATTTGATTCAATAGCCACACCAAGCAAGAAATAATGGCACACTAATTTAAAGGGGTTTATTATGATATTTAAAATATTACAATTGCAGCCATATAATTAAACTGTCAGTCAAGACACAGTGTAATGTCAGAATATAGTATCATAATAAGAGCCTAAGAGCCTTCTTTGGTTTCAGACACCCTGCATTTTCTAATTTGAAAATTAACTTTTTCCTAGTTTACTTCCAGTTTATGGTTCATATTTAGAGCTGTAATTGTGCAGTGAGATATTATCCAGAATCAACTACAACAATTGTCAACAGGAGGGATAACGTCACTCTTTAAAGCTAAGTAAGTGATTCATATTTGTAGACTAATTTAAGGTGGTTGTGGGTTAATGACAGGCATGCAAACTATCTATAATTGTATATCCTTTATGTTGGTAAATCAATGTTTCTGCTCTCATCTACAAATATAGGGGCTTAAAAAGCATTAAGGTTGAGGTTCTAATTTTATAATTCATATTTACATAAACCAGCATTGCCTTCTCCTGGAGCACCATTCACACCAATTCTTAAGAGTTCATCTGAGGGGTGAATTCAAATAGAATGCAAGTCTATTGAAAATGCTGAGGCACAGATTTCCAAAGCAATAGGGGCTTTGGTTGCTCCTTGTCTTTATTGCATCTAATGCTGATAATGTTTGTTTGCCATATTTTATATACTGTAGCGTTTCACGCAGCGTGCAGAATAGAAGGAGACAAACACGCCGTTTCCAAGTTCAACGCTTTATTTATGAACCTCTTTCAGAGCCCACTGCTCTAGCCCCTTGCTCTGCATTTCCCAATGAGCGTGCACCGCCCCCTTTTATGCCTTAGCCCCGCCCCTTCATTCTAATCGGGTGCCAGAGCGAACAGCTATCCCGTTGGTCCCCAGCCGCACACCAGGACCAATGGGCACATACAACAAACAGCCAATGACAGGGACAACTCGCACAGCCAGAGCCAGAGCGACCCCGCAGCTACAGGTAACACAGACGGGGGGAGAGGAACACAATACAGCGGCATTAACAGACAGTAGAAACAAGAGGGAATACAGTACGCAGACACAATACACGGATCGCTACAATACATAGATATAATTTTATGACCATATGTGGTAACATTTAATTAGCCTCGCTCCCCACCCCCTCCAGCTCCTACTGAAACCACTTGTTTATTGGAATGGAGGAAGATGAATAAACTGAAATTCTGAAACACTTTTTCAGAAGCCTAAATAGATTTCATTTAACTTGCAGCTTCTTAACTAACACCAGGAAACTACCAGGCACCCAATCATGGTCTTCACATGACAACTGGGTCTAACCCACAGTGTTGTTAGAACACATCGCTGGAGCAAAGGGACCCTGTTGTTATTTCTCTTGGGTCAGTGAGTCTGGCACATCTAATTGCTGTTGCCTTCTAGCCCTTCACTTATTTGGCCAGTGAACAGGTAACTCCTAATGTTTTAAAGAACACAACCTTAAACAATGTTGATGTTTTCCTTTTTTTCAACAATTTCTGTAACAAACAATAACTTTTAACACTGTACAATTTCCCAAAGGCTTTCAATGGTGGGCTGTTTATTTTGTGAAAGTCTTATTTGAATGTATATATTAGTTTTGCATGCATCAAACTTATTTTGTTTCATAAAACAACAGGCTCGAACAATGTCTCTTACAATACAGTGAAGCTAAATTGCTGTAGAAAATGTTGGAAGCCTGTGATTTATTCATTTTCCTAGATTTTACATAGATAACCTTTTTATCTGTATCACATTATTAGTTTATTTAGCAGATGCCTTTATCCAAGGCGACTTACAGAGACTAGGGTGTGTGAATGATGCATCAGCTACAAAGTCACTTACAATTACATCTCACCCGAAAGATGGAGCACAAGGAGGTTAAGTGACTTGCTCAGGGTCACACAGTAAGTCAGTGGCTGAGGTGGGATTTGAACCGGGAACCTCCTGGTTACAAGCCCTTTTCTTTAACCACTGGACCACACTTTTTATTGGTGCTGAATATACTGTTTCTCTTTTAATTTGTAGTTGTTATCTTATTTTCCTAATGATGCAGTATTTATATATAAAACTAATACAAGTAACTAAAATGTAACAAAGGAATATATTGCATAAACTATATTTATTTCTTAAAACCATAAAAAAATAAAAATAAAAATAAAACATTCTTGAAATTATCTAAAATTTTGTGAATAGGACCCAATATACATCTTACACAGATGATGTCTGCTGAAATGCAAGGGCGTCCTTCTCAAAAGACTGCAATAGGATCTTTAATATCCATAATTTGGCCCCAAGGGAAAAGCACTTCCTCCTAATGAGCCAGTGCTATTGCTTCCTGCAGCATATCTCGAGAGTGCTTCAGACATCAGTAATTACGTTACACAGAAATATGAGATTTGTTTTGTGAAGTCAACAGATGTTTTTTTCCACTTTCAAAAAATAGGAGTTAATCAAAGACTGTAGTGCATGAAAACATGGACCATGCTGTGTATTCAGGGTTTCCCATCGACTTAAATACAAGGCCCAGACCTGCTTAGCTTGTGTTATCTGATGAGACTGGACTCTAAGGTAATATTACAGGATTGAAGGTGTCATATGAACATTGTGGATTTTATAATATGAATCTGTATTATAATTACATTATTATCTATGAGTGTACAGTTCATATAGACATAAACAACTGCACACCTGAACACGTTCATGCTTATTTATTCTAAATAACCAAGCAATAATCACAGGTACAAATACACAAACATACTACATAGCTTTTATTTTTTTTCAACAAATGGGGTCAACAGAAGTGGTTGAAAACACAAGAATAATGACAGAACGACAAATGATGCGTAGTTGAACTGTAATCGATCAATTCTATGGTATAATTACAATTGCAATTACGCAGGCGTGCCAAGGCTCCACTACAATTCCAATTCCAATTCCATTGCAATTCATTACAAGCTGCACAATTACAATTAAAATGGATCCCTGGTCTGGAAAGGGGTCCATTTTATCAATTTATTCAGGGCAAACCACCGAATCCTTTGAGCATTTTAATGCATCAGGGATGCACCCTGAAATTGCACCAACCACCAATTTGTACTTATTGTGCACTAGAAAAAAAAGCGATGGATGCAGTTCAGGGTATTTCCTGGCACTGTAAAATGCTCTGAACAACCCAGCACTGGCTTATCCAATCGGGTACAGGCTGACCAAATCAAACCCACGAGTACCAGCATGTGTCTGCCATTTAGAAATAATAACTGGGGATAACAATTCCGATTTCAAAATTTCAAGGCAAACAAAACAACATAATGAATGTATCTCAATATACGCCCCATTTTAGCCCAAGGTCATTACATGCCATACGTAATTTGGTTGTCCAAATTATAGTTAAACAAAACATAAATAAATAAAGAGTTTGCTTTTTTTTCAAAGTAAAAGAGATAGACGTACAATGTCTCACATACATTACAGTTTCGCAAAACGCATTAATTGCAAAATGTTAGTTTTTCTCAAAATACCAGATTTGAAAAACAGGTCATATCTTGAAATACTGCCAGGGGGCGCACGGAACCTACGTTTGTTAGTGGCTGGATTTCACAAAGATTTGCAGGACTTTTTTTGTGTCCACAGAACTGCTAAAATCCACGTTTTGGAAACAGACTGGCCTCTTTTGAGATTGTATGACACATTCAATATGTAACATATCCACATTTAAGTTTGTTCGTCCACAGGCGGGACTCAATTCATGCTATTTACAGTTCCAGCACTTTTCAAGAAAATGAATATTGTCAGACTCGACAAATCAATCCATGATCTCCGCCAGGCTAGTCCAGGCAATCTAATCAACCATTGATCAGTGGAGTTTAGGTTTGCAGGAAGGAAGAGGCGATAGAGAAACAGCTGCTGATCACAAGTCGGGAAAGAGAAAGGGTGAAACGCCGAGCACGATTGCAAATTAAGCAGTTAAGGAATGAAGACATATGCTTGCTTGAAGTTTTAGTATTAAACCTAGCATATTCGATACCGTCCTCTGGAACAGAAAACTCACAACACACAGATCCTGATGCAGAAAGTGAAACTCCTATGATTATCTGCAGTTTCAGTAAAGATTCAGAACCACATCGTGCCTTGCAGCAGTTCCATTAAGGCCGTTTACACCTGAAGATTTACCCTTTGAAAGGTAAGCTGAAGTATTAAATGTTGCTGCGTTGCATTGATAGGAGGGTGTTTATGTACAGTACTCAGTGACTTTACAAACAATCATAGCACGCACTCACTGCACTCCTGTTTGCAATCTGTTCTGTCATGTTAGGATTTGATTTACAGTAATACAAAAATAGTATATAATATATTCCCTGTGTTTGATGTTGTGACTGTTATTTATTTGTACATTAAAAAAACGATATTTTTACGAGTTTGACAGGTTTTTAGGTAACATTGTCGTCGACCACGATTTAATCAAACCGTGTCATGTTTTATACACTGCCTTGTTTATATACTGTATTAAAAATACTTTGATCTTAAAAGTAATTAATGAACAAAAACGCAACCGTTTTGAATGTTCACATATGGATAAGTGACCGATGAAATACTGATTAAAAATAAAACCATGTTGATGGGCTTTTCCAAAATGTTTTACTCTAAACTGGGGGCGGGATGAAATGAAATAAAAATACAAAAATTGGGGTGAACGTGGCTAATGTTGACCACTCTCATTAATCAATGTGGTGACATTCTCCGTCTAAGTCAAATGACCAAATTCATCCAGTGTCTTCTTGCATATACAGCTGTTTTAAATAATCGATTCCTACAGAGTTTTAAGAAAGTGTGAAGTGCCAACTTGATTGATAATGAAACTTGTGTGTTTTTACGTTGATCGCCGCGCCTCGTATGACGTGAACTGTGTGATTGTATTTATGTCACGTCCCATGCCATGGGTTCCTTCACAAGAAAATGCGTTAAGATGCTATCGGAATGTGTGTTGTTTTGATGTATGGTTCATTTAGAATTCCCATAGGAACTCTACAAGCTTTTATATGATGTCTAGTCTTTCTGTTGTAGTACAGTGAACCAAAATACCACATCATTCTGCAAGGCCTTTCTGGAAGCTTTCTTTCTAAGATTTATGCTGGAAACTGTAAAGGTTATTGACAGAGCAAACAGCTGCGTAAACTTAAGTTTTGGTATTTTCTCTATTTATAAATAGTTTGACATTGTATACAACAGCTGTACATTGCACAGTACAGTGCTGTACATCTTACCATTGTATTAACGTTTAGCAGTTATCATGTTATCGTTGCCAAACACCTTTTTCTCCTTGTATATGATTTCCATTTGTGCAGTTTTTTTTGTCAAGCATCCCAGGTCTACTAAAGCGAAGCAATGGCTGCCGTTTACTTACCGTTAGTCAGGTTTCACTTTTCATTTTTCTCCTTGACTTAGTGTTGTGCAATATGACTCTGTCATTGAAAGTTTTCATCGGTTTAGAGTAGACTTTTGTTACCTTTTGAACGTTTACTACAGCTTCATTCAGGTTGCTGGTTGAACATACTGTACATGGTGGCTGTTAATATGTGAGATTAGTGAAACGGGTAAATGAGACGGGTCTGCAACTGTAAATGCTACACTCATTGAATGCTTTAATTGTGAAACCCTCAACAAGAATCTTTGGCTATGCAAAGCTATTATCGCATGGACATGGGAATCTAGCAGGCTTTGTTAAATTAGTCAGTCGTGTCCATTGCCATATACTGCCGCTTAATTTAAATTGAACAAATGCTCGCAGCTCATTAAAGTTACTTAAATGATAACGTAAGATGAAGCAGAGTTTTACAAACGTTCTAATAAACAGTAATTTTTTTCTGCTCTGCTAAATATGTTTCATTGTATGTTCAGTATGTATTGATTCTTTCCATTTCAGCTGTACCTAATGAATTCATACAGTTATTGGAAGTTCAGGAGCTGTAAATCAGTTTCTTAAACAATAATTGACACCCACTTTCTGAAAATTGGTCTACTATGGAATAATATGAGTTACACTCAACGTATTTCATTGACGTAAGCGTTCTAGCAACACTCTTTGGTCGATTTAAGATGGAATGACCCCCTGGATACTGTAGGGGTATGAAATCAAAAATTGGTCTTCAGAATGTCTCAAAGCATCATCAGCAGCTGTTTTGAGATGGCTCTGCGTGATGTTCTGGATACAGAATCATCAACCGAGCGCCTAATATGGTCTCTCTATCAAAGCCTGCTGGATCTGCAGTCTTGCCCATCTTCATTGAAACGTACTGCAACAAAGAAATGCAGGTTTCAGAGATTCCATTTATATTTCACAGTATTCATTTGAGCGATGTGAGGGACAGCATCTTTACACAAAAGAATCTGCTACACGTTGCAGATGTTTCCAATTTCATGCCCAGCCCTTGAATTTCAGTTATTTGACATCGCTGTTTAATTAGTGTTACCAACAGACTGTAGATGATGACAGAAAGTAAATGTATTTACTGTATGCATGTGTTTTAAAAAATATAATTTAAATGCATTGAATAATGAATAATAACACTCCACGAAACCTGACATATTAATATTAAAAAACCAAGGCCCCAGCTGGGACTGTTTAGCAGCACATCACCGTACTGACAGCGATGGAAGCGCATTCAGCAGAAAAAAACTGATTTATTTGCCCATGTATATCAATGTTTGATCGTTCGGCTACTGGAAAGGATTGAAGGCGGTTCTTCTGGCATGCAGCATGTTGGGGTTATTTCAGTTTATTTCCTGAATGCTCAGAGATAAGCCGTGTCTATCTAATGGTATGCCACGGATTCCGCTTTCCACCGGCACAGCGAATAGAAATGAGCTGAAACCAAGCGTTCTGGAAGCTGCTTGAGTGACTATAGGAATCTGCATAGCGCAAAAGAGGCAGCTCACGTAACAAAACAATGCCTTGAGCAAGTTTGGATTTTTACACTCCTGCTAAAGATTCTCTTCAGTTAGCTGAAGTAGCAGGTAAATGTAGTGACCTCACCCACAGCATTCATCCCAAGGGTTCAGAACCTGGTGGTCTCAGCCATTCTGTTTATCCCTCGCTGCCATGCTCTTATTTATACAGCAGTGTCTGTGGGTTCTTTATATTTGCCATCATTTTATGGTGAGTACAGTATGCTTGTTTAGTTACAAAGTTCTATACCCAGTAAAACAACAGACCCTTTTGACCTATTGAATATTCATATTTTTTATTTCATGGAGTTTTTATCTTGTTATTGTGTGGTACAATTAGCATACATAACATAATTTGTAAAAAAAAAAAAAAAATGGAATGAATAAATTACTTGTAGGTCAGTCATGCTGTTTTTGTTGCATGATGCAGTACTGTTATCCTAACTCAGGATGTATATCATGACCTTTTAAACATCAATAGATTAGGCACTGGGCTGGGCTACCTGATAGTCATATTGTGTAATGGACAATATGAGAAGATGTTATCGGAAGCAGTGGCTGGGTTAGAGGCTTACCCTTGGTGCTAAATACTTTCTGTTGAGGTTTCTCTTGTGCTAATGTTTTCCTATTGTGAAAGGTTAATCTGGATCAATAGTGGCCAATAACTGCAATTAATTTTGTTTTCCTTTAGGTTCATGGCCAAGAGATAAGAATTGTTATCCCGAAATGAAGAAACTTTATCTTATTTGTACAAGAAAGAACTCCCAGCAATGCATTATTTAGTGCTAATAATAACACCTGCTAGATCTGAATTGTTATTAAGGGGGTGACGTCCTCTGTGTTCTCTACAAACAATCAGACAAAAGCCAGTTGAGTGTTAGAGGTGGCTCTTCTTGGTTAAGATTGTGTTCGATGAACAGGATGGCGAAGGAGCTGGACGCTTGCATTTTGCCACAACTTAGGTTAGATCTTCCCAGCCAATCCCGTGCTCCGAGCAAACATTAATACAGATTGCATGTTTCCAGTCTGTAGTTTTCCATCACAGATCTTTTACATTTTTATAGAAAACCTTTGATGGAAATTGATCTACGATACATACAAGTACTGCAGCTGCTCCTTGGAGGCCAGCTTCCATCTACAGCACAACACGTTCGAGGAGTTATTTTACTGTCAGATGCTGGTTCATAGACTCCTAAGGCTTAACAAACTGAAAGAATTACCTTTGATATATAGAGTGTGGCTAATAAAATTAGGCCTCATGATCATCACTTTGTGAAAACCCACCCTGCCTAACTCCCAGTGGATGCAGCGTGATCAGTACCTCAGTCTTGGGGTATTGTGTGTATCGATTGATTCCTTTCAGATGCCGTCTTTTCCCAATCAGTCACCGGTCACTTCCGACCACTTGTACAGTAGATCGATCAGGAGTTGTCTTGGGGGAGGCTTGTCTTTCTTTGTGTGCGTATAATTTTTCTCAGTCTTGCAGTCTGTGATAAAGAATATGTGGGTCCATTCATTTTATAACCCAGGTAACCGTGCCATGCAAAGATAAGGCCTAATTGATTATGTACTTACTTTGTTTGCTAAAAGGTCCCATAGAGCTGGTCACACCCCACACCGCTGTATATTATCTCAATGCATGGTTAACTATCTACTGCATCTCAGCATATTATTTCCCTAAGCACACTCAGTAGTACTATATATAGTATCAGGTTACTGGTGTGTTGATAAGGGTGCTTTGCTGTATGATAATGTTTAATTATAGCCTTCTCTCTACTGGTACAGTAAGAGCAGTTCACTTATGATTTGTGTGTACTGGTTACTGGATAGCGTTAGTCATTTTCACCTCTGGTTTAGTTATGATATTGACAGTGATGTAGTCAAGACCAAACGTACCCGAGGCGAGACCAAACGATACCGATACGAGACCGAGACCAAGACCAAACGTGCGAGACCAAGACCAAGACCAAACATACGAGACCGAGACCAAGCGTGCGAGACCAAGACCAAGACCAAGCGTGCGAGACCAAGACCAAGACCAAGCGTGCGAGACCAAGCGTGCGAGACCAAGACCAAGACCGACACCAAATGTGCGAGACCAAGACCAAGACCAAACATACGAGACCAAGACCAAGACCAAACGAGACCAAGACCAAGACCAAACGTACGAGACCAAGACCAAGACCAAGACATGCGAGACCAAGACCAAGACCAAACGTGCGAGACCAAGACCAAGACCAAGACCAAGACCAAGTACCGAGACCAAGACCGAGACCAAGCGTGCGAGACCAAGACCGAGACCAAACGTGCGAGACCAAGACCAAGACCAAGCGTGCCGAGACCAAGCGTACCAAGACCAAGACCAAGCGTGCGAGACCAAGACCAAGCGTGCCGAGACCAAGACCAAGACCAAACGTGCGAGACCAAGACCAAGACCAAATGTACGAGACCAAGACCAAGACCAAACGTGCGAGACCAAGACCAAGACCAAACGTGCCGAGACCAAACGTACCAAGACCAAGACCAAGACCAAATGTACCGAGATCAAGACCGAGACCAAACGTGCCGAGACCAAGACCAAGACGTAACGTGCGAGACCAAGACCAAACGTGCGAGACCCAGACCAAGACCGAGACCAAACGTGCCGAGACCAAGACCAAGACCAAACGTACCAAGACCAAGACCAAGACCAAACGTACCGAGACCAAACGTACAGAGACCAAGACCAAGACCAAATGTACCGAGACCAAGACCAAGACCAAACGTGCCGAGACCAAACGTACCGAGACCAAACGTACCGAGACTGAGACCGAGACCAAACGTGCCGAGACCAAGACCAAACGTGCGAGACCAAACGTGCGAGACCAAACGTGCGAGACCAAGACCAAGACCACACGTACTGAGACCAAGACCAAGACCAAGCGTGCCGAGACCAAGCGTGCGAGACCAAGACCAAGACCAAGCGTACCAAGACCAAGACCAAGACCAAGCGTACCAAGACCGAGACCAAGCGTACCGAGACCAAGACCAAGACCAAGCGTGCGAGACCAAGACCAAGACCAAGCGTGCGAGACCAAGACCGAGACCGAGACCAAGCGTGCGAGACCAAGCGTGCTGAGACCAAGACCAAGACCAAGCGTGCGAGACCAAGACCAAGCGTGCGAGACCAAGCGTGCGAGACCAAGACCAAGACCAAGCGTGCGAGACCAAGACTAAGACCAAGCGTGCGAGACCAAGACCAAGCGTGCCGAGACCAAGACCAAGACCGAGACCAAACATACCGAGACCGAGACCAAGACCAAGCGTGCGAGACCAAGACCAAGACCGAGACCAAGCGTGCGAGACCGAGACCAAGCGTACAGAGACCAAGACCGAGACCAAGCGTGCGAGACCAAGACCAAGCGTGCGAGACCAAGCGTGCGAGACCAAGACCAAGACCAAGCGTGCGAGACCAAGACCAAGACCAAGCGTGCGAGACCGAGACCAAGCGTGCGAGACCAAGCGTACTGAGACCAAGACCAAGACCAAGCGTGCGAGACCAAGACCAAGCGTGCGAGACCAAGCGTGCCGAGACCAAGACCAAGACCAAGCGTGCGAGACCAAGACCAAGACCAAGCGTGCGAGACCAAGACCAAGACCGAGACCAAGCGTGCGAGACCAAGACCAAGACCAAGCGTGCCGAGACCAAGACCAAGACCAAGCGTGCGAGACCAAGACCAAGACCAAGCGTGCGAGACCAAGACCAAGACCAAGCGTGCGAGACCAAGACCAAGACCAAGCGTGCGAGACCAAGACCAAGACCAAGCGTGCGAGACCAAGACCAAGACCAAACGTACCGAGACCAAGACCAAGACCAAGCGTGCGAGACCAAGACCAAGACCAAGCGTGCGAGACCAAGACCAAGACCAAGCGTGCGAGACCAAGACCAAGACCAAGCGTGCCAAGACCAAGACCAAGACCAAGCGTGCGAGACCAAGACCAAGACCAAGCGTGCGAGACCAAGACCAAGACCAAGACGTGCGAGACCAAGACCAAACGTACTGAGACCAAGACCAAGACCAAACGTGCCGAGACCAAGACCAAGACCAAACGTGCCGAGACCAAGACCAAGACGTACGAGACCAAGACGCACGAGACCAAGACCAAGACCAAGCGTGCGAGACCAAGACCAAGACCAAGCGTGCGAGACCAAGACCAAGACCGAGACCAAGCGTGCGAGACCAAGACCAAGACCAAGCGTACGAGACCAAGACCGAGACCGAGACCAAGCGTGCGAGACCAAGCGTACTGAGACCAAGACCAAGACCAAAGCGTGCGAGACCAAGACCAAGCGTGCGAGACCAAGACCAAGACCAAGCGTGCGAGACCAAGACCAAGACCAAGCGTGCGAGACCAAGACTAAGACCAAGCGTGCGAGACCAAGACCAAGACCAAACGTGCGAGACCAAGACCAAGACCAAACGTGCGAGACCAAGACCAAGACCGAGACCAAACGCGTGCGAGACCAAGACCAAGACCGAGACCAAACGTACCGAGACCAAGACCAAACATACCGAGACCAAGACCAAGACCGAGACCAAATGTACCGAGACCGAGACCAAACGTACCGAGACCAAGACTGAGACCAAACGTACCGAGACCAAGACTGAGACCAAACGTACAGAGACCAAGACTGAGACCAAACGTACCGAGACCGAGACCAAACGTACAGAGACCAAGACCGAGACCAAACGTACAGAGACCAAGACCGAGACCAAACGTACAGAGACCAAGACCGAGACCAAACGTACAGAGACCAAGACCGAGACCAAACGTACAGAGACCAAGACCGAGACCAAACGTACAGAGACCAAGACCGAGACCAAATGTACCGAGACCAAGACCGAGACCGAGACCAAATGTTCTCAGACCAAATGTACCAAGACCGAGACCAAGACCAAGACCGAGAACCAAACAGACCAAGACAGAGACCAAACAGACCGAGACCAAGACCGAGACCAAACGTACAGAGACCAAGACCGAGACCAAATGTACCGAGACCGAGACTAAACGTTCTGAGACCAAATGTACCAAGACCGAGACCAAACAGACCGAGACCAAGACCAAGACCGAAACCAAACGTACCGAGACCGAGAACAAGACCAAACGTACCAAGACCGAGAACAAGACCAAGACCTAACGTACAGAGACCGAGACCAAGACCAAGACCGAGACCAAACGTACCGAGACCAAGACCAAGACAGAGACCAAATGTATCGAGACCGAAACTAAGACTGAGATCAATATATTTTTGTTGTGACTAACCAAACTTAATTATTTTTTGCTACAACAACAACAACAACAACAACAACAATGATAATAACAACTACTTTTTTTTTTAAAGCTATTTTTCTTTTGATAAACCAAAATGTGTTCAATTGACTTTTTCCAGTTACAATCAATTCACGCAGGAATACACACCCTGAAAAGGTGTATAAAACATTTACATGAAATATTTACATGTAATTGAAAACATCTTAGGAGAATTTTGAACTCGAAACTTGAATCTGCAATTATTTTACAACCTTTTATACCCCAATTAGGAAATTGCCAATTATTCAACCTAGCTCACTGCTGCAACCCTTGTACTAACTCAGAAGAGATTAAGTACATTGCTAGGACATGTGGAAGCCGAGAGATTCTAGGATCCTTCCGAACTGAGCTTGACACTTGATACTCAAACACCAGAGATGAGAGAAGCTGCGGTGACAGTTTTGCTCAATGTGGTGTTATGATCAGGCCCACCTGGCTGAAGACGGTTTCGCTAGATGTAACAGCTATACTCATGTAAAACAACTGGCTTACCTAGAAAAATAAGTTCCCTGCACTTCTGTCACCTTTGTGTTACAATGCTTGCACTTTGCCGTCCATTTATTATTATGTTCATCAATTTCAGAATTGATGTAGGCAAACTGAATGACGGCGGCTGCTTCAATGCCATTTCAGCTCTTTGAGAAGAGAGACTTGCGAGGTCTGAATTTGTCATGGAAACTGTCAGTAGCTCTGTTTCCATCCCCCCAAAAATATGCATTAAAACGTATGCGTGTGAAAAAAAAGCACGACAATGGAAGCGAGCAAACAAAAAAAGTTTTACTATTACACACGCACACACACATATATTTGCAATCTTAATCATTACCCCACACACCTTTTAATTTTGTATGTGGTTAAATGCCTGGTAATTGTGGTGTGCTTATATGGTACAGTCCTCATTTGTAAATCAATAGCCTACTGTAATCGTTTTTTATGTTGGTGTATGCTTACGGTGTAGCCTGTTGAAATAAACTGTTATCGGGGCTTTTAAAATATACTTGTTACTTCATAAATTATTACAGTGGGGGCAATAATAATAATAATAATAATAATAATAATAATAAATAACTTTTACTTTATAGCAGCACAAAGTCTGATGCGTTAAATTTTGTAATTTGAATGCTGCTCTAGAGTGTAATGGCTACATTATTTTGTATTTAATAGCTGTCAATGTATAAACATGAGTGAATTTTGAAGGATAAAAAAGGATATATGATAAAAGAGGAAATAAAACAATCTTGAGAATGTTCATGAATGAGACCAATCTGCGTGCTGCCTGCTATCAAGACCGAGACCAGACGTGCTGAGACCTAGACCAAGACCGAGACCCCGACGTGCCGAGACCCAGACCTAGACCCCGACGTGCCGAGACCCAGACCAAGACCCGACGTGCCGAGACCCAGACCAAGACCCGACGTGCTGAGACCCGACGTGCGAGACCCAGACCAAGACCCGACGCGTGCGAGACCCAGACCAAGACCCGACGTGCCGAGACCCAGACCAAGACCCGACGTGCCGAGACCCAGACCAAGACCCGACGTGCTGAGACGCGACGTGTTGAGACCCAGACCAAGACCGAGACCCGACCGTGCGAGACCCAGACCAAGACCGAGACCCGACGTGCGAGACAGAGGCCCAGACCAAGTCCCGACGCGTGCGAGACCCAGACCAAGACCGAAACCCGACATGCCGAGACCGAGACCCAGACCAAGACCCGACGTGCGAGACCCAGACCCAGACCAAGACCCGACGCGTGCGAGACCCAGACCCAGACCAAGACCCGACGTGCGAGACCCAGACCCAGACCGAGACCCGACGTGCGGGACCGAGACCCAGACCCAGACCGAGACCCGACAGACCGAGACCCAGACCAAGACCGAGACCCGACATGCCGAGACAGAGACCCAGACCAAGACCCGACGTGCCGAGACCCAGGACCAGACCGAGACCCGACATGCCGAGACCAAGACCGAGACCCGACGTGCCGAGACCCAGACCCAGACCGAGACCCGACGTGCCGAGACCCAGACCCAGACCAAGACCCGACGTGCGAGACCCAGACCCAGACCGAGACCCGACGCGTGCGAGACTGAGACCCAGACCCAGACCAAGACCCGACGTGCTGAGACCGGGTCTCGAGACTCCATCTCTGGATATTGAAAGGTACCTTTGGACATGATTGACTCTCCTTTATTATTTTTACCAAAAGTTGTAAATGTCTTGTATTTAATTTACCTCAGAGCATCTGAGTTGAAAGGCAAAGGCAAAGCAAACTCATAGTGCCCTTTAGAGTAGCCCTTTTCATTATTCATTCAAAACCTTTAAGAAAACTGAAGCACAGCACAATTAAACAAACACTTATTCGTTTTGAATGAGGCTACTGTACTTTCAAGCTGTTTGACAGTTGTTGGATAAGGAAAAAAGTACTACTCTAACTCGTGAAAAAAACAAAACATTTGTTTCTGGGGATGCTGGACGGGAGGCTGGTGCATTGGTCCATCTGGGTGATAATGAATGAATGCATGGCTGATTTTCTTTGTTAAGAACTTTGTGTGCCCACTGTACCACAGATCGTAGACACAGCTGGTGCCAGACATGTCATTTCATACCTGAATGACTTGCAGGAAACTTTGGATTTAATACGAATGTCCAGTCAAGCTTTAAGACTACACTGTGCTTTATTGCCTTGAGGACGCCAGCGTTTTAAATAGTTTTATACTGTTGCCTTCCGAAATTCTGTAATTCCCTTGAGATCCTGAATCCCAAGGGGAAAAAGCAAACTGGCAAAACTCCTTCCCACCAGTGTAGCATTCACATACTTTGGGAGAGCTCTGGCACAGGTGGCTGTTTGAACTTTCAGACAGTCTGAGCCGGAGAAAATGCTGCTCTTAGTCAGTTTTTTTAAAGGAGTGATAACCAAGGCTTCAGTTTCTCATTGTAGTCATTGTATTTTTATCTTGCTCCTAATTGTATTATTACTTGTTCTGTGATTCTTGAAATGTAATTTTGTTTACGACTGTAAGTCGTCCTGGATAAGGGCGTCTGCTAAGAAATAAATAATAATAATAATAGTAAAGTTTCTGACTTCGAGTTAGTGTGAGTCAGAGATCTCCAAGATACGTGGGATTTGAAGAATAATATGCACCCTTCCAATGCAGTGCTCCCCACGCAATCCCTAGCCTTAATCTGCAACTTGGCCAGAATTCAAACCTGAATGACCCACCTTACACAGCATGCATTCCTACAAGCCACTTTTAATGTGAAACAACCCTGTATTTCACCAGTGAAACATAAAGTAATGTAAGTATCTGAGGCTCAACCAAGCGGGCAGCACATCCTCCTCCCTGCCATCACTGTCCAGCGCATTCTTTCATATCACACTGCAACCATCTGCTTTGCAGACATCACAGAATCCCACAGCAAGCTGATTTTAACAGTTCCGTAAGCCTTGCCAAGCAAATTCCCTCAAGAAATATGTTGAACGAATGTCGAATAGGCACAGGTCTTTTCAGGAAGGGTAGTTCAGAATTGCATAACAGAAAACATAGGCTTCCCACCTGGGGAGGGAAATACAGTGTAGAGGAAATATGTTTTGTGATCTTGTTTCTAATTTAATAATTTGAGCAAGGAAGAGTTTATTAAGATTAACAGTTTAATAATATTCAACATTAAATACAAAAACATGGTAAAATAAGCTTCACAGAAGCGACCTAGTCACTAATACAGGCATGTCCTAAATTATCTCACATAGATGTGCTGTCTTTTATTAACAGTTTAGTGGTAAACAGAACCAACTGTTACTTGGGGATAGCAAGATGAAGGAATTCCACGGTAGGGGGATCTGGTTAATGGAAGTACAACATCAAGGTCAAGAGTGATTTGTTTGGTTATATTGGTGTATTTATGAACCAGGCTAAGCTACAGAGATTCCCCCCAATCTCATTTGCAGTTGAATCCCAGTGTCCGACTGCATCAGTAATAACATCTACTGTACAGTCCTGTTAGATTAACTATCATTCAAAATGTCTGTGGCATTAAATCTCAGTCATTTCGGCTGTTCTCTGTAAAATGTCAGCCTCAAGCTGTTTACTTTTTCATTGTTTCCCTTGAGGTAAAGCGTAGTGTTGTTCTATAAGGACTGTTTATTTATTAATTTAATATTTTTGCTAGGCATACAAGCAATAATGCTAATGCCTGTTTTGTTGTACAGGTAGCACTGTAACCTTGAAGGAAGAAGAATATGCAAAAAGGAACACAGTTTTGTTTTTTAATGGCTATCCCCTCAGATTATTTCTTTCTTCAGACTTGGTGATTACAGTAGCATCTCCTGATGAGGGAGATTTCATTGTGTGTGTGCACAGTGTTGAGCATCGCTAGAGCTTTTGTCTACATATGGTTCGAATTAAATTTAAATGACAAGACACTTCAAAACCGATAAAGCAACCAGATTCAGCCACAAGTTAAATAATTTAGTTAAGCACTTATGCAGCACTGTATGTAGTTCTTTTTTTCAGAACTTTTAAAGTTGCCAGGGTATCCCACAGTCTTATTAAATGACTTTGTTCTGTGCCACTGCGACTCCTGTGCATCAGCATGGGGACATGAAAGACAGTAGTGAGCCAAAAAAATAGTTTTACTGTACATGAAATGTCTCTTAGTTTAGCAGGTATTTTCAACATGGGGATATGAAGCAACAGCCTTTTGAAATACAAATCAAACCATATTGGTTCTGGTTGCTTCTTGAGAAACAAAGCCACATAGTGACATGACCAAATTCTTAGATGAGTCTTTGTTGATTGGGTTTTTCCTACTGAATGGCACATACTGTGCTGTATACTGTGTCAGCCTGCCTGTTTGGTCTGCCTATTTTCTCAGGTAGGTGAAACGCTTGCCTTGCCACTGTCTCTTGCTGAGCTTTCTCTTTGTAATAAATACCGAAATAGCAATTCTATGGTAGATTAGAAACCGACTGTTCACGCATGGTAATGCTGAAGATTACAGGTTTCTCCTGTGAAGCACAGAACTCAATTTGATTTAGAAGAATCACTCTATAATGGTGCTAGCAATTACATTGAATCGATTACTGCAGTGGAAAGCACTTTCAGATAAAGCACTTTAGTTGTAAGATTTAGTGTGCTTCCTGTCTCTCTTTCTTTCATGGAGCTAATTAACAAATAGATCAGAATCAAACTTTCATGCAGTCTCAAAAGATCTATCATACTAAATGTTATGAACTACCATAGTGCTACTCTACAGTAAAAACCAACCAGAAGCATGCAACCATTTTACGTAACACTTTTTTTAGTTTTTTTACGTTACCAAACACTGCTTTTCTTCTTTTAAAAGTTGTTGGCGGTGTCATTTCCACGGTTTAATTTCAGTTTAGTTGCCTTTCTCAGTTTAGTTTAAACTTTTCCTTTCAAATAAAGTTATAAAGATACAGTATGTGAAACTTGGTTCTAATTTCCAACTGTCTTCTGGTCCTCCTGGTTTCTGTGGTACTCTTAAAGTAGTGGCTATGGTTAATTTGTTAGAAGTGTTTAGGTTGTAAAATAAATCCCACAGATACCTGGTAGTATTCTAATGCTTGAAGTAATTAAAAGTCCAAAATGATCTGCACACTGCTATTTGAAGAGTGGCAATACAAAAAAACACTACAAAATGTTATTAGTTTTAGTCTTTTATTAGTAGAAGAACAGGCAAAAAAGTGATATAGTGCGAAAAGTGCTTCGTGCAAACGTTTCGGTCGCACGACCATCCTCAGTGCTAATGCTGACAGACTCAGTTTAAGAAGCTAATTTGTAATATGTTTGCATCTTAATGTGCAGTGATGCCACTAGCATTTCCGTTTAAGGGAGAATCTTGATGCCACCTTGTGGCAAAGTGGTTAAGTGGGTACAGGTGCAGGAGTGATGCAGTGCGTGATAAAACAGAGTTATAATCCAGTTGGAAAGGAATTTTATTGTATCCAGGTCTGGTGACCAAATAATAAGACCCCGGCAATACAAAACAATGTGTATTACGCAGCGTAAATAACAACGGGTTGAAATCCCAAATAATAAACACAAATATCCGCCCCACAATAATACTAACATGGTCACCAGTCCTGGGTGTGTACAGCAGTGCTCGTGGTAGATGATACAGTTTATTAGTGACAATCGTGCAGTGCTGTTCCGGCTTTGTGCTGGCCCTTGGCGACAGTTCCGGAACTGTGTTAGCTGTCTAGTAACGAACAAGGCAAGACAGTTACAAACACACAAACAAAACACTCACGGTACTTTTTACGTGCAACGGGGTCTCTCACAGTCCTTCCTAGTTTATTTAGACAAACCAAAGCGAAGGAATAGATTGCGATTCTCTGTCCCCTTTTATGCTGTCACACATGACCCCTTGGTAAACGAGTGCAACTGCCTCTCCAATCTGCGGCTACCATGTTGTTTCCCTTCCGGGTCAATGCGTTATTGCAACGGTCTCGCCCCCTTCCAGGCTGGCCGACTTCCCTTGAACCCTGGGAAAGAACTGTCAGACCAGCCTGTCCAGAGAACTCTGTTCTCGCTGCTTAGCGCCCGCACAGGTCGGGAGGGAGATTTACAACCAAGAATCGTTGTATTTCTGTCACACACCTACATTTGCAATGATTCTTTCAAGCCCTGTAGGGTGTAGTGAGTATAACAGCATTTGTTTTTAATTCCAAGGCGAATTTAACCTGGGCTGTTGGTACAGAATAAGTCCCCTCCTCATAAAGGGGTAAAGTGTGGTCCTTTTTATTTTGTAGGAGCTATTTGTTTACCTGACACCTTGGTGGTTTGTTGTGTAAAAGGCTTCAGGGTTGAAGAGAACAATTACAGTATATTGTGTGACTGCTACAGACCACATGGCTTTGTGGTTTGGTAAATAAACTTATACTGCAGCTTCAGCCAATTACATTGCAGTTTGAGTTGCGAAACTGAGCTATTTTTTACTTTGGTGCCAACTAAAAAGACACTGTGTTTATAAACGTCATTCCCAGCAGCCTCAGAGACAGTGGTACAGTATGCAGTATGTGCGAAGTGTCTGCATCCAGGGGAGTGAACACTATGTCTCCTTTCTCCTGATGAAGTAAGAACAATCAATAATCACTACACCAGCCAAGACACTCCTGAGCTATTCCTTGAGATTTTTTATGTCTCTAACAATGTTGTAAAAATATAAAAGAATAAATGTACCGAAAAATACAATGGACTTACTGTACCCAGCCCTTCTTGGAAGGGAATGAGCTTATTGTAGTTTGGCTATTAACCTGTGGAGTGCTTAGATCTAAAATAAACTGAGAGACAGCTTATTTTAAAAATACCTGTCATGTTTAACTGTTTTAAGGTGACCTCATCCATTTAAAAACCTGGGCAGGATAAACGTATTACAGCATCCCTGTCGACGTCCATGTCAGACTAACCGGTTTCATTTGCGCTCTTGATTTAATAGCATAAAACCTATGAAACCAAACCTAGTTTCATGCAAATCAGACTTGTCATGTTTCCATATAGTTTGACCAAAGTGGCCCCTTTGGCAATGTATTTACCACCTGGCGCCTGGATTGGGTAGCTGTTTTGTAAAATATTTGCATCGTCCTCTACAGTTTACTAGATGCAAAACTGAAAACCGGAGTTGCAGAAATAAATGACCAAATCCAATTTGGAAGAGACGTCGAGCTCTGCAGCTTTCAAGGCAGGCCCGTGTTTGTGTTTAGCTGTGGGCCTGGGGAGTGTTAACACTGTGTGATTCTATTACAGTAACATTGGCCTTTGGGTGTATAACAAGAACACCAGATCACAAGCTTGTGATTCTGTAGCTCCTGTTGATGACATGTATATTTTACAGATCTCTTACAACAACAACAACAAAACCCTTTAACAGAAGCAATCTTGGAATAAGCTCAGTTTAGTTTACAGTCATCTAAACAACTAAAAGTCAATTGAAGTCTCGGGTTACAATTAGAGGGACAGGGGCGAGTGCAGAAAGCACCAGAAGTTTTGAAGAGCAGTGTTTGGAGCTCAGATGTGTTCTTGAGCCTTCCTCCTTGTTCCAGTACTAAAATTGTTTTCCGCCTGGCCGTGCCAAGAGCTTGTATGCTCATGTTACTGTAGCTTGTTGTTTGAAATGTTAAATGGCTGTGCATCTCTCACACACTGGGACATTGTTGTCATTTACAAAGGACATTTTTCTGGAGTGGTACCGAAGGAAATACCACATTAAATTAACTGAGTTCTAGCTGCCTTCTGCCTCCAAACAGTACAAAGTCCTGCTGTGCCATTATATTATTGCCAGACACAGGTCCCATTCTCTGAGTAACTTGTATCTCCATTTTGTAGCCTGCAGTATATCTCATGCAGTGTGCTTCATGACTGCTTTCTGTTCTTGCCAAATAAGATATTCACTTTAAGAGTCTCCCCTGCATAACAGAGGCAGAAGTGTTAAAGGGACTAGGAGCGCTTAAAATAAACAAATCCCCTGGGCCGGATGAGAACCTCCCAATAGTACTCAAAGAAATGAAAGAAGTTATTTACAAACCGCTAACCAAGATCATGCAACAGTATCTTGAGACAGGGGTTGTACAAATAGACTGGAGAATTGCAAATGTAATACCGATCCACAAAAAGGGACACAAAACTGAACCAGGTAACGACAGAACAATAACCCTGACTTCTGTTATATGTAAACTTATGGAAACTATAATAAGATCCAAAATGGAAAAATACCTATATGGTAACAGTATCCTGGGAGAGAGTCAGCATGGTTTTAGGAAAGGGAGATTGTGTCTAACTAACCTGCTTGATATTTTTTGAAGATGCAACATCGACAATGAATAATTACAAAGCATATGACATGGTTTATTTAGATTTACAGAAAGTTTTTGAGAAAGTCCTGCATAAAAGATTAATTCTCAGTAGGGATTCAGGAAATGCATGCACATGGATTAGGGAGTGGTTAACATGTAGAAAACAGAAAGTACTGATTAGAGGAGTAGCCTCAAAATGGAGCGAGGTAACCAGTGGAGTACCACAGGAATCAGTATTAGGTCCTCTGCTATTCCTAATCAACATTGAATTAGATTCAGGTATAGTAAGCAAACTTGTTAAATTTGCAGATGACACAAAAGTAGGAGGAGTGGCAAACACTGTTGCAGCAGCAAAGATCATTCAAAGTGATCTAGACAGCATTCAGAACTGGGCAGACACATGGCAAGTGACATTTAATAGAGAAAAGTGTAAGGTACTGCATGCAGATAATAAAAATGTATATTATAAGTACCATATGGGAGGTATTGAAATTGAAGAAGGAATCTATGAAAAAGACCTAGGAGTTTATGTTGAGAAATGTCATCTAGACAATGTGGGGAAGCTATAAAAAAAGGCCAACAAAGTGCTCAGAATATAGTGAAAAGTGTTGAATTTAAATCAAGGGAAGTAATGTTCAAACTTTACAATGCATTAGTAAGACCTCCTCTATAATATTGTGCTCAGTTCTGGTCACCTTGCTACAAAGTGCAAAGAAGAGCGACCAGAATTATCCCGGGTTTAAAAGGCATGTCGTATGCAGACAGGCTAAAACAATTGAATTTATTCAGTCTTGAACAAAGAAGATTACGCGGCGATCTGATTAAAGCATTCAAAATCCTAAAAGGTATTGACAGTGTCGACCCAAGGGACTTTTTCGACCTGAAAAAAGAAACAAGGACCAGGGGTCACAAATGGAGAGATTAGATAAAGGGGCATTCAGAACAGAAAATAGGAGGCACTTTGTTACACAGAGAATTGTGGGAGTCTGGAACCAACTCCCCAGCATTGTTGTTGAAGCTGACACCCTGGGATCCTTCAAGAAGCTGCTTGATGAGATTCTGGGATCAATAAGTTACTAACAACCAAAGATGGACCGAATGGCCTCCTCTTGTTTGTAAACTTTCTTATGTTCTTATCTGTCAAGTACTGTAAGTGTCTTTCCTTTCAAAAGCCATGTTAAAAATAACCCCATTATCACCCTCCACTTAATGTATTCCCATATGAATGAACTGTAAAAAGTACTGCTACCAGTCGATTAAATCGCCTTTGAGAAGTGTTGTGGCAGAAGCCAAAGATTTGGACCAATTAACTGTGTTGTAGCTAACTCAGAATTTAAAGTTTAAAAATTGCAGTATGGACCAGGGTTGAGGTCATTTCCTGTTTTTTTAATTCCAATTGCTTTTTTAAAATCAAATCCCAATTTGAATTCCAATTCCAATTCCTTGGAAGGAACTAGAATTGATATTTTGAGACATTAGTAATTGTTGTGATTGTTCAGCTGCTTTCATTTGAAGCCAGTTTAACTCTCGAAGCGCTGCGGTTATATTCATACACTATATCCCCTCACAGTCAAGAAGCAAATGGAAGATGAAGGGCCAAAACATTTATTTGAAATATTTATTTACCACAAAAGGACTACTGAAAATTCCTTGAGTATTCATATACATATCGAGGCCTACCTGTAGCGTATAGCAATATGAGGAAGAACTTGGATAAGTCTATGCTGTAGTACAATGTTAATATGACAGAAATTAGGACTTCATACTCTTGAAACAGAAATTAATAAAACCAGCTATGTTAGAAAACCAGTGAAAAACCCTTTGCAGTGTGACTAAGTTGTTTTCCACTCCACTTTCAAAAATACAACCAAGCATTGATCCGTAACTTCAAACCTGAATCCCATAGGGATAAGACACAGGTGTTTCCTTTAGTGCAATCACCCTGGATTGCATCATCCTGCCGATAACCCCTAGAAATAACTGCTTGATGCAATCCAGCGGCATTCGCAGGTATTGTAAAAACTCTAATAAAATCCAGCTGTGATTGATCCCAATCAAATAAAAACACATTTGGCTTGAACTGTGCTGTGTCAAAATAAGTGACCTTAAAAAGCTTTACTAGATTTAACAAAACCGCAGTTCTTTGGAGTATTATCTCCAGATTTAAAGGGTATTATTATTGGAAAAGCCATTTCATGATTATTTGTAATGGCTTTTGCAGTTTTTAACTCTTATCTGGCATCTCTCTGTATCAGACAGGCAAATCCAACAGTATAGTGCTTTTCTCAAGCTTATTATTTCAATTATGAGGGAATGGCAGCATGCAGTCCGCTACTTCAATCAGAAGTAATTTTGTTCTTTTAACAGGATTTGGGCTTTTTCTAATGCGATCTTGCTCTGGTTCAGACATTGTTCTTTAGGGTAAGTTAGCAGTATAGCACATTGTAATGAGAAACTTAAGGCCAGTAATTTTTAAAAAAAATTTTTTATAGCAACAAGTGAAGTGATAAGCGTTTTTTAAGGACTTTGACCATCTGGAAAAACTTGTATTGAATTGTAGATGAATTCTTCAATTGGAAGAAACAAACTCAGCACATTGAAAAACTCTTTCTCGAACACTGGCCTGTTTTATAAGAGCACAAAAATACTACTCAATGGAAACTGTTCAGCCCCATAAATAAGACTTTGTAAAAAGGCTACTGTACTGAACCCATTAAGTCCCATTGTCTTTATTAGAGGACAGGCAACTTTTGCGTGACACAGATGACCTAATATAGAGAGTGGAGATCCGCCAGTTTATAATGATGCGATTCCCTGAATGCATAGTGAAAAAGTAAGGCATCAAGCATGAATCCTTACAAAAAGCAATTAACAGCATTTGCTGTATATAATAATAGCTATTTCACAAAAAAAAGTTCAAATGTGTGTGCTTTCATTTTCTGTAAAATCCCCAAGTGGACTATTAGGTTACATAGTGTTTGCATCCCAACCTGGTTAAGAGTGACTCTAAACAACAATAAGAACACATTAGATAACTGTGGTAATGTGTCAATCTGCTCCTTCAACAGCATGCAGTATTTACAAGACTTTCAGAATTCAGGATGATGTGTACTTCACAGAGGGCTTCAATTTCTATTGTGTAGCAAAACCAGAATGGGGATGTTTTTACAGAGACATTTAGCACGTAATAAAATAACAAGATACAAAAAAGGCATTACCTAGTGAAAAGGCTAACGGTAAACGTTGCTGTGTTCCCTGCAGGGTATGTGCCTTTCATGGTCTTACATCTACAGTATGTTCTCTGTACTGTAGTTTAATGATCAGAATGAAAGAGCGGAATACAGAATTGATTTGCATTTTCAAAAGGCGGTCATTAAGGTTCTCTGTTGCTGTGGGGAAGTGAATTTCTAGTGGAATGAATCATTTCAGTTCCGAGTCCTGCATTTTCACAGTATTGTGGATGCTGGTGCCATTATAAACCATTTCTGGAAATTCCGTCCGCTTGGCCTATCAAAAAAGAGGGTAATAACTTTTCTTTTAAATAACAACAAATATAAAGAAACACGAAAAAAGGAAAAATGATATTTGCTTCATGCAATTTAAATATGATTTAAATAGTCACATTTCTATTTATAAACAAACAATGCCCAGTCTTGAAAAATGTGAACACTGAAATGATGCTAGAAAGGGGACATTGGTATATTGCTAAAGCTTACCTGCAGTTTACTACAGTAGCTGCATGAAAATTAGAAACTTCAAATTGCCACCGTGGGCCACAAAACTTGTGTTATTTCTGTCTTAATGGGTTAAATAAAGATTCATATGCATGGCACTTTTCCAGAAAAAAAAAACCAACAGGCTGAACCGTTATTATATAAAGAATGCATACTAGATCATCTTTAGGATCCAAGCAGCCTTGACTTCATACAATGTGTCAGATAGATCTGTATGGAAACATACTGTTGAATGTATTGCCATAACATTTTTCAGGTTGAAGATTGGGTCATGAGAATAAATATCTGGCTTGTTGTGTCTTATGGAGGTTTTGCTAGAAAATATTTTACGCTACAGTACAGGAAAGGGGGAACTAAGTGGAGTCAGCTGTGATATTAATCAGTGGTTATAGTCCTTGCAAAGTGGCAGAGGAAGAAATTACTGCAAATAGAGTTTAGTGACACTTTAAAAGGGGTTCTAGCTAATAGAATATTGGTAAAGAAAGATCTGTTTTGCATGCCTGTCTTTCAGGTAAGCCCTGCACTTTGAGTCCTTTCAGCCCATCACTTTCCCAACAGTCAACGTGCCTGGGGTTAAAGGAAGTTACACAGTTACAGGTCCTTTTGAGGGCAGTGATTCATTCTACAGTTGTTTGTTTTTTTGTCCTGGGACATGCCTGTAGTGTTGGTTTCTGACGTGACAGCTGCATTACACCTTACCAGAGTAGTCAGAAAACAGCATGTTACTGTCAAATACGAATTATAAAAATAGGGATTTTGTAAGACAGCAACATTCAACATTATTGCAATGTGTTATTTGTGGTTCATTGGTCTTGCAAGTCTAATGGTAAAATCATGTGATTACAGTACCTGCAAAACCAAATTTGCTAATTTGAATACAAACATCATTTGTATTAATGTGTATTATATGCACGCAAACAAACCTCAGGTAACCTGTTCTGCTGTTCAGGTGATGTCCTTGTTTTTCCAGTCTCTTCCTTGCCTTGGTGGAACTCCTATCTCTCCCAGTGACCCTTGCTGACCTTTGTTATGGTGAATCGCAGTGACGCTGCATCCAAACAAGCTTAGCCTAAAACCAGTGGGAATCTCTTCTGTCTCTGTTGGGATGATTAAAATGCTATTACTGGCACTCTGCTGAGGAGCACTTTAAACATACAGCTGTATTGCATGTGCAACACTGAACCACAACACTGTATGTTTTGTGTAAACTAAAGATATAGAAATACAAATACTATCATTATGATCGATTTTAAAAGACGATAATGCTATACTAGTAAGTGGTATGTTTAAGAACTTGATTCAAGGGTTTGAAAATTAAGAAATGTGCTGTGTAAAGCTAACCTGAATCAGCACTGTACGAGCAGACAGGCTCGCACAGAGACTTAATGCAGCTTTTATAGCAGGCACACATAAAATACAATGAGGAAAAATAATGGAACTGTATACCATACATTAAATCATGCTAACCTGCTCAGGTGCATACATGCATTCATTCTTTCAATACAGAACACCTCTAAAAGTATACCATTAAAGATCCTCAGAGTCAGGTGAATCCAATGCATGAGCTCCTAATCGGGCTGCCATCATGTGACAACTTAGTATGTGCGTCACTGGAAACTCTGGTCATGTAATGACAGTGTACAGTATAAAACTGCTACTGAGCCTCAAAGCAACAGCACAAACTCACAACCACTGCCTTCCCAATTGAGGGAGGCTACGATCTTACTGAGGTCCTCAGACCGGCTGAGAGATTGCCTGCAAAGGTAGCAGTCGCAGAGTTTGAGTGCCCATTTATAACATGGCTGCAGATCTAAATCCCCCCTCATTGTAATTAACAAGTGGTGACTCAGAAAAGGACTACTTGCTGTAGAAGCACACTATAGAGAGATTCCTCTTTCCTCTTTCCCTAGAGAGAGTTCACTAGGGTTACTGGGATCAGTATTTATATTTAAAATGTTTTGTTGTAACAGTGCTGTGACAGAGAGAGAATGAATCTTGGTTATAAATCTACCTTCCAACCTGTGAGTTTGCTGTGCAAAGGGAACAGAGTGCCCCGGACCTGATGGGCTGACAATTAATTGCAGGGAAGGTGGAAGTCGACCATCTAGAAAGGGGGCGGTGCCACAGTACACCAAGTCATCGCCCCAGAAGGGAAGCGATGTGGCAGCCGCGGATGGGAGGAGAAACAGTTGCACTTGCTAACCAAGGGGATATGGCTAAGCGATCTGTTCCACAACTTGCATGTAAACCACTCACTCTAGACTTGTGATCGTGTGTGTCTTTGTGTGTGTTAATACGTGTATTATGATTTCGGGGCTGGACCCCGTTCTTTAGAAACAGTGCAATACACATTGCTGTGTATGGGATTATTCTTTGTGGTCGCCAGACCAGGATTATAAAAATAAAACCCGTTTGGATCGTTAGCTTTATTGTCTGTCTTCTGTGTCATAATCTCATCACCTCTACACCTGCACACTGCAAACCACTTTGCCACAAATTCAGTACACATGGCACAGAAGTTTGTTAATATACAATAAAAGTCCACAGGGGTGTTCTGTAACGCTTTAATTGGACTTGGGCCATAACTAAAACCAGAAAGATTGTCGTGTATTACAGCTGCCCAAATAGAGCTGTTCAGGAGCTTGTTTTGTGTTGACGTTTATCTTCCCGTCCTGTTTGGCAATGAAACAAAATCCTCAACGTGCAGACTAAGAAATCTCATTCCTATGCAGCACATCCACCTGGCTGAGCCTGAACTCTCTACAGCTGCAGTGCACTCCATGATCAGTTTGTAAATCACCATTCATTACAGTATTTGCAATGTGGCTGCTTCAAATGTGCTTTAGTCTGCGGTGCCATCTAGCAATAGTGATACATTTAAAAGGTGCTAAATCAAATTCATTTATGTTGTATTCTTTTTAGCACTGTAACCCCTGTTGCTCCCTTATCTTCTGTTCAGTATTTGTTTTGCTTGTATTTTCAATTTGGATGTTTCAAAGACAAACACTATAGTTGCGGCTACTTGTGATAAAGTTGAACTTCACTCAAATGGTCCAGGATGAAGCAGTTTATAATGTGTGGTCCAGTGGTTAAAGAAAAGGATTTGTAATCAGGAGGTCCCCGGTTCAAATCCCACCTCAGCCACTGACTCATTGTGTGACCCTGAGCAAGTCACTTAACCTCCTTGTGCTTTGTCTTTCGGGTGAGATTTAGTTGTAGTTGTAAGTGACTCTGCAGCTGATGCATAGTTCACACACCCTAGTCTCTGTAAGTCGCCTTGGATAAAGGCGTCTGCTAAATAAACAAATAATTTCACATTTTTCCAAATTCTGAATTAACATAAAAATGGAAGAGCCAAAAGATTGTGAGTGGGGGTCCAGTAATACTGTTTAAAAAAGCTAACTTTAAAGCATTAGTTAGCATTTTCAATTTTTAGTAATGTGCTATCTTGTAAAAGATCAGAAGAGATTCTTTCAGTGCTATTTCCAGCATGACAATATCTTTGTATTTTAATGTTTTCTTTACTCAATGTACATATTTTCCATTACAAATGATTAGAAGTTACTAGAACACACAGTATAATATAATACAAACCTACTCTGTGTATTAATGTGCCAGTGGATGACATCCCTCGACTGCCCATGCTGGGTGCAGCTTACAGTATTTTTAATTAAAGAATTTGGTGTATCTGGCACAGCATATTTGAAATTGTTTCAGTTAAAACAATGGAAATAGTTAGGCCTATAGGATTAACATTTTGAAGGTTTGCTTGCACAAGCTGAGGGTGATTGACGCACAGAATCTATTCCCAATGGGGTCTGAATCTGAGCAACAGGGAAATTGCAATGCATAGCGCATTGTGTATGGAGAGTGAGATGTCTTGATTCTAGTCATTGTGTTCCAGCATTTAGGTCGGCCAGGGTGTCCTCGGCTCACCGCGCACCAGCGACCCCTGTGGTCTGGCCGGGTGCCTGCGGGCTTGCCTGTAAGCTGCCCAGAGCTGCGTTGTCCTCCAACGCTGTAGCTCTGAGGTGGCTGCATGGTGAGTCTGAAGTGTGAAAAGAAGCGGTTGGCTGACTGCACACGCTTCGGAGGACAGCGTGTGTTCATCTTCACCGCTCGCGAGTCAGCGTGGGGGTGGTAGCGGTGAGCTGAGCCTAAAAATAATTGGATATTCTAAATTGGGAGAAAATGCAAAAAATAATGGGCAACTAGTAAATTTAAAAATAAATAAAAGAAAGTAAAAAAAGACAAAAAGCTGAAGGCAGACTGGAAAAAAGGTTGTGACATAGAAAGAACAATGCGAATCCCAATTGATGGGATGTTAAAACCTGATTTTAGATAATCGTGGTCATTTTTAATTATCGTCCAACCCTATTGCAGTGCTTTTGCATGCAGTTTCTGTTCAGTTTTCTGATTTGAAATGATGAAGGACACCTTGTCAGTACAGGAATGTAACCCGCTGCAGCGGATTCATATCCATGTTTTTAAATCTTATTTTCTCTCAAAGTTACTGGCTTTATACATTTATGGCTTCCTGAATTTTTCCATTGAAGGAGGGCGTCTGAAGATAAACGCGCCATGTGGAAATGATTTCCTCGAATGTGTTTTGAATGTAGCTTGTCGAGGTCTTTTTTGTATCTTGTGCAATGCATTGTATAGTAGCTCTAAATGTTGTACTTAGTCTCTTCTGTTCCATACAGCCATCTGCTTGTAATGCCAGGTATTGGACATCATTTACTAAGCCTTTGCCTCTGTGCTGAATATAAAAGGAAAGAACCAGTGCCTTAAATTTATCAACATTATAGGAAAAAAGTGATTCTTTGCAGCTTTGTTTCTTTTACCTCTTCAGGATATTATTCTGTATTTCATTTTTTTTTCTGCCATTGTTGCTTTAAAGAAAAAAAAATCAATTAATTACATTTGAAGCTATTTAGTCCTTAAAAATGCATTATTATATGTAGTTATTAAGTAAAATGACATCTGATTTAGCAAAAGTGAATATATACACCGAGCAGGGACACAAAACCATTACTGAATGGTCGTACATAATCTGCCGATTTGCTGCTCTCGTAGAGTTTCAGTGTCATTTCCTGACACTCGCAGTGAGGTGCTGACTGTGTATTTAAACCAATTTCCTTTTGCAAATGGAATTGCAGCTTCTCTTGTGCTCCCGTCTCAAACAGGAATTCAGACCTTTCTTGAACGCTCCTCCAGCAGGAGTCTCTCTTCATCCACGACCCCTTTTTATTCCCCTGTCTTTTGTCCTGCACTCAGGACTCAGATGTATGTTGAATTCCTGTAGAAATTGCAATGGCAGTGACTTTTTTGTTTTCTGTCGGTGATTGGTGTAATTGCTACTTTTAGGTCAATGACAGGCTATTGTGTTTGTGTTGAAAGACATGCAGGTTTCTGAACCGCGCTAACCGTCAGGAAGCAGGAGAGGAAAAGGGAGGGACATGGAGCCTGCTGCAGAGTCACAAGGGGAACATGAAAGAACTCTGGTGAGTTTGGACTCTCTCTCTCTCTCTCTCTGCTTGCTCTCTCTCTGCTCTCTCGCTCTCTCTCGCTCTCTCGCTCTCTCTCTGCTCTCGCTCGCTCTCTCTGCTCTCTCTCTCGCTCGCTTGCTCGCTCTCTCTCTGCTCTCGCTCGCTCGCTCTCTCTCGCTCTCTCTTATTTATGTTGTACCTTTAAATATAGGTTGCAAAATAACATAAAAATCCACAGTACATGTTCCTAGTATTTCATATCTTACCTGTGTAATATCCTGTTGTGTGTTTTCAGTCGTTACGTAATGTTGCGCTGTGCACTTAACCACATTAATAAAGCAGCAGCATCTTTTGTTAAATATCTCTTGATCTCTATTGCTGAATCCTTAATGCTACAAGGAGCAGACATACATACAGTAGCCTCCCAACAACGGTTTACAGAATACTGGAATGTAGTCTTATAGCTTGGGTGTACAGTAGAGGGTGTATGAACTACAGTACTGTACATGCAGTGCTGTTGATCACCCTGCCACTGTGTGTAATAACAGCCTTTCCTAATGCAAGTAGTTTGAGATGATATTGTTGATGGGCAGCTTGATTTTTATATTTTTTATACCTCCAATGTCCATGTCTCATAGTCTAGCAATAAATGATAATCCATTTGATCTCTTTTCTGACAGTATGACGGATATTCATCGCTCAAGGCGACTTACAGGATATCACATTATTTTTACATACAATTACATTATTTTTTACACATTATTTTTTACATACAATTACCCATTTAAACAGTTGGGTTTTTACTGGAGCAATCTAGGTAAAGTACCTTGCTCAAGGGTACAGCAGCAGTGTCCCCTACCAGGGATTGAACCCATGACCCTCTGGTCAGGAGTCCAGAGCCCTAACCACTACTCCACACTGCTGCCCTAGCTTTTACCAGAGTGACAGAAGGTTAGTGCTGTGTGCTGTAGTGTAGGGATCTAAAATGGGGGGCATCACTCTTTACACAGAACCGTGTATGCAATTGTTATGAATTGTCTTGCTGTAAAATGATTTAGCATTAGTTCTGGAGACGGTCAGATTCTGGATATACGGCAGTGTCTGTCTCCAATCCGTTCATCCGTCTGTGTGTCGAACTTACATTTTTGCATATGCCTGGAGAAACACTTTAAATTGTGATCAAACTTTTCATTAAACTGCCGTCCAAATGTTTTTGATTTCAGTTTTGAGTCCGTGGAATGATCCGTAGCGCTGCTGTTTTAATAAAAGCTAAACTTTTTAAATGGGATATGTAATGCACTGTAATGTGCTTTTGCATGTGGTGCCAGACAGCTGTTGATTTTGAAGGTCAGGGGAGAGGTCAGGCGTTGTACTGCCAATGCAGTACATTTCAGTAGGTGGCACTGTGGTACTGTGCATGCCAGAAAATCAAACGGTGACATCTGTTGCTGTGACAACGGGAGATATCAGTGGTTCACAGAAAACAGGAAACTCAGTTTGACGTGCAGGCAAGTTTTCAGATGTGTGTTGTTTGCTGTAGATGTTCAGTAAGCTTTTACACCTGGTGTATTTCAGCAGTCGGTTTTCACAAGTTTATTTTTACCATACGAGTTGATGTTTGCATTATAATTTTAGTATTTCAGTCTTTTTTTTCTGTTCAGCCTTTTAAAATCTTTCTGTAATCTGCAAGCTTGAATGTTCTTTTACCTCGTGTAGGACCAGTAGGACATGTAGCTATGAAAATAGCTACATGTTTTCTATAACATGTTTTTCTTTCAAAACTGCACATTTGAAGCATACTGTATATAGTGAATCAAAGATTTATGAAAATATTTTGTCTGCTACTACCACGTTAAGTGATCTGTTGAAAATCTAGCCACAAAGCTGTGATATGGTCTTTTATCATTTTTACTGTCACAACCTACCATGTTGTGACACGCGTTGCACTCAGTCTGAGTCATGCGGGCGATTTTATATCTGTGTTTGCATGATTCATTTAAACAGACGCATGGGCCAATATATTAAACCAAAGGTGGAACTGCATTGGCACAGCCGATAACTGGGTAGACATTGAAACCAGGCCTCCCCTACATTAGATCAAACAGTCCTACAGAAAAGAGCAGGATTAATTAAACGGCACAAGGCTTGACATTCAGAGTCTGATCCTGATATTTGTATATTTTTCCTGTAGTTCAGCAGTGTTGAGCCTTGCCCCCCCCCCCCATTCCCCCCCAAATACCTTAATCTGCTTGCATGGTGAGGTCGGTGAGATTGGATTGACAGATTTAGTCCATTCTCCTTTTTTTGTATTCCAATTCGATCAGGATGTGTCAAAGAAACCACATAAAAATGTAAACCCCTTTCAGGTATTTTTAAATTTTTTTTATTTGTTTTATTAAGCATGTTGCTGTTGAACGAGAAAAGCTGCCCTTTTAGATTATGTTTTTGTATTATTATTATTCCGGTAAGACTAAATCTCAAGAAATGCACAGTTAGCAGACTGTCCTAAATCCTTAAGTGCCTCAATATGAAATATAGAAGAAACATTAAAGCCCTGGCCGGAGGAGTCGCAAGCTGTTCCCAGCCCTAATGCATTTCAGATCCGAGTGCTAGAAAGCATTCTGGGGTTTAGCGCTGCAGATTTAAAAATGTGCCATGATGTTTATTTAGTGTGCTGTATGTGAGGAATGTTAAAGTAGCACGCCTCTGGCATTTAAAGATCTTATGCAGGAGGGATTTTGAAAGCCCGCACAGCGGAAGTGGATGGTCAATCATTTATGGTATTCTTCACAATTAGACTAAAAAAAGAAGAGCCCCCTTTTTCCTTTTTCAGTTAGAGAACACTCACTGCCTCATGCAAGTGAGGGTGAGTAAGTGCAAGGTCACTGTATTCCCCTTTGCAAGACAATGCAGACATGCAGAGCTGCTCTGCGGAGTGTCACACTTGAAGAAAGATTTTACACTGTGAGTAAGTGTATTTGTATCTTTTTAAAAGGAAAATGACAGGAATGGAAATACGACTCCTTTCGCAAAGCGGTTTGATCCATTCCTGGTTTTACTCTGAGTTTATTATTATTATTTGTTTATTTAGCAGACGCCTTTATCCAAGGCGACTTACAGAGACTAGGGTGTGTGAACTATGCATCAGCTACAGAGTCACTTACAATTACATCTCACCCGAAAGACGGAGCACAAGGAGGTTAAGTGACTTGCTCAGGATCACAATGAGTCAGTGGCTGAGGTGGGATTTGAACCGGGGACCTGCTGGTTACAAGCCCATTTCTTTAACCACTGGACCACACTGAAAGACACATCTGAGCTTGTTACCTGTACACTGTGGCTAATCAAGCTCGTATTCAAATCTGGATTGGGTGCAACTGCTATGCAATCGGAGTCTTATTGCCATCCCTGTAATTGGTCCTAATTTAACATTTAAACGGTGGCAGTATTTGGGTCTTGATATTTAATAGACCCTGTTATCTATAGGCTATAAATAGAAAGGTAGTGAGTGTAAAAAATATTTCAATTAAGCATGCTATAGTTTTATTTGTCTTTTAAATTCTATACATGTATACCTTCTGTGTACATTTCTTCTCTAATATTTTTCAACTGATGGATTGAAACAGTATGTATATTTTTCTTCTCCCAGGGGCGTCTAACAATTCTGGAGTTACAGTACCATAAATAATTTGCAAGGCGGAAGAGGCAGAGTGTTATTACAAACAAACAATACAGTTGTGTTCATATTGTGGGGACTCATCTTAAAAAATATATACTTATCTTGCACTCCTGCTGGGCTGTCATAGTATTTCAGTGCTGTATTACTGTGTGTTTTATTCTTTTAAGACACTTTGATACCAGATAGGTAAATCCCTCATTTAAATGTTATATCAATAATTTATGTCGATGTTTTTTTTAGATCTACTTTAAGTGCAGTATAAATGTGAATTCTACTTTTTGTACGCAAGAGTTGTGGTCAGACATACTAGACAATGACTGGATAACAGTTGTGTGTAATGGAAAAATAAAATGGCAGCGACCTTTATAATATCTTCAAAAAGCAACAGCTTAGGATAGAGATCTCTAAATTAGTTTAAGCCACTGCTAATTGCTAGTCCTATATTTAATATAGTCAGCAGCTTATTTTTAACTAACTGAGTAAGAAAACCAATTAATCTTGAAAGCCGTCGCAGTGTAACACATTTTTGTTTTGCAATTAATCCTACTGCATATTTTATGGTGAGGTGTTATGTGTAGGTAGATTTTATACTTTCGTAGATTTGTTTCATCTGTATCCAGTAATGATTCTTTGTTGTACAAGTTGTTCGTTCCATTTAAAACCCAATTATTGCTTTATGAAGTCTTGCGCAGTATTTCTGGCTTTCACTCCCAGCTGATTTGATAGTCTCATCATGATAGTTCAGACATCTGCATTGCGAAGATGTTCTGTTTAGACACCTGCAGAGTTTTCAAACAGTACAAAGGCTTATCAGAAGCTAGGCATGGAAAGGGAGGATTTTAATACTTTTATTATATGATTTTAAAACTTCATTTTAAAAATTCAGTTTTGTTTCATAAACAGATGCTTTTTCACATTTAAAAGGGAAGAATTAATTGTATTTTTAAAAATATTTAGCTTTGGGTGGGGACGAAACATTGAGGTGAACCATCTAATTGCAAGGATTTCCTAAGAGACACCTATATGATTGTATATCAAGCAAAAAAAAAAGTTTTTAATTAAAAAAAGGAAACAGAACAGTTTGAAACACCTCTGGTTGACCTCGAAAGAACCAACAATAACGCTGAAGTTTCAGAAACTGGCTCTTCTTGCCTGCTGGAAACAGCACTGTAAAACCTAAAATTGAAATTACAAAGTGTATACGTTTCTAGCTTACTGTTTGGTGTATTCTACCACAACAGGGGAAATTACTGTAGGCTGCCCATTCCACCCTTTGGTTCAGAAATAGCCAGTGCACCAGGCTGTCAGAGAGAGGAGACTGGTTACCAGGCAGGCTGGGTGTGAGAGAGATCGAGAGAGATAGATTGAGAGAGCGAGAGAGAGAGAGACACGCCCTCCTCTGCTCCCCAGTGGGCTTCCTGTGTGTGTCAGCTTTCTCAGACAGGTTTCTCATCACTAGAGCAGCACTGCCTTGACCACAGAGGGGTCACAGCCTGCTTGAGAGGCACCGCAGAGCATGTGGAGAGCACCGGGCTTTACAAGAGAGGCTTCCTGTTGATCTGATGTAGACACCAAAAGAGCATTGAGAATTGGCGTATATATAATATACAGTATGTATGTTTTTACTTTGCGACCGTTATTCCTAAAGGCTATACAGTACTATAAGTTGATTGATTTGACTGTCAGGAAAGGCAACATACTAGACTAGGTTTGATTGATGATGTATGTTCAGTAAAGTGTTGAGGTGAAGCTATAGGAAAGTCAAGCAGACTAACAGCTTCTTTAGTAATGAAAGGCATCAGCTGAAATGAATGTGTGTCCATCTTTATTTTATTATTGTTTTTCAGTTTTTAATATGTTTAGGATTGTATAGAATCATTTGTGTTTTGAAAATTATCTTGACATGGACCTAGGTGATACTTATGTCTAATTTTCCCAGAGTTTGAATCCTAACTAGGTAGTAACATACGTTAATACAATGTGATGTACAAACCAAACAAGCATAATATTTAATGTATTATGTTTCTGTAACTTGTGTTGTCGAAGACAGCATTTTTTTTAACTGTTCCTTGACACCCACAGCTGAGACATCTTGTGCTTTACCTGCTGTAGTAAAACAAGCATTATTTGTCAATGCTGTCATTAACTACAAGGTATGGACCGATTTCTCAAGGATTTATTATTATGCATTGCTTTGCAGGAATGAATGCAACAGTTGTGATTATTACTGCAGCCCCCAAGGGCCCCTGTGACAATTAGATGTTGATCAGAAAGGTATTTTATCCTTATGAGAGGAATTTAAAACAAATCAATACATTCGAGCACAGCACTTAAGAGAACTGCAAATCAAAATAGGGCCTGTTTCCAAACACTTGGCATAATTGAAACAATTGGCCGGAATTCATCCAAATGTAGGCTGTAAACAAATTTATCATTTCTCAATAGGATGCATTTGCAACATACAGTAGTGTTTAAATGTAGACATGCTTCTAGCTGGTGGTAAAATGTATTCTACTGTACTATTTATGCTTTTTCAAGTTATTTTTGTATACTGTACATTCATTATTCACTGTTTCGTTTGAATGATGTAACTGTGTGTGTGTGTGTCTGGTGTCCCCCAGGATTTTCAAAGGAGAAAATGCATCTCGGGTATATCCGGAAGTTATAAATACATAAATAACATCGGAAGCAATTGTAATTAAAAAAAAATAAATAATAATAATAATAATAATAAGCAAACAAAAATGTTGTAATGAGATAGGGACCATCCGATGCACAACGCAATGTATTCACCTTTTTCCAGTAGATATTATCATTCAGCTTCTGAATTTTTATTTTATGAATAAATAAAAATACAATTGTTCCCTCGTTATTAACAAATTCACAGTTCGGCCATGTCGACAGTAAATTGTTGTACACTATACTTTTTTTTTGTAAAAGGGACTTTAACTAATTCACATATATTTCCTGACTTTATTTATTTTAATTTTATATGTACTATATAAGCCAGATAGTATAATATAGAGGGAGCACTGTATTTTGGAGCATGTCAGTTTTACTTTAGCACATTAAGTAGACATTAAATTGACACATTTGTATTGTTGAACTCCAAGCACACCCTGCAATGTTTTTTCTTTCTTCTCAGATTTTATTTGCACTGTTATATTTTTATGTGTAGCTTTAGGGTTTATTCTTCATAAAGCATTCCAGTTTTAAATTTAAAAAGGCCCAGGATTTAATAAAAGCACACTATTGGTTGCTGATTCGTTTGAAAAGCAGCGTGCTCAATATGCTCCAAGGCGGAGGTGAATGCATACATTATATACAGACTGACTGACCCTCTGAGCAGCGGAGAGTTTCTTCTCAAGAACAACATGGCACAGTAAAAACAACAACAACAACAGTGTATTGTTCTTAATACTGTCAACTGGCGTCTCAACACCCAGAACAAATTGTGCTGAGGCCATCTTACTGTTGTGTGTTTTAAGATGTTTCAGTGTATGTTAATATTGAGAGCATGGTTTTTTTTTTTATTAACATCTCCTTTCCCTGCTCTCTTGTGACCCTAAGCGACTCCCTCCTGTCATGCTTCTCTTTCACTCATCTCCCTCCTTTCTTCCAGTAATCCTTCACTATTGAAATGGTGATGGTGCTTTTCATGTGTGAGCCGCTGCTATTCAATAGGACTGTGGTGTGTTCCCCTCTCTGCAGACCTGGAGAGCGCCATTCTTACCCTTTCAGCTTTTATTTACATGGGTTGTCCCTTAGATGTAACAGATCTTCTGCTGCACTAGAGTACAGTGCTGTCAGAACACACACAGGCTGGTTGCATTGTTGAGCTGTCATCCACAGACTGCATTGAGGGTCAGCAGCCATTTACTGTAAGTGAGACTGTCGCCCAATTAAAAGTGTTTGCATAGAGAGGAAAGTGCTGTGTGAGCAACATTGGCTAACTCCACTACTGGACAGTTAGCGTTTTCCCATGAATGATGAAAAGTGTTTTTGTGTTGCTATTAAAGCCAAACCTTTCTATATTTTCCTCCGCTGTGGAGGTGGGTGAGCGTAAATGCATTCAGATCTTCACTGTGTGACACATTTTTTTAGGACTTGTACCTACTGTAGGCCACCGTTTGACAGAAAGCGGCATAAACGCCACAAGATGCATAAAGGGATGTTATCCGTGTATTTCACACGTTAAGAGCTTTGCACATACGGTATATCTAATAATCTTTCCATATGTTAAACTTTTTACATGTGCATACGGTCTACAGTACTGTATGTAGGTCATGCTAATCTGTTTCTTTTATGTTACTAATACTAAACATGCTTCTTTTGATAAGTCTTCAGTCGGTACATTTTGTATCAGGATGGGATGGTTTTTTTCCCAAGTTTATTGATTTTAAATGTTGATCCTGCTCCTCAGCTGGAAGTAGACAGCTGCAGATTCCCGATAGCGTGCATTTTTAGGAAAGGGTGAATTGCCTCCATGCATCAGATGACAGTGAGCTATTGCCAATTCCAGTAGGCAGGTCTGGATTCAACTGAATTTAGACCAGTGTGCTGCAAATCATTGCAAAAAAAAAAAGCCGAAGCTGGAGATAAAAATAGGGTTTCTATTGTGAATCGGTAAAGGGAACAACTGTAAGACTCTGGACAGCAACTGGAATGGTAAGCACAGCCTACACTTAAGGGGCTTAAAAAGTCGCACAACCAACTGTTGAAGAAACAGTACTGTCCCCACTTCTGTCACCTGATTGCAGGCAAGTTTGTCTTTGTTTTGTTTCTGTTATTTGCAAATAACTTCTTCAGATGCGTGGTCAACGCTGTTCAGTGGATTTTGTATTATGATTGTGTTGAATGCATTCTGACAAAAAATGCTTGCAAAAGCATTGACCGTACAGTATGTGAGACTGAGGCGCTAGTGACAGCAGCCGCACCATGTTTGTCATGTTCTAGAGAAGGAGCTGAGACTCAAGGATGCAGACAACCTATAAAGCAGCTAGTCTGTGAAGGGCCACAAATATGTTGCTTGTGGTGATTTCTTCGAAGCAAAACACAACTCTACCCTCAAGCAAATAGACCTCTGAATCTTTGCTGTTCCTTAAAACATCAATTACCTTTATAGCGATGGGAAATTATCCCCAAAACGTGCACTGTATAACAGAACCTTGTTGAGGAAAATGTGTTCAGTTAACACCAGCAGCTGCTTCGATTTATATAGAGTGCCTTATCATGTGCAGACCTGCACATCTCAAGGTGCTTTACATAGTTTCAAAAAAAATATATATATATATATATATATATATATATATATATATATATATATATATATATATATATATATATATATATGAGACATCATGAGTTGAAAAACACCTTTGCAGTTATGATGTTCTAAAATTTAAATAAGCGTCTCACCTGATTTACAAAGGGGTTAGTAATACTTGCACAACATCATCCATGAGAACAAGAAAAGAGAATGTAATTATCTGTGAACAATGGACTCTGAAACAGAACATTTACCTTCAGCCAGAGTATAAGGTCATGACATCATTTTAGGGACCTGGTACAAGACTGAGCCTGTCTTGCCTGCACAGTGTCTCTTGTCTCATTCCTTTGTTTTGAATCTGTTGAAGAATAGGTCAGTAGATACAATAGGTCCTGCTGGTCTGGCACTAACCTGCTGTTGGTCTTCTTAGTAGTGCAGTCGACCATACAAGCACTGTGTTTTGTGCTGACAGGGATTGTACAAGCTGTCTAATATTTGACACAGAAGATTGCTTTAAGTGTTTCCCATTCGACCATAGCGCTTTGTCCAGCGGTGACGTCACCTGATGATGCGTCCTGTACCGGAGTGGTTAACGAGCACAATTCCCTTTGCTTTTTAACTTGGATTGTCAGGAGGGCTGCTCAGTATTTGGGAATACTGTGGAATGGCTTAAAGGTACTGTACTGTAGCATTTCTGTATTTTTCTGCCAGTTTCTTATTTGTGGGTGTTTTGAGCTGAATGCGTGTTGGTGCTGCCTGCTTTAGAAAACCTTAAAAAGTCGTATTGCAGGGTGCTGTGTTGGACCAGTTTGCACTACTGGTTTGAGCAGAGGACTGATCCTGGAAGTCCTGGATTAGATTATCGGCTCTGCTACGGATTTGTCTCACAAGATGTTTGTAAAAATGTAAGTGTGATATACAGACAATGGGACAGGTGGACAGACAGCCTCCATACAGGCCCAGATTATGACACACAATAATATGCTCTAAAGAAGGTTTGCAACTTTCATCACTTGGACAAGCAAATCTTTAGCTAACTAAAAAATGATATACAGTCAGATGGACAGCCAGATAGCCGCCTTATAGCACACAATTATGAATTTGTGCTAATGATCCTTAGCAAGTTTAGGCACAATTGGAGAAATAGTTCTCTAGATATTTGGAAAACAGCAAGGGGATAGATAAAATGGAAGAATCTGTTTTAATTTGAGTTGTAACTAGAAAGGGAAAATGAAGTAAGGGGGAATATATTAAGTGTGGCCCAACTTGAGTGAGAAGACTTTTCTTCTTCCAGTATCTTCAGAGATGATTTCGAAGTGAGGACAATGTATTGGAAATTAAAAGCTCAGCTTCACAAGGAGTCATGAAAATGGTAGGAAGCTCAGTCCTGCTTTGAAAATTTGATAGATGTATATCTCTCAAGGGTTTTGTATATTGTACAGGTTAAATAACAAAAATGAAATTGAAATGATATAATTGATATAGACAATTGCTCTAACCACTCGACCAAACTACTTTATTTATTTATTTATTTATTTTGCTCTTTTCTGTTCTCAAGGATTTGCTGTAATTAGAATGGCTTTGGAAGGAATATTCAGATATGTTGTGAAGCACTGCAGTGAGGAATGAACAGTAAACATGCATGGTAACTAGATCCCCTCATGCGGATCAATCACATTTAACACAGTGCAAGTGAACCAATTCAAGTCCAAACAAGGAGGCTTGCAGGTTGAGCCAGGAGATTCTGTTATTTAACTTTGATACTAACTTATCTGATATCCATTAACCATTTACTGCACCACCCCTTGCAAGTCACAATAAAGGTGCATGATTTTGAATCTTTTTAAATAGCCAATGATTTACTGTGTGTAATATTAGACATTGTGTAAATGACGGCTAAGGAGTACACAACTCAGGTGTTCATCATTAACTCTTCTTGGACTCACTAACTACACTAGCACAACTACCTGCTGTATAAGTTGACCTGCCTCCACTGTTTGTTTTCAAACAGACACTCCCGAAGGAGCATGCAGTGGTGACCAGTACCGTTATCTATATTTCCTCCTTCAACCAGAGCCCTATTCAAAATAACACAAGGCGTGGTTGTGCTTCTGCATCTCCAGTATCAATTTTTTGAAACCACACACACTCTGAAGTACACTCCAAGTGTTTGTAATTACCTGTGTTACTGCTACATGGAAATACAATTTCAAATCCATAAAAGAACAACTGATCAGTATGCAAATCCCTAAACACATGGTGAACCAAAAAAACCTTAAAAACACCAGCACTCAAACATGGTTGTTTTCTGGGTTGTGCTAGATTAGAGGTTTATTTTTAACACCACTTAACAGTTAGTGTGTGAAAATATCCTCCTTTTTAGCTTCTGCTACACCTCTGCACAATATGTCCCCCAGAGAAATGAATATTCATATTTTAATGAGGCATATGCATAGCTTGTTAACAGTGTTTTGTTGCACTGTAAATTTGATACGGACATTAGTGGCTGACATTAGTTATTGTCACAGTAATAAATGTGAGTTACTGTACTCTCAGGCACTGGGGCTGCTGGAATGTAGGTCGCGATGACTGCTGTCTAGAGTGTGAAGTTTGTAAAGTTCTCCCTTCAAATCTAAATGTATACTGCGGATTTCAGCATACATTAAAGATGGGAGCAGCACTGGCAGACACTATTGCTAAACGTAACTGCAGGTAGGTCTCGAAGTTAAACACCCCAGCGTTGAATATAACCCTGGGGTTCGATGTCCGCACAGCTTGGTCTCTGTTGAGTTAGCTCTCCTGCAGCACATATCGGACACGAACTTCCAATGAGGAGAGTTTAGGAGTTTGAAAATGGAAATAAACTATTGTTAAAACTTTGGAGTAAGTGATTAAGTAGATAATTTACAATGATACTATAGGCCTAGATAAAAATGCTTTGACTGCTTTTGTTGTTGCTTTCAGTTAATTATTATGTTTTACACATCTCTAACTTTTTTTCAGGAAAGCCTTGCAAAATTGGGAAAAAATAAGCGAGACTGGAGCCCCATTTATTACATTAAACAATGAACACCACAGCTTATTTGGCTTTTGTAAACATTCTGTGGTGGTTTCGGTTAAAAACCTCAACCCTGTCCCAAAAGGAATACATTGAGGTTAACTATGGAACACTGGAGAAAGAATTTGCTCACCACTGGCTCAGTGAGTTGTACTTTAGCCTCTATTGTAGCTTCCAGCTGGGTTGGCTTAGGCCCACGGAGGGCAAGGGATAGGGCCAAGTTAGATAGAGGCTGAGCTGGGATTTGAAACCTAGAGTCTCCTGGAACTTAATCTTGTAGCCTTACCTACTGTATCACAGTGGTCCAAATTGTGATAATATTATTTTTTTGACAATAAACTCCAAAATGTAGTTTTAAAATAACATTCAAATTGAGTTGTTCCAGTTTCTTGATATTTTATTCAGATGTTTATGCTACACTGCAAAAATAAAGAATGTTTTTTGTAGTTATTAATTTATTTTATATTTAAATTAGGTTGTAATCGTGATTTATTGTAATTGTTTTCAGCCAATGAAATTTAAAAGAAAATGTAATTATTCTACAGCTCTACTCTTGGGGCTGTTTCAGAATAATGCAACTGCAAACAAACTCTAAGCTACTTCAGATAAACGATAAGAGTCCTCGGCTAGCAAGCCGTGTTTATTCAGGGTTCTCTACTTTCGCTGGAGCATTCTGCTTTTTTGGAATAAAAAAAAAAAATCGACTTTGTGTTTTTTAAACCTGGATTAGAATGTATTATCTGTAATTTAATACATCTGACAAAATACAATGCCTTTCTTTGTACTGTATTGTCATGCTTGCTTTCAGGTTCACATATTAATCTGCTTTTTTGTTGCCGTCTCTCTTTCATCTTCCATCAGAAACACTGACTTTGAGGTCATTCATCTCCTGAAGGTTTCTCAGAATAACCAATATGTGGCAAATAGACTTCCCCTAGCTTTCTACAAAAAGTACAGAGTGATTTATTGCACTGTATTAAACGAAGGTTTTAAAATCTCTTACAGACTGTAATTACACTGTAGAGCAGCCTGCACTCTGCTCCATGCTGGCCTGCTGGTATCTGAGCCCCCCAGCTCTGTGGGGTGGAGGGCCCTTTCTGAGAATCTTGAACTTGTGTGTCATTCACCTGCCCACACTAGAGATTCAGGGAAGCAGTATTGCGCAGCACAAACTGGAAAGAAGCAAAGGATGCAGGGAGGACCACTAATGGGTGCGGACCAGCATGATCGCACGGGATGCTGGCTGTATTGTGCACCGTCTTGAGAGCCTCTACAAAGTTAGGAAGGTGTATTAAAACAAACTGCTAAATTATTATTATTATTATTATTATTATTATTATTATTATTATTATTATTATTATTATTATTATTATTTATTTCTTAGCAGATGCCCTTACCCAGGGTGACTTACAGGTGTATACAAAAAATACATATCAAGAATTACAGTACAATTAAGAGCAAGATACAAAATACAGAGACTTCAGTTCTAGTAAGATCAAATACAAAACACAGTCCGATTTGATATCAGGGCAGTTCAAGAGCAGATAACAGTGTTGATAGTTACATCAGGGTTAGATACGAGTGCAAGTGAAATACAAGATACTACAGATTGGGTTAAGTGCAGGATTAAATACAGTAAAATAGGGAGCAGATAAGTGCAAGTTAAAGTGCATTAAAGGCAGAGTGCTATATAGTCCAGAAGGGAAGAGTTGGAGTTTTACAGGTGTTGTTTGAAGAGGTGTGTCTTGAGGAGGCGCCGGAAGGTGGTCAGGGACTGGGCAGTCCTGACATCCATAGGAAGGTCATTCCATCACTGTGGGGCAAGGGTGGAGAAGGAGTGGGCTCTGGAGGCAGGGGAGTGTAGAGGAGGTACAGCCAGTCTTCTAGTGCAGGCGGAGCAAAGAGGTTGGGTGGGGGTGTAGGGAGAGATGAGGGTCTGGAGGTAGCTGGGTGCAGTCTGGTCAAGGCATCGGTAGGCGAGTACAAGAGTCTTGAACTGGATGCGAGCGGTGATCGGGAGCCAGTGGAGTGAGCGGAGCAGTGGAATATCGTGGGAGAAGCGAGGCAGAGAGAACACCAGGCGAGCAGTGGAGGTCTGGATGAGCTGGAGCGGACGCAGTGAAGCCAGCCAGGAAGGAGTTGCAGTAGTCTAGGCAGGAGAGTACCAGGGCCTGGACGAGGAGTTGCGTGGAGTAGTTCATGAAGAAGGGTCGGATTCTTCGTATGTTGCTCAGGAAGAATCGGCAGGTGCGTGCTAGAGTGGAGATGTGCTGGGAGTAGGAGAGGCAGGGGTCCAGTGGACCAGGGTTACTCCAAGGTTCTTGGCTGAGGAGGAAGGAGAGAGTGTGGTAGATTCCAGAGGAATGGAGATAGAAAGATCAGAGGGGGAATATGAGGAGGGGAAGAAAAGGAGGTCAGATTTAGAGAGGTTGAGTTTGAGGTGATGTGAGTGCATCCAGCAGGAGAGCAGACAGACAGGTAGAGATTCGGGAGGGCATGGTGGTGTCACGGGGAAGGAGAGGAAGAGCATCATCAGCATAGAAATGGTATGAGAAACCACAGGATGCGATGAGGGGGACCAGGGAGCGGGTGTTGAGAGAGAACAGGAGAGGACCCAAGACTCATCCTTGGGGGATTCTTGTTGAGAGAGGGTGAGGTGTGGAGGTTGAACCACGCCAGGTTACCTGGTAGGAACCTGGCCTGCTCATTATACAGTATGGCAATGTATTGTTAACGCACATGTTCATTGTGGAGTTCAGCGTGACAGTCAGAGCCCAGTTTATTGGCAGCTGCAGCATGTGTGCAATATTGACAGAAGCTTTTGTGTGTTACAATAGGTTAGCCGCATGTTTTAATATTGAATATGGATAGCCTTGTGTGCTGTTCTGTGTGTTATCCTACCAGTGTTTTATACTGTAGGTCTGTTTATTAAGCTACCCCCCACCTTTGTTTACGCATATAGTATAAATACAACTGTTCTTTCAAAAAAAATAATTTTATCATGAATAATTGAACCTTATTACATCATAACATGACTGTCCTGGAATGGATCACCCATGAAACGCCAGTCCTATTCTCAATCCCATGCGATTGAAAGAATGCTGATTAATTGACTAGATGTATTCAGTAATGAATTCAGGGGGGTAGTCCCGCTGTATTTGTGACTTAGGCCCGATATTATGAAGTGAGCTTTTCTGTGTAATGGCTGGAACCACTGTGCATGTGGAAGTCACGTGACTGGTTTCTTGCTGGAACCACTGTGCATGTGGAAGTCATGTGACTATGGTTTCTTGCTGGAACCACTGTGCATGTGGAAGTCATATGACTATGGTTTCTTGGCACAACTTTGTAAGTCACTGATCGTTTACTGGTTATTTCTACATATCTTTATTGATATGGACCTCAAAACAAGATCTATATTTTTTCTAGTTACTAGACATTGATTTTTTAAATGTATTTATTTAGTAAAGTCCTACACAATGTATTCTTTACTCCTGGGATATTTTTCTATTTTAATGTGTTACATATTGTAAGGTCTTGCTGTAAAATAAAGGCATTCACACAGGGGCCACGGTCACGCCCCCTGCCCCTGGTGCTATGCTGTCTCTGCCTGTGTTCAGAGCAATATAATGGCTTTTATTACTTTTTGAAAAACAAACGAATATTCGAGTATTTAAATTGAGTGAATATCTGAACATGAATATCCACTGTTCGTCCCAGCACTAATTTTAGTAACCTTTTCAAGGCATACCATACATAATATGTACATCTGGTTTTATATTGCACAGTTCCTAGGAAGAAAGAGAGATGTGGTTACATTTAGAAAATACACTTATTACACTGTGTACTAATAATTTAGCAGCCTGCTCTCCTGGATGTCTTTTTTGGTTATTTTGCCCTACCGCTAGTAATCTCTTACTTTATCTCTGTGCCTGACTGGTGAGGGGAGGGGATAAGGTTGTGTTTTTTGTAATTGTTCTGCGCTGTTGACATTCCTTTAATCTGCTTGATGAAAGTGGAAAAGCCAGAAGCAGTCTTGGAGTGCAATTCAGTAAGTGCTGCTGCGAGTAAGAAGATTAGAAAGCCTGGATTTTGAAGAATAGTGTCTGCTTCTGATATTGATCTCGTCTAAAGATCCCACAAAAGAAAACAGAACTAAAGGTAGCTCGCAGAGGGGGAGTTTGGATCCTACCTGCATTGCATTGCCTGAACATGCCTTTTCTGAATAACTCGGCTGTAGGTAAGTGTGTTGGAGACAGCAGTAGCCAGTGCAGCTTTTAGACGGAGTACTGTAATTTGTGTGATTTAGACTGTTCTAATTGTGTGTTTCTGTGCGTCTTGAGCATTCTGAAGTGTTGCATTGAGCTTTCAAAAACTCTTCACTCTGTTTTTATAGTTGGTAGTTTAATTGTGTGTTTGTGCATTGAGCTGTTTCAACCATTTTCTCAGTAGGCAAGTGCAATCACTAAATCGGAGTTGTGAGGTAAACTCATTTTAGGTAACTGAATAGTATTTAGTACTTCCTCAGTGGAAATGGATTGATTAAAAACTAATTCTGAATGTAGTTATTTACACGGGGAGGAAATAAGCATAATGGTCTATGGTACCCATCAAGAGGGAGCTTCAGAGCTGCTGATATTGGGTTAATAGGCTATTTTTCATGTGTTCTTCTTGCCTGCCAGAACGAGTGGTTCAGTACAGGCATATCAATTAACCCAACAGCACTATCAAGACGTGAGGAGAGAGCAGTTTTTTTCTCAGTTGGCCGGTGTGAGAATTGGCAGGGCAATCCGACTCCACCAGTTAACACAGTGCTGTAGATTTCAATTTGCATGCACAGTACGGTTTGTTTAAAGTGTTGGTTTGTTGATTTTCGTGCTTGCTCTTGAAGTCTCTCTTTTTGCTGTCAGTCGTTTGCAGAGGCATGTTCCTTTATTTTGAAAAGGGAATGCAGACACTGATGTCATTTGAGTTCTATTATCGCCCAATAATGTTTTTGGGTGCTTTTATTCACTTGTAAACCACAGAAGTACTGCAAAGTTATTTGGTCATATCGCTCTCATAAATGATGTAATTACATTGTTTTATATTTAATGATCCTAACAGTATTTGTGTGTGTGTGTGTGTTTCATTTTTCAATTTGTCTTTATTCTTAATGTTTCTGCATTTGCTCGCATATCTGAGAGATTTTTTTTTTTTTTAAGCTTTTCAAACTTGAGTTACATAAAAGTTTACAAAATATACAGCAACCAAAGCCAGATTAATTTTATTGGCCAGAAAAATGTAAGTTACTGTATGTAACTGAAGATATAAGGAAAGCAAGCTAACCACAACAAAAAAGGGAAGCGACATTAGAGTAGCTGTGGTATATTTCAGTCTTTCCAGAAAAAAAAGTGAAACATGCTAAACAAGTACTGGCATATCTAGTGTACAGTGCAGTATGAGAGACACATTGCGTTCTTGTACTGTAAGTGTATGGGTTTGTTAATAACCAGCTCAGTTTACTGCAGTACTTCACAGCAGTGTCACTGAGACATCTCTTCAGTCGAGTTCCGGAACTTTCTGCTCAGCAGGCTAGCACTGAAAGGTTACATTGCTCTGAACACACTGCCACACACAGTACTCTGCAGGATGACAGGGTGCTTCTTTGATGTATGAAGCTGGATGGATGGCAGCTGGGTGACTGAGCTGTACATACGACTGACCTGGATACCGGGAGCATGCCTAGCCAAGCCTGTGGGCTGGAATACAACTGCAGCGAGGAGAAATGTTTAGTAAACAAAAGCATTCTGTGCTGCTCGTGAAATTAGACAGCAAGGAAGACAGTTAAACAGGCATGACAGTGTGTTAGTATGCCTTTAACTATGCCTGGCTCCGTTTATGTAAGTATTCAGGTTAATTTGATGCTTATTCTGCAGCTACTGCCTTTTAAAAGGAGTCGTAATCAGAAGCTTGGTTTCCATTCTGTATTGTTTCTCATGAAAGTAATTTTGTATACAATACCGTAGCACGTAAACATTTGGGTTTTTAAAGTAAATGTGAACAAATGATGTTTTTGTTTTTAAGTTATTGGTGCCTATACTGTTTAGCGTTGTGTCTGCTGCACAAAGCAGCTTATTTTTAACATGGAGCTGCAGCTGCAGTACTGTGACTAAATGTATCATGATTGCTGTTAATGGTATTTTTCCACAGATAACACATTTCCACATGTTTTGTTTTGTATATTAAAGTCATATAAAGTCAAAGGTTCTGTAACTCATGATTGTTGTCTCTGTTTATACTGCTGTTTTCTCTGGACTTCAGTGGGTTGATGGGACTGATTACTTGTGCTGGACAATCTTGAGCAGCAACAACAGTCCAATCAAACCACAGCACAGTGGCTCTGTCTGGTGCTGCTCCAACATGTCAAAATATACTCATGAGGCTCTAGGGCAAACTCAGCTGTTGTATGAATTTGTGTTTTCATAAAATCCCCTTTTCCCAGCAAAGCATTCATTGTGCCTGGTTATGTGCACTGTAACACTAGAGAACTTTCATGTTCAGCTTTTCAAAATGACGTAAAATGAGCGGTTTTGAAGTTCTTGAATCTTTTCAAGAACTTCAGAAAAAAAAATGATTCGAAGGCAGAAATCACTGTCTTATTATGTAAAGTGAATTTGTGAAACACATCGGGACTGTATATTGAAAATGAGTTTATTATGAAACAGCGTTTGGCAGTGCTTTAACATTACCATAGAAGCCTGTGAATAGCTTGGTGATTCTTGCATGGCAGATTTTGTACGGTGTAATGTTTGCAGTACAAAATATTGGTCAGGCAGGTGTGGCAGAACTGAATAAGCTGTCGATTGGAATAAAAACAATTTTTGCTGCTTTGCTTATCTTTTGTAATCCCAGTCAGTGTTTAGCATAACGACAAGCCAACATGTGACCCGTTTTGCTGTGACCTGGAATCCATGTTGTTTGTTTGCACACCTTGTCTGGAACTGTTCATGTACTTTACTAACGCATTGCATTGTGTTGTTGTCTCTCCCTCCCGTTTCCTTTGCTGCTGCTGCTGCTTCTCAATCTATATCTCTACCCGGGCTGGATCTGCGTCTGCTTTGCATTTATCCACCCCCCAAAAAACACAAACAGCAACATGGAGAGATCAAAGACCACCTTGGAACATCAAGTAAGTGACTGACCTTCCCTTTAGCATTAAACAGCAAAGAAACTAGAAAGCGAGCAAAACATTTCACTAAAGGTCAAAGACTGAGCTTTGTCTAACCTGCTCTATAACTAGTGGTCTGTACCAGCTTTGCCATCCAGTTATAGTGTGGGAAATCCCTCTCCTGTGTCTCTTTTCTGTGCACAGTGCATGATCTGGATGTATTCTGTTTCCACCTTGTAGAGATTGCTTGTGTATCGTTCCTCTCCTGTTAAATGACTCGGTGTCCACCTCACTGCATTGTTCCACTCAGCTGTGGTCATCTTTCAACAGAGGCGTGCTGAGCTCATTTCTAAAAGAAGCTCAACACACAGGTTCTTCCCTAGGTTTGAATGAGCTCAGGTTGAAATTTGTACATGCAAATATTTCAGGTTCAACACTAGATAAGGTGCTGCATCCTGGTACTACACTATTGCTTTAGGTCGCATGGAATGATTAGATCATTGGCTGTTCATATCAATTGACATGTTGTTTTTATGCTGTACTTTCCTGGTTTTATTTTGTATTTGTTTTACAAGATGAATGCTGGTTGGCATGTCTGAGACATAATGTTTTGAATTTATATATTTTTATTAAGAAATGTATCCACTCAGAAATCAGAATCTGAAGCATATACAGTAGCCTAACCCTGCATCACCTCATTGTCACATCACACTAACCTTTTTCCTTCTGTTTTCGTTTAGTGTTAATGGCTTGAAACAGCAGGGATCTTTGAGCCTGCCTGTTTTATTGTGGCTGTGCTTTCTCAATCAAACTAATGCTTATTGTACAAGTGTATCAACAAAGGCTTTAAAAAAATATATAAAAAACTTCAGGTGAAGGTATCTGTATCACAGGGGGTGAAAAAAGAGAGAAAACTAAGAACTTCAAACTTGGAATTGTGAAAATAGAGAGAAAAGAAAATGTATTTATAAGAACAAGTTAAAATAAGGTAGTAGTCTCCGGGTATAGGAACGCCTCCTAAGAGAATACTTCTCCTAAGAGAACATTTTTGTGGTGAAACGGATTTTTCAAATGTGACTTGTCATCGCGGGACAGTGTCTTGAGGCACACTGATTGGTTTATTCAGTCTTTCCAGAACCACCGTCATGTCTTTGCTTCATTTTCTGTTCTGATTTTTACGACTGCATCTCATCGCTATAAAATGGCATGTAAACAAACTGCGAAACGCGCCACCGTTTCTCTTGCTACAAAAAATTGGAAATTGTTCGAGCTCCTGAAAAAAAATCCTGAATCCAAACAGTGTTTCCCGTTCTGGTGAGCTGCTTCACCATTCTGTTAAATAATTTTGTGCATGTCTTGAATATTGTTCCTGTACAGGTATTCATAATTAATCTAGAGCTGCTGCTGCATTTAACGTGAGTAGGGGTGCTGTATTAATTTAGTTTGACAGTTAGTTTGTTAACGTTAGTTTGTCTATTACTTTATGAATGTTGTTCTGCTAGTTAGAGAACCGTTTTTTTAAACCTTGGTGAAATTGCTACAGATTTATCGGTGCTATTTAACTGTGGATCTGTTTGTTATAGCTGTTGTACAAAATCTAAGAAAACGAGATGCAGACATTGTTCTCTCTAGCTAACTCTTTTTGTTGCATTGTGTTTCAGGTCTGTATTGTCTGTTTCCTGTGCTGCAAATGCTCTCAAAAAAAAAAAAAGATCAAGAAAAACCAAGGACTCTGAGAACTTTTCACAGTCTAAAAATAAAAGTGTTGTATTAACGTGACTGAGCAGATAAAAGTCAATTGAAACCTGTCCAAGGGCCTGTGGCCTTGTGGCTGGAAACAGACCTGCAGAGTGAGAACCATTGTTATTATTATTATTTGTTTATTTAGCAGACGCCTTTATCCAAGGCGACTTACAGAGACTAGGGTGTGTGAACTATGCATCAGCTGCAGAGTCACTTACAATTACGTCTCACCCGAAAGACGGAGCACAAGGAGGTTAAGTGACTTGCTCAGGGTCACACAATGAGTCAGTGGCTGAGGTGGGATTTGAACCGGGGACCTCCTGGTTACAAGCCCTTTTCGTTAACCACTGGACCACACAGCCTCCTTGTGACACGATACAAACATACATCGGACCATATTCACAATGGTCCTGGTTAGTGTTTGAGCTATGAGTTACATTTGATGACCTATTTTTTTTTTTTTGACACAGGGGTGTGTGACTGACTGCACAGCAAAAACAAATCAATACATACAAACATTTGATCTGATAAAATGTGCAGTTGTGAATATGGCCCAAAATATGGGAATATTCACATGAGTCTTCTTCAATGATGAGGTTAAAGAGGGAGTATTATTTTAGTTCTCATAATTGCATACCTATTTTTTGAGCCAGTTTATACTGCTACCCACATTTGTACAGAACTGAATGTGGTGTCATGTGCTGAAAACTACCCATCCCATTAGACACTAGTTTACAGCACTGTCTATTCATCCTCCATTCATAGACCAGGGCCTAGCTCAGGCTGGCTTAGCTGGCTCCCTGTTTTCATTGAGATTCTCTCGTACCCTCTTCTGTTTTTCATCACCCAGTTAATGAAAGAGGCGAGCTTGGTGCCTGTGAACAGCCTGTTGAGATAAGAGAAATGCGAAGCCATGAGATAGCTGCTGGTAACTAGGCATTACGGTAATACATACAACAGTTATCGGGCTCTGTTTGCGGAGACCAGCGGCTAAGTATGGTTGCTTGCAGATCCTTTCGGTACATTAACCTAATTTCTGTGAATTTAGCCCTGCTTTAAAGAGTCATTGACCAGCACCTGAAACTGATACTGCACAGTATCTATCCTTAATGTGTGTACTGTGCTTTGTCTTCTAAAGCTAGCAGACAAACAAACCAAAACCTCAATCAGACCAGTGACAACACCATTGTGTAACTAAACTAACATGTCTAAAAAATAAATGATAAAGGAAATCATATAAAAATGTACTATGAAAGGCAGCAAGTGGCTCTTTCTCACCAGCAGAGGACAGCATTTGGCCATGTCTCTGCATAGAGCTGGTGGTGTTCTGGATGCAGCAATCTGTGTTTTTCAGCAGGGGAGTGACGCAGTAAATACACATTTACATTTGCTCTATTGTGAGCAGGTTGTGGTAATTGACAATAAGCACAGCTGCCTCAATTAGCAGTGAATAAGCTGTGAATATACACTCACTGTCTGAAAAACTAGACAATGGTTTACAATGTGTAGCAACTGTGGTATGTTTTTTTTGCTTGGCCCATGTTACACATATCTGCACGCTTGATCTGTCGTGACCCATTTGTGACTGGAAAGCCTTGTGCTTTCAGGTGGTAGATTTCTGTGAACGTTGGCGCTCCAGAAACACTCGGAAGACTGTCTTGATGGACACAATGCAGCCATGTCCCTTATGAAGTCACTGAGATACTCCTCCTTTTTGTTCAAGTGTACTCAACTCTCACATGGCTTACTGTATAAAGGTCATGTGATCCACATACATCTGCGTAGTGCACATTGCTGACTAAGGGGATTTTCTCACTTTACTTGCATTATCTGAATTGCATTGGTCAGTCATCATAGGTCATGCATGCTGACCTAGTTTTGCATGGTACTGTTTTGAGAACCTGTTTTTAAAAAGCTAGTCGGTGATTCTTATTCCATGTGTTGAGACTTTTTTCATAATCCTAATGTGTTTCCATCCCTGGCTGGGATATGTACCCTAGACTTTACAGGCTTAGTTTTAATGTCATAATGCTCCTCATCTCAGGAGTCCCTAAAGAACCTATTAAGTGCCCTTATTATCACAGTTACACAAATCTCTGCTGTCTTTCTGCACACACAGTATTCTAGCAACCAAGTTATAGGAGGCTAATGATTACGAGTGCAAAGGAATGTTCTGGATGCGTTATACCCTGGTATAAAAAGCAGCAGCACCCATTCACAGCTGCGTAGCAAAGGTCCTGTTGTTTTGTGGAACTGACAGTTGGAATGCTCACAGTTCTTCAGTCCAGGTTTCCAACTGGTGGTATCAGTACTAGTCTGGACGTCTTGTGAATTGGCAGGGGGTCACAGACTCGCCTGTAGGTTATCTGGTCAGGTTAGGGATCAGTCTGCTGGGTGAGTCAGGGTGAAGGAAGTCACTGGTTTTGTCTGACTGTCACAGAAACTAAACTACCCTCTTGGCTCTTGTGTGCAGGGTTGGGGTACCGCGGCCTGGTGTGTGCATGCCTTGCATAGGCAGTACTAGCTGTGCTAAACAGTACCTGTTGCATGGATACTTTAGAAGACTTCAGGCTACCAGTACATTTCACAAGCATTGAATCAGCACAAATTACCAGCATAGTAGTTTAACCGTAAACCTTTATCTAGCATTGGTTTTTCACCTTTTTCTTCTTCCTAAAATTAGCTGTTTAATATTGTTTTTTTGCTGTTAAGTGATATTTACATATTGATAAATATATTGATATTTGCCCTGTCCTAGTGGAGCTGCAGTCGGCTGTGGGAATTGTCTGTAATCACATGACCTCTTGTTTTCCAGCTGCCTTAATGACCAGTGATGATGCTCAGCCTGTGACTCCTGGAAAGATGAGCCAGCGCCAGGGGAAAGAAGGGCATCCTATCCAGACTAAAGAGCTACTACAGCCCAGCGCACTGAGCCCGGGGGTCAGCTACAGCATTGGTAAGGAGCACCAGCGCTCTGTTTAACGCTGGGATCTGGGCACACATTACTCTACAGGGGGTGGAGCTTCTTACTCCAAGCGTGCAATCACAAAGATGACCAGATTTGATAACGACACATCTCTTGTGAAGGAAACATTATTGCTTGATGTAATCTGCTCAGTTAAAAATCCAGTATGCAGCTATCCTTTTATCTACCACTAGAGGGCACCTTTGGGCAAAGGATGAATTTAATCTCATGAATATATTCAGAGGACATTAAACCGAACTTGCTGTTTCATTGTAGTTCCAGGGCAATCTAGGCACACTTGTTCGCTTTATTCTACACTTAACATTGTCAACCGTTCTGTCTATGGGCTCAGGTTCAATCATAAAGGGTGATGTGCCAGGAAATCACGTGCAAATAATAGCTTAATAATGTATGTGTTTTTGTAAGAAGTAAAACTAAAAGCTGCTTAAACAGACCTTTGAGAATGCTGCAATAGTGTTATATGGTTGTCTTTACAGTAAATGTTTGCTTGAACTCACAAGACAGTCTTTTAGAGCACATAGGGAGCAGTGTGACTGGGTGTGTGTCTATTAGAAGAGATTGCAGATGACCCCTGATATCTGGGATTAGCGTTGGTTACCAGGGAGGGTACCAAGGAGCTTGTTCATAACATTTCCAGGGAAGGCCCATTCGGTGTGGTGTTGCCTGGTTGAGTTGTGTACCATAAGAAGGGGTTACTGTAGCATGACAGAAGACAGTGGACTGTGTTATAGGAAGTGAATTCACATTTTAAGACTTTATAGTGCTGTTCTTGGGTGAGCAGTTAACAAGGACATTGAGTTCTATAGAACAAGACACCAACAGTCAAGAGTCCTCGTCTGCAAGTAATAATGTGCCTGTTATTTCTGTTTAACACTCCTTGCATTGTGACATTCATTGGAACGCTTTTGTATTCAAATATGTGATTTCATTGTCCTCTGCTTATGTAAAAACGTAAGTTATAGTAAGCAGTGTTCAATTTCAAGTCTTATTTCCAGGAAAACAGGTTTTTAATTTTTCTTATTTTTTTTTTTAGGTAAAGTAGGACAATTCCCCATTATTATGAAATATTTACTAGCTCACGTAAAGAAGAATAATCAATTAACATTTGGTTAGATGATTTATTGTGTAATTAGTTGCCTAATTCAGCCATGAGTAAAATGGTCAATTGAATCATGTGTCAGCTGCTATGGGTTCTGTGTGTTGCCAGGGGAAGCAACGGAGCTGCATAACGATCTCTTATTCAGGTTCCTTTAATATATACTGCCGGTAGTGTGTTCCCTAGAAAGAGGTTTTCAAAACAGAAATTTTTCAGGCTTCATTTATGCTGCCACCACAGAATAGATTCACTTCCTGTGTAACAGGTATCAGGAACAACTTTATCTTTGCACTCTCCTGGTGCACATAGGAATTAAGGCAGGATCTTAATATGTGCTGCACAGGAAACTGAACCTAATCTAATCTGGTGGTAGGATAAATGGTAGTCAAAGTGAAAATGTTACGTCTAGGAAACTATCTACCGAAAAATGCCAGGGTAGTGTGCTACTGACAAGTGAAACCACCCTGAAAAATCCTAGGAGTTGGGAATATATACATTTTATTAATGAAAGCAGACTGTCCCTTTTATTTCAATAAGGCAGTTTACAATGACCTACTGTACAGTACAATAAAATAAAACATACCGTTGAATAGACAGGGCAAGGAAGTAACATGTAAGTTTATTATAAAATAAAGCTGGCTTGGACTTCTGAGATGGACTCCTACTTAGACAACAGGCCTCGTGCCCTTTCAAAAGCTTGAAATAAACCAACATTGATTCCCTGTGTAAAGGACTATAATGCTGTGCTGCAAAAAAAAAAACCTGCCAAATAAACGTCTAATTTTAAGGGATTGAAAAACAAGATGTACAGTAAACAAGATGTACAATATCTTCTCATCTAAAAAAAGAAATTCAGTGACATTAAGGTGTAAACCACACAAAAAAAGCATCACCAGCTTTATAATTCCGTGTATTCGTAATATGGAGGGTCTTGATGCTATATTAAGACCTGCAACACTGCCTTCTCGTACAAAACTAGATCTCATTATTAATACAATACTGCTTTGTGAACTGTGTATTTTGTTTCATGTTCTATGTTCATCCAAACATCCAGGCTTCAGAGGACACAGACAGAACCTACCCTGGCCATAGAAAATAACATCTCCTTGGAAAACACACCTGAATCATTGAATCCACCACTTCATGTGAAGTGTTAGTATTGTTAAGAGCCTCCACACATCATGCTTTTTGTGAATAATAGAAAAAACATTTGTTGCTGTGAAACAAAACTACAGTTTCGTTTAGTTTTTTTTGAAAATCTCTACAGTATCAGAGTTGGTGACATGTTGCTAGGCTACACTTTACACTATAGGAGCCATTATGCAATAATTGCCTCAAAAACTGAAAATAGACAATACCTCCCCCTCCCACTATATTCGTTGTGGGGGATGTTGAATGAATTGCTTGCCTCTTCATAACACCCTTTAATTTGATTGTATTGTTCCTTTTGTTTGTAAAACCCTGTTCTGCAAGACGAACATTATGAGTTAACCAGTTGTGGGCTGGATGCATTGGCTCTCTTGTTCTGGATATCCAATTTGAAATTCAAGTGGGCCTACTGTAATGTCCATTTCTTTGTTGCAACATTTACAATGCAAATTGATTTATCATCAAAAAATCATTGAGCTGATTTGTATATCAGTTTAATAGTGTATGTGTGAGGCTGTTAAACAGCAGTAAGGTTAGCTAAGCAGAATTACTGGTTAGGCGCAAGGGACATGTTTAACTGTGTGTGCTGCAGTTTTATAATTAGGCCATTTGTGTTATATGTGTGAATGTATTGTTCCCTTGTGCCATTTGGGACACTCTTGAAAACATGGTAGCTTTGTTTAAGTCAGTCTTTTGTATTTGCCTGTATGGCTGGGTTTGATTTAATACAAACAGTTGCAGGCCCTAGGCATGAATGTGCTGGCCAGTGTTAGCCATCGAAGGAATCTTTTATTATTATTATTATTATTATTTAGCAGACGCCTTTATCCAAGGCGACTTACAGAGACTGGGGTGTGTGAACTATGCATCAGCTGCAGAGTCACTACAATTACATCTCACCCGAAAGACGGAGCACAAGGAGGTTAAGTGACTTGCTCAGGGTCACACAATGAGTCAGTGGCTGAGGTGGGATTTGAACCGGGGACCTCCTGGTTACAAGCCCTTTTCTTTAACCACTGGACCACACAGCCTCCTATACCTGAGTCCCAACCCTCTCCCCAGTCCTAACCCTGTACAAGACAAGTGCACTGGCATGGCTCCATTAGCTTTCCCTCACAGTTCAAACCAGATGTACCCCCTCTACTACTAAGGATTGAGATGTGATTGACTTTTACTTGGGTTTCCTTGCCCCAGTCCCAACTGAACCATACACAACCATACATATTGTACAGCAGCTGCTGTTTTTTTAAGATCGACTTCAGACAATATGCACAAGAAATTCTGCTTAACATATATATTTAACAGGAAATACTGTATACATTGAGGAGTGTATAGCACACACATAATACTGTAGTGCTATGTAATTGTGTGTGTAAAAATGTACAATCTGGAATGCGTTATCAGTTTGCCATACCTCTCCCAGGGATGCTCATTTTAACATCTTGAAACTCCTCTGCCTGCTTAGTATCCAGTTAAGGCAGATGGGGGCCATGTAAAGCAAGGTAAAGCAGGATTGTCAGAAGGGAGAAACCAGGATCTCACTCCACCCAATCACGACACAGCTGACCTACTTCCTGCTAAGCCGATGCCCTATGAGAGAAAGCCTCTGTTGATCAAGCCTAAGGCAAGGAGACCCAAGTAAAGACAAACGGATCTCAAGCCTTTGTAGCAGGAAGGGTACACTTGGTTTGGACTGTTAAGGGAAAGCTAAGGGAGTGAGGCCAGTGCGCTTGTCTTGGGTCCTGGGTGGCAGGTTTAAAGCAGTTTATTGTCTCTAAAACAGGAAGATTTGTTGTTGTGGGATGTTGTTCATTGTTTTGTTGGTGATGCTCCTTTGCTAGAGATTGTCGTCAGGTTACACTAAAAGGCAAGTACGCAGCTGAAAATGTAGTGAGCTTTAAATGCTTCAGCTGAACATAAAAATAAAATATGATTTAGCAATGTCCTGGTCTTGTAATTTATCACATCCTGGCTTTGAATATGTACTGTACTCCATTTGACTTACTGTGGATGTTTTCTTGTGTGAGGACCACAGATTATTAACAGTGTGTTTTTATATCACAGTATTGTGACGCATATGGAAGTATTAATCATATCATGGTAAAAGACCATTGATCTCGGTTTTATTGAGAGGCAAGTTGGTTGTATTGATGTGGTGATTGTTTTGGTTGCGTGTTGGTAATAGTAGTCTTGCATGCAGCAGTATCTTGGTAACATTTAGGCAGAAAGTGACAATAAGGTGAAGCTGAGTCTTTGTGTTTTCCATTCATACCATTATCTTGCAAATCGTTCATCCAGTTGTGATGAGGCGTTCCTTAGCTGGCACACGTTCTCTAGAGAAACTGGGTTATGTTGATCTTGCTTAGCAGGGTTTCAGGGCTAATTATTTGATCTACCGATGGCTCCATGTTAAAAACGGTGTATATCTTCTTTACTAGGGGTATATGTTAATGACATGCCTTGTTTGTATAATGAAAAGGGTCATTAAAATAGCCATATTACATATTATGTAGTACATTTTATGTAGTGCTATTAAGTTGAAATGTATAACACCATAACTTTTTATAGCTTCCCAAATGTTGTAGTTAATTCATAATTTTTATAGTTCTGTAAAATAGTTAGATTCAACTGTATTAAAAAATCCCAATAAAGTTAATTACAATATCTATTTATTTAGGGGGAAAAAACTAGGGCCATTTATTTTGCTAAACTTAATTAAAATAATCAAAGTCCTGAGCAGGAGGGGGTGTGCTAACCTAAGGGATGCTAAACCCAATGGTGGTTGAGTGCCTCCAGCCTGTACCTGTTTAATGAGACTGATCTCTGCATGCTTGGGAAGACTGCAGCTTCAGGAGGTAGTTTACTGTAACAAGGAGCTGGGTTTTCCAGCTGAAGTGATTTGAAATGCTGAAGAGGACAGGGAAAGATCTGATGATCAACAAATAACAGTAAATGACTTCCCTCTGAGACCTTGGCAATCCTGTTATAATCTGTGTGCAGAGGTGACGGGATGTGTGGTCTGCGAGGGTTGTGAATTCAAATCCTGGCAGCATGTGGCCTGTCACTGAGTGGGGGTGGAGTAGAGAATATTAGCCATGCATTGATTGAGAAGGAGGACCTTTCTAGATCAATACTTGGTTGTACACTGATTGCCTTTTAGTCCGAGCTGGCATGAGGGATGAGGCCATTGAGTGGAGGTGGAGCCCAGTTAGTTTAACCATTAGCATCCAGTCATTTTTACAAATGTCATTTATCTGCAAAAGCCTCTTGCATTGACTGAAGAGTTAAAGCAGTAATAAGCTTTTAATACAGTTAACAATATTATCACTGCTGTAATGTGTATTTTTCTTCTTTTAAGTGTAGATTGTTATAGTAGACTTCTAAAGTGTAAACTGTTGATTCCTGCAAGCTTATCATCTTGTTTTTGAAAATTCAGCATGATCATGAATTAAGGAGAACAAAGCAAATATCAAACCGATATTTGACACACTAGGGGACGGTGACATTGTTGCTATAAGAAAATTGAATTTAAAGACTTTATTAACACTAATTTAATAGCGGCACTGTTCACAGTGGATAGGAAGTAAAAAGCGCATGCAGTGCTACTGCCTAGAGATCTCACAGTGACATTTCCAGAGGTGAAGATGTTAAAGCAATGGTTTAGTGCCCTAATAATGTATTCTGTGTATGTGTTCTCTGGATCCCCAGAGCTTTCCTCCCTCAGTGTTTTCATATAATTTGCATTTCACGCTTTTGCAGTGATACCACGCATTATAAAATATTCAACAGAGACTACACGTATAAATAAAAAGCTTATTGGTGCCGTGTTTGTCAAATCAAATAGAAAGATGAATTAGGAGGTCAAAGAACAGCATATAAAGTGGATCAAAAGACAAAACAGTTTATTGGATTCCTGGACCAAGCTAACCCAAATGGAACCCTGAGGAGAGCAGCATCCCATTCAGAAAGCAACCCTAATCGGATTCATGGATATAAAGCTACTGCGTCCCACAGTCCATTGGTGAAGGCATGCGTAGCCATTCTCTGCACAAGCACAGGCTCCCTGCTGCCACTACAATAGATCTGTCAATGACCCAGATGTGTATCCTCATGCTTTTACTTGCACAAGTAGATAAGGATGCCATTTTCAAGGTCTATTAGCTCCGGACATAAACAGAAATCACAACAGAGGATATCCTTTGAGTTCCAAATACTGTCCTTGTTCTGTAGGAAACATGTTTTCAGCATTGTCTGATAAGGTTAACCTTCTTTCATTTGTAACAGATATTATTAGAACACAATGGGACACTACAACTTTTAAGTAGCTTTACCAAAGGTATACCACACACAGTCAGTGGCACTACAATGTAAGTACTGTACTGCAGTTACGGCTCAATTTACTGCTACGGTAATAAAGAAACAGACACTATAGATATATCCACCTGTAAAACAGCAAACACAATTCAACCTTTAGTACAATACATTTGTATACCTTTTGCTTTTTTTTTTTGCATTGGACTAAATTGAAACGTAGAAAAGAGGTTGAGAATTCCTTGTGAATGAAATCTGAAAAGCTGTTCGTATCATATTTTAGATACAAATGTAACTAGGAATTTAACTAACTAAGAGTCAAGCCCTTGGGGTATGTTGGTCACATGGCTATTTTGGTATCTCTAGTGTTTTTGGATATCATTGGTCTCTGTCTTTGTTTACTGCATGCAGAGGTTACATGAGGGGGAATTGTGTGATGCATACTCAATCAGCACAAGAGGAGATGTGCTTCTCATTCTCATACAGTACATGGACTGCAATGATTAGTTAATGCTAAGCACAGTGCAGTTGTAATATGTAGACACTGTAGCCTATGTGCGTGTTCATTTCCACAGTCCTTTCACTGAAGAATCATTCCTCCTCTATTGACTTCATGTAGACACTCGAAGACACCATGCGTTCTGAATGAGGGGTTCTGTCTCGATGGCTTTCTCTTGGTTAAATACATTAGTAAATAGTAGGAAAGGGCGTGTTGATTTTCTTCCTGTTCAGGAGGTTCTTAAAATATGCCATGCTGAACCTCTTAGGAATTTGACTTGATCGTTCATTCTCTTTAGAAGTATGGAGTTTTATGGTATTCTTGCACTGTGTTTTCATCGTTAATAGAAATTCCACACAGGCCAGATTTTGCCATAGACAGCAGGCTGAGATGATTGCTCCTGATTGGTATGTATAAGAAACAGCAGCCAGCACAGAGGGAATTATGGGACATCAGCTATTTTTGCACTTCAGGAAGGCAGCGCTGTTGTAACTGATTTAAATCCCTTCACTATCTTGTTGGGAAATAAGTATATACTGGTATAGGGGTATATCCAGGAGCAGTGCTGTTTATCTGCTCTGCTGTGTTCAGTGGACTCATTTTTTCTAGACCTCATTTAAAAATGTTAGGGAAGCGAATTTTGATATGGCATAAATTGGGCAAGAATTCAATATCAGAGAATTATGGGCAGCTGCAGAAAGGTCTGTTGGGCCCAAGCTGAAGCCCAAGACACAGGTAATGCCCGTGGAGCGCATTACTGTATTAGAAGTGAGCGTTATGTCTACATAATACATTGATTTATTTGTCATTTTAAGCATGTTAGGTTTTATTTTTTTCAGCGAGGGTGAAAGGGTAGTTTCCTTTCCTCTTTAAAACGTAGCTGTTTTGCAGTTTGCTGGGGGAAATGGCTGAGATAGTTGAGGAAAAGCCATGAAGAAGTGTGGCTCTGGAAATGGTGGGTTATTAAGGACTTTGGTGCAGTGTGAAGCTCTGAAATGAAGGCAGTGTCAGATTCCCACAGGTGACAGATGGAGAGCAGTGTATCAATGTGATGCTGTAGTATAATGGATAAGTTTTTTCATACTCCTCTCCACTTCATTGCATGAACCTGGCAGTGTTATGTTACGTGATGAGCAAAAGCGATAATGCTGTTTGTGCCTGAAACAACGAGGGATCAGGTTTTGCAAATCTACCTGGGTTTTCAGGGCGAAGCACTAAAACAAAACAGAGGCATGACTGACGTACTGCAGAAACCTAATGTTACCTGGCTGCATGTGGAAACACGCCCTGCATTTTAGAAGGAATGAAAATGCTAAAATAATGACTGAAAAAACCTCTCCCCCATAAAACAAGTTTATATTCCAAGCTACTTTATGCTGTACCTTTTCTAAGAATAGTGTTGTTGTGTCAGATTAACAACGGCACAAATAGTCTAAAGGAAACTTGTTTACAGTCAGGTGAGGCAGACCTGCTGAATAAGAGCTGTACATGAGGTCCTATTCGTGCACAAGCCCAATTCCATGCACACCGGATTAAATGGCATTATGAGGAACCTGAAATAGGCTATCAGTACACACACACATTCACACCAGGCTGGTAATTGATATGGTATATACATGTGTTCTGTTTTCCTGAACAATTTTAATATGCTCCAAACAAAGAAAAGGAAGCCAATTAGAGGCCTACTCTCCCTCATAGAGCAGCCTGTGGAGACTGGGAATTTTGTGAGGTTGCCTAGCAACCCTGTGCTTGTCACCGTGCTAATGCGTAAGTCAAAAGTGAATTACGTTTAGAGTTTTAAGGGGCTTTTGAGTATAAAGGAAGACTGACTTCATCTTCAGAAGAGATGTAAAAGACTTTTCAAAGGAAAGAATCCTACTGCAACCCCCGAATACATCACACTTTACAAAAGGGGGAAAAAAATAGCTTTATATTATATCTAATCAAGAACCATTTCCTTTAAAACTACAAACCCAATGAATCTGTGACAGGTTCTTTAAATCCAGACCTGTTTTTTTTTTTGGATATGCAGGATTGCAAACTAGAGTGCTTCTAGGTAAACCTGACAGGCAGCAAAGCTCACTGACATGCCTTTTTTTTTTCTTTTGTTTTTAATGAGGAACATACTTTTTAACTTGCTCATTCGTTCTACACTTTGTGTAGGGTTTAATTTAAACACTCTTCAGCCTTTACATTTGATGTTCCTATGGTGCAATCCATATTGTTTGACAATCTCTGAAATAGGACCAGCTGAAGGAGCGTTCTTCATATGAGGAAGAAAACCTTAGTAAATATATTCAGTTGTGCCACCTTTGTGCTGGTTAGCACACGTTCTGTGATGAGACATAGGTTTAATTCTTAGCTAATGTTGACTTGGCATATATGCAATCTAAAAATGATCCTTCAGAGTGGAAGGAAGTGGTTCCAGACCCAGTACAGGCATTTCTCCATGTTAATAATTTATCAGTAGAACCCTGTGTTTGAAATGACTGTGTGTTTCAGGGGTTTATCAGTAGAACCCTGTGTTTGAAATGCCTGTGTGTTTCAGGGGTTTATCAGTAGAACCCTGTGTTTGAAATGCCTGTGTGTTTCAGGGGTGTATCAGTAGAACCCTGTGCTTTGAAATTCCTGTGTGTTTCAGGGGTGTATCAGTAGAACCCTGTGTTTGAAATGCCTGTGTGTCTCAGGGGTGTATCAGTAGAACCCTGTGTTTTGAAATTCCTGTGTGTTTCAGGGGTTTATCAGTAGAACCCTGTGTTTGAAATGCCTGTGTGTTTCAGGGGTTTATCAGTAGAACCCTGTGTTTGAAATGCCTGTGTGTTTCAGGGGTGTATCAGTAGAACCCTGTGTTTTGAAATTCCTGTGTGTTTCAGGGGTTTATCAGTAGAACCCTGTGTTTTGAAATTCCTGTGTGTTTCAGGGGTGTATCAGTAGAACCCTGTGTTTGAAATGCCTGTGTGTCTCAGGGGTTGTGTTGTGTTGCTGCAGCTTGAGAAATCTCCAGTGAATTGTTAGCCAATTAAGCTCACTGTTTTCTCCCCAGGTAGCTGAGCATTGAAAAAGATGTGAGTTTGCAAAGGTGTATTTAGGCAGCAGAGCTTTGCAATCCTGTCATTGTAAGGGTAACATGAAAGTGTTATAGGATGCTGAGAGACAAGTAGACAGAGGAGTATAATGTATTAAAATATGTGGCTTTTCTTTTTTTTTTTACTCTGAGCCTTTCAAAAGCCAGTCATGTGCATGGTCTGAAATGAAGGGAAACGTGCATTATTCACACAGCAGGAATTTACAGCAAAGGAGTCTTTTGAAGAATCTGTGCAGATACAGAATTAAAAAAGAGTCTTGAATAGCCGTCCCGCTGCCCCAGCAAAATGCTAAGTGTGATGTGATGTTTTTTTACAGTTTGTTTGAGGAACCAGAATTTGCAAGTAGACTTCCTGCTGATTCGCCGGTTTGAGATCCAGTGGCCAATTGAGAGAGAGAGAGATAGAGGGAGAGGGAGAGGGAGAGGGAGAGGGAGAGGGAGACAGAGACAGAGACAGACACAGAAAGTGCATGTGTTTGTGTTTGTACTAGACGCTGCTCTTGCTTGCCTGTGAGTCTCACTGCTCCAAGTAGCTCCTGCTAGCTCGCTGCTTGCCTCAGCAGCCTCAGTCCTCTGTGTTTGAGGGACACTTGCCCAGGGTACGGCGCCTCTATGATGAAAGAAGAGGGCGTGCTGCGCAGGAGGTTCTCCACCTGTGCCGGGGTGACGGGTGTGTTTTTGCCCCGGACTGATGGGCGCAAACTCGTTCGCAATGCCTCTTTCGGGGGGTACAATGAGCTCTCCCCCGTCCTGTCAGGTTAGTTACTTTTATTTATTTGTATTCTCTTTTAATGTCATTTCCATACGTTTATGTTTTTTGGTCTTGGGGTTTATAACTTCACCTGCTGATTTGGCAGGTGATGCAGAAACCTTGCGTTAAATGCAAAAAACACACTTGCCTGTTTGTTTGTAATGCTATTTAAGATACCTTTCCTCCCGATGTCAATCTCCGATAAAAATGAGAAGCCCTCAATCAAACACTAACGCATGTACTGTATGAACCTCATTGTAACTCATTCAGTTTCTCCCAACCACCTGTTTCAGTTACTACACGGCACATTATGTTCAGCTCTTCTCCGTTATTTGCATTGTGGAAGTGAAGTCTTGTGCGGATTCAAGGGGTCAGTTTCCATTGTTGTGAGGTGACGGCTTGTATGTTTACGTTTCTATTTGAAATGCCATTGTGTGTCTGTATTGGTGGTGGTGGTGGTGGTGGGGGGGTATTAGCAATTTGGATCGTTGGAGATCATAATTTAGTAGTGCACTGCAAGTACAGTTTTTACAGAATACTACACCTGTTCTGTGCATACACCTCTTACGGGCTGTAATTCTTAGAGGTGTGTTAACCTTCTACTGCACATCTAATTCAGTCATTGGGCATTGCTACTGGAGGGGGCTCGTGCCAACTGGGGCTTTTAAGCGGGGCTGGGGACCAGGTGAAGGTGGTTCAAAATCTAGCATAGCCTTCTCAATTACATGTCATTGTGTATCAGTCTAATCAGCTGCAACACTGGAAGCATGACTGTGCATTATACAGTGGCATCTCATGTGAGCGATCGTGGGTAAAAGAAAGAATGAACAAATAACAAGAAAGCATCTAATATATGCAGCCTAAGTCCTAAAAGTAATACATAAAAAAAGATACACCGTGGTACGTTTTTGAACAGCAAAGTACAAGAACAGCAAGGGTATCTAGCGGGTAGATTTGCAAGAGTGTGACTGCAGATTAGCAGGCACAGATTTATAGCCGATGGACGCAAACCTCTAATATGCTCTGAAATGACATTTCTATTTCATACAGGTTTACACCCTACTACCAATACACCTTTGTACCATGTAATACTGATGATCTTATGGTTTCCATGTGAGCAGCTTAAGAAATTAATCAAAACGTGGTGTTTTTTTATACTGCTGAGCAGTAAGCTCTGCCAGTGTTAAAAACTCCCAAAATAAGACTGAAATAAAGACGTATAAACGACCGAGCCTCACTTTGGTATGTAATTCAAAACCAAACTATTTTCCTTTAATATCTTTATTATACATTTACAAACAACCTCAGCTTCTTTTTCATGGTAAAGTGAACAGAATCACACTGACTAAACAAAATCTCCTTAATTCATTTGGTTTATGCAGCACAGGGCTGGTAAAAAAAAAAAGTGTTGAAAAAAATCGCAGTCCTCTGTAGGAAATGTGATTTTATTACAGTATATTAAGCATTTTGCTTCTGGTTGTGTTCCTAACACAATTCTTACCCACACTGTGCATCAGTTTCTTCAAAGTTAAATTGTACCGCTAGACATGTAAGGGAGTTAGGATTTTGAGTGATCTCCTACAAAGATTCATTGCCCACTCAAACACACACAGAACGTGTTCCTTGCTCCAGCAATGGGCACTGAATTATTGAACAATTCCCTATTGTAGGATAGTCTGTAATTTAAAGCAGCTTGTGTGTGGACACGGGAAGGGGTTCCTGAATTAGGTGCAATTGGCATAAATGTCTTGTCAGTCTGAAATGGGTACTACACAGTTTAGTGTATGTACACAAAAAAATCTGGCTTAACACTAGGGACTAAAGGCTGTCATGAGTAGCCAGGGCTTCTACTACCTTCAGTCTGCAAGGTGTTTAACTGGTCTTGGGTTTACATGACCATCCCTCAAAAATAGCTACTTCTGTTCTTCAGAATCATCACTTTTGAGACGGTCCCTTGTCTTATTATCCAGTCTTCCTCCCTTACTGTAGATTGTGTCTTGTTGGAATGTTTATGATCTATGAATGAGCTAGATGGGAATGAGTAAAATATGCACAATGATATGCAGTGGTACTTTTAATTGTAAATATTTGATTGGCTGAATCGTGTCACGGGATTTATAACAGTAGAAATACTCAAAGAACTAAAAGAGGTATAGCTTCACAAAGCGTGGCAAAACCAAGAGTCTTGACTACAGACGGAGTCTGGAAAGAAGAGTTTAGAAACCGTTTCTATGAGGGAGTGCCCAATATGTTTCCTTGCAAAGGAACAAGATTGGAAAGTGGCTTTGAAATACAATAACTGGAGGTCATAGCAATGTGTAGACGCTGCACTCAACACAAAGCAATGCAGGGACCCTATTGGGGTGAAGCAGAGAAAAGCACGACTTGTGTGACAGTCGGGTGAAACATATTACTCTGAATGAAAGAACTAGGTTGAAGTCTTTTAAAGTAATTTGAAAACATTTCAGGCCACAACAATTCACTCACACTCAATTGTCCTTTCTGTCAGAATTTGTTTTTAAACTTGTAGAACTAATGTTGCTATGCAGTTTATATTTCCTTCACAGACTTATTGCTTTCTAGAATAACAGTCCATATGGGGTGCTAAATCTTAATGGCTTCAAATGGCATTTTAATGTTAGTTTTGCTTTTCAGTTTGATGATTGCAGTCATGCTGTATAGTTCTGCATTTTGTTGCTATGCTATACTGTACTACACTATACTATACAGTCAAACACTTAAGGAACTGATAAAGTATTCTTTAAAGATTTAAGTCATAAATCCTGCTACAGGTCCGTATGCGGACTAGAATTTAAAGGTGCACTTAATTTCTTTTGTATGCAAATGCAGAGCACAACCGGGAGAAATGCCCTCAAGGCACAAGAAGAGAAAATCAATACGTTCCTAAATTCTGTTGGGATGGCGACGTCCACAGCAGACAGGAACGACTTCTAATAAGCGGAGGTATACAGTCCACTATCTCCGAGCAACCACAGCACTGCCAATGGCCTGTTTTATTATTGGATTGATCTCTAAACAGGGACCAAAACTTTTCTGATGATCCGTCCCGGTTATTATTTTATTATCACCCCTGTATTTATAAAGGGTGTTTTTCAGAGTGGTCACTATAGACAGGTGGTTTTATTATACAGGTTATCTTGAGCAGGTTGGATTGCATTGTACTATGCTATACCTGAGCCAATAGACACTGGCACAGTCATGAGTGATACACTGAAATGAAGAAATCAAAGACAGTGCCTTGGGTAATAGGCACTGGACATAACAGGCGAACTCTATAATCGCTATAGGGAAGAAAGAAAAAAACCTCTCAGATTAAAACAGTTCAGCTGAGGTAGCTGAACAGCCTCCAAACCAGGCATAATGGCAGAGTTCAGATATACTGGCATCTTTGATCCCAGAAAAAAACTGCTTCATTCTTTTTATGAATTTAAAAGTCTTGAGTCCAGTATTGTCTTTGACTGTTAAGTGATTTATAAGTGTGCTCCCATAATAGTTGTCTGACTGGATTCTCGTGTGTTTTGTGAATACAGAAGAGTAGCAGACCACCTATTTTGCTTATTTCCATTCCCCTTAATATCCGTGGTGTTGAAGTGGTTAATATCCGTGGTGTTGAAGTGGTTAATATCCGTGGTGTTGAAGTGGTTAATATCCGTGGTGTTGAAGTGGTTAATATCCGTGGTGTTGAAGTGGTTAATATCCGTGGTGTTGAAGTGGTTAATATCCATGGTGTTGAAGTGGTTAATATCCGTGGTGTTGAAGTGGTTAATATCCGTGGTGTTGAAGTGGTTAATATCCGTGGTGTTGAAGTGGTTAATATCCGTGGTGTTGAAGTGGTTAATATCCGTGGTGTTGAAGTGGTTAATATCCGTGGTGTTGAAGTGGTTAATATCCGTGGTGTTGAAGTGGTTAATATCCGTGGTGTTGAAGTGGTTAATATCCGTGGTGTTGAAGTGGTTAATATCCGTGGTGTTGAAGTGGTTAATATCCGTGGTGTTTGCTTCAGTCATTCCGAGGAGTTCCAGGTTCTGTTGCTCCCATATTGAGTTACAATCATTTCTCTCTAAATCTTTTTCTAACTCTGAGCTTTTCTGGAGAAGTGCAGGGACTGAACAGCCTCCATCACTTTTCAACTTGTCCCCAACCAAGCAAATTATAATGACATGTAATTCTACTTACATTACCCTACTCTGAAAGCTGCTTAAATAAATGAGTTGTGTGAAAATGAATCGATCAGTATATTGTAAGCACCCATTTATAATCAACAAGAAATTCAAATGGAGAAGTTGTTTTGTGGGATGCTGCAGGAGCTATTTTCAGAGCAGGTACTTTTATTTTTTGTGCCAGTTCTCCTTCTAGAGCGAGTCACGAAGCTGGGTTTCAGGGGCTGTGTGGTTATAATTTAAAGAGCAGCTAATTAGGTTATCCTGAAGTGTGAACACGACGCTCACGACGGCTTACGAGAGAAACTAAAAGCTGGCAGAATTGTTTACAACACAATATTTCTCATAAAATGTCTCCCGGCTGGATTTGGATTCTGTTTGTGCTTATGCATGCAGTTATTTTATTTATGTATTTATTTATTTATTTGTGCATATTTGCTTTATCAGTTGTCACTTCACTCATTGCAGAAGAGTCCAACACTACACTGTGCACTGTGTCTGTTGTCTGTAAGTGCTGTGCTGTGCTGTGCTGTCTCAATCTTTCTGGTGATAAGAGCCACACTGCTGACGAGCTGACCGGTAAAGAGCCCAAAAAACACAAACATATTACTTTAAATTGAAGATGAAATCAAATGAATGGGCACTGAAATTAGAGTTTCCTTTTCACATAGAAAATAAGCCCCATCAGGTCATTAACGGTTTCTATCCAATGAAGATTTGTCTTGAGATAAGTACAGCGCCTCATTGTGAGTTTGTCTGTTTGTTAGATTGATTTTATTTTCAGGTTATGTAATGATAAATCACATTTATGATAACAAAACTTCTGTGAAGCTCTGAACTGTGAAGCTCTGTTCACAAGGAGCTGAAGTCTGTTTGAAGTCTGGTTTTATGAATAAAGTTTGATATCTATTGTTCTTTACTGGTGTTAATGATACCAGGAGTAGTTCAGAAGGAACACCAGGAAGACTTTGGAGAGCTTGAAATACATAGAAGACTGTGATTGGGAAGGTCATAAGTTCGATCACTGGTAGCGAATACTCAACAGTGTAAACTTGAGATGTCTTTAGGAATGCTGAGATAGAAAGAATGACGACTTCAGTCTAGTGTGTCTGAATTATGCAGCACACCGCGAAGTGTAAGCACTGTGCTTTTTGTTTGGTTTGGTTTGGTTTTGTTCTCACACGTTTGTCATTTTTAAATGTATGGTAACAGTAGGTGCATCTCTGTGGGCGTCATGCAGGGTACTTTTTAAGGGCCAAAAAATGGAGTCCATCAGAACAGTGCTTTCTTCTATTTCTTGTCATGCTCAGCCAGCCTCTGGGCATGAAGAATTTGACAGACTGCATTTCTGAGTTTAAAGAAAGGGTATGTGAATGAAGCAACGTTTTTTAGAGCATGGAGTACAATGGGAGGATGGCAAAGAAGCTGAAATAGTAAACCCCTTTCTCCTCTGTCCAATAAGTCTCAAAACAGCATTTTCTAAGTGAACTTTTGGGGATGTATTAGAGTTACAGGTTTGCTTTTCTGTCATTTGTGATTGAGAGAGCATTCACTCCTAATAGAATATGTGTATGGTATACAGTGCCATCAGTGGCTATATGTTGTGGTTATCTTGTTTTTCTTTATTTCTTCCCCCCCCCCCAACCCCCACGTAAAAGTTTAAATTGTATTATTGTTAAGTGTTAATAAATATATATATATATATATATATATATATATATATATATATATATATATATATATATATATATATATAAAATTTGCTTATTTATTTAAACCGTTGTGCACAAGCCCAGGCTCCAAAAATACCTTCAGTATGCATCAAAATCTGAAACCTCATCCTGTTGGGCTCTGTGTGAAAGATTGCCAACATATTCTGCAGAGCGTTCCTACTGTGACCTTGCTGACAACAGAGTCATAAGGGGAGGGGGACTTTATCCAGAAAGAATGAAGCTGTACAATAGCTCTCAAGGGTATTGACCTGGAAGCCTCACAACACTGCCAGTGACAGGAAGTCTGTATGTCTGGTATAGAGACGTTTATATTCTCTGTGTATCCAGAAATATATCAATTAATACCTGATTGAATTTCCTCTCCAGTAAAGGATAGTTTAAAAGTTCAACAAGATCGAAGTCAGACCAGCAGGACGATCAATAAGGCCTTGGATTCTGTTGTCCTTAGATCTCGGATTTCATGTAAGGCTGGGTCCAGTGAGTGCTAGGGCGGAGCTACGAGAAGCAGCATGTGCTTTAGCAGGCAGTGTTAGCGGTTCCGTAGTGAACCCTGTGATAGTCAGCTACAGGATTGCGTCACATGGTGTTTCTACATTACCCCAGTGTTGTAAAATGGGTACTTTTTGGCTCTTGGCCCAACTCTAAACAAGACCTATTTGTCTCTGGATGAACCCTACCAAATACACATTCTACCCTGGCCTTCTCAAACTTAAATCTGCTCAATCCCCAACAACGTGGCTGGGAAGACTAGATTCAGCATCCACTCATGACTTTGTGTGCCTGAGGGGATACGCTGAACCAGAGCTCTTGCATCCCTTGAAATGTACGCTTTATTTTACAACAGCTGCTTTTTTGTCTTTGCAGGTTTCGATAGGGGAAAGGATGACGTTTCACAGCCCAAAGAGGACTCTACCCTTTCCATGTCTAAAAGCAAGGTAAGCTGCGACACAATGAGGTGTTAACAGTGACAATGATTTTTATAAAGTCTTGTTACTGTAACTGTAACGTTTGTATAAAATGAGTGTCGCTGTAATAATTCTTATTTGCTTCATTTTAAGAGTTGATTGTTGCATGGATACTGTAGAGTAAACTTTCTTTTAAGGGGTGAAGCTGAGTTTCAATGTAGCCTTGGAAAGCAGCTGCATGCAAAGACAAATTGGAGGTATTCTGAGACGCACACGCTTATCTGAATTCATTTTAAATCAGCCCCACAGTGAGGCTGAGCAGTAAATACCCTGTGCACTAAACTTAGATTGAAAAAAAAAGAGAGAATCGCCCGTCAGTAGGATGTAGGGCCACCATTGGCAGCCAAGCCCTGTTTCGTTACGATTTAAATCTCACATAAAGGACATTTAAAAGTGTCCTCCATTTCATTGCATCCAGCTTCACGACACACCTCAGTTACTTCAATAATATGAGTCACTGTCGCTTCAGATTAAAGTATCTGCCTGATGGGTGTGCGTTTCTCCAGTATTGTGGAACATGCGTCAGACTGTGATGGAGGGAGACTGGGGACTTTGCAACTGAACTGATTTGGCCCTTGAGGGGTTATAAAGTGGATGCAGTCACCCTATTACTGTTTGAAATTGCCGTGTCTCTGGCTTTGAGGCTGTGAGCACACAGCACGCAGGCATTCATTATAATCATTAAGCGAGGCAGCACAGAGGAAATCTAAATGGGATTCATGTCCATGTAAGAGCACAGGCCTGTAGTAGCCTCTCTGCGAGTGTGCGCTATTGCAGGGTTTATCTGGTTCCTTAAGCCTCTGAGTCACTTCCTTATCTCTGATACTGATTCCAAGCCAGGGGTAAAGGGCACCTTTTCAAAGCAGCCACTGGGAAAACCTTCTTTACGTTCTCCAGCAGTTTGTTAAACCTCTCCAGGGGTAGTGTTACCTGCTGGGAAGCACTCTTTCTTTCTTTCTTTCTTTCTTTCTTTCTTTCTTTCTTCCTTCCTTCTCCCCCGATACCTACCCGTCCTCATTCTAGAAGCCAGACTGCTACACAGCAGCGTGTGTCTGATGTGTGCATGATTCAGGAGACATTTAAAAAATGGAAAAACAAGATGAAGGAATTTAGGTAACACTTTAATCTAAGTGTCTCTAATTACTGTGTATTTACATACTGTAGTAGTTACTTTGTAAATGCATGCATACTTACACATAATTACAATGCTATTATGCATAGCTACAATGGACTTAATGTGTAAACAATTTAGCATGATATAATCCTAATCCGAACTCTAAACCTAACCCTAACACTAAACCTAACCCTAACCCTTTTCTGATACAATTGTGTACATGCATATATCGGTAAGGAGGCTGTGTTGTCTGGTGGTTAAAGAAAAAGGGATTGTAACCAGGAGGTCCCCAGCTCAAATCCTGGCAAGTCACTTAACCTCCTTGTGCTTCGTCTTTCGGGTGAGACGTAATTGTAAGTGACTCTGCAGCTGATGCATAGTTCACACACCCTAGTCTCTGTAATAGTTCACACACCCTCGTCTCTGTAAGTCACCTTGGATAAAGGTGTCTGCTAAATAAACAAATAATAATAATTGTAACTATACATAATGACATTGTAATTATGTGTAAGTGCACATGTATGTGCCATGTAAATAAACAGTAATTAGAGACACTTAATGTAAAGTGTTACCAGTAATTATTGTAGTGGTCTTGTAGCATTATAACTAAATTGTGAACTTTTATCCTTTGTAGGTTGTATGACTTTTTACCTGTGTCAAAAAAGGCATTCTCTTGTTAGAGCCTCACACTACATTGGAAGAAAAGAAAAACACTGTTATGAGAACTGTAGCTGTCGGCCGCTAAATGGGTGTCATTTTGAATGTGTGATAAGAGGTGTCATAAAGATATCCTGGGGCTTGTTATCCTAATTAAAGGTGACAGGCTAGTCTGAATACTTAAACCCTCGCTTTGGGATTCGACAGCCTGCTACAAACACAGGAAGAGGACATTATTCATTAAGAAAAAAGGGTCTTGGGGTGGGCTGTCTGAGGACACACCTCCTAACCTAATGATGCCTACAGATAACCTGACAACCAGGCCTGATTTTAGAGGTCTCCCCTTGAGCTGGGCTTCCGATACTAGAGACGGGGGACCTTTAGAAATGAGTGCCCATCGTCCATAATGTTCCTGTAGAGGATCAAGAGTGCTGAATGTTGAAGCACTAATAGAACCTTAATAAATTCAATGACAAGCGTATCAGCTAGGTGTCTTTCTCAATGTCTGCAATGCTTTCAATAGATGATGGTATAAAACTGAAGCCCAGGATGCTCAGGCAGTTACCAGATATACTCTGATTAAAACGGACAGAAGAATCAGTGAGAAACTCAAGATCATTTTCACATCTTTCAGCAGATCAGTGAGGCCTGAATATACAGTACTTTAATATCCCATTCTTTTACAAGCAAAGCACATGCTGTTTCATTTTTTACACATAGTCAGTGGGTTAATTGTGAGACACTCAGACATAAAGACCCATATCTCAAGGTTACATATTTCATTGTACACCAGTAGTTTCTGCTTGTTTTACATAGTTTGCATTCAACTTTTTTGGTGGGCATTTAACAAAAGAAATCCCAAACAGCAGAGGATTTTTGAGACATTTCTTTCAGTACAGCTTACGCTATACAACGCTTTGCTGTCGAGATGGTGAATGAAGAAATGCCTCTGGATAACACGAGCTGGGTGGGGGTGGAAGGACGGTACTCAGTATTCGCAATTAAAATTATTAGTGTTCACGTATATTTTTTGTGTTTCAAACATATTCTACCATAGCACCTCTTTTACACTGTCTTGTGCACAAGGTATTCCGTACATATTTTACTGAAGCACTACAACCACTATAGGTACCCCCCCCTCCCCCAAGGGCTTTGGCATAATAATATACCCTGCTTCATACACGGCAACGGCGCCATATAGAGTTGCTACATATAACGATTTCGTAGTGGATTTTAATACAACAACTTTTGTTTAAGTAATATGCATTGTACAAATCAAAAGATCAGATTTTTCATGTGAGTGAGATTTAATTTGTGATTTTGTAGTATGATTTTGTCGAACAGTTTCTGTTAACGGGGGAAAAAAAAACATACAGTGTGTGCATGCCGCCTGATGAACCTTCGAAGATTTGGAAATAACTATGAATTCCTGGCTAGCAAATGAACCTTTGAACATAGCCCTAGCTACCACATGTACAGTAATGCACTATAGGCAACTGAACTATTAGAGCATCTTTCTGAATATGGTTGCTTCATTCAGTTTACTTTTTTCCTTCTAGAAGGAGTCCTGCATAGTTGGTTTTAATACCTGTTCACCAAAGTGTTGTATTTTTTTATACTGTATGTATCTAGTTTTCTTTTTTATTTTTTTCACAGTCTGAATCAAAGCTCTACAATGGTTCTGACAAGGAGGTTTCATCCACCGAGAGCAAACTTACGAAGAAGGAATCTCTTAAAGTAAGGCAACTTCAAACATATTCCTCATTGTGTATTATTTACTGTATCTGTCTGTTCAGAAATGCAGAAGCTGTGAAGGACTTGAGTCCTACGTCTCATTCTGAAGGGCTGAGGAAATTCAGTTTTTTTTTCTGTTTACTCACAGTACATTCTTTTCACTGCAGATATTTTTAGATCTTGTATGGGTACAGTTTTGATGGATTGGGCGCAGTACGGAATGACTAATCTCAGCCCAATAATGCTTGTATTGAGTTATTGGTATGTCTGCTCCTGTACTGTGTGAAGGCTGACCAGCGCTGGAAATTAAATCTCATGGACGGTCCAACCGAGATACATCACCTTTCCACTCTGTTAATACAGATATTCTGTCTTTGGCCTGTTAAAATGAAAGCAAGTGGTCAATTACCTAAAAGGATAACCCTCCCAAGCACTGTAGTTGCTAAGCAAATCTAGACATTTCTATCTGCACCCTACCGCTGGCATTAGAACAGCTTTCAAGGGCACTTTGAAAAGGGTTGTTCTACCGAAGCATCAGCAATCTGGGGGATTTAACGACTCGTTTATAACATCTAAGGAATTTGTTTGTCTTTTCGATGTGATTTATTGCACAGGTTACAGGGCGAGTGGGTGGCTCAGCTGAGATGTGCATCCGGGATACCTGTCTTATCATTGTTTATGCGCTGTAGCTTTTTCTGGAGCTCTAAATAGCCGCTTCTTCCAACAGGTTTTTAGATTAGTTATTTTTTATATTATTGACAACTTTAATATTTGGACTTTTGACTTGTGACTATTTGTCCCTAACGCTTTGAGATACTGTCTTCATTTGCAGTACATATATTATGTGATTCTTTAGGTCAAGTTCCATCGTGGATAGTTAAGGAACACAGTAAGTAGTGATTAAGTAATGAGCAGCCAATGCGTACATCTTTATTGCAGGTACAGAAGAAGAATTACAGAGAAGAAAAGAAGAGAGCAACTAAGGAGTTACTCAGCACCATCACAGACCCCTCGGTGATTGTCATGGAAGACTGGCTGAAGGTCAGAGCAGTTCTTTTGATAGTGATCGCTGGGGCCCAGTCAGTGTTTTCTGAATGCATGGGGTTGTAAACAGTAATGTCTATTCTAAGGATCTAAACTGCGATGGAGCCAAACACTGCAGTGTTTACATTGGTAGAATATATTATTTGTGTAGTTTCATTTTAAAGGGAAATTGTGAATTGTGTTTGGTGGATATTTCGATTTTATGGTTCAGGAGCAGTAGGGATGGCAGTTTTTTTTAATTATTTATTTTTTTATAGCTGATTCAAAGTAGTATTACTTTGATGTGAATGTGCTAACATATATAAAGTGTGCTCCAGCTGCCTGAGTTATGACATAGGTTTCAACTTCTGCGCTGCCTGTTTCTACACAACTTTAGCATATAAATCTATCTGTCAAAAAAACGACCACAAAAATGTTAGAGTACTAGTACTAGTAAGTATATTCTGGAAAAAGAAAATATCACTACCTCTGAACAACAACCCATCCTGTAACTTGAGCAAAACACTACTATCATAGAATTGTGCTCAAATGTTATAATTTGCAAAAGGATTGCAGGGATAGAAATAAGAGTCACATTGCATAGCCGTTTGATCCATTCCTGGTTTTACTAGGAGTTTAGTAAGACACAACACACATGAGATTGTTACCTTTACGCTGTGCCCAGGGGTCGGCAACTTGCCCGTAAGACTTTTTAACCACTGTGATTTCCCAACAGCAGCTGTTGTACATTGTAACCCCACATGTCTAACAACAGCCATGACCACTGGACCTGCTGCACAGTAGTGTCCTTGCAAGCTTGCGATGAAGTGCTGAATACGGGTCTCCTGCAAGGCTCTCTCGCATCACAGAGTGAAAGTTCTGAAAGCTGTGCCTGTCTGTGTGTCTCAGATCCGGGGCACGCTGAAGAGCTGGACGAAGTTGTGGTGTGTGCTGAAGCCAGGGGTGCTGCTGATCTACAAGACTTTGAAGAACGGCCAGTGGGTCGGCACGGTGCTGCTCAACGCCTGTGAGCTCATCGGCGCCCTCCAAGAAGGATGGCTTCTGCTTCAAGCTGTTCCACCCCTGGAGCAGTCCATCTGGGCGGTCAAGGTGAGTGCAAAGGGCCCACACCGCCGTTGAGCTGGGGCTGCTTTTTGCCATGTAGGAGGAGCTGAACTGAGACCAAGGCATTCTCTTCCATGCTGTACTTGCCCCATGATATCACTGATACGATGGGCAGCCTTTGCATCTTCCACAGCTTCCTTTGCCACCCACTTTATTCCAGTTTTCAACACAGGTGCTGCCTCCCTTATGCATTCATCGTGTGACTCTACCAATGTAATTTCCAATCGAACTTTGGCGCACTTAAACTCCTCGGTTAGAGCTAAGAATGGCAGCTGCAGTATCCCTTTACCATACAGACCCACTCTGCTGAGGCAGCGTGGAACTCCAAACCATTTCCTGACATATGAACTGATTAACGCTTCCAGCAGTTGTCATGGAAACCTCCTACACAGTGAGTGGCCACAGAAGTCTTGGCAGTAGAACAAACTGAAAGCACCAGAGTTTAAGTTTTTCTGTGAAAGCGCTGCTGTCTGTGCTCTTCAACCCTTGCACTGTTTTTTGTCTCACTTCTCCCACACAAACTGTGTCCTTTAGGTCCCCATCATACCATCTCCCAAGACTTTTCACAGGCTTCTCAGACACTATTGGTATTGCCTCACTGTTAATGTAGAACCCCTTATCCACTACTTTACCTTTTAATTATATAGATGCTTCTTGTCTTAATGGGCTTGAATTGCATTTGTGCCCATTCAATGTTATTGATTAGTTTGCCCAGTAACCGATTAGTGCAGGCTACTGTTGTAGTCATGATTGTCATGTCATCCAATTGGTGGCAGTCACATTCCAGAAGCCAAGCATTCTCCTCCCATTACGCATTTTGACGCCCCAATAATTACTTCCATTGCCATGGTAAAAGCCAGTGGAGAAATGGTGCATCCTGAAATTGAAAAACAAAATTGCAAATCTCCGAAGAAGCCTTTCACTAAGTTTGTTATTGATTAGTTTGCCCAATAAGCAATGTTTTATACAGCAGGTTTCCATGGAGTGGTGTTTTATACAGCAAGGTTCCATGGAGTGATGTTTTATACAGCAGGGTTCCATGGAGTGATGTTTTATACAGCAGGGTTCCATGGAGTGGTGTTTTATACAGCAGGGTTCCATGGAGTGGTGTTTTATACAGCAGGGTTCCTTGGAGTGGTGTTTTATACAGCAGGCTTCCATGGATTGGTATTTTATACAGCAGAGTTCCATGGAGTGGTGTTTTATACAGCAGGGTTCCATGGAGTGATGTTTTATACAGCAGGGTTCCATGGAGTGATGTTTTATACAGCAGGGTTCCATGGAGTGGTGTTTTATACAGCAGGGTTCCTTGGAGTGGTGTTTTATACAGCAGGCTTCCATGGATTGGTATTTTATACAGCAGAGTTCCATGGAGTGGTGTTTTATACAGCAGGGTTCCATGGAGTGATGTTTTATACAGCAGGGTTCCTTGGAGTGGTGTTTTATACAGCAGGCTTCCATGGATTGGTATTTTATACAGCAGAGTTCCATGGAGTGGTGTTTTATACAGCAGGGTTCCTTGGAGTGGTGTTTTATACAGCAGGCTTCCATGGATTGGTATTTTATACAGCAGGGTTCCATGGAGTGGTGTTTTATACAGCAGGGTTCCATGGAGGCTGTACACAGTTGTCAGCGTCTGCCAGAGTTCTGCATGAATGATTTTACCAGTAGCCCACAGACGCTGTGATGTCACTATATTGCGGGCTGGTATTTTGATGTGGCAGGCACTGCTGAGTATCTAGGTTACTGTTCTAACACAGCACTTTATGCATTCTTCAGTGCCATGCCTGTCTTTGGTTGCCATGGTATTGTTTTTAGACCTTTTCAATACCAAACGCTCTTTCTGAAGCACACATCTGTTGAATTGCAGGGTCCGAAAGGGGAAGCGGTAGGATCCATCACTCAGCCTTTACCCAGCAGTTACCTGATCTTCCGGGCTGCTTCCGAGTCAGATGGTAAGAGGTGGTTTTTATCTGTGAATTTACAGCCTTTACATAGTCGTGGATATTAGTGCACATCATAATAGCAACTGCTTGTCTCTGCTTGAGGGACACTCGGGGTGGTATCTTGTAACAATTGTAAGTCGCCCTGGATAAGGGTGTCTGCTAAGAAAGAAAGAAAGAAAGAAAGAAAGAAAGAAATAAATAAATAAATAAATAAATAATGGCTGGGAAAGAGATGCCAGACAAATTAAACCACAGTGACACCTGGTGGCAATACATTAACATTACAAGCAGTGAAGCCAGTGAATTATTATTATTATTATTATTATTATTTATTTCTTAGCAGACGCCCTTATCCAGGGCGACTTACAATTGTAAGCAAATACATTTCAAGTGTTACAGTACAGGTAATACAGAATCAAACACATGGAGTAAGGCCTGTCAAGTTTAAATGTGCATGTACTTAAGTTTATTTACTACCAATACAGTTTTATAATTTTGTTGAACATCAAGTAAACTCTTAATCCCACTAAATTCATTTGTTGTGATATTGTTTGTACCAGGTCAGTTTATTTGAACACATGTGGTATTGCTTTGTTAATGAGGAGCACTGTTACTCAATGTTACACAGTTTCTTGTTCATGGAGTCCCTAGATCCTGCTGCTGCTTTGTGATTTTGACACATTCAACAAGTGTCCAAGTGTAAAGAGTTGGGCTGAGGCATCTGCTGTGTTTGTATGTTGAGTCGTTGTTGAAAGGTGAGTCAGTAACAGTTACTAAGTCCTGTGTTAACGTTCCTGGTCTCCCCTCGGCAGGCAGGTGCTGGCTGGATGCTCTGGAACTGGCACTGAAATGCTCAAGCCTCCTGAAGCGCACCATGATCAGGGAAGGCAAGGAGCTGGAAGTGGGATCCTCGGGAGAGCACTCCCAGGTCAACTTCTACAGCCTGCTGCGAGCCAGCAACCTGCAAGGACCTGACAGCTTCACGTGAGAATCCCACTGCTCTGTAATCTAGCGCTGGATTAAACCAGGATTGTGCACCGGCGACTCTGTAATTGAGTGGTCAGAAGCATTATTCCTGACCATTATCATCCTTTAAAAACATTCTCTGATCTGCTTGTTTTATATAACACTGAATAATGAGGATTAAAAATAGGGCGTACACAGGCATACTCAACATTTAGTTTAATCGCCTGTTTCTAATGGATCTCTTTCTTAGGCCTACTGCCATAGTGTTATATTTTGTTGAGTTATCTTTTGTAGTGTTATTATTTCTCAATTTATAGCTTAAGAATGACCTATTAAAAGTGACATCAACAGCCTATGTCCAGTGTTTGCCTATTTTATTTGATTATAAAATGTTTTATTCTTATAAATTAATAATATGATAAATAAATCTGGCATGGTTCCCAAATAAGTGAATTTTTCTTAGCAGCAGTGGCTGAGCAGGCTACTTAACCCAAAATACATTGTCCTTTGCAGGGTTTAAAACATATAACCTGTCAATGTCTGTAACTTCCAAGCTCCAGTGCCTCCCACTATTAAATAAATGAATTGTGTGTCGTGCAGCTTCAATGACAGCGAAATCGAGACGCAGCACTTCAGGGACCACGACCTTTACTCTGACAAGTCGGACCGGGAGAACGAGCAAGACCACGAGGAGTCGGACAACGACGGGCTGGAGAAGAGCGAGGAGAGCGACACAGACACCTCGGAGCGGCAGGACGACTCTTACCTGGAACCCGAGCCCATCGAGGTGCTGCGCGAGACCACCTACCTGGAGCAGTCTCGCGAGGAGCTGGGGGAGGTGAGGCAGCAGTGCTTGGGAGAGGGAGAGGGAGAGTGTTGGGCTGAGGTGCTGCGCAAGACCAGCTACCTGGAGTAGTCTCGCGAGGAGCTGGGGGAGGTGAGGCAGCAGTGCTCGCACGAGGGAGAGGGAGAGGGAGAGGGAGAGGGCTGGCAGAGTGTTGGGCTGAGGTGCTGCGTGAGACCAGCTACCTGGAGCGAGGCAGTGGTCTGGCACAATGCAGGGCTGTAGCCTTCTTAGCAGCCTTCTCTGTGATGCATGTTCTTATGGCTCCTGATTCATGACTAGACTGGACCAGATCAATTGAAACAAGCCAAATCATAATCCAGTGCTCCCGACAACAGTCTTGTAATGCAAACTGCAGCTCTGACAGGGTTTTTAACACCGATAGTAATACATATTTGATTGCTGAGGCTTGTTACTCCAGGTATCAACATCTATAATTCAAGGTCGTTTGCCAATGAAATAGCTTTTAATTTCTGTATTATAAATAAATAATTTCCCTCAATTGCAGAGGTAGCATTCGCCTGTAGCGCTGTTATTGATTAGTCTAGAGGATGGGAATGTCAGTAATCGAGCACAAAGCAATTTGCTTCCATTGCAAGTTGTTTCTCTCCTGTGTTGTCTCGGGTCCTGAAGCGGGTTCCCTAGCTTTTGACTGATGTTGATTTGCATGATGTTCCTCGGGCTATTAATGAAATTGCTGTGAAGTAATTAATCCTCTACGATCTAGTTTGTTCAAGTAGATCTCTTGTGGACAAAACAGTAGGTCTGTGTTTTTGTTCAGCTTGCATGTCTTCAGTTTCAACACCATCTACTGGCGGATATGGTTGTACAGATTCTGTGTAGCCCGCTCTATAAACATGTTCTGTTGAAGATTCTTTTTAAATACTTATTCCATCTTTTGTAAGGTCATCATAAGAAAGTTATGTTTTAAAGTAATTGGTCATTAGTAATCAGCTCAGATTTAGTCATTTTATATATGATATTGATTTGCAATCCTTCACCTAGGAGTACAAACCCACGCTAATAACTAGTAATAATTTTTTTGTTTGTTTTTTTGTATGGGTCATTATCTTTATTTTTTCTATGAAACTTAAAGAAAATCGAATGAATAGAAATGATTTTGAAAAGACCAATTTTTCCTTGACCCTGTTTGATCTTCTTTATGTTCTGTAGATTTCTTGTTATTTTGTAAACCAGTTTTTGGTCGTTACGCATTTCAGCAGCCATGCCTGGAATGAGTTTTAACAAAAGTTTAAATTAGATGTGAGGTTGCTTTTAGCCGTAGGGTCGACTCATTGCTGACTGACACCTGCTGAGTTGCTGCTGAGTTTTATGTTTTATGAATGATGATGTTTTTTTTACTTTTTATTTGTTGTGTTTCATGTTGTTTGCTTTGGTGGTGTGAGCCTCTTGCCAACTCGTTATTGTAAATGAGAATTTGTTCTCAATTGACTCATCTGGATAAATCAAGGTTTTGACTGGTTGATTGAGTGATTGATTGAGTGTTTGCTTGCAGGCTGGGGAGGCCTCTCAGACAGAGACAGTGTCCGAAGAGAACAAGAGCCTGATCTGGACGTTACTGAAGCAGGTGCGTCCAGGGATGGACCTCTCCAAGGTGGTGTTGCCTACGTTCATCCTGGAGCCTCGCTCCTTCCTGGACAAGCTCTCTGATTACTACTATCACGCCGACTTCCTCTCCGAGTGAGTACCCCTCTGTGGACGTGGAACTGGGTGTTTTTAAACAGTGAAGGTTCTGGATTAAATAAGAAAACCACACCATTCTAATGTACGTAGCAAGTTAGACAGGAGTCTCATTGATTGCTAGCCCGCTTGGGAGAAGTGTCACAGAAGTGACTTGGTTTCCCAATATATACAGCGTTTCCTACTGCTGCATATTTTTCACATACTAAAGCGTATTTCAGGCTGCACTTGATGAGTTCTTAAGAAATACATTAAACCAGGTCGTCCTTAAGTTTATCTTTTTGCTCAAAAGAGCCATGAATCGCGTCCAGTCACAGGCAGTCTGTTCACATGTCTTGTTTACTATTGCAGAAGTATGAACTCCCACTGCGCTCTGTGCAGTCCAACACTTTGTTAGTCAGCTGCTGTACTTGATGTTTCTCATGCCTCGATCATCCACATACACCAGTGCTGATTTTATTAGCATTGTTGTCGGAAGAAGATTGATATACCATGATGTGTGTTAACATTATTTCAGGCCCTTACCCATTAGATTGTATTACTGCCACTCATTTTAACACTGCCCATGCTGTGACTGGTTGTTCTCATGAACAGGAAGATTCTGTATTTGGGAAACTAGACGTGTTGCAGAAGCATGACAGACAGTTCCAGTGCAATTGATTGATAAAACACACTGCTAGGATCGGCGTTCATTTGTTTGTGCCAACAGGGCTGCTGTTGAAGAAAATGCCTACAATCGACTGAAGAAGGTTGTGAAATGGTACTTGTCAGGATTTTACAAAAAGCCACAGGTAATTAAAAAAAAAAAAAAAAAAACTACTGGTATTTGTTTTTACCTTTTCATATGGCTGTTTTTCAAAAAGTAACAGTAATATGATTCTCTTAAGAACGAAAAGGTGCTGTACCTTTTAATGTTGGCCTGGTGAGCTTTTCTACAGCATTTAAAAATGATGTAAATATCTGCAACTAAGTGGTACTACAAACTGTAAAATGTCTATTTTGTAATTATTAATAACATGGGGGTGGGTTTCTGCACGTGTGATTTAACACCCAAGCAACGATTTGAGGGAAGATTTTTAGAAAAAAACATTCAAATGAATATTACATTTTTGATATATATATATATATATATATATATATATATATATATATATATATATAGCTCTTAAAAGTAATTCCAGTTCCTCCTCCTATATTTAAAAACATTCTACAATTAAATCTGGAATTTCACGTTGGGTGTTTTCATTTGAATAAGGTTCACTTCCTTTGCTTTCTGCTCTCAGGGACTGAAGAAACCTTACAATCCAATTCTTGGTGAAACATTCAGATGTTTGTGGATTCATCCCCAGACAAGCAGCAAGACATTTTACATTTCTGAACAGGTAACAAAAATACCCTTAAAAATGTCTCGGCTCCGACACGGCGTGGTGTTTTCTGATATGAAATGTTGTTTCTCATTATTAATGACTAGCGATGTGTGCTGTGCAGAGTTTCCCTCGTATGCCGCTTGCAATGCATTCACGTGCTGTGTGTTGTGTGCTCAATAGGTGTCCCATCATCCTCCAGTGTCTGCCTTCTATGTAAGTAATAGAAAAGACGGGTTTTGCCTCAGTGGTAGCATCCTGGCCAAATCAAAGTTTTACGGTGAGTTCATTTATATATTCTACAAAGGTTATACATGTGTGTGACTACCCCTACCCCCATAATTCACACTACCCCTGTCATTTTGTATGACTGTCCTTTCCATTGATTATGGCTGCAGCACCCTCTTCAGAAACCTTCAATTGATGACCATTCCGTGAAGCCCCTATTCACTGCTGTATGGAAGTATCGTCACAGCCACTACATTGCTTCCTGCTGCAGCTTGTAGTGTTCTATTAATTTACATTGTAGTCTTGCAGGTTTAAACCAACCTGTGTGCTCATACCCAGGTGCTCAACTGTCCTGCACTATATTATACTATTCTATGGATATTAGAGTAGAGCAAATAACATAAAAGGTTTCTCTGTTTGAACTCCTAATTATAATGAGCCTATGTGTTTGCTGTATAATACGACTCTCTTCTGTTTTCTCATGAGCACTAGAAAGCATTATACTGTCAATCCTATTCGTCATAGGCGTTTAACCAAATGAAATATTTCAGGGTTTGGGACAACTATCTGGTCATTTGGTCAAGTGTCTGGTTTAACTGAATGAATGTCACATATGATGTACTGGAATGTCTGTGAATCTGTGCTTGGATGTAATAAGTTGCATTAAAAGTAACTAAAGATGAACCTGTAAGCATACAGATGAGTAGCAAGAAATCCTCCACTGCTGGTATATTTACCTAGTAACTACAAGAAGCATCGATTGTACAAGGAGACAAGTCTTCTGAGTCAGTAAGAGATGGCTGAGGTTCTGTACTAGTGAGTGAGACCGTTGTCTCGTAGTGCACTCGATAAGTCCTCTAGTTATACCCATAATGCTGTGGACCCTGTATCGTGTCGTGTTATCAAACGATCCCAATGAGAATTAATAGCTGAGAAGTTTCACTTGTAATAGAATCTGTAATAACACTGTATCAATGCAATAATACAAGTCATTGGTGTCATTCAAGGGATTTATTCAGAAAGTCTTTTCTTCTTGCAGGTAACTCATTATCTGCCATACTGGACGGAGAAGCCAGGCTAACTTTCCTGAACAGGGGAGAGGATTATGTGATGAATATGCCATATGCTCATTGCAAAGGTATACATCATGTTTTGTCGACGGGATTGAACCACAGTTTTGAACGTGCCCTGTACACCGTGTCTCTGTCTGAGCCACCTGCTCCTCTTGGATAGGAGAGGAGCTGAATCATGGGTTTACTTCACTGATATACAGATGTCTGCCATGGTTATCTCCAGCTGTGCCAGGAGCTGTTTTGATTAATTTGAAAATAATGGTCTATATTATAGAAGCTGAAGTGTCTCAGTGGTAACAGTATGGGGCTGAGTGATGTGGGATCTGGTGTTAGGACCTTACAAAATGAGTCTTGTTGCCACTTGGTAGAACCTACAGTTACAGTGAAAATAGCCTATACTGAAAAAGAAATAGAAACAGGCATGTACCACTACAGCTATGGCCAAAAATTTTGTATCACCTAGTATTTTGAGAGATAATTGAAAAAAAAAAAGATAGGTGAATATATGTAAAAAAGATATGTGTATGTATGTGTGTGTGTGTGTGTGTGTATATATATATATATATATATATATATATATATATATATATATATATATATATATATATATATATATATATATATATATATATGAATATATGAATATAATTTAGATATTTTATTTAACAAAGAAACTACAAAAAGATATTACAGAAGTACCAGCAGCCATAATAGTAGTAATCATGTTAGATTTCAAATTTTCCATTTGTCAGTTTTTCGTTAAGTATATGTAGTGCTCCTCATTTTCGGTTTTTACCTTTAGAGTTTATTTTATTAAAATAGGTAAATCGGTAAAAATCGGGGGGAAGAAATCTAAGGATACACATTTTACATGTGGAATATGATGCGTAGCAGTTCTGATTTCTGATTAAGTTTAATGTCCCTGGGATGTATTGAATCAGAATCTGTGCAAGTCGAAGCCACATTTTCCCAAGTTAGCTGGTACTTTGCGAACGTTTGGGCAATCGCTGTGCTGACGGAAATAGTATCACAGAAGGTATGCACATGACATCAGCACAAAACAAGCCAGGTTCACAAAAAGAAAAGAAAATTGATAGAACTGGGTGGTGCAAGCCATCGGGAGATGCATCAAAAATCACACTGGACATTCCCATCAATGCATTTCATAAGTTTACCAACTAAAGCATCACCAGTTTTGTCATATATTTACGATTTAAGATTGTCGGCGTTAGACAGTGTTTTAGCTGATGGACAGTACTGTTGCACGAAGTCACCTTGCATACCTCTCTGCAATAAACAGTGGCTGTCCAGCAAAGCACAGTGCTCTGACAAACTAATTAACACTTTTTTATTAAAGCGTGTGTAAAAGCCTCATTTAATGGATTGCTTGTCTCTCGGTTCACTTTCTTGTTTTCGTTTAACATATCGCTTATATTTCAGTATGTTCTTTTATTGTCAGCGTGAACATGTACCTCGATGCAGCAGTATTTGCAGCGCTATGCATCCTCTGCCTCATCTGACCCACTTCTGCTATTTTTGCTTTTTGTATACTTCAAACATGTGTATTCATAAACTGATTTATGTTTTCTCTCCATTCCTCATCCATTAAAAATATTATATTTTCGTGTGAGTATTTCAGGTTAGTTTTTGATCAAGCTAGTAGTTACTATGCCCAGCAATTGCTACAATAATCTGTAATTTCAGTAAAATTCTGAATAAATCGGAAACGTGGAGCACTAAGTATATGGAAAACGATATAGCGGCATGTTTTCAATATGTTAACGTAACATTATTCAGCAGGTTTCATTCGACTTTATAATGCAAAATTAGTTAATTCTATAGGGTGATGCAAAACTTTTGTCCATAGCTGTACAGTTTACCATGTATTGTAGGGTGCCAAAAACAGCGTATACTGAAAAATAAATACAAATGGGCATGTATCTGGAGTCTAGTGTTAAAATGATGTTTGATCCTCCTTCCTTGTGCCCAATACAGATGTATGATCTTCAAACAGCATGGTGCTGAATGTTGTGATTTTTTTTTTTTTAAGGAATTCTTTATGGTACATTGACTCTGGAGCTTGGAGGGCAGATAAACATCATGTGTGAGAAAACGGGATACAGCGCTTTGCTTGAATTCAAACTGAAGGTAATTGTGTGCTTAGCTGATTGAGATACATCGAAACGCATTAGAAGAAATAAAAACAGAAAGAAAATGTAGAAAAGAAAAGCATGGCAAAAGCTTAGTAAATGTATCCCAGTGTGTTTAAAAGAACTGTGCTGCCATACGTGCATTCAGCGGGGGTGTTTGCCAGATCCAGTTAATGTGCTCATCTTGACCCAAACTCGCACACTCACAGAAGTAGTTCTTAGTGAGTTCTGTGGCTGCCAGGGTCGAATCTGCTTGGAATTTAATAGCTGTTTTCAGTTAGTAATGACAGTAACCAGCTGAATCTTTTCACAGCCATTTCTAGGCAACAACGACAGTGTTAACCAAATATCTGGAAAAATCAAACTTGGCAAGGAAGTACTGGCTACTTTGGAGGGCCACTGGGTGAGTGTTTCCATTTGAATATTTATGGTGAATCATTTAACTGAGAGATTTTTCAATCACTGTGATGTCAGATCGCCTATTAGTAGTAATGAGTCAATCGCCCTAAAACACTCAATCGAACCATAACCTATAGTAACACTTTGGGAATTATTGCTTAAAACTATGCGTAAAAGTTGACATATAGAATTACATTATTGTATAATGTGTGGTGTTTTGTTGTAAAATAGTAACTCTGAAGCTCCTGCTGCATTTATTATATAGGACAGTGAGGTCATCATCCACGATAAAAAGACTGGAATCTCCGACACGTTCTGGAATCCCACTCCTGAGCTGAGGCAGAGCCGGCTGATGAGGTGCACCGTGGTGACCGAGGAGCTAGAGGACTGGGAATCGGAAAAGTGAGGGATCAGGCAGGAGATGCACAGGATGCTTGAGTGCTTTGAGGCTTCAATGCAGCTGACAGTCTGCAATGCCACTTGAGCGGTTAAGGAGGCCAATTTGAGGAACTGTGATTTTAAATACACAAACCATCAGTATGGTTACCTGTAGCATACTCCTGTGGCATACTCTGACAGTATACGGGATTGTGGAATAATTTATTGTTTGATTCTTCAGGTTCTTCATTATAACTATTGTATTCATAGCTTTACACAAAAAAAAAACTGCTTTTAAGAGTATACTGTAGGATTATGCAATACTTTATAGCAAGGCTAATCCTTTATTGAAATCCTTTTTGTTTTTCAGTGTATCTGTATAAACTTCATTGATAGCGGGGTTGTCACTGCCAATCCACTGGGATGAAAGCACTCCCTTGGAACAAAGTTGTTTTCTCATTCCTCTGATGCCCTTTCTCTGTTTCCTGCTCTCCTTTGATCAGACTGTGGCAGCACGTTACCCAAGCCATCCATAACAAAGACCAGATGGAAGCCACCAACGAGAAGTACATCCTGGAGGAAGTGCAGAGGAAGGCAACCCGGGAGAGGAAAGCCAAGTGTGAGGAGTGGAAATGCAGGCTGTTTGAGCAGGACCCCATCACGGGAGAGTGGCACTATAGATATGCAGAGTAAGCACGGACAAGCACAGAGCAACACAGCCCACTACATCCAGCACCACATAGTGTCTGGGGGAGGGGTCTTGTTTTTTTTACCTAGATGTAAAGCTGAATTTGACTAAGTGACTTTTTCAAACTTATTTTGGTGTGCTTGCATGAAAGAAAAATATGAAAAGTGCATCCTAAAGTTACACCCCTTTGAAAAAAAATAAGTGGCTTTTCCAAGGTTACAATCCATTTAGAATCGAATTTCTAAATCATTACACCATCAGGGGAAACCTCAATGTGAATAAATTGCCCCAGGTTTCCTACAAAATGGGGACATCAGTGGACTTTTAAGAGCATTGCAAATGCATATGTATTTAGTTTCCAGTACCTTTATTGTATTTCAGGGCTTCTGGAGTTTAGACATGTTAGCCGGAAAGTACCGTATTCGTTCGAATGTTAAGACACAGCCCAAATTTCCCACCCTCAAGATGCATTTACTCATATAAGACGTATATAATGACGTATGGAGGCAGTTTGGAGCTGTCACACAAAGCATTACAGTTATGTGCTGCTTCTCATTTCCAGTTGTGATTACTCACACATGTTTTTCTCCCTTTTTGCGAACTGTGGTATTGCTCGGCAAGTAGAAAAATACAGGGGTCTGATTAGAACTGAACCTTATAACGAAACACTGAAATTGTAAAAGCTTCTCTTATAATTCCTCAGGAAGCTAATGCCGCTTTGTGACAGGGAGGACCCTGTCGCTGGTTCAGCTGCACTGCTGCTGTGCTAAACAGGAAGCTGAGCTGATTGGGAGGTCCTGATTGGTTGGGGCGTGCCCGGGAGCTGAGCTGATCGGGAGGTCCTGATTGGCTGGGGGACATGCTCGGGGAGCTGAGCTGATTGGGAGGTCCTGATTGGTTGGGGGGCGTGCCCAGGAGCCTACGCCTGTTTAAGAATGCAGGAGTGCCAGTTCAAGGCTCCCGCACCACAGCCATAGCTACATAGGCGGGCACTGAGCGAAAGCTTGCTTTGTTAACATCGAGGAGGAGAGCATCCACTCCCCAGGATAACTACTACAGAACCCTTCAACTGGCAGTCAGTCACGTTCCTGCTTGTGTACTCTGGCAGTCGCATCTTTTGTTGTGATTTTAATACACGCATCACTGTACTGTACTCGAATCTGAGACGCGGGCCGTTTTTGGGAAGAAACAATTGGTTTAAAGAGCACTTAAATTCGAAGGAATATGGTATTTTATTGCCTAGCCGGAGGACTTCTTTTAACCTTGTATTGTTGTTTTGTGCAGTACCCGACCTTGGGATCCTCTGAATGATATGGTACAGTTTGAGAAAGAGGGTTGGATCCAGACTAAAGTCAGGCACCGCACACCTATGGTACGTTCTGGGAGTGTAATTAGTCTCAGTAACCAGGGGGCAAGGCGGGACAATTGCAAATGTCAGGTAGGTTGGTGCATTTCTGTTGACTAGAGCATTTGCTTCAATCTCACTGTTGCTTGCGCAGTGCCAAACCCATGATCATTTTTGTTGTAACTTGATCATACAGCATTTTTCTTGTGAGTCCCAAGAAACCCACACATCTATTTTAGATTTTTTTTAACAGAGTAAAGAGTAAATAGCTCCAAATGTTAAATATATATATATATATATATATATATATATATATATATATTTTTTTTTTACAGCCCCCTTTTTAAGATGTTTGTGATTACTCAAATAAATATTCTTTTTTCTACATTGTCTGTTTGAGCTGAATTTGAGGATTGTCATTTAGGTGTAACTGTCTTGCTCAGTAATTTGCTCTTTGACCTCCTTGTTCCCTATAGAAACCCAGCAGGTATAAAGAATAAATCAGCAAGCTCTGTAGTGTTGACAGCGCTAGCGCCATCTAGTGCACGGCTATAAAAGGAAACTTGACTGACCGTGTCAGTGGAGCAGGAGGAGCTGGCTCTGAGCATTCTACTGGCTTTTGCTGACGTAGCTATACTTTGCGTCTGGTAACTCAATGTATTGGGTGCAAGGAAGTCAAAAGGCAGTTCAGAAATTAATATCTGACCCTCACAATGCATCTTACACAAACTATAGAAGAAAAAAATAAAACAACTTCATGGAAAAGGAAAGGGAGCAGTAAAACATATTAACATGTCATACTCTATACTCTTATTTTGGCACCATCCCCACCCAGTCTTGTGTAAGGATATATTTTTGTTCCTCCCTGTTTTTGACAATTAATTTCCATGAAACATGGTCACTACAGCATCCACAAAATGTCACAAATAAGCACGCTTGCATGCTTTGCTGCAAGGCTGGTCAAACGATCATGTGCAGCATGTGTGTCTTTTACAGACCTTTTTGGATTCTGTAGATGTCCTTTATTGCTGGTAATTGATGCATTGCAGGTCACTGTTCCTAAAAGAAAGCGCAAGCAAACTGATCAGCCGGGAAGTGTGGAGAGTGGCTGCTCCTCCCCTGAACCTGATCAACATGACTCTTCGGGCAGTGAAAGTAAGGAAACCTCTGCCTCTCTTTCCAGTGTGCATCAACAATGCTGCCTGTCCCAGACTGTAATGGAACAGGGCAGCCCAGGTTCAGCTGTAACACTAGCACTGGTGTTGATGAGGAGTAGAGACTGTTGTAAAAATCACAGGATGTATTTCATTTAAACAACGGCTGTTTTCATGTGCTTGTGTATACATTTCCTCATACAACAGAGACAAAATCCACATAAAGTGAAATAATAATTGGTTGAGATATATTTAGCTAGTCTCGAGCAATGAGCCTGCTTGTTAAAGTTTGCGGGCTGTGTAGGAAACTTGTGACGGCTCACAGTGACGTGATGTTGTTTTGAGTTCGTTTTGCTGTAATCTACAATTTTAATATTTTTATTTCAGGACACAAAATAAAGCACAGCTCTAGGTTAAGGAAAAAAGGTGCCGACCTCAATGAACTTCAAAGTGCCATTGACTCTATTAAACATACCCAAGAGGAAATTAATAGGTAAGAGGAAGAGAATTGTTCTTCTTTAATAATACTGATTATTTGCATTTCATGTTGCCTAATAAAAAGCCAATGTTTGTTGTGGGACATGTGTTGTTCAGGAATTCCTTTTAATATTGTCTGTTGTGATCCTAATGCAACCAGAGGACATAACAAAGTCACAGTACTCAAAGTAGCATAAGTTTTTATAGTGCTTTCCACTGACCTTCTCTTAATCTTTTGAATTAAAGGGAGGTGAGGTAGGACACACAGTACTGTAACACTTTGATTATTGAATTCTTCAATTCTCTTTCCTTCTGCTCTCATTGTGATATGCTTTTGAAATACAGCTCAGCAATGTAATATATAGGTAAAGGTTAGGCAAGCTGATGCGATGTTTCCTGCGTTTGGTATTATATTACAGAACATGAATACTGTAAATTAATTCCATTTAGTGTAAACCCTATATATATATAATGGGGTTTTTTTTACGTATTTTGTGCACAGCAAGTCTAAATGACTCCAAATTATGACTGTCTTGGATTTAATTCACTTGCTTAACTCATTAGTTTCAGTGTCTTATACAGCAATAAGTAACTATAAAAAAATGTATATATGGGCATATTTCCCTACATGTCTGCTGTGGTTAAATAATAATAACAGTTCATTGTGGTTGCTTCTTTCATGTTTTAGAGGTATGTGACGGTCCTGTCTTCAGTCAGTCACTCATTGATTATTTTTGGGTTACCCACACAGAACCATCCTCTTTTGAAAACTCCCTGTATTGTTTGTTTTCTATTGCCCAACTCCTCTTTGCTGGCTGAAAAGTATTTTGGTTAGGCACACCCCACACATCAAATATATATATATATATATATATATATATATATATATATATATATATATATATATTATTGTTTCATCTTTTAATTTTCAGAAGCATCACTGCTCTCCGAAGTCGTGCCCTGGCGGGCCAGCCTCCACCAGAGAGCAATTTCCTGCAGCAGAGGGATTACGTCATCATCTTCCTCCTCATCTTCGTCCAGATCTTCATAAACTTCCTGTTCAAGTAGCCAGGCTGCTCCAAACCAGGGCTGGAGAGTGAGGAGGAATAGATGCTGGAGGAGATGTGGGGAGAACCAGTGTCTGTGACAATGCTGTCCTTTCCCCTAACAACTCCTGAATGAAGCCAAGAATTCTATAAATTAGTACAGGGAACCAAAATGGGGGAAACTATTGGGTTGAGATTTTATAATTCCTTACAATTTTAAAAAAAGATATTATTTATAGGTCATGTACAATTTGCTGTCAAGACAGGCAAATACAATAATGATTGTGGATCCTTTAGTTTATTACTGACATATCTCTAAGATCCTGTGTCGGGGAAAATGAATTAAAAGTACACCACCTGGCCACTTACAGATTGTTGAATAAAACATGTAAGAAACAAAGTCAAATGGACAAACATTTCAGCTAACGCCTTCATTACAGAAACACAGCGTTCTGGATCTCACCAGATTCCAGTGTACTAGGACTGAACAGTGCTGCAGGAAGCTGCCCAAGAACAAGGGCAACATTTTGCTAACGCCTTCATTACAGAAACACAGCGTTCTGGATCTCACCAGATTCCAGTGTACTAGGACTGAACAGTGCTGCAGGAAGCTGCCCAAGAACAAGGGCAACATTTTGTATGTAGCATAATGCCAACTCTCCCCATAAAATGTTCTTTAGGAATGATAATGGCATTGTCAATACGTACCAAATATGAAGTCACATACCTAATGTGTTGGGGCTTGATAAGCTGGCTTCAATACACAGCAGAACCTCAGAGTTAGGATCTCCACAATTACAAACTGACCAGTCAACTCCAAACTACTTGAGATCAAACACATGAAGATCAGACAGTTAAACACAGGTCTCCTGGTTTACTTTTTTTGTTATTGTTCCTCAAATTAAATCTGTAGGCCTTGCACATATATTAAATAATTGGAAATGATACATGTTTCAGAGTTACAGACATTTCAGACTCCTAAACAGCCTCCATTTCTGATGTGTTTGGAACTCTGGAGTTCTACTGTAGGAAAGCTAGACCATTTACAGCAGTGCAATAAGGAACTTCTGAGAGATAAGCACATGTGTTTCTAAACCACTTGATTATTAGCTCTCCAGATCTGCATATTTTCCCTAACATGTATTTTGAATGTCAAAATAATCCTTTTGGGATCAATTTGGTATACCGTTTGAAAACAAAAAGGAAAGCAATCTGAAAAGAATGTTTTTTGAATCAGTTATTGGGTAATACTGGGTGTTTCTGTAACATAGATGCTATAGAAATGTAAATGTATGGAAATGCAGGCCTGCAAGCACTCCTTGCATTGTACACCGCTCATAACTTAGACGCATAAACAAAACGAAATAGTGCAAGCTTGTAGAAAATGCCAAATACCACGTGTAGAAGATAGACATAAACCGCTGGTACAGTGAATGTAAATGCACTGTATTACTGTGCGTAAACTTTTTAACAAAGAAATATTTCTATTGGTCCGTAAACACATCTCTTGGAGCACCGAATCGGTGAAGATCACCTTATTACTCATTGCCTTTGTTATTTTGAAGTTGTCTGCATATCAGTTCTCGTCGCTGAAAGTGAGAATTCAGAATTCTGTAATGAACTATTGCTAATCAGTGCCTTTAGGATGGATCTGACTGGAAGAGGGGGGAATACATTCTGTCATGTGGTTGTGCCATAAAAAGCCTTTGAGAAGTCTCTGAACATGACCATGGCTGTGTGTTTCTGTTTAACCTGCAGAATTTCTCATCATTTATTCCTGCCATTGCAGCCTAATTTTCTATGTTTATTAGTTTACTGTCATTGTTAACTGAAAAAGCACCTTCAAAAAGAGGCAATTGTCTCTTTTATTTCCATAATATATGTTTCTTTATATAATATTGGTTTTGTAACTGTCTGTTTTCCACATGAGTCGTTTATAGAATATCATTTGAACCCATCAGTATTTTTTTTTTTTTTTTCAAAAATAGAGATTCTGTTTAACAAAAGTGGGACCTGTCAATGTGTGTAAATGTCAAGCCTGTGTATGTCCGTACATGACTATTTATTTGTAAAACACTTCTTGTAAGCTTTTATCATCTACCGTATCATATCTTAACATATCACCAAAATAAATCTTTTCATTGGCATCATCGCAGCATTGTTTCTTTTGTTTTTTAATTGTTTTGTTTGTGCATAGTTCCAACTGTTTCAATATGATACTTAAGAAAGAATGCTAGGACCTGCAAATTGTACATTGTGGTGTCCCTTTGTTATAAAAATGCTTTTATTGTCCAAACACACCCAGTTCATAGTTTTATAAAATCACTTATATAATCACTTATAATAAAACAATTGTGACTGAAACCTTCCCACCATGGTAAGTGATATCGTTTGTGTGTGTGATATAGTTCATAATACTTAATAATAATCAACACATTGACATTGTGGATTATATGATTACATGTGTATTATGTAGAATCTCTCTGCCATCCACTTTCATTGGAATTCCAAATCCTGTTGTGCTCTGCAACTAGACAGAGCAATAGGCAAATGCCACACAGTCCCATTCATGGTACAGCAGTGTTGCAGATGCCTACGTTACCTGTGTCTATGGAGGGCATCCAGAACGGAAGGGCCACTCCTTAACCCATAGTTAAAGCACCTGAACACAATCTTATCACAAAATACAATATATCAATAACTGCAAAAAGAACCACTCATAAGGAGTGCAAACACCATAAACATGTAAATGTACTGTAAAAGAATAAGAATTTGAAGTGTCTTACTCTTTAAAAAGGAAAGTCCACAGCACTTGTCTCACAATAGCTCGTAACAACCAATAGAGGATGCATTGTGTGTGCTTGCTGTCACCCAACCACTGGGAATGCTGTGATCTTAATTGATGGGCCCTGTAGTCCTCTCTTCAATTCACTCGAATAGTTAATGTTTTGTAATTTTGTAATTGGTTAAATAGCATTAATACATACCGTATTAGCAGCTAAACAGTAAGAAATCAATAGTCATAAAACTATATACATATATTAGTAGAAACCATGGTGTTCTTTGAAGTACGTCTATTTTACACATGTTCAATCATAAGGCACCTGTTTGGCCACAGGATCATAAAGTCAAGAGTTTCATTTGTTTCCATTTGACTGCGTACATAACCCGAAAAAACTAAAACATTAAAGTTGATTCGAGGAACAGTTGAATTCCAGCAAAATTTTAATTACCGGTAATATGACGTATTTTTTGGCCACTATGATGAATGTAGTTAACTTAATGCCAGCACACCGTCACTGCATCAACAATTTGCGTTGCTTATTTATTTTAGAAAACCACCTGAGCGCACACAGTTTCATATTTGTATTGTTTGTTTGTTTTTATAAACCATGTTGTTGACGCTCCTGGCGCTGATGATTTATGTACTGTAGCTGTAGGTTCGAAGGGTACCCTAGTAATGTTGTTTTTATTTATTTTTTTTATACAGTATTTGATGACATTGAAAAACACTTGAATTTTTTATTTAAGGCGGCGATACCCAAAACTGGTGACATATACAGAAGAAAAAGCATTGCTCAGGAAAAACAATCTACAAATATCTCACGTCTCTGAATTCTCCACACAATCCAAAGTCCTTCCCGTCTCAGTCTTTCACCTGACAGGAAGCGGAAGAGTCGGGTTTCTAGGATACAGCAGAACGCTCAACGCTTTTCTGTTTCTGAAAAAAACAAATAAATGGTGACGTGTGGTTGATGGGAAAGGCAAAAGGAACCAGCTGCGGTAGGTTTCCAAAATGTGAATGCATTTATTATTATTATTAGTAATAGTAGTAGTATTTATTCATATAATCATTTAATATAAAACATGCACATATTAATAAAAACGCAACGTTTGAGCAATATTACTGCTAAACTACTACTAGGTCTAACTTACTTATATACCAGTAGCCATTGTGGGCTAATGTTTTGTCAGGGTTTTGTGTCCACCTAACCTGCAGTATCATTCAGTACAGTATGCTATTATGATAAATGGCAGGCCTATATAAATATTAACTTACAAATCAGTAATTTTGAACCTTTTTCTTTTTTTTTTTTCTTTTTTTTTAGATCAACAAATGTGATATTCTAAAATGAACCACGTGCATTCTTTGGATATTGGCACTCTGATACAGATTGCTGAAACCTTGGAATCCATTGTCTGTCAGTGTTTTGGACCAAATGGGGGCCAAGTACTTTTTACTAAAGCCACAGGTGACATACTTGTTACACGAGATGGACAGAGGGTACTGAATTCCCTTCTTCTGGACCATCCCATTGCCAGGTATTCAGAAAACTTAGTTGGAGGGTCAGTGTGAGAAAGGAAGTTGGTGGTTAGTAACCCAGGCAAAACCCTTCCTGTCTCTTTTAATAGTTGCTACAATGATAGACATGCAATAAAAAGACCAGAAATAAGTATGGTGATGTCTGTCTGCTACATGACATGATATTAAAACATGCAGTACTCATTTTGAGGCCTCAGATTTATAAGATTGGATTTATAATATTTCAGCAATGATTTAATATCAGTGTACAGTCCTCTTTAAAGGGCAGATTGATACAGAAAGATAGAGAAACTACTACAGTATTTAGATGAATAATCATGAGCAGAGTTGTAATTTGTTTTCTATACAGTGGAGGGCATTCCAGGACAAGATAAGTTGACTTCACAAAGTGTTTGTCTATTGGACTACATTATTTATTTTATTTTCTTCACATTTATGACGAGTATTTGAATTGCACATAACCTTGAAGAACCATTGCAGTGCACAGATCAATAAATTAATTCCCTAGGGTGAGCTGGTCCTCACATTTTCATGATTTCTGAATCGATCTCTAGAACAGCTATTTATTAACATAACACGGAATGCATTATATATGTTTGTTGTTGTAGCTTTACAATAATTTAATGTTGTTTATTTGTTTTATGTATTTATTGTTTTGGCTTGTTGCTTTCAAAATCTAAGTAAAAAAAATAAAATAACAAAAGATAAATAAAAAGAACAACTTTGCTTAACAGCATAACAGCAAATGTTCCGGTACTCTGGCTTTTATGAGTAAAGAACCCTTTGCTTTGTTTTGTTTTTTCTACCAGAATGATCGTGGATTGTGTCTCTGCTCACTGCAGTGTGACTGGAGATGGCGCCAAGTCATTCATTTTACTTCTGTCTGCATTGCTCCGAGGACTTCAAGCCTTGGTAGACAAGGGCACAGCAGGACAATCCACCTGTCACAACTTTTTAGGGAGAGCAAAACAGCGAAGTCAAGAGATGAAGCATGTGACCGACTGTCTGCTTACATTTCAGACACAGGTTTTGGATCAAATTATCAGGCGGCACCTTAATCAGCACGTCACATCTTTGTTTACAGGTGATAAGATGACTGTGACAAATGATAAAATGAGGTCAATTATGGAGGCCTATTTTTGCGGCAAAATAGGAAATGTTCATTGCAAATTTTTAAGTGAGATGGCCTGTGATTACTTTTTCAAGTGCACCTGTGATCAGGGAAGAGGCCAGACTCTGAATTTAATTTGTAGACATTTTATAGACCTCCACACTGCAGTGAAGGGTTTTCCTATAGGGAGTTCAAGGATCCTGGAAGGGCTGGTGCTGCACCGAGATTTCACAGTTTACTGCCAGACAGATGGTCAGTTAAAAGTATTGGTTGTCACAGAACCAATCCAGCCTCCTCTTTCAGATGCTGGAACAACATTGCTCCTCCGATCCAACTTTCAATTGCAGTCTTCCAACATCTGGATTGCTAAAAGAGTGGAGGAAATAATGAACTTTTTACAACAGAACCAAGTGAAATTATTATTATCCAGTGTAAAGCAATCTGATGTGGTCCTCTATCATGCAAAATTGTGTGGTATATCTGTTGTGCAATGTATAGAGGCTGATGAGTTATCTCTCTTCTGTTATCTTGCTGGAATAGCTCCTCTTTCATCACCTTGGGACATTCTTCACACTAGAGACACAGACCTGGCAAACGCAGTGTTTTGCAAACCTGTTTTGCTCGGACCCCATAGGTATGCTCACATTGGTTTGATGAATAGAGGTGATTTTTCCCCACATTGTGTTATCCTTTGCGGGCCCATTCCTGGTCTAACCGAGCAGTGTGTCTCTGCCTTTCACGGTGGTTTTAAAATGCTGCAGCATGTATTTGAGCCTGTTGATTTAAGCCAAGGGCAGGAGCCATGCAACACAAATCCAAACAATGCTAATGCAGACGAAGCCCATCAAGTCTTGACCCACTGCAGCTTGGAAACAGTTGTTCAGGAAGATAGTATTATAGATACACTTAACAAAACCAGCGACAGACATGACATTCGCTGCCCTACAACTGAGGAAATGTGTGCCAGTAGCAATTTAGTCAGTGATAAAGAGCAGGGGGAAGTTATAACAGAGGACCCAAGGGCAAATCAAAGCAGCCTTGCTGCTGATGTGATCTTGGACATCAGGAACACACAGACTGGTATTTTAGCAGGATGCAAGACCACAGGTGATAATTTGGATGAACAGTTAAAGCAAATGAACATGAATTGTGAGAACAAAGCAAGAGAAATGGGCAGTATGTTAGGACAACATGGTTGTGCTTTCAGCAGCTGTGCCATTCAAAAAGACAGCACTGCAGCTAAAAATACACAAAGGGATATCCGAGGCAGTGCCCTCACACAGGAGCATGTAGATGTCTTAATAGAAGCTGGCAGTGTTTTGCCGGTAGGAGGCAGCTTTGAATTTCTCTTACACCACTATCTCCGGCTGTACGCCCAGCACAGCCTGCAGCCTGAAGTGAAGACAACGTGCAGCCTTGTAGCAGACGCTGTGCTAAACGTTCCCAGGAACATTTACAACACCAAAAGCACAAACAGACATTTTTTACAAGTTTATACCAAAGTCAGAAATGACATTCAAAGCAAGGGATGTATAATTGATTGCCCTCAGTTACTAGAGTCAATGTCTTGTAAATATCAGCTTCTGGTTTCAGTACTGCAGTGTGTAAGGAGTCTGGTGACTATAGACTCTTTGATTGGCATTGACAGAAAGACTCAAAACACAACAGAGGGGGAAACAGAAGATGTTGAGTGAATCCACATAGCTATATATATATTATTTGTGTGTATTGATAACTCTTTTGCCACCAATGTGACCAATTAATCCTGGTCTCATGAAATAACTTTTGGTTTTTTTTCCGGTATTTTTGTTTTTCTTAACATTGATGAAGGCTCTAGTCAAAAAGTGTGTGTACTTAACTTAAGTAGGTAGGTTGATTAACCTATTTCCCACTGGGATACGATATAGTTGTTGTTGTTTTTAAAGTGTAAAGTACCGGGGAATCTCCCTTTACTGCATCACCCACTTGTTTTTATCTCAGGTTTACCACGGATAGGTGGTTGATGCAATCCAGGGTGATGTAAAAGTTAATTGGTATTTTCATACATTAGACCTGGGTATTGTCCAGTTAATCACACACTCCAAATGAAATACAGTACTTTAACAGAAGGGAAACATTTTGTCCCATAGAAACTTAACAAGACACTTAAAGCCTTGGTCTAATTCAATGAGCTCAAGGGCAGATTGTGCTAGATGTGCAACACTAGATTACTCTGCTGTTAATGAGGCTCTTCAGATCGAAATGTCATTTTCTTTTAACATAATACTGTGTCATCTTTTCCTTTGATTATAAGAAAGTAATTATAGTATAGCAGTAACATGGCACAATGTTGCTTTTAATTCATAGATGGTACATCTGGCTTTCTTTCTTGTGATTGTAGGTGTGCTTGCTGTATAAAATACAATCTGGTAATTGAATCCAGTACTACATTAAAGAATCCTTGTTGTTTATTCAGCATTCGTTTTTTTAATATATATATTTTTTATTTGGATTATTTTAAGATTTACAAAGGCCATTCAACCCATACATGCTTGTCCAGTTATAGTAGCTAATTGAGTCAACATCAACAACATGGCTTGGTAACCCACACTATACTCTCACCAAAAAACTTAACCCCTGCCTGAAGTCTGTCTCCACTTAGTTTCCACCTGTCTTCTGGTCCTTTTGTCTGTGCTGTGCATAGTGGTTAACTTTGTCAAGTTATGACAAAGGTTATGTTTCCTCATCCTATTTTAACAACTCATTCATCTTAGCCTTGAGATTTGTTAATATGTTAAATAAAACTAAATTAAAATTCATTAAAAAATCCTGTTGCATTCCTTTCTATTTTTCTAAAATCAATTTTCCCATCTAAAAACATTTTGATTCACTTCCTTGTGTTGTACTGGACATGTTAAACTAGGGGACTGTGAGAAACAAATGCATTTAATCCTTTCTGAGTTTGAATGTATACTCTGTAAATACATCCAACAGTACATAACGTACAAATCCCTGAGGCACAGATCGAAGACGTTCACATCTGTCACTTTACTGAAGATCACATAAGCAGTAAAATTGAAATCAAATTTGACCACTATTCCAGTTAGGTATAGTTGATGTCCAGTCTTTCGCTTTGTTTCTTTGCTTTTAGGATACATAAAACAGAAGTCTTCAAAAAGTAGTTTGTTACCTTGAACATTTTTAAATATCTTCAATTTGGGTAATTCCTGTGAAATATCAAAAGTAACAAAAAGACTAATTTATGATTTGCTCCCTGGCCTATAACTAAGAATGAAAACCAGACCTGGGACACTGTGACATTTGTTTCAAAGTTATTTTATTCTAAAACCAGAAAACCGTTCTCCCATAATATTCGCTCTAGACTGAGAGCACTCTCACTGTTGTTAAGAAAATAGAAGAGATGACTTAACTTAGCTTTTTTGAGGAATAGTAAGAAATTGTATGTGTTGCTTCACATGGTGAATAAAGTAAAGGTGCTAAATGGATGCAGTGACACAAAAACGGGAGGTTTATGATGCGAATATCTTTGAAAAGGTGGGCCGAATGTAAGTACTGCATTTAGATTTGTGTCATTCCACGCCAACTCAATCAGAAAAGGGACATTTTGTTGCCTGTCCGTCTCAGATTTTCCTAGAAAAATTCATAGCCATTATTTTTTTTTTTAAATTTCCCCTTCGACCTGTGACCTTGCAAAGGTCAACCTAAAGTGAGAAAGGGACCTTGACCAGAAAAATCACCCAGGGTGCAATTTAGATGCTACCATCATGTGTAGCACCTTGTTCTACTCGTATTGAATAGAGCTTTTCAGATAAAAACATACTAGGAGCACCCTACTCACTTCTGGCAAATTACCAGATGAGGGGTAACTGACAAGTTTTATTCGAACTTCAGCCTAACTCTTTACCCTGTAGGGGATGTGGGCCCTAAAATGTAAGTTTTGCTGTAAGACCCTTAGGTACGAGTCTTCCAAATCCCACCACTTTTTTGGAGTCCCACCCATGCAAGTTATTATGGCCTAAACTTGGTACAAATAGCAGAAATTAAAATTTCAAGGGGGTTTAATGACCAGTGGTGGGACTTTAAACCAAATGTTTTCACAGCAATACTTACATTTTAGGACCCACATCCCCTACAGGATAAAGGGTTAGGCTGAAGTTTGAATAAAACTCATCAGTTACCCCTCGTCGTTACGAGTGGAACGAGGTGCTACACATGATGGTAGCATCTAAATTACACCCAGGGTGATATTTCTGGTCAAGGTCCCTTTCTCACTTTGGGTTGCAAGGTCACAGGTCGAAGGGGAATGGCCCGTTTCTATGTTCTCCTCGGTTGTACGGTACGTTATATTTGCTATTGATTTCCTTTGTGTATTAAATACAGAGGAACTGAAAAAATATATGAACTTTGTGTTACATATTGTTTTTGACCTTTTTTCCAGTGTTTAAATGAGTTTAAAAGGTCACTGAAGTATTTCTCGGCACAATTCATATATTTTAGTGACATGCAGATAAGAGCTACAAGACTGACTGTTAAGACTTGAGCAGTTTGGAAGCACATCTTTTGAGTGCTTTTTACTTTTTTTTTTTTTTTTGGTAGATGGTCTTCCTAAAAGTAACTGAAATATATTATTAATGTTAGCTGGACATATTTTTTGGATGGAGAGTCTGGGTTTACCCAGTGGAAGTGGGATGTCGAGGATTTGTGGCACACTCTACAACCCGGTTTCTCAGAGATGTCGGATTCAATGACCAAGAGTTGCGTCGCACAGTGAAAAACTTATCTGAAGCAGCAGAGAGGAGCAGCAACTGGCTGTGGTTGAGACGGAAAGATTCTGGCTGGGGATCTCAAGCACAATAGAAAGAAAGAAAGGCTGATGTACAGGTAAGTAAGCTGGGCTGAGTTGAGTGGAGGACGGAGGGGGGTGATGCTGGGACGCCAGAATCACCGTCGAGCCCTCTTGAGGTGTCGTGGGCTAGTCGACGAAACACCGAGGATGGAAGGTGCCCACTTGAAGACCCCAGAGATGTACCCTACTTAGCTCAATCCAGACGGTTGTCATGCTGATGCGCTGGGGAGACCGCACTATGGTTGATCCCCGAGCCAGCTTCAGCAGCCAGCAGCGTGCTGATGCACTAGGGAGGCAAAATAAGCTGATCCCTGGAGCCAGCATTACACTTCAGCCATCAACACCAGACAGAAGGATATCTACATCATCATATGGAAGGAAGCGCAAATGGATGGAGACACATATGGATCACATTAGTTTACTGTGAAGCTACGTCTTAGTTGGTGCTTATCTTGGCGAGAGCCAAGTTCAAATCAGCATGAAGTTTTAACATCAACTCTCATGTAATGGAAATCTTACTAAATAAAAGTAAAAAATAAAATGATATAGGATATACAGTAAGGTAGCACATTTATTGACCCGAGTATTGTTTGAATGGTCTGTTCTTGCAAAAAAACACAACAAAACAAAAAAAAAACCTTGAACATGGTTAGAGAGGTGTGTTACTGAATTTTTAAAACATGCTCTTAACAAACATAAAAGAGATAATCCAAAAGGTTTCAGTTTGCAGAACGCTTGCTCAGCAGTGCATTTATCCCCTATGGAATCACCAGCAGATAAAAGAACTGCTGCAGCAAAGCTCTCTTTCATTGTAGGATTAGGGAAGCATTACCATTCTCACTGCCTGGGAGGGAGATCTGCTCCAGACGAGCATTCAGTAGCAGCCCACCCCACTCACAATTTGTGTCTCATTGCCCTGCTGTGAATAAGTTAAAAAAAAGTATATCGAACATATAAATGTTAGTTTTCTTACTGTAAAAGATGCAATGCCCCATGTGGTAATTTTCAGAAGGCTGCTACCTTGGTCCAGTGGTTAAAGAAAAGGGCTTGTAACCAGAAGGTCCCCGGTTCTAATCCCGGCTCACTCACTGACTCACTGTGTGAACTTGAGAAAGTCACTTAACCTCCTTGTGCTCCGTCTTTCAGATGAGACGTTGTTGTAAGTGACTCTGCAGCTGATGCATAGTTCACACACCCTAGTCTCTGTAAGTCGCCTTGGATAAAAGGGTCTGCTAAAGAAACAAATAATAATAATATACACAATGAGCTAGAATTTCTTAAAATCATTACAAAAACTATTTCAGAAGATCACCACCAGTTTAGATCATTAACTTAGGGCCCTCCCTGGTGTTTTACTTTTCACCAATAAAACAAAAATCCACTAAATGGATTATTGGTGTACAGTCTTGACGTGGTGGCTTACTGTACACTGCTACACATCGATGCATTTCAATTATTGGAGCATCGTATTATCAGCCACTGCTTATTAAAATATCATGCCTGAGCCATAGCTGAGTTTGTAGTTGTCACCTATAACTGCCAACTGCTGCAAGTAGTTCCTGGAATATTCCTTTGTGAAAAAGTAGTAAAGCAGATTTCAACAGCCATCTTTCTAAGAATGTAATGACATTGAAAATAAATGTATGATGTGTTTTTAACTTTAGCAGTTTTGAATCTCCCACTCTGAAAAACCACACACAATCACAACAAAGCTGACGTGTGAAATGTACTGCAGCAGCTTGATTAGAGAGACAGGAAAACAGTTAGCCATCCATGGGCCCTGGATTTAATTACAGCTCTTCCACAGAACTGTTAAAGCTTCAGGAATGAAAGATGGTGCTGGTGTTTCTCTTTACTTACAGGGCTGATTTCTTTTTCTATGGATTTACTTTGCGCCAGCTGTGGCCCACAGAAGAGGGACCCATAGAGCTATAAATATAAATATAAATTAATTATGAAAGTGCATTGTGCAAAGAGGGGGAGGGGTTGTCAAGTTAAAATACTGTGAGATGCAGCACTGGGAAAAAAAACAGATAGCCCCAGTAAAGTTACACAACAGCAAGGAGCTGTCAGATATCTTGCTTATCTGCTGACAGCAAAATACTTTGGGAAGGATGATGTGGCAGATGCAGTACAGAAATGAGACGACAGACTTTGCTTTTCTGTTTAAAAGTGAAGTTTCTTCGATTGTTTTTCTCAGGAGCGTCCCCTCTGTCAGAACCTGTTTTATTATGAGAATGGTAATTGCTCAAGAGGCAGCAGCAGCAGCTGTGATGTTTAACACTGTGGGCATACTAAGTATCTCAACTGCTTGCTGTGACACATTTTGACTATCTGTATTATTTTGTATTATTAGTACCTAATTGTTTACGTTAACAACCACACATTTTTGTTATGCTTTTTTATAGTCAATCACAGTGAATATACGTGAACTATAAATGCATGTTCGTCTACAGAATGAAAAACAACATTAATCCTGGCTTGCACTTCAAATTGCAAGACAATTACATTTGGCCACTGTATTAGAAAGGGGTTTCAAGTGGCTACACTCCCAGTTGAAAATCCATGCTCCATAAATCCCTGTGCTCTGTGTTTCTTTCATAAAGTGATAATATCTAACAAAATAATTCCATAAATCCAACCTGTTGTGCACGTCCATTTGGTCTCAAATGTGCAGTTTTGAAAGAAACACATATTATAACAAACACAGATCTTCATTGTAAAGCATGATATCAGGAACTACACAAAGTTAAAGATATCTCCTTTTGCAGGCCTTGCTTGCAGAAGCTCCTGCTCTTTCTTGGTCATTTTACAGGAGAGGGTAACTGTCCCCACCCTTCCAGGGCCTCCTTTCCTGTTCGTAACCAGCCAGCTACTTCCGCTAATGACTAGCTTGCTTTGCAGCCAGGAAGATGCTTTGACCAGAGACACTGATGAGGTGAAATTACCTATGAGAGAAGACTAACACATTTCCTGGAAAGATTCTGCATTATTTTTTATTTTGTGTTAGCTACAGCCACCAACCTACACTGGCAATGATGGTCAAGAGGACCATTATTTGATGTCTTATTATTCCGCGCTGAGGATGAAATCCCCTGCAAATGGGATATAGTGGAGGCAGTTGCATCACCTAGAATTTTTGGAATGAGACATAATGTGTGTGTGTGTGTGTGTGTGTGTGTGTGTATATATATATATATATATATATATATATATATATATATATATATATATATATATATATATATATATATATATATATATATAGCAAATGGGATATAGTGGAGGCAGTTGCATCACCTAGAATTTTGGAATGAGACATAATGTGTGTGTGTGTGTGTGTGTGTGTGTATATATATATATATATATATATATATATATATATATATATATATATATATATATATATATATATATATATATATATATATATATATATATATCTATATATATGTAATTCAATATGTTAATCTAACATTATTCAACTTTTAGCCATAGCTGTATGTATGTATATCACACTTCACAGATTTCTCCAATATCTGGAGAACCTCTTGTCCAATAGTCATGAAGCTTGTTATTAGCATTACTTAGATTCGTTATTACAAGTTAGCAGATTTTGGCTTGCAACTGGTATGATCAGATTTCACCTTGAAGCTACATTTGTGTTATGTTTGTGTGTGTGTGTGTGTGTGTGTGTGTGTGTGTGTGTGTGTGTGTGTGTGTGTGTGTGTGTGTGTGTGTGTGTGTGTGTGTGGGTGTGTGTGTGTGTGTGTTTTAAAGCACAGTTTGTATGGCAAGACTGCATTGACGTCTGACCTATCCATTTTGCCTTTCCTTTCTAGATAATCGTCTATACATTATGCTTGCTCTGGTTTAATCTCTTACAACTTATGTGTGCCGGTTTGGCAACGTAGGCTGCATTAGTGCAATCTTAGGATTGCAAAATGAAGGTTAATGGAAGAAAAAAAAAACTTCATGCTTCATTAATCAGACATCATATTGATTGGAAAACTCTAAAAGAAACCTCCCTTTTGATTATTCAAAAAACTGTTGCTAAGTGGTAGTGCGTCTGTCATACTAAATATTTATGCTGGCACAAGTGCAGTTGAGTAGAGGGTCCAGTATTCATAAATTAAGATCTCCTTGCATAAAGTAAGACACAATTGTCTTAACAGGCTTTTCGTTATTACACTTTTCATTGATTAGGAAGACAGTAATATATTATATTGAATACTACATTAGAATCCATAAAGTTGGCAGAAAACAGTTTTATAATTCATCTGCTAATTCACGCAGGATAATGTGTTTTTTGATGATTAGATGCCCCTTTGAGAATCGGAGACAGGGTCACAGGCGGAGGTGGGACGCGAACACGGGATCTCCCGCTCTGAAGCATAGCGCCGATACCGTTGTTGGGCTTATGTCTTCATATTTGATTACATCACCTACCAGCCCTGACCCTTACCCCCGTGCACGCTACAATACTTTCTTGAAAACTTGAAAGCTTTTATTAATTTTAATAATTGTCCCTTTCATTACCAAGACGGTGCGTGTTGCAACAGCAAATGGAGCTGTTACACTCTGAATCACCTACTCCATCTCAGGTTTTCCCCACTCTACTGTGTAGCGTTTGTTTTATCATTGCACCAATGGTTCATACAGTACCTTGTGCAGCGACTCTGGTAGTGCCACTATACTACATGGACATAATGTACAGCCACACACATTCTTGTGTAGAACGTTTGGATTGAGGCTAATAGAAACCAGACTAGTCGTTTCTCTCTGCGCTCACAACAAACCTTCTCCATTGCAGAGATTAATATTTTAATTTAAAGTAGGCAGCACTTGGGGATATACAGGGTCATTTCACACAGAAGGTGCATATAGTTCTCACAGAAAAAGTCTGCTCTGAAAACCCATTAATAGACTTTAGCTGTTATTTACTGGGTGCATTTTTGACACTGCAGCAGATTGGCAGTGGGATATCATGTGAATCTTAACCTGCTGATCATGGGCTTGATGCCAGCCCAGACTAATAATGATGGAGAGCTGTCTCCAGTTGGCCTAGGCCTGTTATGTGAAGGTCTTAGTAAACAAGTGGCTGTGTTTGGCTAGTTTGTCAGCTTTTTAAAAGACAGATCAAGGATCGAATGGTGTATACAATCTATTTAGAATGAAGAGAATATATGCTACTTTGAGGAACAAAAGCTGTGTTTTTAAATGTGATCCCTAGGGTTTTGATCTTATACTATGTTGAAAGATAGACAAACCCTGAGAACTTTCATCAGCCAATCAGGAAACTGCATTAGCGGGCACTTCCTCACGGTAGATGACCATGAAACATTCTAGCTTCCAGAAAAATATTCGATGCAAAGCAACACAACATTGAAAAAAGAAAATAAATCTGTAGTTTAAAATAGTAGCAGTACCATAACACCCCCAGCCTCCCCTCTTGTTGCGTTGCGGCTTGTATAAATACTGCGCAGTGCGCGAAGGTGTTGTGTCGGCTTCCCCCTGCTTTGGCCCAAAGCCCTCTGTTTCACAGCAAGGTGGCAGCTACTGTGATGAAATTAAAATTCTGAATAGTCACAACGGGAGCGGCAGTTAAATCCCCTCTCATCCGCTCTGAAGATGTGCTCTCAGGGCAGCTCTCATGCATATTGCAGCTCGCTCTGTGACTGCCCCTGCCTAATCAGAGGACTTAATTATCCACTGCTGACAAGCTGGCACCTTTCAAAAGCATTCAATTCATAACAAGTTGGAAACAAAATGAAACCAGCTTGGCGGATATTGACTTCTCTATATAGAGTCCGGTGCACACACATATACATTACAGGTTAGAAAAAATATGCATTAAATCAACAGGGATTTTTTCCAAATGCAATATGAAGAGTCTGTAGGAGACTTGGAGTTTGGATACAATTCAAGGCAGTTATTGTGTTGATCATGTACGACAAACACACATACAGGCAGGATAAGTGCACAAGGGTCCACATTTGAATGAAGACATTAAACACTGTATTTATAGCACCATATTACATGCCAGTGCTAAGAAACCTTTTTTTGTGATTTTTCACTTTCTTTCTGATAAAAAAAGAGCATGCTTTTGTTTTAGTTTTGTTACTTAACCTTCCAGAATGGAAACTATGCATACTTATATCATTAAAGGTTTTATGCTATTTTCAAATCCTGGTTAATCCTGCTTATTTAATCCCTGTCATGTATTGCTCCTCAAAAGCGAATTAGTTACAGTATATTGTGGAAATAAGGGAGTGTGTCTTGGGCTCTGTTATTGGGGGCAGTGTTACTGGATTTGTGTGTTTGCATGTCAAACCCAGTTGCAGAAGCAGAGATGCAGAAGCATCTATGAGTCCGAGCTTCAGGATGGAGGTCTGAGAATTTGCTGAGTTGGCAGGCGATCGGGCATTCACTTATCCCTGGATAATAATTTGGTGAATCCTTTTGTAAAGGACCTGCGAATTCTGCACATTTAACCAGCTGCAAAAAAAAAAAAAAAAAGCTGGACTAGAGAAGGTGGGTCCTAAAAGCAATGGTTTCGTATTTGATATTATTGATAAATTGCTACTTTGCTTATGCTAATACACATAAATTGCTACTTTGCTTATTTTACCAGTCTTAGAATTACTATTTTCCATTTGGTAGATCTTATTGCTATCAATGATTGCTTGGTTTACTTTTGCGCACACACCAGGATAATCAGATTTACACTGACTACTCTATTGAAGGTGGTTGTAATATAAATGGTTCATGTACTGTTTTGAAAAGGGCAAATTGTACAAGTGTTTCATAAAATTCTCTCAGGAGTTGATCATTTGCGTGGGAACAATGTTGTATCAAATGGGGGTTACGCTTATATTGAGCAGACAACAGCTGAGCAGGAATTGTTTTCTGTTTTCTTGTAAAACAGACAATATTTCAAGGTAACGCTTTGTAACAATCTTATTGCTTGACCTAAAAACCAAAAGGCATATTTTCAGAGTGTTTCCTTTAGTCTTTTAATTACTCTGACTGTTTTTTTTTTGTTTTTTTTTAACTTTTCAGTTAATGCTGCAAACTTAGGAGGTCTTAAGGGGCAAAGAATTATATTAGATTTTTATTATAAATTTAATTTTTTTTTCTGGTAATTAATCTGGTGCTAATAGTAATTTAAAGATATAGATATTGCTATAAGTCAAAATGAATAAGATTTACATGTATGTTGTGTTAAGTATACATTTTCCTTTAACACAAAAACACATTATCAATTTACAGTACTCTACTATTCCTCCAGAGTAATCAACTCTGGCCTGCCTAGCAGACATTAATATCCCAAGGCACGTGTGAAAATACACTAGGATGTTGACCTTGCCTGATTTATCTCCTCCATCGGGAAAAAAGAGCAATATATTAGCAAGATATTGCAAAGTAATCAAGATGTAGATCTAATAATAACGCTGTATGTTTCAGTTCATTCTGAAAATATATGTTGGGTTAAGTTATGAAATAATGACAGCGCGTTGCTGTCGAGAGTAGTGTCTGAATGATCAACCTGAACGAGAATGCTCACGTAATTCCTTTGAAGAGTTATTGTGTATTTATGTTATAGTTTTTTTAAACTTGTCAGCAACATGCTTCCATACAAATCACTCTATACATTTGTATATTGTATAACTACTGTATACCTTTTGATATGGTTGTTCGAACAGCCCACAAAAGAAAACAAGACAAATAACAATTTGCCAAACACAGATGTCCATCTCTCATCTTCAGATCTATGAATAAAAGCTATTCTCTGATTAACCCTCTTGTCATCAGCCCTTCACCTGTAGGCCTATTGTATCTGCTCCTGCAACGGGGCGGTTTCAAGAAGCAGATTTGCATTAGATATAAATTCAAATTCAAACCCAATGTTCATTAGAATTGCGCTTGTTTCTGTTTTGAGCCTCGCTCTCCTGTTCCACAACTGACCAATTTAACGCTGTAGCACAGTCTAGTGTCTATATTCAATTGATCTAAATCAATGCCACCATTGTTTAGTTCATCCAAATAGGTACACAAGCTCTTTGTGCACCAATGTTATGCAAATCAAACAGCGCATGGGATGGGAGCCTCTGCAGTGTATTTTTGCCTGTGAAGATTTGGGAAAACGTCAGATATAGTCTTATTTTAATGATTTTAATGACAGAGGTATTTAGATTCCATTGCTTAGATTCTTTTAGTTGACCCTTGTACTTAAATGTGATTGTCCCTCATACTGTAGGTCATTTGGTATGCCAGTTTATGACACTAGATAGAGATGTACAGGTCACAACAAGCTTGTTGCTTACTGTTGCTGTACATGTCCCTTTAATATTTACTTTGGGCTTGTGAGGACCTATCAGTCTTTTAAAGTCTGTAACACTTGTAGGACGCTATACCGCTAGTGGTATAGACTTATGATGGATAAATACATAATATCTTAAAGAAATGTGGTGGATGAAATAATGTATTATTTTTATGCTCATTTTACACATTTATAATTGCACCCCAAATATATTGCTGTGAACAAGAAATCAATCCATTATCCTGAAAAAAAAGTAATTAAAAATCACTTAAATATGTAATTTCTGGACTAGACAGGACTAGAAAATGTAACCTATAGTAATAAATAATTTACTGTGTCAGCTTTAACCTCTTGTGGATCTTTACATATCGACTGTTAATTAATAATAAATGTTTTTTTAATTGTTTCCAGTTTATCATGGGTCATCCTAGGTGCTTTTCTAATCCAGAATTGGTGGTAACGCGGGCTTTACGACAATTAATGGGGTTGCAGACGAAGCTCAGTAGAAACCAGCTCATGAAGCAGTTTCTTTTTACCCAGGATTAAACAAATGTGGCTGCTGATTGAAAGGAAGGTTACGTCTGTGGGGACAGCTCTTTGGCTCAGGATCTGCAAACAAAAGAGAAGCATGATGATAAACACAACACAGGCACAATAGGCACAGCAGAGCTGGCTCGCTAATTCAGTGAGTACATTCCTTCACCTTCAAGAGTAAGAGAAAGGCTGATCTTTACAGTCATTCAGTGGTTCCTGCAGCTCTGTAGTCAAAGAAGTGACTAGTGCTTAGTTCAGGGCCAGGTGCTCAGTAGCAATATCTTCTTATATCAGAGTCTGGATGAACATAAAACTATTGTTTCCTCCTGTGCCCGCACCAACATGTGTAACGGGCGGGGCTGAGTGCAAACTGTCGACCTTGCACAACACAAGCACATGCATCACTCTACTTTGGCTAGATAAATCTAAGCATGTGAGGAAATATACCAAGTGCCCAGTACTGTACATCTCCTACATCTCTTAACTATCCAATAGATCAGAAAAGTAATACAATAAATACAAATTATCTCCCCAAGTAGAGTTTTTAATACTGAGTTGGTTCACCATGAGCTAATTAATAAAAAAAAAATAATGAAATATGTATGCAGCATATTTAACTATTAAGCCACATTGCCTAAACCTGTTAGTAGATTTTGCAATCACTTGAGCACTGCTAATCTATCTGAACCATGCACACAACAAAAGAGCTTGAACTTTTGATCAAAATGAATAATTAAACAGAGCCTATTCAAAATAGAAACGTATTGAAAGACAAACAACTCAATTAATACAGCATTTTCATTCTTGTGGTAGGCTTGTCACGGACAACACATTGTCAATCGATTAAATTAGATTGTTTAGAGAAGTTGGTTTAAGGATTACAATAGAAATTAACAATGAGTTAGTTCAAGACAAAGAATGATTTTGCCTCCCTTACCTAACCTGCACCAGAGCCAAAACCTGCGCTCCCCTGAATGTATGACTCACCCTGCACATCATGCGGTCGTGCTATTAAGAGGCGAGTCACTGTACTTTTCTGTGTGTTTACAAATCCTGAAAAGGCAGGTTTTTTTGTGTGCAATAGTCTGTAACACATGCACTGGTTCTGTTTTTAACAAACATGTCTACCCCTTCTACAGACCTGCCTGTTCTCCTTTTGAACCAGTGGTATCCCCTTGACAAGATAGACATGTGTAATGAACCGGTCAAGAAAGAGATTGAATTCTGTTGGCTGCCTAACACCAGATCCTCTGGCTTGACATCAGATTTAGACTTGAATTAGACCTGTAGTTGCATGCTTGTAACAGTTTAAGAAAAAAAAAATCCCAAAGATGTAGATTGCTGTAATTGAAAGCATGGTCACATGGTCTTTGTTGTGATGTTTGGTATCATCTTATCCTTTAGTCACCACTAGGGGGCTTCTGTTTCTCATTGATTCAGAGGAGTAACCAATTCAACATCCATCAATCACATGTATAAGTTTGGCAAAGTGCCCACTCCTTGTGTATATTTATTTATTTATGTATGATTATTGTTTTCATTTGTATTTGTATGATGATTATTATTATTGTGTTGTGTATTTATATGCGGGCAGATGAAGCCAGTCGTCCTTATTATTATTATATGAGATTGGCAAAAACGCCAGCCTCATAACGTGTAGCCGGCGTGGATGGGGTTAAACCCCATCCCGGGAAATCTCGCGCAAAAGCCACAGAATAAAAGACCCACTCCGGGCTCTAAAATGGAGAGTGTTGGAGACGAAAGACACATAAATAAATCAATTGCTATGGTAATACATACTTGATTATACCGTTTTGTACCGTGTTTGTCTATTTTGTTTTGGCCCATGTGCCCTTTTCTTTTGTGTTTTATAACAGTTTGTGTTTTTGTTTTGTTATTATTTAATAAAAGTACTGCTACGGCAGTTTAGTCCCGTACCTTTTGTTTTCGCACTTATGACAAACCTTACTGCATAGTTTGGGCTTGCGTTATTTTTGTATATTCTGATAGATTCCATTGCAAACCCTGATATCAACAAAAATACTACTGTTGCTTTTGGAGTAAACTGTTGATACAATGTGTGAATTGCTATTGACATGTTAAAATATTAACGCTTTTTTACACATGGCACCCCATAGTCTTCGTCATCCGGATGGCTATTGTAAAATAGAGCTGCAGCATTACCAGCCAGATTGTCGTGAGAGGCTGGCGTTGAGCACAGAAAAGAATCCCAAGTCTGCTGCTGTTTACGTTTCCTTTCATTCAATTTATGTTTAGCAAGTGTAATTATACAGCCTTGCTGGATGAAGCACAAAACAGCACATTACCATTGTAAACTGAAGTCGCATTCAACACTGAGCTTGAATACTGGAAGCAGTTTTAGACAGATTTGTTGACGTAAATTTAAATCCTGTGTTAATGTTTATATATGGTACATGTATTGATTTGGTTGTAAAACAAAAAAATCTCCGACATCATAGATAATCCTTGTTTTTCCGTGTTATCATAGAAAATCAAATTGGTAATGTGATATGAAAAGCCAGCCTAATCTGCAGGCCCTGGGCCACATCTAAATGGTGGCCTAACTCTAGGCCGGCCATGGTCTGCCTTTTCTTTTTTGGAGCTTTCACATATGAGAAAAGGCGGCCCTGAGGCAGCCCAGGGCCTCCTTAAATCGCAAGTGTGAATGGGGTTGATGTTCTCGGTACAATGAACAACCTTGTGGTACCGGTCAGCTGGATGATTTCCCACACAGTACTCTGGCACATGAGAAGAGTAAATGTCTTTAAAAGGTGTTTACATCACTTTTGCTTTTTAGTTTAGTTTTTAAACACAGCTTATTGTTGTGCTGAACACAGCACAGTGCTGTCTCTATTCTCTTTCTGTGCTTCAAACAGAGTAAAATAATATATTCTGTTTCAGGCACTCCTGGACCTGCTTGTGATGCGTGTTTTTATGAAGATCGGGAGGAGGGACAAAACCCCTCCGACACACTTCACTTAAGTCATGGCAGTCGGATATAAAAAGCAAGCATATGGCCCCCCATACCTCCATGCAGCTACTCTTTGGCTAACCTCCACATGGCCAGACTGCTATCCCTCACCCAAGTGGGTTTGAGCTGCATAAGAATCTACGCACTGCTTACTGAGAAAAAATTGATTCTAAATTGTGGGGTGTTCCCCTAATCTCCTTGACGTGCTTTCTTATTAGGACATGGGAGATGAGTCCCCGAACTTGTTAGTGAGTAGTGTTTGCAGCTTCTCAAGTCGGGATGCAGGGTCCTTTAGCTTTCCTGGCACTTGGTGTAAAAGCAGGATTGCAATTGTAGGCTTTTCAGCCATTCTAATTTATCTATCTGTTTAGTCCATTACAAAGATGTATTTTGCATGTATTGCAGTAAGGTTGAAGTCTGTCCACATGTGCAAACTATTCAAAATAAAACTGTATTTATAAAGTATCACTTATGGATAATAGTTGGTAAATTCCAATTCAGTACAATTGGGTAGCGTACTATGATTTCATCACAAGCCGAGGACCATGATTATGAATCCTTATTGGATGGGTTAAAGTTATAATACCCTGGTTTAAAAGTTTTCCAGGACGACTGTGTCACATTGCATTTCATGCCTGACACCATACATGGGGGTGTCTGTTCTAACAAAGACATGCTTGTGATAAAGAAACTAACTTGCATATCTTTTAACAAAGTTCAAGAAAAGCCCATCCTCCTAGAGGTTAATCTCTTCACTGCAGCTTCAAGTGTTCTTGGGGTTCTGTCTTGAACAATGCCTGATGGTAGCCCATTCAATTTTGTCACATGGCTGTATATGGTGTTTGTCTATGGGCTTCTTCATCTGTAGCCTCCAGAACACCCTTAATTCAAATCCATACAGTCAACTCTCATGTTTGGTACAGAGAACATTTAGGGGTAGATGTACTAAGATGGGCCAGTCGCAGTGCAAACATACTGCAATTTGCATTGTAGTTGCGACAATTCGCAAAATATACACTTTGTTGTATGTACTGAGAGAAATATGTTAATGAAAAGAGGTGCAATATACTAATTAACATCATTGTTGTGTCTTCTTAGCGAGATCTCTAGCATACATTGCGAGAGTCGTGTGACATTGTTCAAATAAATAACGGGAGCTGAGTTGTGGTTAGCTGCAGAAGAGGGTCCCCTAAGGATAATGTCCATACATGCAAGGATGCAAGAATCAAAATAACATAGTTTTTGTTAAATGTTAAAGTCATCTATACAATGCATTCAGTCCTGTATTCATTTTACCTATTTTATTACTGTTATATATATATAAAAAAAAATGAAAGGCAGTTTAATCCCATCACCATCAGATTCCATAGTGGGGCCCCAACCACCCCCAAAAAGCTTTTCATACCATACAGTAGCCCCTCGCTAAACCGGACATGTTTGTCTGACATAAGGAGGTATCGGGTTTAAAAACAATACAATTAAATCTCACACACATACATTTATAGTTCTTGATGTATTTTAAATATAAATAATTGTGCTGAAATAACACTACTGTGTACCCTCATTTGCACAATCTCAGCCCCCTTTTTGCGAATTTATGCAGGAACGCCCATAATTACATATTCATCTAAGGTTGAACTGCAAAGAAAAACCGCTGCCGCAAAGCATTCCCTAAAAAGTCGCTAACAGCATTGCGCATGTTTCGTACATTTCACCTAGACTTCGACTTCGTTTGCAACTGGTTTCCAACTATTGAGACATGCGCAACACTTTAGTACATCTGCCCCTTAGTGTTAGCAGAAAGCAAGCTCTGTTAGGGTCTTCTCCAGTTTTCACACATTCTTAGGAATATCTTTTGTACAATTTCTGCTCTGATCTGGTCATGCTGAACAAAGCTGACCGATACATGATATCCAGTTTTGCTCCATCAATCAGTACTGGTGCAGCCTTTGGTTTCTTGGTTGTCACTGTTGTCATCCTTTTAATGTTTCTGATTGGTGAATGCATGCTGCATCATGATGGCAGCCTTTTACATGGGTCCCTCATAGCTCTGCCAGCACATCTCAGTCCTGACCCAACCATTCCCTTGTCATTCAATCCTGGGCCTTCAGGCCTGAGACAGTAATTGTGTTGTATTGTGTCCACTGCAGGCTAAGCTGAGAGCACCAAACTCATTTTGCTTGTGTAACAGGGCAGACGCTAAGAGTGGGTCACCATGCCCAAGACAGGATCCTTACCTATGTACAAAAAGAGTCCAACTGCCTCATATCACCTGCAGGGGTCAGAATCCATAACAGAGCAACACCAAGTGAAGGGCATGAAAGACAACTGAAATAACCACTAAATCGCACACCACCTAGAGCACCAAATACACTGTATTTAAAAAAACAAAAAAAAACTATTGTTCTTATGTTGGCTTGTGGCGCTTGGGGCAAAATACTCTACAGTTAATTATAGATAGTGGCTAGAAAAAGAGCAGGGATGGGGTCCTAGGGGTTGATGAGCTACTGTCCAGTGAATTACTGGGTAATTAAAGAGATGCAGAGGAACACTAATTACCCTGGCTCTGTGCAGGCTGTCTCTGTTTAAGTTTCTACACTTTCCTGCCTTTGGGCACCAACACTACAAGTGGCCTATAAATAAAGACACCTGACTAATCCCTATTGTTTTGTCAGTGGGCAGACAGTTTACGCAATCATTCTCCTAAGTGTTTCTATATATATATATATATATATATATATATATATATATATATATATATATATATATATATGTTTTTAAATTCAGAATTCATGAATGCAAATATGATATTCCTTTTTTTATTCTAGCTATATGCCTTCCTAACTTTAAAGGACATGGCTTTCTACCTGGCTTTTGCGCATTATTCCAAGCATTATCAATGTAATAATCACAGCTTCTTCTGGATAGCCAGTTGGTAGTTAAATAGCATTTTAAAAGACTGAGCCTGCCAGGTAAAGCAAACGTTTACCTGCTGCCATTGAGTGCACAAGATTTACTGTATTGTCTGGTCTACGACACCTATTGCATACTAATATAATATCCAGTGGGATTCTGTTACAGTGTTTACCTTTCAAATTACAAGAAAAGGGAAAACTGCCAAAATGGGGGCTGCAAGCACCCCCACTTTGCTTCCAAATCCTCTTCCTCCTACAACATTATTACCAGCTCCCCTTTTTATTCGGATGAAAATCTGTTCGTTCTTGTTATTTTCCGTTAATCAGGTGATGCTCTCCATATTCCAAATGAAATAAACAGAACCAATGTATTTTCAGCTCTAAGAGTGGACAGTGATAATGTTGCTATTGCTAATAAGAAGGGGTGTTCAAACCGTTTAAAGGTACTACCACACATGCTGGCTTGGGCCGCCATTGAATTCAGCCATTGAGCTGAAGGAGCTAAACAAAACAACTCATTTGCATCAGTTTCTGTATACATTGAAGGATAGAAAACAAAGACTTGCATTATAATGAGAAATGGAAAGATAGTTACATGATAATGTCCTTATGACAGAACATCATTTTTGGATTGACACATGCAATTTTTCCAAAGATTTATTTATTTATTTATTTACCAGTGCCTATATTTGTCCATCTGTATTGCTTTATTTGCCTTACTCAGCTTCTTAACACCGGAGAGCCACTATCACAAATAACAGTATTAATGGATTTGCATTTCACAAGCAGAACCTTGGAGCCAAGGCCAATATGGAATGTATGTATATATACTTTTAGATACGAAAGTAGTGAGATTGCTTGTGCCGTTTCCAGAAGGTATATTAAGTTTGATTTTCCCAAGGTCAACTAACATAATGCCAAGGACACTGTGAACAGGAGTAACTATACATTTTTTTTCCCACATGCCTTGTCCACAGAATTTTCAGTGAGAAAAATGCATTAAGAAATTGCTGATAAAGGTGCACTGTGAAAATGGGTCTAGAAAAAAATAACACAGTGATAATAAACATAAGTGATAAATTCTGACAAAAGTTCAGCACACAGATATCTGTATTCGAATGCCAAAAAAAAAAACATTAAAAAAACAACCTTTTTTCCCCCCCTTCTGCACCCCCGCCCCTCCCCTTGACTGCGCGTTGCCCTGGTGACTGAGTTACGTGCTGACGCTCGATGTATATCAGCGCGAGCGGCGGGATCTCTTTCCTTTTTACCGCCATCAGCGGAGTCTTTTCACAGATTCTGTGTCTCTGCGCAGTGCTGCTGAGATAAACCATCAGGACAAGGTAAGCAAAAAAACCGCCTTCCAATGCATGAACCGCACCCCTAGCCGGCACATTTACAGACGGCGGGGTCTTTTCTTCTGTTCCAGCCTGCCGTGGGATTCAAAAGCGGGAGATGAACTTGAGAAAACCGTGTACGAAAATGTAAGGAAAAAAATGTTAGTGCTGTTCAGTCACAGACAGCAGCCATTGAGACTGTGTGTAATGTAACCACTTCCACCATGATGCGCGTCAATGAACAGTACAGAAGATAATTAAATGTCTGATTTCGAATAATTTAGAACAAACGTTCCCCCTGTTTGGAAATTGTACATCCTGCATTTAGTTGGTAAAGTTATTAGTACCGTTTGTTAAATGACGTCTTGACACATTTGTGTAAAGCAGAGAGGTGGGGGGTGTTTGAGGCAAGTTTTTGGTCTCTGCTCACGTTGTGAAGAATGGAGGTCATGGCTGCTTGCTTGTCAACGTAGCTAACGAGAATGTATAAATACTGAGGGTGTCAGTCTTCAGAAACAGGAAAAAATTAAGAATGCTGGCCTAGCATAAAAAACAATTCATTGAAACAAAGCGCACCTCGCCGTTGGAGTTTTATTTTTCAATTTGTCATCCTTATTCTTGGCATTTCATATGATAATAGAACGGATTATTGAAGTAGAGTTTCTGTATGTAGACACTGTGGCGTAGTTTTATATCCGTTACCCTTTGTTCATCACATGTTGGTGTCCCTGAGACGACTGACTAACATTTTTTTAAGCTGGCTGTGTTACATCGTGGTATTTTATTTATTTATTTTTATTTATTTATTTATTTTATTTATTTTATTTATTTATTTATTTATTTTTCATGCGTGTTAGACGCACGGTATTGTAAACTAAACAGCGTTGAGATGTTTGATGTGAGGAGTTGTGGACCACGTCCCTTCAGTTTTCCACATTTTTTCCCCGGGCCCCAATGCAGTGGCAAGGGGAATGTCTGCAGCACGTGGTGACTTAATGGAGATTTGGGGAAAAAGTGATAAAGAAAACATTTTAGGGAACTACTAAATATTACACACCGATGTAGTAACCAACATAAAGATATCGGTTACGTGACAAGTCTTACATATGTTCATAAACCCTGCATATTTCTAGTCAAAGAATCTGGACCAGGACAGCCACGCTTAACTTTTCATTGACCCTTATTTGCATAACAATCATGAACTAAATTAATTAATCTCACGTCAGGTCAATACTTGGTAGTTGGAGGCGTTTAAATTATGCGGTTTTTTTTCTATAGGTTATCAATATGATTTCACGACTGAGAGTATTAATCTGTAGCGTCGTGCATTGAACTTCACCAATGACATGGTGCAAGTCAGATGTTTGGATCAGAAGGCTGCACTGTTAAGGTTTTGAAACGTCATACTGTGTGGCCTTTAACATTAATACTGGTAATGGTCATGCAGTGTAACCTTGTGAATCGATGTCACCAAACTGAGCACCAGTAAACGGAGCTTACTCTAAATGGACTGCAATTACACTTTGTTTATGTTTGCTCAGATTAAGTAGATCTAGGCTGGGCCTAAAAGTGATTATCCCTGGACTAGTTTTTAGTTCTGTAGAAAAGTTGCACTGTGTAATATAGGAGATGATGTCACCAATGCACTGAGAATGTGTGTAACACCCATCTGTGGGCCACTTGCTGCATGCACTAGGGCACTGGGACAAAAGTGCCAGTAATAATGTAAACCTGGCAAGCACTGCCCACAGATTAGTCTGTAGACTGTACCAGCACACTCCTGGATTCTGGGTCCAGCAGCCTGTATTTTTTTACCAGAATCGCACACGCCCCAGCTCCCAATTCGGTTGCCTGTATTCTTGAAAAAATATATAGATTTTAATTTGATATTTGCAGCAACCTTTCAACCGAGACCCCATTTTGTATTTCAGCTTGCCGCCATTCATTCATTTGTTTGTCTCGGTCTATTCTAGTAAAGAGGGCCCTTTTCTAAGTGCTCTTCTGCATCAATTCAGGGGTACTTCAGTGTTCATGGAAGGGTGGGTGGGAGTTGAGTTGGTGGGTACTTTTTTTAGTATTTTTATTCGCTGTTCTAGAAAACTGCAGTAATAGGTGGTTTCCTGCATCATGCACTCCACGTTTTTGCCATCCAACTGTGTTTGTATGGTATTAATAATTTAATGTTGATGCTGGCTGCTTTTTCTCTGTTCTGGCTCATTACCTTACCCTGACATTTCTGGGCTGAACCTGGGATGCAGGACTTCCAGTAGTTGAGTACGTGACTATTTCAGAGCTTAACCCTATAGTGCCTGACAGTTGTGCTATTTTGTTTTCTTTAAAATCAATCATAGAACCCCAATGAACACACAGTTGATATGTTTGGTAAAAATGTGCTTCTCTTGCTAGTTGATGGCTTCAGCCAATAAGACCCCCTCCTGTGGAACTGGTAAAAAGTGAGATTCTGTCAGTTGGATGATTTAGGTTAAATTATTTATTTTTCTTTTATGGTCACGCCTACCAACCTGAGTCCATATTGGTGCTGCTCAAACCAAACCGATTGTTCGGATTGAGCTCTTCACATAAATCAGGTTTTGACAATCAGGTGAGGGTCATTGGTGTTGATTGAGGTGATTAACCATTCAAAGTGAAACAACTGAAGAAACTGCTGCTTGGAGAGGAACAGCAATCCTCTCGTCTGATTGTCAGCACCTAATTTCTGGTTAGAGCTCAATCTGAATCTGTTTGTGCAGCTCTAGTCCATGTGGTCATTATCTGTTGCCACCACCAGATGTATTTAGAAGATACAACCACAGTTCCTAACTCTAATACAAATGTGTTGTACAAAAAAAACCCACAATCAGCCTCACTCATTTCCTACCTTGGGCCTGTTCTTGAGTGTTCTCTCCTTTTTCATGTTTACCTGTCTGTTAGGGTTGGACGATAGTGACATTTCCAGCTATCGATTTATCGTGTGTAAATTATCACGATGATTGTGATTTATCAGCCGAATAAATAATATACTTTAATTGTAATATCAAATTTATACTTGAGCAGCATGAAAACCGCCAGTCTGTCACTGAGTTTAGAAAAAAAAAAAACTAGGCAGTATGTGCACAGAGTATACATTTCCGGTGGGTGCCCAGGACAAACATGGGTATAAAAATACACCTACTGTAATTTGTATATTAATAAATTAGTCTTCCTACAAAATACATATTTCTTATTTAAACATTTGTTAATTCGAGAATGTTTATTTTTATAAGAAAGTGTCACAAAATGCAAAATTACGTCTCACCCGAAAGACGGAGCACAAGGAGGTTAAGTGACTTGCTCAGGGTCACACAATGAGTTAGTGGCTGAGGTGGGATTTGAACCGGGGGACCTGGTTACAAGCCCTTTTTCTTTAACCACTGGACCACACAGCCTCCTTATATAGTTTGCACTTGTTTGGAGTTTCAATATATATATACTGTTATATAATGAATATTTAACAATATTTAAAAACGTTAAAGAAAAAAAAAACTCAATTTGAGTAACGACCAGGTTGAGCTATAGCGGGTATGCATGTTGTGGTAAGTATATCAAATTATTATTATGATGATGATTTTGGCAGGGATTGCCGCATTGTGTGTTTCACAGATAGTGAAGGTTAGGTGGTACAGTATTAACAAGATGCAAATATATATGAGGGTGCAGTGCATAGACTGCAGTACAGTACTCATGTCTTTACTGCAGTCTAAAATAAAGAAGCAACAAAGTTGTTCATGCTATAGTAAATGCTTGCCATAATTTTCTTTTCATTTTGCAATTGCATTCATTTGTGTAAAAATAAATAAAATCTATTCATGTTTAATCATCAAGTTAAACTTTTTTACAGTAATTTTACAGTGAGCTAGTGGCTTTTATTATTTTACAAACAATATTTGTTTGTTAGACAATCAGTCCTGCTTTGCCAGTGTACAACTTATCATCAAAATGAAACCATGACTTGAGTTAAAAGCCTAATCATTGTTTAATATCAATACTTACAGTAACTTCCCAATGTGTGCAGTGCCCACACAGACAATGTTTTACACCATCCTGCTTCATTGGGTCACAAATGATAATTATGATTATCGATAATTTTTCAACGTGATATTTCTCTGCAAAAAAATTATTAGGAATATTGATATTATAAATTATTGTTCCAACCCTACTGTCTGGTTGCCTTTCTTGCCAACAGTAAGCAAGCATTAAAGTAACACAGAGAATGCTATGGTTATATCTACATTAGCTAGCTATACAATAAGCTAAACTTCAGACTTGTGAGTTGAAGGTCACAGGCATTAAAGATTTTCCATCCTCCTCGCCATTAACAAATTGTTCAACGTAAATCGCAATCCTTCCAACAGACGGTGATTAGATTGGTTGGGGCTGATTCATTTTGTTGCTTGTGGCTCAGCCAGATAGAGATGCAACATGAAGCTGCAGTCAGTAATGATGAAAGTATGAACCCAGTGGCTGATGGCTTTAATTTAAAACTTGACGGAAAAAGCAAGTGCATGATGACTGATACAGAAGTTTTTGGCGTCTCGCCATTTGATTTTAGCCAAGTTAATTGTGTTTAGCTTCTTGGAATTTAATTTCACTTATGGTTGGATATTCCAAGTCGACTTCTAAATGTTAGAGTATTTTAAACTCCAATTATTAACCTAATTTTGCCTGCAGAGAACGGTTAGAGCTAACCTGGCACTGTTTCTGGGATCCTTTCACAGCATTGATGACTGAACTGTCAGCTATGAAAAAGGGTGTTTTTCTAAAATCATCACACCCGTGATTGATACTGTAGAATCAGTGGAAGCTGCTAAGTTTATGTAGCTTGAATGTGTGTGGTGTGTTTTTTTTAAAAAAAATTTTTATTTGGAATCGGCAATTTGTTTTTTACCCAATTTTCTCCCCAATTTGAAATGCCCAATTTTAAGCCTGGCTCACCGCTGCAACCCCTGCGCTGACTCGAGATGAAAACGAACACGTGTCCTCAAACGTGTGTCGTCAGCAGTCCGCTTCTTTTCACTCTGCAGGCCTGCCGTGCAGCTACCTGAGAGCTTCAGCGTCGGGCCACTTGCAGTCGCCCGGCCAGTGTACAGGGGTTGCTGGTGCGCGGTGAGCCGAGGACACCCTCGCCGACCTAAGCACTCCCCACCCGGGCGGCTCTTGGCCAATTGCGCTGCCCCTGGTAACTCCCATCCACGGCCTGCAGTGGAATAGCCTGGACCCAAACCGGCGACCACCAGGCTATAGGGCGCGTCCTGCACTCCACGCAGAGTGCCTTTACTGGATGCACCACTCGGTTGCCCCCTGAATGCGTGTTTGTCATTTGTAAAGTGACATACTGTCACACAAGCAGGAGTTTAACTGTTTAAAGATGGAATACTTTTATACTTAATCCCCTTTAACCCCAAGACACTGTTGGAGCTACAGTAGGACAGTTAACTGAAAGATGCATCTGCAATTGGTGAACTGATTTGAAATGAACATCAGTTCAATGGCATCTCCTGTAAAGATGTTAGAACCTTGAACCACTTACTGAGGATAACTAGCATGCCTGGGGATAAGCAACTCTGTGCATTGACTTGCCAAAATTGTAGTGATCTGTTACCAAAGTCCACAATGCTTGGTCCTGGCTCATTTTTTTGATTGGAATCAGGTGCGTCTTGTCCAGTGTTATCTGGGCTACTGTAGAATGTCTGTTGCATGTCACAGTATTTTGCATACCTCTGTGGACTTGGTTTTCTGCAAACCTTGCTGTTCCAAGAACTCTGGAGCCTGTCCTGATTGACACATTGGTCAGTTGTATGGAGGGACTGCACAAGTTGCGATCATGCCCTGTGAGATTCTGGAGATCATTTTTCCACTGATTCCCATAGGTTGCTAGCACATGTTGTTGTTTGTGGGATACAGCATCTCTCCTAGCTTTGTTTCATTTCAGGTTTAAATGTTAATCAATTCCTTTTGATTAACGAAAAAGCCAAAACACAAGCATGCAAGGTAGAACATTTAGTTTGCAAAGGATTTGTTTTAAATAAATCGTCAGAATCTGTTCTCCTGATCTGAAATGTGACTGATTTATATCATGGGTTAAACAGGTCTGACTGAACTCTAAAATGACTGCTTTAATTTTCATAACCCTGTTTATTATAAAAAAAAAAGGCTTGTGTGAATTTAATTTGAGCTAGTCAGCCACGGATACTGCACATCTCGAATAGTGCAAACATTAGCGTTGCTTATAAAGTAAATGCAACTTTGCATTTAAAATATACCCATGCTTGTTTCCAGTAATGAACACATGTATGTAGAGTAGGAGCTGTGTTGAATTACCAAACAGTTTATAATATAAATAGGCTTGGATTCAGGCTGATAATTTCTTCTCAAAATAGTTGTCATTCTTGCAATGCTATAGTATCTTCTGTTGCAAGGGAGAACATGGGTATTCTATATTTTATTTATTTTACTTCAAGCTGAATGTAACTGATCTTGAATTCTTTTCACACCTTGGTAGCCCGGAAGGATGAGGGGGTTGACATTTGATATGGACCCTCTTGTTTCCAAACAATGGTGTGTAGCTTCTACTGTACAGGTGAGGTATTGGAGGAAAGAAGTGTAATGCAGGTCAACAACCCTGGTACCATATAACATTAAGGTGGTATAATGACCTAGAAAAATAGTCTGCAAAACAAATTTAAATAAAATCATCGGATTCCCCTTCAAACTTAAATGAGAACATCTTTAAGTGGCTGTTCAGATTTAGTAAAATCTGAAGTCTGTCAATTCTGCTTTTTTTTTTTGAATGGTCGCTTTTTTTAATAAAACAAATGGGTCGTCCTGAGATGCAGCAAGATGCAACATTTAGGCACTAGGTGCTGGAAGGAAAATTGCAGCTCAAGATCATAGATGAAAACCACTGCAGCACATGCAGCAGAATGTTAGGATCTTTGTTTATCTGTAATACAAGGGTGTTGTAGATAGCAACTCCTGATAAAGCCCCCATTGAAGCTTGTTGGTGTGTAAATGGGAAGACAGTAAGTATGTAGAATGCTCTGCCAAAAAGGGTTAGCTATGCATCCCCCGATTTAAAGATGTCTGTATAGAAGAGGATTACATGAAAGTGTGTGTATTTGTCTTGTGGATAAAGTACTATTTTTTTGTTTTGTTTTTCCCCTAGGAATTCAGCAGACCAAAACAAGATGGCAGACATTGACAAGTAGGTGCTTTTTTAAAGTTTTTTTTTTTTTTTTACGCGTTTCTTGAACAACTGTTACCCACAGCTGAGAATATGACCCTTTAACTGTATCTGCCGTTGAACTAATTTGCCGACCGAGGACGGGAGCTCCCAGGGGGCAGCGCACAATTGGCCGAGCACCGCCCGGGAGAGGGACGGCTAGGTTGGCCAGGGTGTCCTCGACTCACTGCACACCAGCGACCCCTGTGGTCTGGCCTGGCAGCTGCGGGCTTGCCTGTAAGCTGCCCAAGGCTGCGTTGTCCTCCGATGCTGTAGCTCTGGGTGGCTGCATGGTGAGTCTGCAGTGGTGTAAAGAAAAAGAAAAAAAAAAAAAGCGGATGGCTACGGCACGTGTGTTTGTCTTCACCCCTCCCGAGTAAGCGCAGGGGTGGTAGTGGTGAGCTGATCTAAACAAAATAATTGGACACTACTAAATTGGGGAGAAAATAACAATCTAATTGGCAACTACTAAATTTATAAAAAAAAAAATTAAAAAAAAATTAATAGCTGCAGTCGGAATCTCCCATCTTGCCAACTTGTAGGCATTTGGATTTAGAAACTTGGCTGAAGATCTTATCTTTAGATTTTAAGTGATGGATTGACATGTAATCCTTTTTTTTTGTGGATGAATTGCTTTCACATTTGGGGAATGTTCGAATACAAAAGTGTTCATGATAGTGATGGGCAGCAAAGTCAATACAAATGTGTTTAGATGTTGTGAATGTTTAGAGTGCACACTATGTTTTTGAGTTTATCAGAAGCTGCTTGTGGTGCTGACCACACTCTCAGGGAGATTCCTTTTGGCACTGGTGCCAACAATCTACTTGGTGACCAGAATTTCCTAGGAAACGTGTTGGTAGTCCATTTTAAATATTCTCTTTGTACGATAGGGTAGGCAAAATAGTGCTTCGTTGACCATCACAACTTCCATCTTCTATTTAAAAGCTTGCAAACGTTTTTAAATAACTGTTTACACGGGATAGTGTGACTGAGACGTGCCTCGGCATCTCAAGTAGGGTGTCCAGTCTGGGTCCAATTACTCAGCTGTGTAGACATGCTTCCTAACAGCATGGGGCGGCTGGCCAGTGGAATGTTTATTGACCAACCTGGAGTAAATTGGGTCATTATGTTTTGTAAAATAATAGTCTTTTGGAGATGTGATAATATGTTGGATACCATATGTTCATGTGTGTTTTATTGCAGCAAAGATCAGGCTGAGATGGACCAAGCAGACATGGAGGATGTTGAGGAAGTGGAAGAAGAAGAAACTGGTGAGGATGTCAACAGCAAAGGTAAGAAATTGGATGTTTTTGGACAAGGCTGGCCTTGGAAGATGTTTTTAGACAAAATGTTGTTAATAAACCAAACTTTGAGTGTATTTGTGTTCTGGTTCCAGCCCGTCAGCTGACGGTTCAGATGATGCAGAACCCACAGATTCTCGCAGCCCTGCAGGAAAGGCTGGATGGGCTTGTTGGGTCTCCTTCCGGCTACATGGAAAGGTGAAAAACAGGTTTTGACATTTCCTGTTCGTGCTACCCTTTATTTACAGTGCGGTGAAAATACAAGAGTGTATTCATAGAAGTGTGTGCAAAATGTATTGAGATGGAGGGCAAGTAACCCATTGTACACACTTCTGTGCACCTTAGTACTTGTGCAATTCATCATAACTAGTATTTGTGGTTGTCAGCACTTGCATTCAGAATTTTGAAAATTAAATGTTATGCCATCTGCTGGCAGTGGTGGTTCTTGGAACTTACAGTGAATGTGTAATGCCCTCTGGCAGGAGAAACACAGGCAGTCTTTACAGCGCAGGTGTGCCACTGAAAAGCAGAATTGGTAGGGCTCTGTGTTCATGCTTCTGTTCCTGAAGAACAATGTGCTTTTTCTAACTTTTTTGGGATTGTGCAAGTGTTCCCTCTGGTCTCCTCCTATAAAATGCCAGATTGGTTTTCTTGTTGGTGTAATATAGTGGTGGATGAGCCTCTCTTGGCAGGTGATTGCCTCTGCTAACTTTCTGTTTTCATTGACTGTTTGGGTGTTTTTTTTTGTTTTGTTTTTTCCCGCTTGATTTGGGCTGGTGTCATTTAATCTGTCCAAGTGTACGGTGAACAGCATTCAAGCAGCACTGTTCAGGGTCACATTTATAACACTTGATGTGATGACATGCAGCTTCCAAACAGTGTGTAGTATCTAGCATATTTGTGAAGCAGCCCTCCTCCCCCCTTCTGTCAATTTGACTGCAAGGTTGTAAAGAGTGTGGTTTCTCAATATGAACTTGTGTTTTAGTTTGGACTTTAGTTATAAAATATGTATAAAAAATAAAGGATGCTGGTATTGCATAATAAAATATCGCAAAAAAAATGTAACCTATATAGTGTCCAAATTTATTTCTAGTCAACAGTAGAATAGATTGGACTGCTATGCAAATGAAGTCTTATTTCTATCCCTGTTATAAAATGAAAGCCGTATAAGTAGTGTAGTTCACCAGGAACTAATTGCAAGTCTGGCAGTCAGCAATTTGAGATGCATAATCTCATTCGCAGGCCAGTAACAACTTGTTGGCAACAGTTGGACAGTAATACTATAGAATGCAAAGTAGTTTTAGCGCTTGAAAGTGGTACAGATTTTAAATGCAGTTGTATGTTTGGACATGGAGTTTGAAGGGTGAGCTGTCACTAGTTTGTCTTCACACCCCCTGCCAAAACAAAGTGTGTGCAAAGAATCATTTGGTGTTTATTAATGGCTTTTCTAAATAGTTTAAAGATTTGCCAGTAAGTACAGAAGGACCAGGTTATACCCTGCAACCTGTTTCCACCAGGATCAATGTAACTGCGCTGGTAACACAACTACTGGATTGCAGGAACATGCGTGAACATGTTGTTTTGATAAATAAACAAACTGTCCTTGCATTGTCAGGCTGACTTACTAATGTTTTGCTTGACAGAACTACCGGGGAAACTGGCCTTGCTTTTAAAATAAGATGTCATTTCCAAACCCTGAAACTAAAGCCCAGAGTGGTTTTAACAAATGACATTCTTTCTGCCTTTTTAGAGCATGGGAAACCACAAGTCTGTTAAAAGGCCCAGGGCAGTTTATGGGTAAAGCAGTGTTTTAAAACTACAAAGTAACCATCTGTATGTTCAGGGATGCAGATGCATGCAGTGTTACTGTTCATGGTGCAAACTTGTCAGGCTTGTAAAAGTTTAACATTACGACCTCGAGGTGACAACCTCTGATTTAAATGTACCCCCACAATATTGAATTATTTTAAAAGAGCTTGTGTTGCCCCAAAATAAATCTATCTGGAGTACAGTGAAGCTATACTTGTTCGTATACCATTCACAAATATCAAGGTTGATGTCCTGAAACGTTTGTTTAATACACAGATCGCAGATTAAAAAATTGAATTTGGTTGGAGCTCTTGCTATCTTTTTTACATTTTGTTCAACCTCTTTAATGGCCAGCAGAATGCCCTCTTCTCTGTAACCTAGTAAGCCACAAGGGTTGGTTTTATGTTTTAGTTTATCATTTTGCTTTATTTCTATCTCATTTGTATAAAGTCTAATGGATTTTGAATTCATTTTTCAGCTTACCGAAGGTGGTGAAAAGACGTGTTAATGCATTGAAGAACCTCCAAGTAAAATGTGCCCACATCGAAGCCAAGTTCTATGAAGAAGTGCACGAGTTGGAAAGAAAGTATGCAGCACTCTACCAGCCCCTCTTTGACAAGGTAAGGTGACAAGTAGAGGTTAAACATTTCATAGCGTATCTGATGCATTGTATCATAATGGAGGGGTGGGGGTTATACCCAACTATAAACTCCACTCTGCACAATAGATTATTTACTTATGTCCCTTGTGTGGAGTGTAAACCCTTGCAATACAGTTCAGTGGCTGACGGACATAGTTGTTTTGGTTACAAACTGTTAAACAAGCTGGTTGGAAATATTACATTAGGTACTTCCCTGAACTAAAATGATATAATGGTGGAGTCAGTAAGCTGCGTAAAACAATTGCATGCATGTAGCATTTACATTTTATAGGATTAGCTATTGTAATACTCAATACATTATTGCTGTGTTAGTATCAAAGTAAAACCAAATGGCTTGTGTGTTTTTTGTTTTTTTCAGAGAAGTGAAATCATCAATGCTGCTTATGAACCAACCGATGAAGAATGTGAATGGAAAGCAGATGAGGAGGAAGAACTGACAGTAAGTAGTCAGGTACAGGAGACTTTTACACTGTTTCACCACAAGGTGTCTCCATGGTTTAGGATTGGGCATAGCATGCACACCATTGCTTAACTGTTAGTCATGCAGAATTTCATCAGTTTTTGTTTTAACCCTTTGTGGTCCTGTGTCGGACCAGGTCCGACATTACAATTGTCCCTTTCCGGTCCGATGTCGGATCATCAGAAAGACGTATAAAACAGGTCTCTAGTCGTTTTTTCTCCGGAAAAAGCCGAGAAAACCATTCAATGGCCGAGTGAGACAGATAAGAGCCGAGAGAAGCCGAAAAAAAAGGGGCGGATCTGAGCAATATGCATAGCCCTGGCACCACAGAGATAACACTGATATAAACAAACAAGATGGCTGCTTCTGCATCCAGCACTCAAAGAATATCACGGACATTTGCAGAGCTTTTTGAGATGTTATAGTAATAAAATAACTTGGATCGCATTATTGAGGAGTTTGGTGATAAAACAAGTGATCAAGAGATGATTTATCGGTATGCACGACTATGAAGAGGTATGAAAAATACAGCAAACAAGGGCCGGGGCTTGAGTTGCAGTACTGAGTGTCCTGTTGATATGCAGTGCCTTTTTAAACTTGTTTTACTGTGAAAATACTTTTAAACCGCGCGTCAAATAAACTGCGCGTGTGAAAAGTGGACCTGAGACATGCTGAATAAATGGACCGCAAAGGGTTAACTGTTGCAAGAATCGCACTACTTAATCCTGTTTCTTAGTGAATCATGTGTCCTGTAACAGGCTGCTTTATTTGTTAAATGCAACAGAAATGTATTTTGCAATCCCTTACAGTAATACTTGTATGTTGAGTTGTACAAAATTATTTTCCACCTATAACCCAGTGTTGTATTGCATACAATAGAAAACATTTGTTTGTCAAATGTTTTTCTATTATATCTGTTCAAGAAAATATATAGATAGTACATAACCTGTTCAACAATATGTTGCTTATGTTTAGAATAAGACATTGGTGTCTTTTAATATGGTGGTAGAATTAGATTGCATGTATCACTATTCATTTGTTCTTTTGAAATGGTCAATTTTTTATATTAGTGCTGGGACAAACATGGGATTTTCATGTTTGAGTGTTTGCTCATAATTTAAATTAGTTTGACTATTCGTTTTGTTTTTCAAAAAGTAATAAAAGCCATTTATATTGCTCAGAACGCCGGCAGAGAAAGTAACGCAGCAGGGGGCATGGCCGTGGCCAGTGTGTGTGCCTTTATCTTGCAGCAAGACCTTACAATATGTAACATGTTAAAATAGAAAAATATCCCAGGAGTAAAGAATAAGCTGTGTCGGACTTGTTTTACCCCAGTGAATTAACTACAAAACAAAGGATGCTAAATAACAGAAACGTTTTGTTTATTCCCAAAATACATGGAGCACATTTTACTTTATTTTTCATGCCTTGCCATTGCTGTTTCTTCACAGTAAACGGTGGCAATCGACACATTTTCGTAAAGTAATAACATGAGGTTTACTTGTGCCTTTTTTGTAGCTGAACAAGCAAATGAAAACCTGAAATTAACTTTAAGCGCTTCAAATAAAAGAAACGTGGAAATGGCGTAAAGTGAAGGGGGGGAACTCACTGTTTTGGTTCTCGTTTATTACATTCCACATAACAAGGTCACAACAAAATATATAACCTATACATTCTATATAAAAATCATTAAACCACATTTTCAGGAAGTTGGGGACTTTAAGCGAGGCATTTCAGTCCCATGAGATTCTGGCTCTCTCTAAAGCAGCACAATGCTTTTTTTTTTTTTTTTTTGGTGGCTTTCCATAGAGATCACTAAGGGTGCGTGTGCATAATCTGGTTTACTTTTTGCTGTCAAACTTTTAATAGAGGATCAAGAGCTGGTGTGTTGATTAAGCGTGGTGTTTGTTTTTTTTTATTGTGCAAATTCTGGTGAGGCGGTAAATAAGTGCAAGGTATTTGTCATTTGTAGCGAATATGAACATAATTTTTGTATATGAATACATGTCAAATATTTGTTCAGATATTTGCCCCAGCACTAATTTTATATATGTTATGCAATAATAAAATGGTGTAGTTGATCTATGGATATAATGAAATCTCTGAACTTCAGTGATGCCTTCTGTTTAACACAGGAGGAGATGAAGGAAAAGGCAAAGGTTGATGAGGAGAAAAAAGATGAGGAAAAAGAAGATCCAAAAGGAGTTCCGGAATTCTGGCTGACAGTCTTTAAGAACGTTGACTTGCTCAGTGACATGCTGCAGGCGAGTGCCTAGACATGTTGTATTGCAGTGCCTTGCATGCATGAGGGTGGTGGGGGTTGAGACTTTTTAATTGCTGCAGCAGGTGCAACATGGGCAAACCTGCTTTAAAACAGTGTTACTGAACCTGTCAACCTTAATGTGTCTGGCAGTATTAGGTTTGATTGGTGCTTTTGTTTTATTTAAGATCTCTATTTTGTGGTGGAAATAGTTTAATTCATTGTACGTCAGAACAGTAGTTAATGTAGTACTGTTTGGGATAAAAACAAGTTTGTAGAGGCTAAAGAGAAATAACTGTCAATTTACAGACCCCCTTCTGTTTTGAGATGGTGAGCTTGTGCTGCCACATCGTGGTATAATTACAAGGATGTAAATTGTTCATGCTGGTTGTATCTCTAGCATCAGAGTCATAAATACCAAGAGTTGTCAGAAATAATATTATGAAATAAAGGAAGCTTGTTGTATACCTTCTGTAAATCTCACTTTTCTTACAGGAGCATGATGAACCAATTCTAAAGCACTTAAAAGACATAAAAGTTAAATTCTCAGACCCTGGGCAACCAATGGTAAGTATTTGTTTCTCTGTGTACTAAAATGCAACTTTATGTATGGTAGGCTGTACCTATTTTATTTATCTTTTATATGTATTTCAGCTTTGTGAACAGTAAAGTTGACATGTCACTGTAGAAAATTGAATTTTCTTTCCTTCTCGTCAGAATTTCACTCTAGAGTTTTATTTTGAATGCAATGACTTCTTCTCAAACGAACTGCTGGTAAAAACATACAAGATGAGGTCAGAACCAGATGAGTCGGATCCCTTTGCCTTTGATGGACCAGAAATCATGGGCTGCACAGGGTAAGAACTGAACGTGTAGTAATGTATCCCCTAATTACTGCTGCTGCATTAGCACAGACAGTGCTCACATGAAATGCAATGAAGAATTAGCTTCATTGCATCACGCATCATTATTTCATTATAATTCCTTTTTTAGTTGTCAAATTGACTGGAAGAAGGGAAAGAACATCACATTGAAAACCATTAAAAAGAAACAGAAGCACAAGGGACGAGGCACAGTGAGGACGGTTACCAAAACGGTGCCAAATGATTCCTTCTTCAATTTCTTCACTCCTCCGGAAGGTAAGCACACAATACCTTATTTACATCTCTTTTCAAATAAATTACCATGCTGGGTCAACCTAGGTTTCACAGCCCTTGATGGTACATTTTGAATCAAAGTTGCATGATGAATCTTACCAATTTATTTTCAATTAACTTCAGTACTTTTTTAGCTGCACTGTGTGGCGGCTTTAGATACACCGCTGTATTCTTAATCCAAAGCAAGTGTGTCCATATCCGAGTGTTGTATGTAGTCTAGTCTAATTTTTAATGTGCTTTTCAACCCTATTGATGAGGTGATGGTCCAGTTTCTTTTTTTTTTTTTTTTTAAATTTGCTTTGACCATACTAGCAAAAGTTAATGTGGAAACCTGCATTATAACCTGGGGGCAGTTTACTAAGTTCTTTTTGTTTTTCTTTTTACAGTTCCTGAAAGTGGTGAGCTGGTAAGTGTAACATTTACTCCAGGGGGAGGATGGAGGGGGGTTACTGGTGAGCAGTGTGGACTAGTGGTTAGGGCTCTGGACTCTTGACCGGAGGGTTGTGGGTTCAATCCCAGGTGGGGGACATTGCTGCTGTACCCTTGAGCAAGGTACTTTACCTAGATTGCTCCAGTAAAAACCCAACTGTTTAAATGGGTAATTGTATGTTAAAAAAAAAAAAAAAAAGTGATATCTGTATGATGTGAAATAATGTGATATCTTGTAACAATTGTAAGTCGCCCTGGATAAGGGTGTCTGCTAAGAAAAATAAACAATAATAATTAGGAATAGCAGAGGACCTAATACTGATCCCTGTGGTACACCACTGGTTACCTCACTCCATTTTTGAGGTTTCTCCTCTAATCAGTACTTTCTGTTTTCTACATGTTAACCACTCCCTAATCCATGTGCATGCAAAGTTTTGTTTGAGAACTAATCTTTTATGTGGGACTTTGTCAAAAGCTTTCTGGAAATCTAAGTAAACCATGTCCTATGCTTTGCAATTATCCATTGTTGATGTTGCATCCTCAAATCAAGCAGGTTAGTTAAACACGATGTCCCTTTTCTAAAAGCATGCTGACAGTCTCCCAGGATACTGTTACCATATAGGTAATTTTCCATTTTGGATCTTGTTATAGTTTCCATAAGTTTACATATAATAGAAGACATGCTTATTGGTCTGTAGTTACCTGGTTTGGTTTTGTCTCCTTTTTGTGGATCGGCCCAGGCTTCTATGGCTTAACTTCACAGCAGGCCCATTTTGCATCAACACAAGATTAGTAAGTCGCCCCGGATAAGGGTGTCTGCTAAGAAATTAATAATAATAATAATAATATCTACAGTTATTAAATTTGATAAGGTTTTTCACAAAGAAAGAAAACACACATGTTTTAGTCGTTGCCATGGTTATGCTCCGATTACGAAACACCGTCTCGTGAAGTGGTAATCAACCAGCGTCTGACAACCTGAATCCAGGATTAACGGGTGAATTTTAGATTAAATCTCGGATCTGCAGATCCGCCACCAGTCTTGATCTGCGCAACAGAAATGAATCCAGGATCCAATCTTGGATTAGTCAATCCTAGATTGGGTCGAATCTTGATCTCTGTGTGCAATCCACCCTAAATCAAGGCATTCCTCCCTCCTAGTTGGTGCCTTGACATTGTGTTAGGAAGCAGTCATTTGTCCTTCCACCATTTCAATTTCATCTGTTGTGCTCCCCACCGGGTTTTCCCACTTTATATGGGGGAAGTTGAAATCCCCCATTAGTATGGCTTCTTTTGCTACACGCATTTCTAATGTCATTGTATAACAGATTGTTTTGCTTGGCGTCTGAATTTGGCGGTCTATAGCATGCTCCTATTGTGCCATTTTAGAATTTTTGTCCTTTTATTCTTACCCATATTGATTTGGCGTTTTTGTTTTCATCGTCCAGATTTAACACCTGGGCTTCAAGACTATTTCTTATGTATAGCGCTACTCCTCCGCCTCTTCTGTCCTGCCTGTGTCCTATACAGTGTAAACCCACTAATATTAGATTCATCTCCCATCACTCTGACAACTGTAACACCTATCACACCTATTACTTTTGTAGTGGCTTGTAAGAGATTGCTGCTATACAGTAGCTGCTCTTTGCCTAGCAGGGCTCTCCTGTAAATTTAATATAAACTAACAGGTCATTCTGAATATCTACCTCAAGATCTGTGCATGAAACGGCAAAATAATTTCCGAGTGAATTTACAGGATGAAGATTCCGAGGCAATCCTGGCAGCTGACTTTGAAATTGGTCACTTCCTCCGAGAGCGCATCGTCCCGCGGGCCGTGTTGTACTTCACAGGCGAGGCCATAGAGGATGACGATGATGATGTGAGTTGGTGGTGGTGGTGGGGTGGGGGGGTGTTTTTTTTTTTAACAAACCTTGTATATGGTGATGAATATCGATTTCAGATAAAGCATGTGGTGTGAAATTGTACATAGGTTTGAATAGGGTTGTAGAATACTTTAAATGTGGGACCCAAACACTTTTAAAACAATTTTATTTGTTTTTTGTTCTAGTATGATGAAGAGGGAGAGGAGGCAGATGATGAGGTAAGTACATTCTTGTTGCTACTAAAATGACTATTTACAAATACATGAATAGTCTATCAAATGTCTTGTTTTACAGTGTGTTGCCTTTCTTTGTGATTTCTGTGCCAGCATAAAATTCCTTGCAACTTGACATCAGTCTTGACTGCAGCTGTTTTCCTATGTAAATATTGGTCCCCAGTGCTTGGAGCCTGGCAGACCTGAATACCTTAGTTAGTTTCCAGTATCTTCTCGGTTGACTTGCCCCATTTTAAATATGAATGGAGGATGTGTGTTTTAAGGCTTGATGACCAGCTAACAGGGTGGCATAGAAGCTACTGCTGTGTTGCTTGGAAGGCATTTCTTGGTGTATGTGTACAGTGTGTGTGTGTGTGTGTGTATATATAAATGTATCTTGTTTAAAATAGGAAGGAGAAGAGGAAGCAGATGAGGAAAACGATCCTGATTATGACCCCAAGGTGGGAATTTATTTAGTAAAACAACAATTTGGTTGAAACATTTTTATAGTGAATTCAACATACAGAACACATACTGTCTTATGCATTCCATTAGCATGATGATTTAATATATATATATATATATATATATATATATATATATATATATATATATATATATATATATATATATATATATATATATACACAGTACTGTGCAAAAGTTTTAGGCAGGTGTGAAATGCTGTAAAGTAAGAATGCTTTCAAAATAGACATGTTAATAGATTATATTTATCAATTAACTAAATGCAAAGTGAGTGAACAGAAGAAAAATCTAAATCAAATCCATATTTGGTGTGACCACCCTTTGCCTTCAAAACAGCATCAAGCATCAATTCTTCTAGGTACACTTGCACACAGTTTTTGAAGGAACTCGGCAGGTAGGTTGGCCCAAACATCTTGGAGAAATAACCACAGTTCTTCTGTGGATTTAGGCAGCCTCAGTTGCTTCTCTCTCCATGTAATCCCAGACAGACTCGATGATGTTGAGATCAGGGCTATGTGGGGGCCATACCATCACTTCCAGGACTCCTTGTTCTTCTTTACGCTGAAGATAATGACTTTTGCTGTATGTTTGGGGTCGTTGTCATGCTGCAGAATAAATTTGGGGCCAATCAGATGCCTCCCTGATGGTATTGCATGATGGATAAGTATCTGCCTGTACGCCTGTACTTCTCAGCATTGAGGAGACCATTAATTCTGACCAAATCCCCAACTCCATTTGCAGAAATGCAGCCCCAAACTTGCAAGGAACCTCCAACATGCTTCACTGTTGCCTGCAGACACTCATTCGGTTACGCTGTCCAGCCCTTCGGCGAACAAACTGCCTTCTGCTACAGCCAAATATTTTAAATTTTGACTCATCAGTCCAGAGCACCTGCTGCCATTTTTCTGCACCCCAGTTCCTGTGTTTTCGTGCATAGTTGAGTCGCTTGGCCTTGTTTCCACGCCGGAGGTATGGCTTTTTGGCCGCAAGTCTTCCATGAAGGCCACTTCTGACCAGACTTCTCCGACAGTAGATGGGTGTACCAGGGTCCCACTGTTTTCTGCCAGTGCTGAGCTGATGGCACTGCTGGACATCTTCCGATTGTGAAGGGAAGTAAGCATGATGTGTCTTTCATCTGCTGCAGTAAGTTTCCTTGGCCGACCACTGCGCTCACGGTCCTCAACGCTGCCCGTTTCTTTGTGCTTCTTCAAAAGAGCTTGGACAGCACATCTGGAGACCCCTGTCTGCCTTGAAATTTCTGCCTGGGAGAGACCTTGCTGATGCAGTATAACTACCTTGTGTCTTGTTGCTGTGCTCAGTCTTGCCATGGTGTATGACTTTTGACAGTAAACTATCTTCAGCAACCTCACCTTGTTAGCTGAGTTTGGCTGTTCCTCACCCAGTTTTATTCCTCCTACACAGCTGTTTCTGTTTCAGTTAATGATTGTGTTTCAACCTACATATTGAATTGATGATCATTAGCACCTGTTTGGTATAATTGTTTAATCATACACCTGACTATATGCCTACAAAATCCCTGACTTTGTGCAAGTGTACCTAGAAGAATTGATGCTGTTTTGAAGGCAAAGGGTGGTCACACCAAATATGGATTTGATTTAGATTTTTCTTCTGTTCACTCACTTTGCATTTAGTTAATTGATAAATATAATCTATTAACATGTCTATTTTTGAAAGCATTCTTACTTTACAGCATTTTTTCACACCTGCCTAAAACTTTTGCACAGTACTGTATGTATATATATATATATATATATATATATATATATATATATATATATATATATATATATATATATATATATATATATATATATATATATATATATTAACAATTTTTTGAGAACTACATCATTTTGGGGAGGGTCAGATCTGCTTGACTAATAAAGGATTGGCTGATGTAGAAACTATTAACCTCAGGTTGGGGGGTGGGTGGGGCTTCTCCATAACCCTTTGACCAGGAGAGAATCATGTGAGCCTGTTCACTGAACTTTAAATAGAATGCACACGTTTCAATATAAACCACATGTTACTTAATTCTACTAAATGCACAGACGTCTCTAGATTTAGACTCTCCAATAATTCTAAGCTTGTTCTAAAACGGTTCTGTTCTATTGACTCTAAACTACTATATGCCTTTTTATTGTTTCATCTACAATCACTCTGCACTTTGTCAGTTCCTTTCTGAATTTTTCCTTGCTAGGTTTAATGACGTCTGTAGAAATAACCCTATCCCAGTAGGTAAGGCTAATTGTCGGTTTAACACTCCTTTATATTTGTATGTGCTATTCCACTGTACACTTTGGACACTAATGTTGTGGTTTTATTTTCAATAACCCGCTTTTGCAATAGTACTGTATTTCTTCTGTATGTTGAAGCTAGTTTAAACTCTCAAATGGGTTTGGTACTTGCAACTGCATAATGCACGTCTAAAGCTCTGCTAGTCCTATGTAGCTGGACATTATGGACTTTTTTTTTTTTATCCTTCCTGGAAGGATTGAGAGCCTGACTGGACATATGTGCAGTCATTCTAACCTTGAAAATAAAAAGAAATACGTTTTAAACTGTTTTAACCTAGCCTGGATGGTTTTTCTTCTGTTTTCAGTTACAATGTTAAAGATCATGGTTTCTGCAACTTCCAGAATAGTAAAACCTTTGCAAGTACCACCCATACCATAAATCCTTGACCATTTTAGGGGGGTGGTACAATTTTTGTTAGTCTTTTGACATTTGGGGGGGGGAAAAAAAAAAAAAAAAAAAAAAAAAGTCCAACTGAGCAGGTTTAGATAGGCACACTTGTACTAAACATTTGGAGTTTAATGCATTTTCAATGTGTTTTTTCCTAAAGGGATTTTATGTAACGTTTTGTGTTCTTCTCCACAGAAGGACGCAAATCCACCACCCGAGTGCAAACAGCAGTGAAGCCTGTGTATGTGGCCTTGAGGATTAACTGCACTGTAACAGCTTATTAAACTAAACCTAGTTACTTACAGCCTTATACTGTTTTGTATTTTCTTGTTAGAAATAAGTTTACATTTCTTTTTGTTACAAAATCATGAAGGGCCAGTTTCAAGCCTCGGCTCATTCTGCATAGTATTTTAATAGAATTATCTGTAAAAACAATACATACAATAAAAATAAGTTAGACTGCAGTAAATCCATCTTCAAAGGAAAGCATGACATTGTTTATTCACTGCTAAATAGTTTGGGTTCTTGTGAAGTTTGTTGTATTGCTTTTTGACAACAGCTGTGGAAAGACTTTGTAAAAAATTCAGAGACCGATTATTTGTTTAGCTCTATTCCTCCATTAAAGAACCAACCCTTCCCCCCCAGTTGTCTGAATGGGTTTAATATGTCTCTGCTTGCACTAGCTGTGCCACCTTTGTTATAGACATGCAGTGCTGCAGTGACTTGTAATAACTAGACTATTAAATATCATATTCAATATCTGGCTGTGGTAGAGACCGAACTGCATAGCCACAAAAGGAAACGAATATGAAATTGAAATGTGTACATACTGTCTGCTCGTTCGCAGTGGTTTTTGTTTGTGAAACTGACCTACAGAAGAAAAAAAACAAACAAAAAAAAACTTAGTCTCCACATTTAAGGTTATTGTGTACCACTCTGGGTGTGAATAAAAAAATAAGTAAAAACAAGTTTTGTGTTTTTGTCTGCAATTTCAATTTACATTCCTGGGGGGGGGGTTAGGACAAAACAAGTCAGTCTAAATTGGGCTTGCCTTAAGAACAGCTTTGCAGGTGTCCTTGTCAGACTTTTTGGGTCATACATAAGCACAGAGTATCTAGAACTGTACTAATTCAGCACTAGTGTATTAAAGAAGTTAAAATTGATGTTCGAGCTCAGATGACTAAAGACTTAATTAAAAGCTATGTTTCTTGCTAGTTCTGGAAATTATGTGCTCAAACGTATGAATCGTTTTGTGATTGTTTTGCAGCAGTAAATGAAGTACCCTGCCAAGGCTGTCCCAGAAACCGTGTAGCATACCAACTGCTACAATGGGAGTTTGTGGGGTGTGTGTGTGTGTGTGTGTGTTGCTTTTATTTATTTGTTTTATATGTCTGTCTTGTCAACATTTCATGAGTATCATTTTAATATGTTTAACAATTTCCGCCATCCGTATTTGACAATATAGACCCCCTCTTCCAGGAAGTCTGCAATTCCAGCTGGCTTTTGTGTGAACTTTGTATAAATATTGAGTGCAAATGAGAGAAACTATTCTTGGCTATATGGAAAGCATAGGCAAAATGTCCTTTAGGTACTCAAAAGCAGTTATTGGTTGTTGCTAACCTGACTTTTAAGTGGTCTGTGGTTTTAAAGACATGCATTCAAGTTGATTTAAGGCTGCAATATGACGCTTGTTGATTTCATCAGACTTGTGTGTTCCAGACATACAAATAGAGACTAGACAACAGTGGTGTCCTCATCCACACTATTGATGGAAACCAGAGGCGTTTGGTGCAGACGTAGGACCAGTGACCAGCGACGAGTCTTATGTTGCTGCGCGCTCACTTCATAAAATCACACGCACAGCACTTATCTAGCTTTGGACCCTGAGAAGAAGATATATATTTTCTGGATATTACAACTGCACCGCCGCAGAGATGTCAATTACCTGCTTTGCGTATATCAGTTTGGACGGCAGGAACATCCTATTGGTTAAGAGAAGCAAAGGGCTAACTAGCAATAGCCAATCGAGTGCGTTTTAAGACATGCAGTGCGCGTCCACCGATTATTATGAGGAGACGGCGCTTGCAAATCTTTTGTTATTATTTCTGACTGCATGTTAATAGCAACAAACACAAAGGAAAGAAGGAAAGGTAGGCGGGATCTAGAGGACTTTTTAATACAAAATAAATAAATGGGAATAAATTGTATCCATTTTTTTAGTACATAAAACATCGATCACCGTAGTTTACCCGCGTGTTTTTATTTACCACTGCCACCAGGACATACTGTGGGGTTTTGAAAGGGTGTCGATATCTATATCGCTTTTGTATTTTAACTATCTAGTAGAGGACCGCATAGTGATGAACATGTGCATAGATAATTCTATATTGAGAGTATCGAAATTCGGGATGATTGCATGCGCCTTTGCAGTATACATACAGTACATACATAAATATTTGTGTATTTTCAATTGTGGTTGAGGATGTCAATGTAACTGACCTACGTGTTAGTCAATTTAAAAACGATTACCACGCTTAATTAGGATTCAGAGGCGGTTTTAACCAAGACCGCATTTGCCATTAGAAAATTAAACCTCTCCATTCTGTAAAATTGGTTCCTACCCTTTTAAAATTATAGAGCCATTGTACATGTTTCCCACATGGGAATTATTTAATTTGCCATTACCATAATGTGACTTTAAATTGTACTCTTAATGCTATTTCGAGTCTCGCTTGTAAAGCTCGTAGAAATGTGTGTGGAGAGGAATGCGGTCGTCAGGCGTCCTTGTGATTCCTTGACCTGCCACGAGGGGGAGATGCTACTGTATAGAAAACAATTGAAATAAGCAAAATGCTTTTATTTCAAATACAGTATGTGAAAAACGTGTTCGGAAATCTGGAAACTCGGAAATTATCAATCAAAAGCTACTAAATGTTCAAATCCACATTGTCTCCGTGCACAACGCCCACGGAATACGTGTGAAACTGCATATTTTATTAGTGTATTATTTAACTTAAGCTTTTTAGTTTGTTTTAATTTAAACAATAGGCTATTACTACTTTGCAGTACTTGTGTAATTAGAATAACATATAAACCCGTTATATCTGGACCTAGTTAATGTTAACTGTGAATAAACAGCTCTATATATATATATATATATATATATATATATATATATATATATATATATATATATATATATATATATATACACAACTTGATATATAACTTGATTATGTTGCGACGAGAGTGGTTTCAAAATCCTAATGGCAACATCTCCAGATCCGCGATTCATTGGCCCTGATTGAATTGTCAACTTCCTGACATTTTAATATTCGTCGTGAGGTTCTGGCAGCGCATGCATCCCTATTATAATCGTGGTCCACTATGAAAGGCGCTATATAAAATAAAGATTGATTGATATGGTGTTGTAAAGTTTCAGAACACAGTAACGTCTTGTTGGGTCTCTTCTGTATTTTAAAAGGGATATTTAAAGAGGGAGACTTCAATTGTCTTAAGTCTTTCAGTAGAAGGTCCAATTTACCTCATAAATAATGTTTCTGTGCCATGGTTTACATTAAGAAACTATTATTATTATTATTATTATTATTATTATTATTATTATTATTATTATTATTTACAGCAGCAACACAAAGTGGCTATTTTGACTTTATCACCTGACCCTACTTTATCTAGGTAATTCAGGGGGAAAAATGAAAACGTTGATTAAAGGTTGGATATTTGTGCTGAACGCTAACGTGGGCAAAAAACAACAACACAGAAACAAAATAAAACTTTAGATATGTGGACCCCTGTTATTGCTGTAGGTTTCGGGGTGTATGACTGAAACTAACTAGGCACGGTTACCTTAACGAACCGCTTTCAAATGTGTCCCATGATCTGAGCGCATAAACTTAAACTCCATTAAATCCACACGTGATATACAGTTTAGATAAATAACCCCAAATGCCCGTTCAAATGCCGAAATTCTGCAGGATATAAATGGGTATTAATCCGTTTTGTTCCAGTAGGCATATTGATTGTGGTTTTATTGGCCAGTGTAGCGCCATTCAAATTCCGGGAGCTCTACAAACCGTTCACCAAATATGCCACTTACACCAGAGCCATGTTAATTGTGTATTTAAAGCTGATTCAACGATGTGCATTCATGAACCCAGTTTTTTTTTTTTTTAAACAAAGACTCCCAATTGGAATCACAGTGTATTCTGAGGGACAGATTTGGCTCTTTAAAGCTGCACAGATCGAGTTAATTGGGCATAAAAATGGTGTGGATCTTTAAATGAAGCTCTCCTCCACCTTCTTATATCCGACTCTGCTTGAATTTGACACTTGCCACGTGTTTGTGAGGACTCCAGCTGCAGCCAGGCCTGCCTCTCCGCTGGGTGTCAGTCGGGAGGCGGACCACAGGAAAAGCTCGAGGAAAAACCGAGTCCGACTGAATGGGAATCAGACACAATTCTGCAACTGCTGCAGACGGCCAGTGGAACTCGAGAAGGAGGGAGGGAGGCAAGCTGCTACTAGCTAGCTATAAATAGACAACAACAGTGTACTTGTATGTAGAGCGCTGATGTTGACACAGTTGAAACAACAGCGTTTATATTAATACTTTTAAGTCCGGATATTTTTGTGGAGATTTACCCCTTTCTTGCTCAGTGATGTTTGAAAGCAGCGTCAAAGTGCTGAAAGAAGGTCTGATGGAGAAAAGGAGCGATGGTTTGCTTCAGCTGTGGAAGAAGAAGCGCTGCTTTCTAACCGAAGAGGGGCTTCTCCTTCACCCACCGAAACAGCACGACCAGCAGCAACACCAGAATCATCACCAAATCACGGCCAGCGAGCCCGGCAAGATCAAAGAACTGCTCTTTTCCAACATGAAGACGGTGGACTGCGTCGAGAGGAAGGGCAAATACGTTTATTTCACGGTGGTGATGGCAGAGGGCAAAGAGATTGATTTTAGATGCCCCCAAGAAGAAGGCTGGAATGCCGAAATCACTTTGCAAATGGTACAGTATAAGAACAGACAGGCTATCCTGGCAGTGAAATCGACCAGACAAAAACAGCAGCACCTGATAGTAGCACACGGACACAACATCATCAGGAACTCCCTAGCGTGATGCAGAGGCAGCAAGCTGGGGCTGGAGCCCGAGAGCCGCGGTAAGCATGTGCACCAATAATAATAATCGAACTCACTACAATGTACATGGCATCATGCTTTTTGTTCTGTTGGTATGTTCCAATTGATAACATCTGGAATTGTAAACTTTTTTTTGTTTGTTTAGGGTTTATCATTTATTTTATTGGTATATAGCACACATTATATAACATAAACCGGGCCCGTTATTTGAAGTCTTTTAATTTCATTCACATTAAACCCCAAATTCACAATTAACAGTGCTATAGTATTGCAGCATGTATTAATTGTACAGTGGCACAAAATACAAATTTAAAAAATCGAACAATTTTTGTATTATTACAATTAGTTTCAGAATTCCCACCCACGAAACAAGTGTCCTTAATTTACCTACAGTATCGTGCAAGAAGTAGGGATTTGTATCTGCCATTTTTAAAAAGTTGATTAGCTTTTTTAAAATTGACAATTAGAATAGGCTACCGCTGCACGGCCTGTCTCCGAAAAGCACTTTGATTTAGGACCGCCATTATTTGTGGTGATCTGTCAAATGCATCCACAGTTAATTACCCTGAAATGTATTTTGTTCGCAGGTTACGAACGGGGCACATTCAGCCAGTGGAAAGATTCATGCAGCTTGATTTTTTTGGCTTATGTTGATCGATGGACTGAGAACAAGTCACCATAAATTCGAGCTGAAAAACTGGCAATTCATTTGAGATGGAAACAACATTGTGGAATAAGACATCTGTTTTCACAAAGCTTGCCGTTTTATAGACTATAAACTCATTTATGAGAACTACGATTTGAAATATTCACACTCAGCATGGAACGAAACGCGACATTGTATTTTAATGTATTGTATTTATTAGTTCATTATTACTTGCTATACTATGTATGACATTGAATGTAAGAACGTAGTCTGCTAATGGAAGTATATTGTTCTGCTCTCGCCGAATCCACTTGAAAGCTATCCTTACCGGTTGGCTAAATTTGAAGGATGAGACTAAAAATGTATATGGCAGTATGGCACAAGTTTAAACCGTTAGTGTATTATTAAATGTTTAAGATCAGCTATACTATGCTGCACCTGTTACGCGTTTCCTGTAAAACAAACAGCCGACAAATATACAGTACCATTTATCCTAAACAATTATTCAGTTCTTTCTCAAGGACATGAATGTTTATACTCACTAATAACCCGAGCAGGTTACTAAAGTAACTGTTCAGAATTAACCAAAATGTAACGCGTATTGTTGTCGGGGTCATATCAAACAATAAGACGAACCAAAGACCTGCATATTCTTACACTGTACCACTTCTTTTAAAAAGTTATCCTCATAGTTTGGATGCGATTTCAACAAAAAACCGCTTCGACAGGAAACAACGTTGAAACCCTTACCAAAAAAACGTCTCGCTTTTTGAAATGAAGTGTCCGTGTTAATTTAAAATAAATGAAACTCTGTTGTCCCTATTAAGGTAGATTCATAGGCTTTGCCGTTAGGTTCATGGTGAATATGCTACGATGGTCTCTAAACTGTAAACTGCTACTGTGATGTAACAATTGTAGTTGGCATTCCAAGCACAGCTGTAATAACTGTGATGTCATTTCTTTGTTTCCTATATACTGTACTTTGGCACTGACATGTGGCTCTGTTACGGTGTGAGAGCTATTTTCATACCTTTCAAAATACATTCCATTTCAAAAGAACAGTGTGTGATGTGTGTTTAAAGTTTGTATTCCAATCAATTTCACAACAAGTAAGTATGTAAGTTTAGGAACTATGCAACACAGGTGGCGCTTGAGAGGAAACAGGTGATGGCATAAACTCCACTCTAAATGTGTAAATGTAGTTCCTATCAGTGGCTGCTACTCCAATAATACAGATCCAGTATTGCTTACCTGCCAATGAGTCTGTTTAAGAAAAAAAAAAAACATTTAAATTTGAAATAACATACGTACAATCTTATAATACAAACATATTCTCAAATATTACCCAAAGTGAAGGTCTAAGGCTTATTCAATATACAATAATGAAGAGTTTATTTTACTAAGTTAAAAAAAAACAAAAAACATTTAAACCGACCACATCTTCTGAATGTGAACAATGTAAGTTATAAACTGAGAACATTATGTTTGCATTCTGGGGTTGCGTTGAAATGAATGCAATATGGCAACACATTCATGATTACATTTCTGATATTTACAGTGGAAGGCACCCAGTGATATACCTAGCTTCTGCATTTTGGGTGTAGCATCTTGTGGGATCCCATTTATTAGAAATGATGTTAATATTGTCTTAAGTGATTGTTTTTTGATACTCAATTCTTTGTATTTCTCTTTTTGCAATAGCTCAGCCCAAGTGTAAAATCATGCAATTATTATACACGGTTAAGACTTACTATTTGATTTGTGTGTGATTGCTGTCATTATTTAGACATTGAAACACTGTTCAGCTGGATTGTTAGCCTTGTAAGTTTGCTAACATATGATCTATATAGAATCTAGTTTCACTAAGACATACTGTGTGAAGACAAGGGTACTCACTGTCCATGGTGTGCTCGTCTAAACCCCCAATGTCATGAGCCCCGTTTGAAATCACTTGGCACTTGCACTACTTCAGTATATCACTGAAAGCTCCGAGATAACGAAACAATGTTGACATGAAGGTGAACTGAAAACTCAACAGCAAATTACAAGCATTCTTCACACGCCTGTTATGATAGCATGGGAAGAAGCTTTTCTTTCTGAAGAATTAATCAATATTCAGTGAGGTAAGTAGCGAAGCTGATTTAGCAAGCCTTGCCCATGAGAAGCTATTGATTTACACAGGCTAGCTGTTAGTTAAATCAAAGCAGGGTAAGTCCATGGGTCCCGAGCTGCGAACTATCAAGGCTGAATTAACTTTCCTTTTTTACAAAAAAAAAAAAAAAAAAGGGTGGTGCAAACTGGCTCAAAGTGTACTGGTGAGGTCATTTCTACTTTCTTGTTAACACAAACCATTTAGAATATATTATAACACAAAAGGAACAGTCTATATAATAATTCTTAAAGATATGTGTATTTTCTTGTTTGCCCAGCAAATTTCCACTTCACTTAATAGCAGTGTACATCATCATCATCATCATCATCATCACCATCATCATCATCATCATCATCTGCTCCAGCCACTTTCATCATGATTACATTTCAGACGCGTGCATTTGTTACTATGCTATGTTGCTATGCTTGTTAAAGCAATTCTTTTTGGCTTTTATATTGTCCCTTAAAGTTTTTACTTTTGGGTGCCCACTTTACCTAGGTGCCCACTGACCACTGTGTTCACGTTCCTTCTCAGTCCCCTTCTCTACCCTTTGAACTAACCCTTGTTCTAAGTTCCAAAACAAAAGGGAGATCTCAATGGCCTTGTCCAAAAGCCTGAAATGTGCAAATAACTGAGCAGTTTTGTATTACGGAATAAAACATAACCAGTGAGATACAAGGTAATCATTTACTTGTGTTCTGCTGACAGCAAAATAAATAAATAAATAAATAAAAACACCTCAGAGTAAAGCTTCAGTGGTTTTTAAAGTCAGCAACATTCTCAAAGGGAATTACTGCTCGTGTGCCATTCTGTGATATGTAATGCTTTTTTTTTGCTGTTCAAATTTTTGTCACACCAATACAACTTTTGAAGGAATTGAAACCAGCCATTTATTATGTTGTCATGTTGCAGTGTTGCCATTTTCTTTGTAAGTTCTTTGTTGGTTTTATAAAGTGCAGTTTGATGGGGGTTCAGTTGAATAAACATATAGTATTTGGTATATAATTCCCCAGATAAAAACATACTATGGTACAATAGAGTCTTAACACTTGTACAGTATAATTAAACCAGAGGCACTTTGGTTTACAGGACACAAATAGACATGTAGTTACATTCTAATAATTGAGTACTGACCAATGATGGCTGCTCTTACACTGTAACTATTGTGCAATTAAATGGGAATGCCTTGTGTGCAACAGTTTGTTACATGATGTAATTACATTGTAATATCATTGGTAGTTACACAGTTATTACAAGGCAATTACATAGATATAGAATCCTGGTGAACAAAACCACAACAAAACAAACCTACAAAATAGTCGTAGTTTACAGTAGAAACCATTTATAAGGGACTTCTATTGTTTGCAAGTTAAGTGCTGCCAAACCTTGTTGGTACAAATATTTGGGGGACAAATATTCATTTATGGCAGCAGAGATGACAAACCTGTGGCCTCAAATTAACGGCAGTCCACCGATGGCTTATATGCCAGTCAGACCTGAAGATTAGGTCAGGAGGCACTCTCAGTGCAATGGTCAGTCATGTATTCAATTATAACATCGAACACTGTTGGATTTCTGTTTGGTAGCCTTGTTTGGACGTCACCAAATATTTCAGATTCTTGTCAAAATCTATAATAATACATAGTAAACCTAATAAGTTATCACATAGCTAATGAGATCATTGTCTTTTCTGATGCATATTTTCTTTCATATTCGTATGTACTGTAACCTAATTATATTAAAGAATGCTGCATTAGAGGTCACTGCAAAATGCATTACACGAGTTGAGATGATAGAGGAGCACTCAAAAGGAAGCAAAAACACATTTTAAATGCAGTATTTAATGAAACTACCATTTAGTCATCATAGGTTAAGGGGTACTGTGAAGCATTTCGGTTTTGATGTCTGTCACAATTATAAATTATAAATTGGACATTTTTTTATTAATGATGTAAGTGAAAATAGCAACAACATACAGTTTTTGTTTTAACATATCTCGCTTTCAGTAAAGTTTGAAAATGCCATTGGGAAACCATTAGAATGCTAGTGTATTACTCCACAGAAACCGTAGCAGTACTGGTGCCATAAATACAGTAAGCCACATCATCAGCAACCAATGGCAACACAATGGATTTGGAGAAAGCACTTCTGATTGGTCTGTGAAGAAAGTGACTTGTCTTGTAATTTAGATGAAATTTAAGATAGCTGAATCAGACACTTTCTTGGCTAGCTAAAATATATATATATATATATCAGCTATAAATACCTAACCACATCCTAGCCAGCCAGCTGTCTCCGTTGTTCAAGGATGTAAATCACTTCATGACACAACTTATCTCTCCAGGTGGGCCACTAGCCCCTCCTTCTGATTCCACACCTTCAATGTAAAGAATAGAACACAAAGTGCCTGTGTGAAGACAGCCTCCGTGTGGGCCAGCTCTTGAAAAGAATGGCATGTTTATTCAGGTTTATTAGCCAGATTTCACTCCTGCCCTTGTGAAATTCCCTTTAATCTTCTCAATAACTGGAATAAACCATTTCCTTTCATCTAGAGACATAAAAGGCAAAGGCATAAACTGATGCACTGTGCTCCATAAATTAAAAGGTAGCTGCTGCATAAAGAAGTTAAGCAATAAATGGTATAATAAGTATTACTTAACATAGTCAGCTGATAAAAAAAGCTTGTATCTGTGTAAAGGACTGCCCAGTGTTATAAATTGTATAATGATTCTTGAGAACATTTATAAACAAAGAACAAGCTATAACTTTCATTAAGTATCTCAGAACAGCAGAAAGCAGAACTAGTCTACCACTGCAGTCCTTGCTCTCCACACACAGTTTAACAGTCACCCAGCTTGGTTTAGTTGACTGTGAGGCTACTTCCTGTAGTCTTTCACAATTGAATGAATCTCCCAGGTCCACTAGTATGCTCCTGGCATCTCTGACATTTACAATCAACTCGGTAAATACTTCACACGGACTGGCCCTTTACAACTATACAGTTATATAACACACAGAGTAATTCAGAACTCATAATAGCACGGCCAACATTTCCACTTCAGAGGGGAGGGCAACTTGATAGAGTAATTCAGAAACCATAACAGCACAGCCAACATTTTCACTTCAGAGGGGAGGGCAGCAGGGATCCCACCAGCTCACCTTGCAACATAAATACAAATGTACTCATCCTGTCGCCCATTATTACACAAAGCAGAGCCCTGCATTTAGTTATTTAAATGGCAGCTGTTCAGATCCGCTGCAAGATGTATTGAATAGACTCCCATATAAAAAATACACAGCTTTGTTTACTGTCCATACTGTGTGCTGTAATTTTTGTTTTAAAGCTGAATGATGTATTCCCATGTCCCTTTTACATGTGATCCTTTATCATTTGGCAGAAAAGAAGCTATTTTGATCAAAAAATAAACTATTTTTCCTAGAACAGAATGTTTGATGTTTTACTAAGTTTTGGAAGAAAAAAAAAATAGCCTGCTTGACAAGATTAATGGTCATGTGACTCCAGCATTGTGTTAATGTTGCCACCATTATCGTTACCACGGCAATGTTTTATTAAGAACCTCTCTCTATGGAAAGCAGTAGATTTGGTGTGCTTCATTAACTAAGGAAACATTTACCACGTTGTGCTAGTACAGCAGAAACATTTACTAAATATCTTGCAAAGCCTGCCCAATTTGTAAAGGCCAAGTTTATAATTGCATGCCAGAGTAAACAAATTAGCCTGGGATTTTGAATACTGTACATTTCATTGGGTAATGAGTCAGTCAAGCAGAATTTTAAAAGGGACAAAATACTTATGCGCTTAAGACAACTGTTATTTATATCATGTACTTAGTTCATAACAAAAACAGGATATTACTTAATGTCAAGACAAAGTCTAACACTTTGAAACCAATGACACATAACCCTCTTACTGAAATAAACAAATGCAAATAAATCAACAAGGCCTGAGAAAACATTCCAGTAGTTGACACCATGTTGACATGAAGATTATCAGACCAGATTATTGTTACCAGTACTTAACATGGCAATGATTGAAGTATTAATATTGTATTTCTCTTCTTTTACAGGAGACAACTGTTTTGCTTTATACACCTCAACTCCAGTATATATAAAGTAGGACTATCTTTACTGTATAATTGTATTACTTTGAACCACAGGTGGAATGGCTCAAATCAGTCTGTAATTCTTACAGGGGTATCAGCATACATGCAGACTTGTACAGGGAACTGTTTCAAGTGTGTGATAAGAAATGAAACAAATATTGCTAGATCAGCCAAAGTTCCTCTATCGAAGTAACAACCAGCGCCATCTAGTGAACAAAACACATATGTGCATATAATACTTCTGATCTAGCCTACATACATTACATGTCTATGGCAGACATCTAGAACTGAAGAACAGTTCTGGAGTTGGGGGGACAGCACCTTTGCACAGACTGTGTTTCAGTAGTTGCATTACACAGAAGGATTATTAGAATAAAAAAAAAGATAATAAAATGTCATTTGACTTTTCATGCCAATTATCAGCTGGTAAAAAAACAAAACAAAAAAATAACACTGGATTTCGTTGAAGTTCTGATAGGGTTTTAAATGTTACTTTAGTTGGAGGTCCTTCAAGGGCGTTGCACTTTTCCTTTTAACCAGTGTGATATAGCCTGGGTTTTCACGTTGTATATGCCATGTAACGCCTGGAGCTCAGTTTTGAGAGTACAAACTAAGTCTAAATGTTTAAAGTCTTGAACCTTGTTTACATTATCTGGCCCACTCATTGTTTATCACCATGTTCAGCGGCTAGGGAGAATGCTTGTTCTATAAATTCATATTGTTGTTGTTTGAAAACAGTTGGACATGACCAGGCAACCGTTGCTATGTATTATGGGAGTGCCTGGGAAGCTGGAACAGCAGAGATAAACAGAAAAAAGAGGAAGAAAAAAATTTGCTCCATCATCTTAAAATAAAAAGTCTTTGTTAATTAAAACTCAAAGGACACTGAATGTGTTCTATCATTTGAGTCTGTTTCTTTCCCTACCTACGTTATATGATATGTAAATGAGCAACTAATGTAACATAAAAATGAAAGAACTACAAATACAAATAAAACCAAATAAGGCAGTTTATTCACTGAAGACAATGACTGGTGGCTCTGCAATGGTCATCAGTGTTATACTGCATTGTATTTCACTGTGTTTACTTTATAAAGGCTAATCAGTTCTCAAAGGGAATCACTATTTTTCTTTCCAAAGAGACCACATTTATAATGTTAATATTTATGACCCTACAGTGATTTATATTAAACCAATATGCAGACCCATTTCCCAATACTCTACTTGTTGGAGGGCATGAAGGGGATGAAGAGTAACAAGGAGCTGATATGGGAGTTTTAAGTAAAGAAGAGGAACTGTAGAGTTAGAGTTAGACAGCTGTAAAATTATCACAATTCATTTAGGGTTTATGCTTACCCATGGTTAACATATAGACTAGATTAGACAAAGACACTGTGGCTCATTTGCGCATGCAATCAGCTTGATTGAGGGGGTGGTATTTGAAGGAGAGGTAACCAAAGATTCAAAACTTTTTCTTTTCTTAGCATATCAACAGTTTAAAAAAATGTACAGAAGATATTCTATCAAGTAATGCAACTTTATTGTTTCTAGCTGAAGACATGTATACGCAATACTTCCCTTGAGAGACAGCTCCTCTCTATTGCCTCTTGTTCCTGGAGATAGGGAAGTGAAGACAGTTTTGGAATTAAATTAGCGCAGGCATGAGGAACGTAGCCAGACCAGATTTGTCTGACCTGCATAGAAATGAATCATGACAGGTTAACACCCCTGGTATTTTCTTTCACAAGGGTTATTGGCCACATGTTGACGTGATCTCAGTTTCTTGTCTAAAAGTAATTCTCTGCCCCCAGCATTAGACCACAGTGACTCCAGGATGGATAAACCACCCCTTTACTGGAGCATTACCTGAGGAGTAAACAAAGAAACATTATCGGGCCTTGCTGACAGGTGGATCGTCAAGGCTGCTTTGTGGCCAGTCCAGTCAGAATGGTGAATGATGTAATCTTCAAACATTTGCCTAGCTTTTAAGAAGTCGAATGCATCGAGCAGCAACAGAGGAAGTACACGAAATGGGAAGGTCAGTCTAATAACAAAATAAAGTGTCCTACTAATACAAACACTCCCCAGAGAAACCTGCATGGAGAGAAGAGTGGAAGAGAAGAGAGCAGCAAAGGAATCCAGGGGGTAGCATTGAACACTTACATGGCATACACTATAAGAGGCTGTGTCACATATTATTATGACCTTTGAGATGATCTTTATTTAGCTTGAGTTGATACACAGTAATTAGAGACACAATGTAAAGCTAAATGTATTAATCACATATGAGAAAGCAATATCTTATCCTGTGTTCAGATGTGATCCCATACATACAACTTGACCTATTACCCTATACCTGTGTAGTGTTCTGAACTCTTGTGGGGGGTACCTCTATACACTATTTTAGATATGCCTATCGCTCTGTTTTTATTGAAATTAATACACATTAAATATGGACACTTGAAAACGTTGTCATGAAATGTGTATTTAATTATATGCTGATGGAAGTTGTTATTGTCCACATTTCTCTGTTTTCTGTAGTGAAGGAATGCTCTTTGTTGATGTTATAGATATTTCAGTGTAGGCCTACATACTAATGGTATTGTTCTTATTTTGTTGCTCTTCATTCACTGTAATCTGGAACTAGAACTGATTCCTCCTTACTTTATATTTGGTGGGGTTATTGTGGTTGTCTGCTGAGTTAAACTGTTTACAACATATTTCCTAGACATGTGGGTTAAGTACTAGAGTCCATTCTTCCTACACATTTCCGTGCCATGTCAATGCTAATTCAAAGCAGCATTTTCTTGTTGAATTATTTTATTCCTTAATTAATTTCATGCTTCCCTAGATGACACCATATTCTAGGAGATGACCTATGCATGGTGCCGAAGTGTCATCAGCAATTTGTCTTGCAGTTCCTGTTAAGTTCTAGCCAGCCATAGTGCTACAAATTGCCTTTGCCAGTTTTGTTCTTTGTCACAGCTAGCAGCAAGTCACATTCTTCTCTTTTTCAGCTCGTCAGTCATTTCTTGGACGGGTGGTCTCACATTATGTTTTGCCCTAGCTCCCCCTTATACACTGTACTCATCTACTTACAGCTGCACATGGAAGTTACAATTTTTACCATACTCTGCAGTATTGAGAAATGATGCAGCTTGCACAGCTTGTAATTGTATGAAATGAATATTCTTATTTTATTTCTTAGCAGACGCCCTTATCCAGGGCGACTTACAATTGTTACAAGATATCACATTATTTTTTTTGCATACAATTACATTATTTTTTGCACATTATTTTTACATACAATTACCCATTTATACAGTTGGGTTTTTACTGGAGCAATCTAGGTAAAGTACCTTGCTCAAGGGTACAGCAGCAGTGTCCCCCACCTGGGATTGAACCCACAACCCTCCGGTCAAGAGTCCAGAGCCCTAACCACTACTCCACTCTGCTGCCCTTCCATGCAAGGTGAGGGACAATGGTGCTGGATACAGTCAGGCACAGAGACCACGAGTTCAACAAGTGGGGGGCTATTCAAGGTCATGAAGGGCAAGGCAATGTTGCCTTCGTTGGGCGTGAAAATTCAGAGGCACCAAGGCAGTTCTAGGGGGCAGAAAGGCAAAATATAAATCTAATCCAAGGGCACCAAGACAATTCACACACTAACTGTTACAAAAATAAAATATAGGTCACTTTTCCATTGGTATAAAATGGTATAAAAATGGTATAAAAATACCCAGTTTAAAAACAAACTTCATAATGAAAAAATACAAAGGGTAATTTAGCAAAAAATAAATATTCAGGGTATATTTTCCTAAAGTCTGTCACCCTGTTAAGAGTTAAATATAGTGCTTGTCTGTGTCCTGTAATTAAAGCTTTTTAAAAACCATCTATGCCATGTGATTCATTTAGGGTAAGCAAGTGCAACTGGATTTCATATGACAACTTGTCCGCTGGTGAAGCAAACATTTAATCAGTGCATTTTTAAATGCTAAAAATAATATCCTTTCAGCAATTGAGATTTTCTCGGAGAATTGGATATTATTATTACAAGGCACTGGTTCAGATTCATGGAAATCGTGAAATCCATGCTCACTGTGAAAAAATACAGCCTTAGTGATACAACAACACAAATAAGCCATGCCAGTGAAGGGAAAGTTAAAGATAGATTGTCAGGCAAACTGGCCGAAGATTTACCCATGGCTGGAGTGTAATAACGAATGGGGTCAAATGAGTTGTTCGGTCTGCAGTGTGTCTGCACATCTGTAGTTTGCAAACCGCTGTAACCTGTATAACCTGTACAAACCATACGGCTTTGAAAAGAAAAAAAACTCGAAATAGAAACTTCCTCAGGCAATGGAGAGTGATCTGCACCACAGTGATGAATTATGGATTTTCTTGCATCTTGTAAAGCGCTTTGTGATGGTGGTCCACTATGAAAGGTGCTATATAATAAAGATTGATTGATTGATCGATCTCTCCTACTCGTTTCATAAGGCAGAGCCACTACTTGAAACATGTCACAATCATACATAGCTACTTGCTGTTATTTATTTATTTATTTAGTGATGTAAGGATTTGAGCAAAACTAATAATTATCTACCAATTTGTGTGTTCGTTTTTAGCATTGATGTTTTGCGGGGAATAACACCGAATTACAAAACAGCAACGGTCATTGAAATGGCTATATAAATTAGCAATGTATATACACTGAAGACATGGAAGTAGCCAGAATGTGTATTGCACGTTGCATTTTAAAGTATTGCAATTTTAAGCATAGCATCATATCTCCTTACCATATATGATCACAGAATATGTGATTATGTGTAATGTGGTATACGTTATATGTGTTTTTTTCCTAAGCTGTAAATTAAAAAAAAAAAAGGAAATTTAAATATAGGTCTACATTATTTGAAGGATATTCACTTGTATGTGAAATAGCCGAGAGCGAAGCATCCAAAACAAATTATGATTTCCATTACATGAGAGTAGATGTTAAAACTTCATGCTGATTTGAACTTGGCTCTCGCCAAGATAAGCACCAACTAAGACGTAGCTTCACAGTAAACTAATGTGATCCATCTGTGTCTCCATCCATTTGCGCTTCCTTCCATATGATGATGTAAATATCCTTCTGTCTGGTGTTGATGGCTGAAGTGTAATGCTGGCTCCAGGGATCAGCTTATTGCCTCCCTAGCGCATCAGCACACACAACGGCTGCGATGCTGGCTCCGGGGATCAACCATAGTGCAGTTGCTAAAGAAATGGCCTGAAACCCTTCTGCTGTTTGATATTTTTTGGTGAAATGCTTAAATAATCCAAACACAGTGGAATGCAAACTGTACAAGTGGCTCTTAACATATGAAGGCACAGCCAGGTTCTGCAGTACTTGATGTAAGTTCACATTAATAATATTCATTTAATATTATTATTATTATTGTCGGGGACGAATTGTTGCGCAACCATTTCTTACCTGAACATTAGGCAAATCCTAGAACACTTCACTGCCGCTTTAGACAGCTCGTCTTCCTTCTTTCTTTTTAAACTTTTTTGAGTTAGCATGGAGCTTACAGACGGAAAAATCACACAGTGAGTCAAATCTTTCAAATCAAATTTAAAAACATATTATTTTTGAGTTGGATTGATTGCACAGTGAGTTTTTGTTGTTGTTGAAGTTAGAATAAGGAACGAAGTGGTTATACTGTGGCCTGTATAGCTGCAACTGATCTCGGGTTTTCTTATCTCCAGGGTCTGCGGTAAGTCTCCACTGACTGGACTGTCTGCTGTCTGACTCATGACTCAGGGTGGTCAGGCTACGGTTTATTTTGGTGGTAACACAGTTCTTTCTTAAGGACGTATGCATGGCCGGACTGTCCCGGAGTCTAAGTTAAATAGAGCCGACTGAATAACACTAAACGAAGTACTGTAATACCTTATCCAGAGCTAATAAAATAAATTGTAGCATTTTATTGAAATTCCTCTCTCAAAAATACACTTTTCCCAGGTGTTTTCTTTTATTATTTTTTATTGGGAACGTTTGATAAGGTAAAAGAACAAAATATGTAATTAAAGCAGCTAGCAGGTATGAAAACTCATATATTAAAGTGCATGGTACATTAAACTGCACAGAGTGAAATGAAGGCAAGTGTGCAGCAGATGAAATAGTAAATCATAGACACATCCAGACACACAAGACACAGGAATGAGACTCTGACAATCACTAATCACTTTGGTTCACAATTAAATTTGTGTGACAAGCATCTAAGTGCAACAATATGGTCTGTAGAAGTTTAAATGAGGTCTATTATCCCTGATGGGTAGCAGCTGTGTGCTTTATGTGCTTAAAAGCCACTTCAGTTTTATGCTATTTGTTCCATGGTGACAGCGTAATTAAACCCCCCATACTGAGTCTGTTTGCTGCTAATGTGCTCAGATACCCCATGTAGATAAATTGAAAACATACTGTATACAGCTTTTTACGAGAATAACCAACTGGAAAATAAAACAAGCGTTTTTATGCTCATTACTGTTCAGATCACTGCAAAATTAGATTAATGTCTGAAATTGAAAACCAGTAAGAGGATAATTATCAAGTACTGGATTTCAAATGGAGCAGCACATAGAAGGTAGTAAGAGACAAGTGTTTCACTTTGTTAGATTTACTCAGAGATCTTCACAGGATACCCATTTCTTATTCAGCCTCTGGCAATAAAACATCTGTCTTCACCAGTATGTTAAAGGTATTAGCCTTGATGTTTGTCTACTTCTTAGATGATATCCATTACTTCAAATTCAGTTTTAGGTAAGGTAGTTCAAGATTAGTTGTAATCTCGCTCTGTAAAACCAGCGTTTGAAATTACTTACAAACTAGTCAGCATATTTCTGTGCTGAGACAGTGTTCTGTTTGTATTCTTTAATCCTCAAGGTTCACAATGGGAATGAGAAAGACTGATTTTAGTATTGCTATAATCCAGTTCCCCATATGAAAAAGAAATTGCCCCTGATGGTCAAAAATAGTCAAAATGAGGCAGGCAGGTAAATTATGTCAAAATCAAGCATCTACAATCTTTATACTGGTGTCTGGGAAAATCTCCCATAAGCATAACCGTCATACAGTGTGTGTCCTATTCCGATGTGAAGGAGGATAGCAGCATCCCCTTCAGAATTGCACTCCTCAGCGGACTCAACACAGGGACAAAGTACACACAGAACTCGGAATGGGTGAAATTCCCCCACACCTTTTACAATGTTACTCACTTCTGCTGCACCCACTGAGGCTGGCTTAATCACAGCAATGACTGAGACTGCTGTGCACAGATACACTCTCTGATAGACTCTTCAAACATATTGAACCCATATTTATACAGTGACTTGAAACAGGCCCATTGTTCCTCTACCCACGTAAACAGGACATCCACGTATCCATATTTTGATATCTGACAAAGTGTTTTACGAGTGTTTGTGGTTATGGATGACAAAAGTATGCAAACACAGTCATTCTTGATAAGGTTACTACTGAGTAAAAGCAAGGTGACAAATCGGGGAGATCTAGTCGTGAATATGGATGCATAGCCAAGGCAAAAGGAACACATTTGTCAGTTGTGTTATAGTTAGTGATGGGTTTATTTGCGCTGCATGGCACTGGATCCCAGGTGCGGTACCCTTTTGTCTGACAGGCAATAATTATCTAGTTTGCAAATGATGAACTGCATAAAAAAAAATGCTGCAAAAAAGAACTCTATGTACATAACATGTATAATAATAATAATTAAAAAAAATAAATGATAAAAGTGTTCTGTAATGATGCATTTTAGAATGCAACATCTATGAGTAATAATAAAAAAAAAATTCTCAACCCAAACCGTGAAGCGCCAAAAAACTTGAACTTGCCTCTCCTGTTTATCAGATTAGTCGGCCCACCACGGGTATCGTTCTGACCTGAAGATTATGTTCAAACACGGCTAGGCAAAGGTCGGCATGCAGCTACCGACACCAACAATAAAGCACAAAACCAACAAGCAGAGGAGAACTGAAAGCTATTGCAAATCTAGGTCAGTATGTTGGGTCTAGAAACAAAAATACTATCCTTCTTTCTTAAAATCAGATCTGGTATCTTTTTGTTTACAAATGAACCACTGGTTTGTGAGGTATGTTCAGCAGTGTGTGCAATTCTGCTGAGCAACGCACTGAATTTAAGTCATGGTGGTGCCCTTTAAACAGAGTACCAAATAACAAAACAAACTGATAAGAAGATAACTGGTGTTTTTGGCATTTTATGCCAAGTCATCATGGTTTTTGTTATTTGGTACTTTTTAAAAGCACCTATAAGGCTAGCGGCAATGGAATTAAAACTGAACGTAGGACTAGAGCCACAAAAGAGTACATTTTGGATCTAAAGCTGTACATTTAAAAAAGCAATAGCAAACATTCCTGCTAGGTCTGGCCTATTTCTTGTGTGTTCTAGTTTGAATCTCTCCATCATTAATTATACTGACAGCCCACAAAATAAGCTTGACATAGTTATCAAGGCAACAGGTTTTCAATAAGATGTGGCAATATGTATCTGCCACTGAGTAGCTTAAAGTGGAGATACACAAAAAATGATTAGAATGGAAATTAAAATACAGCTTTAAAAAAAAGCCTGTTTGTTCACTAGACCGGTGAATCTGTACTTTCTCATTGGTCATTGGAAAATTACAGGAACCTGCATGCTCAGCAAACATTTCAAAACTCTAAGAAATGAGTTTAGTCAGCTTGGACCTCCTGCTGATCCTTTGAACTGAAGAAGGAGTCATCATAGCTCCTGGGGGTGGGGGTGGTGCATATCCCCTGCACAGTGGAGGCAGGAGTATACTGTATACACTGGTCAGTCTGAACAGCATACTTTAGGTTTTTGCATAGAGAACCGCTTAATTGAGAGTATCAGAATCTGAGGCTCTATAATAATAATAATAATAATAATAATAATAATAATAATAATAATAATAATAATAATAATAATAATAATAATAATAATAATAATAAACTTTATTTTGTATAGCTCTCTTAAAAGCAGTCATCTCAGAGCGCTTCACAATTAATAGTACAGCAATAAATAAGCAGATTATACATAAAAAAGCACAAGGAAATAAAGCACTCATAAAAATCATAAAAACGCCTTTCTAAAAAAGTAAGTCTTTAAATTAGCTTTAAAAACACTCAAAGAAGCTGAGTCCCTGATCTCTAGTGGAATAGAGTTCCATAATTTGGGGGCATAGCAACAGAAGGCCCTGTCGCCCATAGGGCGCAGGCAGAGCAAGCGGGACACACAGCAGTCTTTTTTTCTGATAATTTACTTGCAGGGCAGTTCATGGCTTCTGTCAGCCTGAGTCTGACAATAAAAGCGAATGATCAAATAATCCAGGAATAGAAAGGATAAAGAGCTCTGTGTTCTTGGTCACATGATCAGGGTACAAGATCAGGCAGCCCCGAAGGCAGTGGAGAGGCTCAGGAAGAGATCTGCCCTTTCCTGACATCACATTCTGAATAAAGAAATTACTATTGACATCTGGAAAACAGAACAAACAGTTATGATCTCTCAGATGACAATACAGCACAGCGCACATGCTGCTGAGAAACATTCTAGTTTGTAAGGCTTTCTTTCTTGAAAATAAGAATCAGTCTTTGAAGTTGTTTATCATATATGAATAGTTAACACATGCACAAACTGAAATACTGGTAAATATACTGGGGTCTATTCAGTTGATCTAAATTGGCAGTGCAACACCCCCAGTGAATGTGAGAAATACCATATTTGTTCTATTTCTTACTGGTGTATTTCAAGCAGTGTTTCATGGGGACCAGTTAATGAACACACTCTGGTATACCAGCTGTACTTCGAGAGAAGACACAGGGCTGCGATAAACAGACTGATAATTCACACTAATTTGCTCTGAAAGCACTCTGAAACTCCTTGTTTAGACTCCAGCCTTGTTTAGACCTACCACTGATAAGATCATTTGAATAAACCCCACTGTACCATGGTCAACTTTTATATGGACACCAAGAGCACTCCTGCAAAAATACATGCATGATGAAACTTGCGAGACCATCGACATGTGAACCGCATACATTTTACTCCATTTATTACACCTGATCGGAATGCATTACTGTCCGCCACATATAGCTCTGTGTCAGAGGATATGAATGTGGTTTCTCTGCTAAACTGATTATGATAAACTCTGGCAGTACAACAGGGTTGTTCTACACAATAAATGATGTTTATTTGACTCAGAAGTAAACCTTTTCCAGAGGGGGAGAACTCAGTGAGGATACGCCTCTGTGAGTGTGTGATAAATGGAGTAAGTATGGACTTATGAAATCCAGTGCAGGTTCTTCTTTGTATTAAACATCCTAGGGATCCATAGTTAGGGAAAACAGCTTTTTCCTTTCCATCAACTGCAATAGGTTAATAATTAAAGGGAGTTGCATTTTCACTACAGCTTTTTCAAGTTATTGATTTACCTTTTGTTTATCTGAAATAATCATTGTAGTCCATTTAGTGTCATCTCCTCAGCTGTGCTTTATTTGCCATTCTGTTATTGAAGAATAACAGAACGACCTCCAGGGTATTATGAGACAATGGGAGAGCAGTGTCTGGTTGCTGTATATTTGGGGTTAATCTTTTCTATTCTAATAATATAAAAGCAAATTATATCAGCTTATTTCCAGCTGCTTTTTTAGGAAACCTTTGAAAATAGAATGTAAGTACGTTTCTTCAGGATTGCATGACAATTCCTAGAAAACTCTCTCTCTCTCTATATCGCTTGAAGATAAACATCTGTAACTGTTTTACATCTAAAATTATATAAAGAGAAATACATTCATATTGATATAATAGCGGAAACAAATCTATTTATATGTAAGAGTGCAAGACATTCCTACCATTCTAGAATGACATTCAAAAATCACATCCAAAAATTACAAAACATTATTAACCTCAATATTCCTAATAACCTCCTGGTATTAATAGGACACTTGTATTATTATATGCCTTTTGCCTTTCACTTGACAATGTGTTCTGTGTACAAGTGCTGAGCCTCTATTTGTTTCCATAGAAAAATCTTATTGAATCATTTCAGAAGTGACCTGACCCTAGCCTATGCGTGATGGTTCCTCTGAATGCTTCTGAAATAAACTCTGTTCATGTTTTCCCTTGTGAGTCTCCCCAGAGGCAACCTTATGAGAAACTCCTGCCCCAGTATCAACACTGCATTCCAACCAAGGGTACAAAGCGAGTCCTTGACTCGCAAAGCAATCCTGCGTCACAAGAACACAGGACACAGCCTGCAGTGTACAGAGACAACATTTTACCTTTAAATACAGAATATTAAAAAATGCCAGAGCAGAATTAGTTCAACTTTGCAGATACATGTGACAGAAATTCATTTAAAAAAAAATAAGAACAGGATGTATATGATGGGATTTTTTACAAGTTACAACCACAAATTAAATATTTACTATGAAAGTTTCACCTTTTATGAAACTACCGATATGATATGTTTGCAGAAATTAACTTTCATTGTTAATTTTTTAAAATCCAATTTTGCTACTTTTAAGGTCATGCATTTGCATCCTTGTCTTTTAATAACTTCAGTCTTCAGTATTGAGCTGGCAACACTCTATTTTAGGGATCCATTATAAGTGTATAATAACTATACTGCAAAAGGAAAGCAACCCAATACAATTGGTGAGCCAGACATATAAAGACAGACAGACAGATAGACAGACAAACAGACCTGAAAAGACTATATCCATTATAAGCGATTATAAACAATAGCAAAAAAAGTATTCCTAATCATCTTTTATAATTGTTAATAGCATAATTAATAACATGTTTATAGATTGTTTATACTCCCTTATATAACGGATCCCTAAACTAGTGTTACCTGCATAGGATTCCATACATGTGGAAAAAAATTCCAAAGTAAATATTACATTTTTGGCAAGATTTCTATCCTATAGAACTGTGTCTTTTCAGGGCCAGTGAAGTTTAACAAACAAATGTCAATTAGTGCGTGTTATTAATGTAGAGCAACACATGTGCCCTGCTGTTTCACCCCAGGACTAATAAATAACCTGACAAGTCATGTCAGCTGGCTGATTGTTTCAGTGTTATATTGCAGATTGCTGCTGCAGCCACTGCCGGTCCCCAGCTTTAATGAGACTAAATGAGGGGGCTGTGTGAATTAGGTGTGTATTGGATTTAATAATCTCACACTACAGACATGATAAGAAAAGAAGAATGTTATGCTGTACAGTAGTTTTCTGTATAAATCAGTAGGCTTTCATTATACTGGAAGCAGTGACACTGCATTATAATGCTGTCAAACATCAAGGTGAAATCCACTCATTTCTTCGTAGGTGTGCAACATAATGAGGTCATTATTCAAGTAACAGCACAAAGAAACGCTCTCAGTTTCTTCTTGAATCTCAAGTGATTTACCAGGCTTCCTCAGGCAAAGCAGCAATAGTTCGAACAGATGGGATTAGTTTCATTCTTCCAGTGCGGTTTCTGCCAAGGAGGAGTGTTTATTTTGACAGCAGATCCGGTCAACACCAGAAAAGCTTTGTAACATGAAAAATAAATGCTTTCTTTTATTTATCAGGTAGATTTATACAGTGTTTCTGTATGGTTACTAAAGCTTTCTCTTGCAGAATAGAGCTCAACAGAGCCCACTCAATCATGTAACCCAGTGCAATGTATTGATATTTCTAAGGCTTACTCTTGAGAACGGATAACCTCTGCAAAATACCCAAAAGGAGGTAAACCTGCTGCTTTTACATAGCATTCATACAAAGACTGCGTAGGTGTATTTTCAAAACGTTGACTTTTGTCTTTAATTAAGCTTGAAAGGAGACTATTTTTTTTAATCAATACCAATAATTTCTTGTTTTAAGTTCATTAAAGGTTTCATTATAGCCACGCATTTTATTAATTCCAACCACAGCTGTAGATGTTGTGGTACCAGGGGAACCACTTCATTTGTAGGTTGGCAAAATAAATAAATCAATCTTTTTTTGATATGCTCATGCGTCACCCTGAACTGCTAATCAGTGCATTTGCTTTTACTTAAGTGTGTGCATTAAGATTTAAGTTCAACAGATTTACTGGATTGCGCAATTTTACAAACCAAATTCAACCTTCAGTGCATTATCCGTCTACTTTAAAAGTACAAATGTAGAAAAAAAACATTTTTGAATTCCTTTTAAACACAGTGCTTATCATATTTCAATTAGGAGCATATTAATAGTTTGAGAATGTAGTCCTGTGTGTCTCATATTGCACTGCAATTACACTGTAATTACAAGTGTTATATAGCAATGGCATTGTAAATAAACAACCTTGTCTGAAAATACAGTGTAATCACAGATGAAACGCCATTGCAAACATTTTATTTTTCTAATTAAACACGTTGTTGCATTGTAACTATACAAGCAGGTGTAGTATAATCACATTGTGTTTCCATGGAATATAGAAGTGAAGTGAAGTTTACATCTATACAAGCAGGTGTGTAATCACATTGTAACCAGAACCACTTTGGATTTAGGTCAAAACTGGATCAAAATGTATGGCACTACCATTGATATACTTACCCAGAGATTACTTTTTAATTATGGCACTGATATCCTTATAGCGCTGTGGTGTCCCATCACGGTCCTGGAAGGATATTCCACTCCAGGTTTAACAGGTAACATTATATAATGAACTACTTCAGGGTCTGAATACAGGTTTAATCTGTTCAATTAAACACTTTAGAACAGGACTGGAACAAAGACCAGGAGTGGAAGGGCCAACATTGGACACCCCTGTTATAGCTGCTTTTTAAAAAGTACTACATTTGCAGGACTGTAATAACCTTGTGCAATTAAAAGATAACAATGCATGCATGTCAAAACACACCTTTATCATAGGTACTGTTTATTTTGATAAAGCTGCTACAAGAATAGCACTGCCATAATTATAATTGAATCCCAGGGACAGTGTAAGAAAAAAAATGTTTAATGTACCAAGCAAACACTTTATTCATGCTGTTTAATCAAGAGGTTTGAAAGAAGTGGGGTGTGAAGGACAGTTTCATTGCCTCTATCCTTTTAAAAAATAAATAAAAGCATTGCTCTGAGGTGGTGTCTTTCCCATAGGATTTAGAGACGAGTGCTGATGCTGTGTTTTCTCAGATTACAAGATAGGAGATAATTAAGAAAAAAAAGAAACAAAACAAACCATTGCTGACCTTTTCACCACCAGACCTTATATACAAGCTGTCATCTGAAACTTCAGACAAAAGGCTAAACTGTGACATTAATCAAATCTTACTGCAGCTTTTTATTATTGCTGTAGGGTCCATTTTTATGTAAATACAAGATGAGAAATATGGCAGCACTGAACGCAATTCTTTTCCCTAATTTACATTTTTTTGTTGCTCTTAGAAGCTGTTATTTCCAAAAAGGCGCCTCATTTATTACAGCGTTTTGAGGAAAATATATATATTTTTTCTGTATGTTATAACAATGATTTTTTGTTTGCTAAAATATAGACTGATCTATTGGTGACGCGTTGGATACAACGTTTGGCCTCCAATCCATACGTATTACAATTGTGAATCTAAATAGGGTTTGGTCTTATTTTTTGTGAGCAGCTGCAATTCTAGTCAAAAGCAGCAACCACAAAGTTCAGAAGTCACAGGGTCACTTGATAGAATGGAAGGAGGAAATGAAATACATGCTAAAATGCATATTGAATTATTTGGGCTAAGCGGATAAACAGAACCCAGTTTTTAGTTGCTGTACTTTCTGGCTACTGCAATGAAACACATGTCATTTTTCTATGACTGCCAACATACAGGACGTTATGGAGATTGAGTGTTTCAGTCTAACCTTTGTTCTGCATACTCCTCTGTACGTAAATATGGCTTTAAGGCAATCAGACACACAACAGAGGGTGGGTTTGACATCATTACCACACCCTCCAGGGTATTATAAGACAGATGGTGTAACTGAGTGACAATTGTGTCTAATCTAACATAGCATCAGACACATGTAACTTTTTCAGGACTACTGAAATGAAACTTAGTAATAACATTAGACAAAGACTTTGACTTTTGTATCTTAATAAGTGTTACTTATCTCTCGATAAAAAAACTAAAGTGCAATTTCATAGTGACTCAAACCTTCCCACTAATATATTGAGTTTTCCTTGCTGTTGTTTCCGATAGTTTTACTTAGTTAGTAGGTTTTGGAATCCATAACAAACATCTAAGAGGCACTTGTGCAGCTGTAAGAAGTTTTTTCCCCCCAAATAACCCTAACCCTTTGTTAAAGCATTTTGTTTTAACAAAAAAGGTTTGTAATGAATTGGCATCTCAGCCCATTGCATTGAATGGAAAGGCAAGGGCATGATACAAACCATACAGTTCAAAGCCGAATGTCTCAACCATTCAACTGAACAGCAAGCTCTGCAGTCTAGAGGTACAGCAGGTACATGTCTTATGCTGATATCCGTATGATTAGCTCATCACCCGCTAGGAAGAGGATCCATTGCAGGTTCAATAAGTTTACCTGGGTTTCTGTTGACTGTTGACATTCATAAATACTGCTGATCTCACAGGTTTAAACTGAAGTCAGCAACTGAGTACAGATTCTCAGCAGTGCTAGCTTCAAATGGCATGAAGGAATTGATGGAGCTTTCCATTGTACTGTGAACTCACTTATTCAGCAAACACGCCAGTACCAGGGATTGGCAAAATAACCGAATAATGAATTCACAATTGTTTTGAATTAAACGGCAGCAATATGTAGTACAGTAATTGTACATTAATATTTACCATTGTCTGACCAACTTGTATTATGCTGAAGCACCTAAAAAATAATCACGCAAAATAGTAGAGACCTTACTGAGACACTTATAATAAGAGCAACTTCCTGCTGTGAACAGCCACTAAATATTGAGAATTTACCATATGTGATCAGCAACCCGGGCTATACTGTATGCAATCTGACAAGGAGTCCTGTGTAATACTGGAAGCGCATTTCCTGTTCAGTAGTCTCCAGCCTGCAACAAGCAAAGAACGACCTCCTTTTAAACTTCATTCACACAGCAAGACGAGAGTTTTAGCATGACCCCAAAACCATGTCTCTCTGCTGGGCGCTTAAAAATGAAGATACTCATGTCATCATCTGTACTGTAGTGACAATCCAGCGTCACAAAATGTGAATTAATGCTACTTAGCTGAAACTTGGAAGAACTCCAATTGCTTTCTATTGTGTTCAACGTAAAGCTTTAGAAACGGATATCCACACAATGAAAGCTCTTAGCATGAAATGGCATTGCGCATCACTAGAGAGCAGACTTATCTTTTAATTCAGCCCATGCCCCCTCCCCCATCCATTGAGGCTGATTTTCCTGTCCATGGCACATTCAATATTCAGGAATGGTTCAGCAGCTCCTGTGGTTAATCTGTCCCTCTCAGATATTGCCTTGTGTTTGGAATCAATGTCTCTCCTGCATGGCCTGGTAAACCTGGTGCAGATCAGAAATACAGCAATCAGTCATGTGCATCTGCATGCCTTTGTCAAACTGATGAAGGGAGAGCATGTGATAATAACTATTATCAGTCGAGGTTTGCAAGCACAAAAAAAAGTTGAACTCTAAGATACGCCCTAGGGATCTTACGCAGCTGTAATTGAGTTAAAGGTACCATGGTTTGTCAAAAGAATGATAAATTACTGACCTGGGATCAATTGTAGTTGAAAGGTCATTGTAAGCCCCCTAAGCAGTTTCTAAAAGTCATGACTACAGTTGATTTAACAAATATCAATTGAGTCACATTTATCAATATAATAGACATTCTTTACAGCAGCAAAGACCAACAATATTATTGAAGGGGAAAAAATCGATATAACATGGAGCAATTGAGAATAAACATAGAAGTGTGTAATAGTGTCGAATTATTCATGTTTCTTTTAAGTCATGTCACTGTCAACAGCTTTTGTGATTTATTATTTAAACTGAGAAATAAAAGAGAATATAGGGCTTGATATTCAGTGATTAGTACCTCAAGTGATTCATACCTGAAAGTTATTTGAGTGTTAATTTCTGGGCACTTTCTACGCTAGGCTGTGTTTCCTGTGACGTTTTCCCATCTAGCCTGTCAATGCGGACCTCTCACATTCAAAGGTAAGATTCCCTGTGTAGCCTGTTTGATGGTTTTATTAATCTCCTGTGAAATAGTATGTGATATTGTAACCTTTTAACTAAGTGGACTCCTCCTGCTTCACTGTTTAGTACAAAGAAATAATACATGGCAATGAAGCCATCTCTGGCGTGAAACACAACAGCCGATAGCCTTTCAATACAATTATGGATATTCTACAGCTGCTACCAGCAAGTAGTCCATTGTGATGGTTTGTACTATATAAATCAGTTCAGACTACATGACTGATACTTTCAGAAAGAACTACATATTTGCTTGATTCTCCATAGGTGTATCTGTACAATACAGAATGCAGCTCCAGTGGATCATGAGGGGATACTCACCTCATTACATGAACAGCAGGTATACACATACATACATATACAGTAGACATAACATGTTGATATTCTGCATATTGAATTAAGAAATGACGGGAAAATCTTACTTCTCCAGGAAGTTTTTCTCTTGGCTTCCTTTATTTTGAATGATATGATTTAATAAACATTCACAGATAAGCATTCCTCATCATATGTTTGGATATATATTTTTTTCATTATTATGACACTTCCACCGTGAAAAAAAATCATTAGGCATAGAACTCATTATTGTGGGAATAAGCGTTTAGCAGCCTAACGTTATCTATGGTAGGAAATTTAAAAAAAAAAAAAGTTTTAACAGCCACACAAATGTTTTATGAAACTCCAACTTTTTTGCCAGTCAGGTACTTCCTCCTTTGGTATTATGCACCAGACCTGTGAAAAGAGTTGAGATATATATATATATATATATATATATATATATATATATATATATATATATATATATATATATATATATATATATTTCATATATATATAGATACTGTATATACTGCTCAAACAAATTTAAAGGAGCAAATTTAAAACTAGAATTCTTTTTTTTTTTTTATATATTTTTTAATCAAATATTAACAACACAAACACAATTTGCTTTATTTAAAATATACCTACAGGAAAACTAAATGATCTTTCTCCTGATGTCTAATACTAATGTTATATCTTCACAGATATGCTCTATACTGTTATATGCTCTAAACTGTATGCTCTATACTGTTTGGCAGTTATTGGAACTGCACTAATAACATCTTGTTTGATTGTGTTTGTAGAGAATACAATATTATGCTCATTTACCATTCATTGTAAGACGACGTTGATTTCCTCCTCCGCAATTTTAGTCCAAGGAAAATACGACTGGACTCAGATAGATGAGTAGCCCTATAACAGTTTGCTATGCCCCTTCCTTTGCAGGATTACTGGCTTCCAGATGATAAGACTGCCTACTGTGAAGTTCAGAGGGCTTCATACATGTGCTGTCCTTAATGGCACATGAAATTGGTGCGGTGACATTTGCATAATGATATATATACAGTATATATATATATATATATATATATATATATATATATATATATATATATATATATATATAGATAGATAGATAGATAGATAGATAGATAGATAGATAGATAGATAGATAGATAGATCATGAACAGCAGGTACCTTGGTTAACCCTTGTAGTACATATGAAAATATCAACCCCTAAAAATACCTTGAGGTTAGGATTCAGAGTAGGGTTTTCTGTACATAGTCAAATTGTGTTTGCTTTCTCATGGCACTTATCATAGTTCTGCTGAGAAAGGTGCGAGACTTTGACAGTTCTATGCTCTCCAATCAAGCCACTTTTTTAAAATTACAAGACACAATAACTTGATGGAACATGTTCTTGCTCTGATGGATTCGTGATATACCAGTAATGTCAAACCACTGTATTTTTAAGACCTCTGTCTTCAGCATCCGAAATAAACTAACCTTTGCCATGCTGTAAGAATTCAGAATTTGTTCAGAATTTCCATAGCTGGAAGAATCCTTTTTAATTGGTAACATTCTGTTGTGCTTTTACAAGGATCTTGTCACAAGGAGTGTGTACACAGTATTGGAACTAGTCCTTCTGTTTTATAATCCCATATAGATACGACTAAATGAATTTAACCTTATCTCATTTAATGAACAAGTCATCTGCCACAGAAACGTGTAAGGTGACTTAACAGTCAATTAACCTTTCATTGGGCCAAATTATCACAAGCAAGCTGAGAGGGCTGTTGGCAAGTCGATTTGATTAAGATCCCACTGTGGTTGGAACAGAACTCGCTGGGTTTACAGTGTTGGTCAGAGGTGGGAAATGTACTGTGTATGAGTTCAAATCATATGGGTTTTTTTTATTGGCTAATATGGTTATCTGACTATTGATTTAAAAAGGACTGCATCATACCCTAAATCACAGGTCAACGTGACATATTGGGTCATATTTTCAAAGCATTTACTCCAGTCTTTAATTAACTTATTTTTAAAAAAAGGTAAAATGTCTGTTAATTTTATAAAATTAAAACCAAACTACTAAGTCATGTGATTCAAGTTCTCTTGCGCCCTCTCTGTTTCTTGTTTTGTAACATGTACATGATTTTTCCTCTTTTCAAAAAACAGGAGTTAATTAAAGACTGGAGGTAATGCTTTGAAAATATGATCCATTTTTTTTCAAAAAATACAGTACAGTATTTATTTACTGAAAATGTGCCGAATTTCCTTCATAGAGCAGGTTATTAAAAGACCTACAGCAACTTTATTGCTAATTTTCAAGCTATTACCTTATTTACATTATGCATTCCCTTTGAAATTGAAATGCTTATTTGGGAAACGTACCCACCACAATGAATGCGCTCTGATAATTAAATTTCTCTTCGATAGCACCGAGAGCTTAATTGAGAATCTAGACTTGGACCATTTTAATTATATTTGGTTAAAAGTGTGAAACTATTTGCTTCTTTAATGTATCTTTTGCTCTGAGGTTTTGTAGCAGTGTTATTACAACATAGCTGGCAGAATTATTACATATTTTTGTATTGGTAAAATTCTGTTGTGCTTTAATGCTTGTGTGACGGTACAAAAAGACTCCCAAAACAACTTAAATAAATACAAATAATTAAAAAACATGTCAAGGCACAGGATGTATTCAGCTATCACAAAAGACAGGGGGGTCTATTTGATTGATTATGACCCTTCCTAAGTTTTGCAGAAATAAAATGTTTACACAAGAACCCTCTTGTTGTAAAGATCCTAAGCCAGTGGGCACTGCTCAGCGGTTTGCTATAAATCTGTTGGATTTATAACGTCTTTGTATTTGAAAGCAGTTTGGCTACACTGAAAGTAAAGCTACTGTGAACCTGACTAAAATAAAATTCAATTCAAGACAAAGCACCTAATTTAGCTCTCACTTTTCAGATACCAGCATGAATGTGCTTATCACAGTGCTGCATAGCAAAATAGGTGAGACGATTAGCCTGCTAAAGATTAACTTACATTAGACTTCGAAAGACACTGTTCTAATTGTGCAATGTTGTGGTTGAGTTAATATGCTGGGTCTGTGGGTATCTTTGATTGTATTCAATCGTGTGCAGTTTGGGTCAAGAGACAGCCATGCACACAACTTCTTATAAGAACATAAGAACATAAGAAAGTTTACAAACGAGAGGAGGCCATTCAGCCCATCTTGCTCGTTTGGTTGTTAGTAGCTTATTGATCCCAGAATCTCATCAAGCAGCTTCTTGAAGGATCCCAGGGTGTCAGCTTCAACAACATTACTGGGGAGTTGGTTCCAGACCCTCACAATTCTCTGTGTAAAAAAGTGCCTCCTATTTTTTGTTCTGAATGCCCCTTTATCTTATCTCCATTTGTGACCCCTGGTCCTTGTTTCTTTTTTCAGGTCAAAGAAGTCCCTTGGGTTTATATATCAGAAAAGAAGATTTGTATTCAAGAACTACTAAAAAATGTGGTGTTTAACTTTTTAACAGCTATCATATATTCAGCTTTTCAGAGTTTGCATTGCATATAAATGGCATTGGATCAAAAGAAATATCAGCACCAAATAATGGCATTTAATATGCTATTACCAAACAAACCATGTAAAAAAAAACGTTTTTTGTATATACTGTAAATCAAGACTTTGTATTAAGTTGTGGGCTATGGTTACAGTTAGATTTTATGGATTCTAAAGGCCTGTTTACTTAAAGGGCAACTAATAATAAGGATAATAACAAACATGTGAGATATATAATTGGGGCCTCTGTGTTTATCTATATCCCTTTTGTGTGTTTCTTTGAAGCAATTTATGTGCGCTTTCAGCTTCACTCGCTGCCTTATTACAAATTCCGTATGACTAACCGAGGCTGGCCTCTTGACTGTGCCAAGATTTAAACCAGACCCTTTTGGCATCTGTTCTTTTGGCTGTGCAGTGCAGCACCGCCACTGGAATCCTCTGCCTAAAGATATTAGAGGTAGCTGCTCTGTTTCTGTGTTCAGGGCCAAAATGAAAACACACTTGTGTGGTCATGACTGGACAGAATGGTTTGGGTTTTGTTCTTTTTTATTTCTATTTTTATTTGATTTTATTGTAAGCACTTTGATGGGTTTTTATCATTATTTTGTTTTATTGTTTTTTTTAACAATTTTATTTGGATCATTTATAATGAAAGCTGCTGCATAAATATACATTGTAGTATTATTATTATTATGAGTTCAGAAGCTTAGGTGGAATCTTTGGTGGTAACCATGGCAACCAGGACTGCATGACTCGCATGACTCATGCTGTTGCTGGGAGGAATTAACAGTATAATATTTTTTTTTTTTTGGGGGCTGTCTTGTACTGTAACATCAGATGTTAACTAAACTGCTTGTGTGGTAATTGTGCTGCAGTGTTTAAACCACATCCACACCACATTTAAACGTTTTTTTGTATTCATTATTGCCATTCGTTTACAATGGTAATATCCTTTTTTAAAATGTCATATTACTAGCATGAGCATAAACAAAAAATAAATGACAACATTGTTCATCAGTTCACTGCGGTACAACATGGTAAAGATGAAATGAAGTTAATAAATTGCTAATGTAACGCAGAGCTGGGTAAAGCATGGTAAACTGCCTGATACCATGCTAATGCAGCACAGTTCAAACCACACTCTGAAAGCAGACGGTCCCAATCCTCAGTTCCTGCTCAGTGTTGATTATATAACGCAGGTCTTTCTTTTCTATATACTTTGTGTCCTTTCATCAGATGTATTTCTCTTTTAAATGTATGTGTCCATCTTTCATCTCTTGCTTTATTAACAGTTTACTCCCTCTATTTCCCTAGGGCCTGGGATTAATGTAAGGCACCCATTAAAAAGACTGGTGTAGACTTCTCGGAAATATCTTTTTTTCAGATACAAGAGAAAGCATTAGAAAGCATAGCTTTTGTAAACAGGCTTCAAATACACCATAAAACCCCTAAAAATAGAGTTATTAATTAAACTTAAAAGATTTTCTTTTCTTTATTCCTGTTGACAACTCAGACTTTTCAAAGTTTTTATTTTAATGAGCTAGAAAAAAAACCCCACTGTAGGTGGATGTGTTTACTTTTTCACTGTTCTTGCATTATTTTTGTACTGTAAATGAAGTTTGTTTATGGGGGAACACATTTCTCACAGGCTTTTACTCCAGGGCCAGGATTGAAACAAACAAACAGTTTAGGGATTATAAGAGCCAAATATTGACGTTGGAGATACTGTAAATGTAGCTATACCAGTTGTTCCTTCCTAGATAAGAAACCTGCAGTTTCTCAATAATTATTACAGCCTTGTGATTTCAACGGATATCAGTCTTTTCACACTTTGTCCTTTTAGTTACCTGACTTCACCCATTGATGGAATGGGTAAAGTGGAATGTGATGGAATATAATGCTGTTTAAAAAAACCAAAACTATATGAACATAATTTACATATTTTATTTAACATCATGTAATCAAAGAAACTACAAAATTGTATTGCAAAAGTCCACCGGAATCCATAACTATATGCAAGCATTTAGATTGTACATCAATTTATATTTAACATCATGTTGTAACATTATTAATCATTTGACAAGTTAATTCTATACTAACATGCAAACATTGAACATCAATTCTCAATGATTGCTCAAAAATTAGTATTGCCCACCGCCCCCAAAAGTCTGATCATGGAAGAGTGCTAATGTATTTACGTCGAATGACCTATACATGTAAATAATAGTGACACCCAGTTTTACACACAGCATTTAGACACTGTAACCATGCTTCCAGATCATGATAGATATGGAGTTCTGCATCCCAGTTTCTGAATGCATCACATTATACCTTCTGTATGGGGAGTTGCCAGTGCATGAAATTAGATGTAAAAGTGCCAATACTCAACACAGTCTATCCACACAGATTCATTACGACTGCACAAGCTTATTAGCAATAAAAAAGGGGTCAGTATCTGGATTGTACTGGCTCATTTAGAGCATATGAAATCTTGGTTTCAAGTTTGCATTATCTCTGATAACTTAAAAATTGAATTGGCTTCATGTGATTTTTTTTAGATAACTTTTATTATTATTATTATTATTATTATTATTATTATTATTATTATTATTATTATTATTATTATTATTATTATTATTATTTGTAAATATACAAGGCACTATGTGGTAAAGAGGTTTAAAAGCCTATTTGAAGTCAACTGTTTAATTTTCTTTGTTTTGCAGTTCATACTGTATGAGTAACTGCAGATGCCATGCAATTCGTATTTCATACAAACATCAACGTCTGCTCTGAAAGACAACCAGAAGGAGCAGGCTTCCCTGCAGTGAACTATAGAAGACTCCCTCTTCCACCACTCAGTCTTCTCGTTTCTTCATATTTATTTTGGAAAAAGAACCTGACGCCATCTGTTTACTTTGTGTATTTATTTAAAATATTGAAGTATTGAAAGAGTGTTTATGTACCATCTTTTTCACAGGGATGCACAGTGCTAATTCTTTACTTCTTACAGCTGGGTGTACTTGTTCCAGGTTCACATAGAGCATCAGCAGCTGAGCTGGGAGTGTAGCCTTTCTCTGTATTCCCCAGATCACACAGACCGTGTCGTATTACAGTGGGGTCAGCCAGTATGATAGTTTAAGGCGGGGTGTAAACTCTTGTTCAGCCTGCCTAAGGCAACCTGTAAACATTTAGTATGGGAGGGAGGGATGGGAAGTATTTATAACATCATGGTTTCATATGTCATGAATACTTAACTCTTTCAGCACTGACCAACTTTATAGAAAGATAGACCAAGGTTAACTAATTAAACAGTATCAATGGCTTATGGGCATAAACTCTGCCTGGCACTTTGTTAGGACAAGTACTGACATGGAGTTGAGCTACCGATGACATGACTTGGCATACTATAGATACGTGCTTAATAGTGTCTCGTGGGATGCTAATTAATACAGTCATTAATATTTCATGCCGTTGCAGAGAGGTAGGCAGTGGATCATGAAGACGAATGCAAGTACATCTCAAGCATGCTCAGTTGGAGTTGGTGGTCATGGAAGATGATACAGAGGATGGGTACGTTATCGCATTGACGGTAGCCATCACCATCAGGGGACAATTCCAGCATTGTTGGGTTGACTTGAACGGCACAATGCATAGTTAAAAACATATAACATTTCCATTTAACATTTCCAATATCTATTTTTATATATCCATATATTTTATTTCCATTAGGGTTAAGAGAGTTTAACACAACCTATTTATGAATGATTTTCAAATTTTAAATAGAGTTACCAAAGTATCTTGACCAAAGTAAAATATTCAAATGCTCCACAACACAAAAATAAAGAAGTCAGGTAATGAAAGTCTCAATTCATTCACAATTTTGAACACTAAATTATAAATTCTGTAGTAAAACTAAATGCTTTTGCTAGTGTGTTAATTCTGTTGAGGTTTTCTACCCAGGGATTTCTGCTTTCATATTGTCATATGCTGACACTATGTGAAGGTTTTATTATTTCTTTATCTCTTTGCATACAGAAGCAATGTTTGCTGTTCTTTATGGTGCTTGACCGTGACCAGTTTGGAATAGGCCCACCCAGTCTGAATGCCCCTGGGCTGTGACTGACTCTAATCCTTCTATTCTCATCATCTTTAAGCTTTACACAAGCTGATCTGGTGACTCTGAGTGAACAACCACGCTGATCCTGTTTTCAGAAATAAAAATAGAGAAAGACCTCAGTTAGACCTCCGACTGACTGTACAATCAGCACATGTGGTGGTGGTGGTGGTGGTGGGAGGGGGGTCTGCACCAATAAAGACATTTCAATTACTGTTTTTGTTTCACAGACTACAGTTGAAAAAGTTGAAACCTTAATACCAGTACATTAATCTGTACATTAATATTTGCTAATACAGCTGTAGATTATGAGAGTGTTGATATAGTTTAGTGGTATTACAGGGGATTACAATGTTGTGTTTCGCTGTGCCTGAATTCATGGTAAACAGCAGGAGTGTGGTACCAGAGACTGTCACATGATAAAATAATATTCCATTCTTGTTTATTTTGATTTCTGCATCAGTACTGCTACACTGAGGGTCTAGCCTATTTCTCAAATTAAAAAGTACTTGCAAATCTGTCTTCATAAACAATAAGACAAATTAAGATTTTGTATTCAAGGGCAGTTCATGCCAAAATGATTGATGTTTCTCCATCTCCATACACTTGTCCCATGCGAGTAGCATCAAAGTATACAAGCTCTCACACATCCTTGTCACCACTGAACATATGACCACCATGAAGCTCCTTTAAAAAGTTATCACTGCCATTCAGAAAGGTTTATCACGGAGGGCTGCAGGACAATGCTTGACCAACATTGCCCATGGGGTATACTTCCAAGCATGCACCTTAAAGTCAACTTATTAACTCCCCCATAACCAGCTGTTCACTCAGGAAACTCATGCAATAGATTATTTATTAAAACATAGACTGGACAACACTACTACATTATACATATTTTACACTACATTCTTTGGCCTTTGGCCTCGTCTTTCGAGGTACCCCTGCCTATAAATGAGCTTGTAGATAAGTGGAGAGGCTGACCGTTAGACGAAGCCAAAAAGCAGGTTGACGCTGCAGAGGAGGAAGCAAACTCTGACACACAGTGGGGATGTAATGGATTGAGGTAAGATATAAATCCTTTCCTTGTCGATGATTCGATTGACGATTTGATCTGGTATTGGAGGCACTTAAAATATGCTTGTTGTTTATGTGATTTGATCTAAGGTTAAAGTGAGTTCCCTGCCAGAACCACCACTTTGCTTAATTGGCTCATGGTTCAGGAATAATGATGAGGGTCTGACCTGGTTGCTGAATCCATTCATACATTTCATGCTGCAAATCCAGGTCATTATACACCAATGGGACACGTACATACGAATGGAGGGACTGCAGTGGAAGAAAACATCAATTTCTGGTCTCTCTACCATGTACTGCTATGGAATAAATCCTAAGGGCACGTTTCACTTGAACAGATCTTGTCAGTTGTTAGAGGTGGGGGAATTTGATGGATAGATATGGCATAACACAGTTTGTTCCAACAAGTAAGGAAACACTTTATTTCAAAGGTGTGCTAAAGCATGATGTGTTTGCTGGTCAAAGGGAATAAAAAGCATGTTCTTCCATACTTAACATCTTACCTCACACATATACAATGTATATATTTACTTTTTGTCCTAACACATTTCATCCCTCTCGCTACAATATACAGTAAATCCGCGATGCGATGCTCAGTACTTAAATTGTCCTGAAAACAAAAGCGCTATTGCTTAACTATAGCACAACGTTATCTGAAGAAACAGTGTGCTGCTATTCAAAAACAATAGCCTTTGTTTCTATCATCCTTTCCCAAGCCTCTCTCCTCTCATGGCTGTAGTTTTAATATTGCTTTCTCACCTTCCTACAAATAAAACATACTATACTGCCTCTTTCCCTAAAGCTTCATTAATTATTTCTGTCACTTGTCACTAAACCCCTTCTGCTACACATTGAGGGTATTAGAATGACTCTCCTCCTGGTATTGCTTCATGTTTTGTCTGATGTGAATTTTTATTATACTATAATAATACATCTGCCTATTAAGCAGCCGATTTTACGAAGTAGGAATAAAAGTGTATTTGTGAAATCCACAATTTGATATAGGCAATTTCATCAATATGGCATGACATATAATACTAGCATTAGACTTATTAATGTGGTCACACTTTAGTTTAAGAAGCCTTTTATTAAACATCTATACATTTGTTATCAAAAATTATAGCAGTTAGTAAAAAGGAATTTCAATTTATTTTAAAAATAACATTAGCGGAAAACTTCATGTCATGTTATAAAGTACTGCATAAAGATTTATTTTACATAGTCTCATATTGTGTCTAATATTGTTTATAACACCCTTAGTAACACATTTATAGCTGCAGTATTGTTTATAACATATCCTTAATTACAGCACATACTATACTGCAGTATGCGATTGTACCGAACATTGACTTTATTTATTTCATTTTGTTTAATAAATCAGATAGCGACTCAATGTACTTTATTTATTGTGGTAGAAAATGACAAGGCTATAAGAAAAGATGGTTCACATACACTGAAATCTGAAGTCTTATGTTCATCCCATGACACTATATTAAATATGTATTTCTGATTAAAAAAAAAAAAATCTGGCTAATACTTAATATTCTATATATGATCATGTAATAATAGCATTAGTAGCCATAAAATATGATTATTTACAGCAATCAGCTTTGATAGGGTTTTGCTGAACCACTTAATTGCATTAATAAATGGAGATTCTTGTCTCTGGTTGTGACTTCATGCTGAGTTTCAATCAGATTATATAGCAGTTACACTGCTCTCATATCAAGCAGGAGATCAATGACCTAACTCCGGTCTCCATGGTGACGTTTTTCCCAAGCAAAAATGCCTTTTTTCCACAATATTGTGGGCCAGAAGGCATGGGAGTAGTCTGTATATCTTGTTCTTTTAAATTTAGAGTGCCCACTCATGTATTTTAGCCCTTCTTTCTCCCCAATTGGAATTGCACAGTCAGAATACAAACTCAGGATGACTGCATTGCCTGTTTTCACCCAGCAAAGCTAAGCAGTTACTACGATAAGATCCCTTTTAATGAAATGTGTTTTAAAAACAGAAAATATAGAGCAATATATTTTTAGCGTTATGTTGAATGAAACAAATATTTATCCAAATTTCATCCATTTATGGCATGAACTGGAAGTAACCCCAATGAAACGGCCCCCGTGCAAACTTTGCTTATGGCTAGCAATTAGTCAAATAGGGGAATTGACCCCGGTGTCCAGACTAAATTTCCCCCTAGCAGCATATTACTTTATAGTCTGGTTGGAGAATTGTGCCGATAGGGTATCATTTATAACTTCCGATTTCCATGCTCTGGGCATTTATACCAGTGCCCTCTCAGTCAGGCACTGTGTAATGCAACTGATCAGTAACGAAGGATATATTGAAAAGGATCTCATAGGCCTCTGAAATGGTCACACAATGAACAGGTTTCATGATGTGTTAACAAAGAACAAAAAACAAATACCCTCCTCTTAAAGGCGAGTGATTTTTTTAATGGTATTTTAGACTCGTAAAACTGAAACATTCAAACCCTAATCATTTACCCTAATCCTTATTCTTGTACTTGATAGAGTATCCCACAGACTGCAATCTATAAACCGTCTCCTTTGATGTCAGTGCTGCTGCAAATAATGGAAAACGTTCCCGTTGTTGTCTTTGCTGGGAAGACACATTGCATGTCTGGGACCCTGCCAAACAGTTTCCTTTGTGAAGCACCATAAACAGACCATTAGCATGATTTATAAACATGCATAAAAAAACATTAAAAGACAGCAAGCAGTAGATTAAACAAACATCAAAGTACAGAGAGAAGACTTTGGGAGCAAGATAGTAGAACTGGATGCAGAAAATACTACGCAGTTGTGATTTATAGAAAATACATGTCACTGTGTCTTTTTTATAAGTTTGTAAGTATTATTTTAAGTATTATTTCTTATTGTATCTAACGTTTGAGTCCCCAGGTGAAGCTGCTGAGTTTTCATAAACAGCTCATGAGGGAAGAGGCATAAAAAACAACAAACGGTAGATCCTTCTTCATTAGGTGCAGGTTTGGACACAGGTTTGGAATAAACATGAAACCAGGCCAATCCAAATATGAAACTTTGAGAATCCAGTCCTTGGATAGTTTATGTCTTCTGAAGAATGATCTGATGGTTAATGTAGTGTAAATGAACAGGCTTTATAATGGGTTTGTATCATAACCCTGTCACTGGAGTCTGACTAAAATCAGCAGACCACAAAGTTGACAAAGACATATTTAGCCAAACTGATTGGGCAAATAAAAACAACTGTAAAAATGTTTGTGAATTGATACAGTTTGTTTTCTCTGGCTGGCATGGTGCTGGCACTGCTCTCTTACCTCCCGTTAGAGGGACCACACAGAACAAATTCAAACTTTATATGCAGTTATAATAGCTCATGGCTATTAGGTCCCCCCAGCTGTGCAGCTTGCTGACTTTTGTCATCCCAGGCTGAGATGCTTTATGTAATCAATTATGATCTCTTTAATGATGCAGAAGATAAGCAGAATATCCAGCTGGAAGTGAGAGCATGGTTTCCATGGCAACCATGTCACTCACAGCCACTGAAAATCTTGATTTTATTAAATGTGCGATTAAAAAAAAAAAATATATATATATATATATATAAGATGTGGATAGGTTTATGGACGCTACATACATTTGCAGTGAATGGGAAATTGTATTGGCGTTTATGAGCTGTAAGCATGTCCAAAATAATGAGGACAAATTGCTGAGGACAAATCATTTTTTAATATTCAATACATGGCTGATGTTAAAAAAAAAAAGTAGCTTCTTCAAAATTGAGCTCATAAATAAGATATTTGGTTTTCTTGTGCAGACATAGAAAACCTTTTTTGAACAGTTTTTCCTTTCAATTCTGATGGATAATTAGGATTAGAGCCAACCTAACGTTTTCTCACTGCATGACACTTTGCATATTAATCTTGGTACAAAATGTTTGGATTTATAGTATTGCTAACTAACCACGTTCACAGCTTTTTGCTGCAGATTTTCTATAATATGTTTTTGAGGAGTCTGTATAGTGTGAAACCATATCAAAGAAAATCCTCAACTATAATTCATCGCTAAAAGGTTTTGCAGAGCAGGATTCTCCCAGGAGTCAATATGCATGGCAGTTCCTCTTTTTACCCCTAAACCCGTTACTCTAATTACCCCAAATCATCTCAACACTTGGTTTGTTTCATTCTGCTACCGGTGTAAAAATGTTACTGCTGCCCAGTTATTTATATTCCTTAACCAACCCTTAAAAAACATTAAGCATGTATCCGTCTAAAGGCCTTTACCAAGAGCAGATTCTCTCTCATTTTTGCCATTTCCGGATAACTCTTTAAATCCTTTGGTGAATCAGTCCCCAAAGTGTTCACGAGGCGTAAGGAGCTCCCTTTCAATTCATTAGCACTCAGTCTTCTGCAGACCATCGCAGTGGATCTCATGTTCCAGTATTGCTTCAAACAAAGGCTTTTTTTTTATTACAGGAGACCTGCAAAGGAAACTTGAGGAAGGGCCTCGTCACTCTGTTTATGAAGTCCTACCAATATGTCCTCTACCACTTCTTATCCTGAAGGACATCCATCTAAAACATCACATTATAGCTGTAAGGTTTTATGGGAAACTTTTATGAGATGAGTTTAAAAAAGCTCTACCACATCTGCAGAACAACCAATTCCTTAAGTGCAGTACTTACTTTCACTTTTGCAGTTGCTTTTTAAACATATTTGCAAGGTTCTCTAGTCAGTGCCATCCTCTTCCACACCACAGGACTCTGTAATCACCAATGAGGGTAGAAGCACCTGCTGAGAGAGGCAGGGCCAGTGCAGCTGCCCTTCACCCGCAGCTGGGGCCTGTAAGAGCCAACTCCCAGTCTCACTTCTGTGGTGTGTGTTTCCAAACGCTCTGGAACACTTCCAGCTCTGGCTCAAACCCCAAACCTTGGAGTAACTGAAGTTGGCAAGTTGGGCTGTGCATGATTGTTTAGAACAAAGTGAATGCTTTAGAGTTTGGAAAACACTGTGATATCCAACTGGCATCATTTTATCAACAAACGTGCTTTATCAGCCAGTAATTCATTTTAACAATGTAATCTGTACAATACTCAGTAAACAAAAATAAAGGCATGCTTTACTGTAGATTATAATGTATAAATTCCATTGGACATTTCATAATAAAGCATAATAACTGCAGTCTGCAGTAATTGTTTAGGCTTTTCTAGTGAATTGTATTATGCAGGTTTTAGCAGAATTAATTGTACCTTGGCATGCTGGAGCTCATTTAAATATAGCTGTCTGTGGACCATCATGAAAAGTCCCTTACAATGTGTTACAGACATGATCTCTTAGAAACTCATTTTGCCGTTATTAATATTTTCAGAAAGATAGACCACACAGAATTAGTTTAACAGCAGAGTGTTACGCCCTTTATGAAAATATGCTGACTTGTGTACTTTTGCAAACAGAGTGGCTTTAATATACTGTTTTGTACACAGTGCAAGAACCTGCCTAAAACATGAGGAAATTATAATACGGATTAATGATGTTGTCTTAGAGGACAGACTAGAACCTTATTACAACATGCTGTACTGTATATATTGCCTACATGAGGCTCTTGATAATGCATTTCTACATTTGTCTTCCTTTTGGTCAAATACTGCCTGTACATTGATACTAGTTACAAAAGAAACAAGTACAGGTTTCTCTGTGAAAACTGAAATGTTATCATAATAGGAGGTGAATGAAAACCTACTTCCACAGTAGACTTGCATGACAGCTGCCTAATACACTTGATCTCATGATTTGAACCTCAGGAAGCTACAGGCTGCATGCACAGTATTATTTATTTTGTATACATCTAGTTCAAGCCTGTTGTTTATCACCACATCTGCTGTCGTTTGTAAAAACACTACCTGTAACATGTAATATAACACTAAATAAGCGTTTCACGTATTGGTAAGTTATTTCAAGAATACACTATACAGTATGAAGTAAAATACATCCAGGGCCAGCTTTCACCTTTCATATAAATAAATCACTTTTCCATGTTATTTTCTTGGTTCATCTCTTCTGTTTAATACACACTGCCGAAAAGCAACACCTGTTTATACCAGCAGGTTTCCAGCAGCTGTTGGTTCCCTGACATTATCTTTGTGGTTCATTCAGGTGTGCTCCATTAACTCGTGTGGGCTACTACTGCTTTTCCCATTGCTAAAAGCAAGGCTGCAGTCAGAACAGTGATGCATTCAGTTCAGTCTTATGTGAATGCTGGTACATTGCTTCAAAACAGGTATCACAGTGCTGAGGAAAAATATATTTTAAAAAAGCACTGCACAAATTAAAACTGGAATAAGAAGGGATTACACACAGTAGATATGTTTCTGTTTTTTGAACAGGATTTAATAATATCTGGTTTAGCGTTTGATTTAGTCAGAGTTTGGAGCATGAAAATCCATCTGATACTGTATTTCCTTTCACTCCCCACGCTGAGCAACCCTTACCTTCTAATAGCAGGTGTGTCAGTGAACAAGAAGGTTATGTAAATAATAGGGAACCCTAACCTGGTGGGAGGAATCACTGATGAATGAAGTTTCCTCAACAATACCTCCTCTGTGGCAAAGCAGTCGCTGTGATGTACATCCTACTCTATAGAACTGCGCATTCCCACCAATATAATGTGTCATATCCTAACTCAGCTCTTCAGACGAGGTTCAGAACAGAAAACTTGCAACAAGCCAATTCGTTTTGGGACTGAAAAGAGAGCTTTGTTGTTTGTTTTGTAACACTGACAGTTATATTTCCGTTTCCGCCAAAACAGATGTTACAAATTGAACTTAGGCAGAAATACCGGATTGTGATAAATCTGTTCTATGTTGTCATGCACTCAGCTTTGTTATGACACAAAGGCTGAGGCACCAATGTTGTACGCTGCCTGAAGCAGAGTCAGTGCTAATCAATTTGAAACACTGCGATACAGAGTCATAATGTGATTAATGTGAATTGTGTAGGGGTTTGGGAGCAGATGGAAATGAGGCATTATTTACACTAGATGGTATATCCTTGTGTGATCAGACACACCTTTATATCTGCATAGCAGCTTACTAACTGCGGGTGTGGCAACTTCACTTTATTTCTGGGTACCAGTACAAAATACTACACATTGAGGCAATTGTAATGAATTGGTATCTCTGCTTCTCAGCCCATTGAATTGAATGGAAAAGGTCAGGGCTGGACACAAACCGATAACCACGCAGTTGAAAGAGTAACGCCTCACCATTCACTTAAAGAGCAAGCTCTGTAGTCGAGAGGCAAGTACGCGGCTTCTGCTGATGTCACTATTATTAACTCATCAGCCTACTTAATAAAAACTCATCCTTGAGTGTAATTGAGTGCGTATCTACCAAGGCTCAGGGAGTTTCAATGTCAGGCTTGTCACCGCAACCACTCGCCATTCACTGGGATCCAGAGCAACCTTGGAATAACAGGTCTCTGAAGCCAGTCCGCATGGCACAGGTCACGCCACAGACATTACATGACCTGTTTTACGCACAGTGTCAGGATTCTGTCCCTGTTCAGAAAGGCAAGGGCTGGATGCAAACCACTAGGAGTATCTATTACACTAGTCAACTGGTGTAAATACATCAGGGTTTGCATAATGTAGACAAAGCAAAAAACAATCACGTGGTAGGAATATCAACAGCTAGCTTTCTGTCTTGTGGCATTTAACACTTTTCTGTCTATAGTTAGTTACTTAATACTGTATACTGGATTCATGAAATTACCTACCAATACGTGAAATGATTTAGTATAAATAATAATAATAATAATAATAATAATAATAATAATAATAATAATAATAATAATAATAATATTACAACAGTCCATGCCAGAAGACTATTAGTTTAAGATTGTAAATTGGATTTGAATGTAATAAGCATCCACTGTGGCATGAAAACATTTACTGAATGTCAATTTGCCTTCCATAATGTGATCATTTAAAATATTAGTAATTTGTTTTATTGCAGCATTTGGGACGTCTGTGTGAATTCTCTATATTAAATCACTGCAGTGAATCTGTAGAACTGTGCCAAGCAGGGGAGTCTTGAAACCAAGCAGGAGCAAACTAACAGCAGAATGAACTAGAATGCATACACTGCTGCTGTTGCTATCAGTAAACACATTCTCTTAGAAAGGGATGCTGAACGAGGCAGGCACAACGGGGAGGAGTAACCCCTATATCATCTAAATAGACAGCTCTTTGGGGTCTTGTATGATATTTTATAATGCTCGACGCACAGAACTCCCCATGGGCACGGAAAGCTGTGTGGTCCCACGTTCTCAAGCTCACTGCTCTGTGTTGTTGGATGTCAAGTCAGATTCTTCACTGTATCCCTGCATTTTTTCAAGGACACAGTTCCTATTGCCATTGTTAACATTGCTATCATCATTACTATTGTGATTGTTTCCAGTGTATACAGGGTGTGCCATGAGTGAGGCGTCAAAGGGACTATCACATATATTAAGATGTTAAATCTGGCGGCCACACTCCTTTGCCTAGCTGCACCACACATCAGAATGACCATTAAGATGAGAAAGAAATAGAGACAACCAATATTAAATAGTATGTCTGTGATTCATGACTTATGGGACACCCTGCATTTCCTATACATGGTTTGTAAAGGACACCTGCTCCGAGCTGAGAGGCTGGATCACAATTCCAGTGAGGTTCCTCCAGAATCCAGTTTATCGAATTGTTTCTGAGGCACAAGGAGGTCAGTGACTTTCCCCTGGAATAGCTGCAGTGTGGCTGAGATGCATTACTATTCAAATTGGGTATCACATGCTATACACACAGACACATACTGTATTACCTCGAGTTTTGACCTGCGTACCTACATATACACCAGTATATCATATCAACTACTATATGTATGGTATTAATACAGAATTATGGGCCTTGTTTTTCACTGTGCTGTAATGATAAGGCTTATTTAATTTAGTAAGGTCAGAAATGGTTCTATAATCACACTTTCTGTAATTACAACTGTTCTTTTTTTCCTTATTCTTAGATTACGTTTATTTTCATGCTGCGTGCCCCTTAAACTGGCATATATAAATTAAATGAAGGGGCATTTACAACATATATAGGAAAAACGGAAAATACGTAATAATTTAATATGCATACACCTTTAACTTGTTATTACCGGTATATTTTATATTGCATATAAATATATAGAAATCTACCTACAAAAAATATAAGTCTCTTGGTATAAAATGTGGCATTTATTATGGTTACAGTATGTGTTGTTTTTTATTACAGTAGTCTCCTTCTAAGAGAACACCCCTAGGGAAGCAAGCGAAGTGTTCTTTTAGCCGAAGTGTCCTCTATGACGGAGTTATCCACCAGACACAATATGTATGTAGCAATGTATACATGATGACAACAGTCGACCCCATGTTGTTAATTTGAAGTACTTGCAATATATTGTAGTGATCTCGGGTAACGCAGGCAGGCGTATCACACAGGGCGAGGCGATACCACTGTACAAAAGAGCCTATATCGGGCTTATGTCTTTGTGTGTGATTACGTCACCTACAAGCCCTGCTGCTGCCTAACCCCATGCACACTACAACATTGTAATAATTGATGCAATTAATTTATCAAATGTAAACATTTCATATCATCCTGAGAATCCAGAGGGAAATGACAAATTGCATGCAAAACATTTTCCTTTTCATATAAAAAATTAAAAACCAGCCTGAAGAAAAATATTTAAAAATAGCTCCTGTTAAAATACTGAAGGATGGATTCCAAGGATAAAGCTTTGCTTCATGACCCACGATTTCCTGTTTCAATTAATCACTCAGTTAAATTCCCAGAAGGGTAGTGTGTTCAGTGCAAGCTAACTGAATGTTTGTTATAGTTCTACATTTCTGTTAAAAAAAAAATGTATCTGGAAGTTTGAATGATACTGCATGTACTGGAGGCAGACTAGTGGCCCAGGAGGAATGCAGCCTCAGTCTAGGGCTCATACATATTCCATTTCAAGTGGCCTAAAACAGGGAGAGGGGGTCGGGGAGGGGGAGGGGCGGGGTTTGGGGGGCAAACTCAGTTCCTGGAGGGCCGCAGTGTCTTCTGACTTTAGTTCCACCCAAGCTCTCAATTACTTAATTGGTCTAATTATTTGATTAACTGGACACATTTAACACTTCTCTTCAGGCCTCAATGTTTCATAGGTAGTGTACCTTGAATCAAGTGCATTTTTAAAACCATCAACTGTAAAAGACCTTGAAAAATATTAAATATGTCAAATTGAACAAATAATTAGATCCGTTATGTTAATTGAGAGCTTGGAATGAAAACCAGAAGACCCTGCGGCCCTCGAGGACTGGAGTTTGACACCCCTGGCCTAAAAAAAAAAAAAAAAATACATATCAAATCTAAACATATAATTTCTGAATATAAAATGCCCAGTCGTGATGTGTAGCGCAGGGCTTCTAATCTGCCCGTCACCCTAATTATAAACTAAATTAAATAATGCCTCTTCACCTTTGTGCCCTGCCGGTTGAACTGGGATATTTAGTCAAGTTAGCAAAGAGACATTAATGCCTGCCAAAACGACGTCCTTGCAGACGTACAATGATCAGACAGGTTTTTACACAGATTATGGAAGAGACAAAGAAGATTTCACATTCAGATTTTGAGGTGCTGTAATATTTTTACCATTTTTGCTTCTTTTTACAATGAATGAAGCAGTAGCCTTTGCTTGGGGGGGTTGAACTGCATTTTGTAGGCAACAGACCTTCCTAGCTTGTAGTGGAAGAAGTGGGATCTAATGAACCCAATGAACAGGATTTGTAAAATTATACATGAATAAATTATGCATGATCAATACATGTTGAAAACCATTCACTTCCTGCACAATCACGTGGTCAACATGGGATAATCGTGTCATTGTATAGGTACCATACATGCCAACAGTCCCTATGTGGTCGTGACTGTCCCGATTTCCTAGCAAATGTCCCGCGTCCTGATGCATAGGAAGAAAGTCCCGATATTTACACATAGAAAAAAATAATTTATTCTGTATAGGTACTGTGGAATCGAGTATTGATGTATAATCGTGTAATTGTATAGGTACTGTGGAATCGGGTATTGATGTATAATCGTGTAATTGTATAGGTACTGTGGAATCGAGTATTGATGTATAATCGTGTAATTGTATAGGTACTGTGGAATCGGGTATTGATGTATAATTTTGTCATTGTATAGGTACTGTGGAATCGGGTATTGATGTATAATTTTGTCATTGTATAGGTACTGTGGAATCGGGTATTGATGTATAATCATGTCATTGTATAGGTACTGTGGAATCGGGTATTGATGTATAATCATGTCATTGTATAGGTACTGTGGAATCGAGTATTGATGTATAATCATGTCATTGTATAGGTACTGTGGAATCGGATATTGATGTATAATCATGTCATTGTATAGGTATTATTATTAGTTTATTTAGCAGACGCCTTTATCCAAGGCGACTTACAGAGACTAGGGTGTGTGAACTATGCATCAGCTGCAGAGTCACTTACAATTACGTCTCACCCGAAAGACGGAGCACAAGGAGGTTAAGTGACTTGCTCAGGGTCACACAATGAGTCAGTGGCTGAGGTGGGATTTGAACCGGGGACCTCCTGGTTACAAGCCCATTTCTTTAACCACTGGACCACACAGCCTCCTAGGTACTGTGGAATCGGGTATTGATGTATGATCATGTCATTGTATAGGTACTGTGGAATCGGGTATTGATGTAACTTTTGTGCAAGCTTTAACTATGACAAATGCTTTGCTCAGGCCCACAGTTTAAAAGAACAAAAGAGATTTCAGGTACGGCTATTAACATTTACATTGAGTTCAGACACTTCTACAACAGAGGACAACAGTGAGTAAACTGTACCGGGTAATGGAGACACACATCCGGCTCAGCTTTCCTTCCATGTACTTGGCTAGTGAATTGAAAATGAACAAAGTGTAATTCAATGCGATTGCATTAATGAACTGAAAGGTGCTCAAAGTGGTCACTGCTGATTGATAATCCCATCCTCCTCCATTACTCACAGCTCTTGTTGATCGCTCAATTAAAAACGCATGCAGTTCTTTAATTTTATTTTAACGATAGTGACGTAGATTTGCATAACTAAGCACATTTTGTCTACCGATTTGATTAAATGTTTTAGTTTAATATAATGTAATGTAATGTAATTTCATATATATATATATACACACAAGCTGCTAAAATGAGTTTAATTCACACAGTCTATTTGAATAGTGTATTAGTGCTGTGGAAGGCAGGGATGATTTGGATAAGCTAAAGAAAATCAATTTGTGTTTAGATCTCATGAAGCAGGTGTAGAAGTCCACTGATTTTCCTTGTTACTCAGTGAATATGTAGTAAAACCTGCTTGGTGCTTGAAGTGAATTTATCTGCTCGGCTCTCTGGTGGCCAAATGCAAAGAACAAGGTGTGCGAAGTTCTGACGTTATCAAACACAGCTGCAAAACTGAGTTGTCTTATGCTCATGTCAAGAAGCCTTCTGTTCCTTGCAGTAAAATATATAGATAGAAAAAAAACATGGAGTATTTTTAAAAAACATGACATTATTTAAATACAGTAGGGTTCATCCAGTGCATATACTTAGATAGATACAATTACACCAAACCTCATAAACTTGACACCCTAAGGCCCTACAATCTAACTGATGCCCCGATGGTTCTGGCTCTTACTTCAATAAAGATATCTTGGCTGCTCTAGTCTGTATTACAGTAGTCTAGGGCAGACACTGGAACTGAAGAGCAGTCCTTAGCCTCAGCTAAAAAGCATATTTGAGTAAATTACAAAAACACTTAGAATGATTACAAACTTAAAAAGGCAAGGCGACAGTAAATTAATTAATCGATTAATTACTTCATTAAACACCTCAGAAAATGGAATTTGACGCTCTTTAAAGATATAAACAGAAGAGTACGCTCCCTGTCCCAAAGAATGGCCATTTCAAGCACATGTGTGTCATAGCTGTGTATTGTAGATTTCTTCTGCCATTTCCTCTGCCTCATAAAAAGCTGTAGCGTGACAAAGGAAGATGTGCCTGGGGCTGTGAGGCTTCAACCAAGGAAGCTGGGATTAGTTGCCTCTTTGAAACCAACTGTATTTACTGTTCAAGGTATCCTTTGTGTTTTTGTTTACACCACATTCATTTTGTCAGCCCTGTATTGGATAATGCTCTTGCTTGTTTTGTGCCTCTGTGGTTTAGTGCTGGCACTTGTTGCCTTGCAGGAGATGGGGGCTGACGCCCTGTTACAGGCTGTATTAAAGGGACAGGGCACCAGTCCCCTTTCGTTTGATTTGACAATAAAGACTTTGGATTGAATTGCACTTTTGTTGCTACTTTGCAACAGTAATACTTGTCATCACCAGCATCTTTCAAAGAAAGCTACCATGTGGCTGTCTGCCGTGATAACTGTGGTAGCTCAGCAGACTGCCATCCCTGCCAGAAATGTATTCTCTGTTAATTACATCATATTAGCTTTTTTCCCCCTGTAGTCTATTACATTTGGGTCCTGAATGACAGCATGTGCTAACGCTTACTAATGTAAAGATATTGGCTCATCTAGTCTATATTACATATGTCTATGACAAGAAACTGCAGGGCCGTTTCTGAGCTCACAGTCAAATCAGGATAACACAGATATATAAAAAAACAGGCTTTATTTGAGTAATTGCAATAAGAACCATTAAGAACGATTGCAAAGATTATAAAAAGGTCAGGAAACAGTCAATGAATGTTAGGTAAGGAGGGTCAATGAATCTGCACATTTCTCAGCTCTGTTTCCCACCCACAAGGCAACAACAAAGTGAATAGAAAGGTCATAGAGAAAGGCAAGCAGACCTGCGCTGGTTTATTCTTGTTTCGATGTCTCTTGGTAAGATCTTTTCCCATAAGTGAATTCTATCAAATGCATTCCATCATCCTGTATTTTCTCCGCCTGCTCTGTTTGAAAGTGGTGCGCTCAGTCATATTTCAGACTGAAGCCAATCTCCAGTGACCTTGTCATGGTTTCTGGTTAGATTGTCACACTGCTGTGGTTTTAAATGTCTCAGAAGGGAACAATGTTAGATGCAACTGGAGCTACACAATGTGGTCCATTCAGTAGCCTTAAACAACAATGCTTGGATAACTAATACCAGACCCACATTGAAAGAATTTAAACAGTGTATAATGTAACCTTACATTAAACCCTAATGGGAATGAGGGAAAACGATTTTCAAAAACATATTCCTCCTAATCTAAATATATTATTTGATTCTCACTCGCTGTATTCCATGCCACCAGGGTACAATCCAGTGAATTGAATCTGCAGAATGTGTGTTCTCATTGTTAGTGTCAGGTTCTGATACATTCACTTTTTATGTGAATGTCATTACTGTTGCATTGTTTCTCTCCTGTCATGTATTGGTATATGGGGATCAAGGTAACTGTAATGCTGTTTATTAATGCAGAGGGGTTATAGAGCACAGTCTGGACTTCAAAGACCTCCCCTGGCTGCCCGATTGGCAAGCCTCAATCTAATCTCCACCACGCAGGATAAACCTGACTGTCGTCAATGTGACCCCTGACTAATGCAATCTGGTAAGGCGGTGTGTGGGTGTGTGCAGAGTTTACACTCTAGATATGAACTGTACAAGAAGTATTAAGCAAGGAAACCAGACAATGGTCACACAACTTATTAGAGATGGGTTGGTCAGATACAAGTGTAAAAAATAAGAGTTTTGCAGCAATATTTTGCAAACTATTGAAATGTTAATAACATGTTCAATCAAATCCATGCACGATCTGAATAGTCAATATACAACACCCACTTGCGGATCAACAGACACAAATCTTTTCACCTTTCAAGCTTCGTCAAGGTCAGGGAAGATTATTTCCATTTGTTAACTGCAAACAAGGTGAGCTCCAGACAAAGACTCTGGATTTGTTGACACAGGGATGTGGTTTGTTGCCCAAAACAACTTCATGGTTATCTGTACAATGTTACAGTCTTTCTGAGCCCAATATTGGTATCTGGATGTGATATGAATACCCTGCGCTGCATTCTAGAATTATGGGGGATTTGATTAATTTGTTCAGTGTTGTTTTTGAGGATCTGGCCTAATGATGTTCTGGCTTTATGTTTTCATGAAGTGTCATTATAATTTTTGGTAACACTTTACATTGTATCTCTAATTAATGTGCATTTAAATAGCAGTTACTTAGTAAATGTGTACTTACACATAATTACAATGCTAGTATACACAGTTACAATGCACGACATAACCCTAATTCTACAGTAAATCTAACCCAAACCCTTTTCTGATACAATTGTGTACTTACATATATCATGCAAAAATTACATTGCAACTATGTATAATAACATTGTAATTATGTGTAAGTACACATGTATGTAAAAAGCACCTACTATGCAAATACACAGCAATTTTGAGACACTTTTTTGGTTAAAAGAGAAAACACACCTATTAAGGTTACAAAACTAGAAACAAACAAGTTATCAATTTCTACAGGCGTTTTCCTTCTTTTTAGAAAAAAACTGTTGCTAAGGAAACTTTGGATTAAATGGCAGACTAAACGGAATCCTAGCAGCATAAGGCTAAACAGTACTACTGGCCAGGCATAATATTATAAAACACGCCTTGTTCTTTGCATTTGGCCACCAGAGAGCCAAGCAGATAAATTCACTTCAAGCACCAAGCAGGTTTTACTACATATTCTGCTGCTTTGATGTCTGCACCTTTGCCTCATCAGATTACACGGTGGTGAACCCCACTGATGCATGTTCTCTTAATTGCTAGTCTGATCAGATGCTGCAATAGAATGGAATCCAGACAGAACCGGTACTCTACGTTGTTTGCTGTATCATTTCATCCAGGATAATTAAACAGCCACCTGAATGAAAATCATTGCTTGGTGAGCCAACTAGTCCTTCTGAAGAGCAGGAAATGCTACTCAAGAAAGAGACTGATTAGCTGTTTGGCAGCGGGCAAGCTGACAACATTTAGTTTAGTTTATTAACTTGGTGCCCGCAGGGCCAGCACAGGTACGTCTAGCAGCAGATTATTTAATATGACATGCATGTGTATGTATGAGCATTTTATATTTCTTTTCAAGTAAAATACATACAACTTTATGGGTCGTATCCACAAAATATTAACCCGGTGTAAAGTTTGCACACGTTTTGTAAATGAAAAACATTGAAGAATTGAATACATTATTTTGGTATTACTACACAGCGTACACTACCATTGATTTTTTTTTATAGTTATGCACAAAAAAAGAGAGATATCAAGAGATAATGAAAAAGAATGTACAATCTTTTTTTAATGGTTTGTGAATACTGCTTTGTGAACATGGCCCTATACTGTATCTCCTACCAGAAACATCCCTCACTCTGTCTCCCTGCTGTCTATTCCCATACTGTATATCACATTAAATTCCAGCAAGATTGAGCTTATGCTGTAGACATTCTTACCTCCAGTCCTTGACTTAACAAGACCATACTGCTCTTGGTATGTAGATTATTGTGAGCTGACACGGAGTCTGGATGCCATGCATTTTCTTTGTTTGCTGACAGAATGCTGGAGACTTCCCATATTAATACACACTGCAATGAACAGCCCTTAATGTACTCTTCTTTCTTACTGTATTTCAGATTGTTACCCGATGAGCCAACAGAACATGGAAGAATGAAGTAAACAGGCTCCATTGTTCAATAACATAATAAAGTTTTTTCTTAAAAGACCAATCAACAAACCCCTGATGTACCTGACTAAGACCCCGTTCACCCTACTGGGCTGGCCCAGCCCCGCCGCATATTTAGGTCTGCAACCCTGTTCACATTTGCGGTTTAAGGCACCTTTGTGTGTTCACATATGTGACTGAAAAGCAGGCCTAAAATGTGGCTTGCTAAATGACAAATTATTAGTATGATGATTATTTATTACTATTTGTCAGATAAAGGGCACATACGGAAATAATGTGACACTATAAATATATATTTATACTTTTATAGAACGATAGCCTGCACTCAGAATGGAAGAGCTGACGAGATATACAGCAATCCTTGATTTGTAGATGTTTCTTATTAAGTAGCAGTCGCCAGCATTACATTATTATTTAATTTAGTATTCACCAATTATTTTTTTTGTATTTTCTCCCAATATAGAGATTTTTTAGGCTCAGCTCACCACTACCACTTCCGTGCTGACTCGGGAGCAGCGAAGATGAACACACGCTGTCCTCTGAAGCGTGTGCTGTCAGCCGATCGCTTCTTTTCACACTGCAGACTCACCATGCAGCCACCTCAGAGCTACAGTGTCAGAGGACAATGCAGCTCTGGGCAGCTTACAGGCAAGCCTGCAGGCGCCCGGCCAGACTACAGGGGTCGCTCGTGCGTGGTGAACCGGTGCCAACCTAAGCCCCCCCTCCCCCAGGTGGTGCTTGGCCAATTGTACGCCGGCCCCTGGGAGCTCCCCTCCACGGTCAGGAATGGAATAGCCTGGACTTGAACCGGAGACGTCCAGGCTATAGGACGAATCCTGCACTCCACGCTGAGCGCTTTACGGATCGCCACTCAGGAGCCCCCAGAGTTGCCAGCATTTTTTATCATTATTGAGATCCACAATCCTGCAGTTTTTATATTTATCGCTCAGTTACTACAGGAAGAAAAGGTAATTGTGACAAATTAAGCTTAATTATGAATGCACTGCAGACATTGTGTTTGTAATTTCCGTATGCAGTATGGGGGTGGCTCTATTTACTTTTCACACGTGTGGAAGTATGGGAGTGTCTAGTGAGCTGTGTAACCAAATTGGCCATGTGATATGAAAAGGCAGCCCTAAGTCTGCTTTGAGTTCATATATATGCAAAGGCCTGGCTCTGTTCCTGCAATTGCAGGCCCTGGGCCACATCGAAATATGGTGGCCTAAATCTAGGTCGGCCCTGGGCTGCCTTTACTTTTTTGTAGCGTTCACATATGAGAAAAGGCGGCCCTGAGGCGGCCCTAAATAGCAAGTGTGACTGGGGTCTATCTATCTCTGATTCACCCCTAGCAAGTATATAGAGATGTCTCATCCCACGTGTGCTCCTCATGCGATTTACACCAAAGCAACCCAATTACAGTGAACAGCCAGAAACTGATGGCCACATTTCAGGGTCTCTTAGGGGACACTCCGTTTTTAATGACTCTACACTCAGTATTCTTATCATTTTAAATGTTCTATTAAAACAGCACACTAGAACAATTTACATGACATGATTAATAAGTGACACCTGCACTTACTGGTTCCGACCTAGCTGAGATTCGCCTGTGTGCCGCCAAACACTTTACACGGCTTGAAAGGCAATCAGAACGCAGTCGGGTTTTGTAAGAAGACTCAGGAAACATAAAGTGAAGTGCAAGGCTTTTCTTTTTAACCATTCTGCATGTAAACAAAAGTGTAGCCTTACATGTTTTTTAATGTGGTGCAATCCTTTTAAATGGTTTAAACTGCAATTACTCAACTATTGTTTCTATTTCATAATTTCATAAAGGTGCTTTGACTAGGAGTCCTGGAGCTGCTCTTCCATTGAAAATTATAACACAGAAAAACACATTATCTGAGTGACAACAGCTCACAATGTTAGCATAAAACATAACCGAAAAGTTAAAAAAAAGAAAAAAAAACTAAACAAAAAAAACTAACTTTTTTTTCTTGTACTATGATTGTCACGTTTAGGACAAATTGATGCGCCATTTCTAAGAACTTGATATCTGAACTAATCTCAGAAATTTCTATATTTTGTTCAAACACTACAGAATATACTACAAAATCACTAGTGAATCAACAATTAAATAAATAAATAAATAAAGTATAAGATTAGGAATCAGTGCTAATGTTGCACATGCATTTAAGCACAGCTTTCAGTCTGGACAATACTGACCTGAGAAGATCCAAGATAATGATCCCGCTGCACCGAGCCCCTTGACACCTGGATAGCAAGGCAGGGGCAGAGGATCCATGCTTTAATCTAGGGTTTCAATGGTACATTCACATCCTATTGATATGCAATCATGCATATCATTTACTGGCACAGGCAGAAGGGAGGAAGAACAAAGAACCAGTGGTAGGAGATTGAACATCTGGCTGCTGCTTGGATTAAGCAAGAGTTCATCTCTCCCGTTTAAAAACACTGCACTCATTGAGAAACAATATACAGATAAAAAGCACAGACTTTGCGTCATCTGTATTGTATCATACTTACAATAGCAACTGAAATATTCACAGAAACCTTGTCAACACGCGTTCAACTCCATTGTTTAGACTGGGATGCTACTGTTATTTTGTAAATGCTACCTCTTTGTAGAAGTACAGGCATCTGCACAACCTAATATCGGAATACCATGTGTAAAAACAGATATGACTTCATCCTGGGAAATCAATTTCCTAGAAAAACTGTAATGTCAGCATGTTTAAAAATCAATGTCAAGCCCTGAATTATAAATATTCTTCAGCTGGAAAGAATTTTGAATATTGAGTTGACAGCAGGAGACCGAGGTTATATGATAAGGCATGCTTGGAATATTAATTTGTTGGAATGAAATATAGAAAAAGTGAAACAGTATGCAAATTAATGGGACTATATTTAGTATCGCTGTAATACACAGTTATTTGAAAATTGGGGGTACCACTGTTCTTGTGAGATAGCTTGCTCATTAAAGTTATTTGCATATATCCCTTTCAGCCCTGGGTCCAGAAATGAGCTCATGAGTTTTAACTAATGGGTTTTCAGGATTGAACATGGTTTTTGAAAGGCAGAACGGTTAACTATTCAGTGATGTGGCAATATTTAATAAGAACACTCTCCAAAAGGGGGTAAAATAAACTACCCCAAACTCTGATCACTGATCCAGTCAACACAACCACATCAATAACTCAAGTAGGAACCCTTTCACCCCATTTGTTTTTAATACTAGCTGTATAAACAAAGTGCCTAGCCCTTCATTGATCCAGTAGTTTTTCTCGAATACAAAATCAATTGCAGCATGTTGCTCTGTGAATCTGTGGCAGTGCCGTCAGCTCCCATGAGCAACAGGTCCTGTGAAAACTCCTCGAGACATCGGCCCCAAAGAGAGGCAAGACAGGCTGTCGGCTCTCACAAATACTGGACGGGAGAAAGGTCAACTTCTCTAGGTCACACTGACCCCAAGATCCACGGCTTTCATTTAATAGAGTGGGAAATATAGACTGCAGGTTCACAAATCATTTGCTTCTGAGTTGTTTATTGTGGAGTTATTTTTTTTTTAATATTCTCTATCATGTCTATATTTACCATAGTGGTATGTTGTAGATGTGACCTGTATATAAAATGTTAAGCAAGGAAACAAGACAATGGTTAGACATCTTATTAGAGACGGATTGGTCAGATCCAAGTGTCAAAGAAAAGAGTTTAAATACTACAGCTGGCAGTTCTCCACAGCCACCCATAAAACTGTTTTATTGGGTTTGAATGTTCCCGGTTCACCATCTTCAGTCTTTTGAAAATAGCTGGTAACACTGTCCAGCTAGATTTTTTTCCTATGGGCAATACACCGGCATTGTAATCATAGTATATGCCAGTCCCTATTCACTTTAGTAAGCACCAAGAACAATGTTTTTCATAAAACAAATACAACTACGTGATTTTTTTTTTCTTCTGTAATTGTTTATTACCTGAAAACTATAACAATGCCCTGCTTATGCACAGGTTCCAAGATCTTAAACACAAATTGCACACAATACAAGGAATTGTAAAACAGTTATTGATCGATACAATGATCTGTTTGACATGCTTTGGATTTATCACAGCACGGTAAGTTACTCTTAATTTAACAGTGGAGGCTTTATGAGTAAAAGCGAAACCAACATCAAATCACACAGGATTTAATTGCACAGAGCTGTCTTATAAATAGCTTATCACTAATATTTATATAAAGAAGTTTAACAGTGAGTCTATTACTGGTTTTTGAAGTGATCTTCTTCTCTATATGGGTTAAATATAAGTTTCAATATATGTTGTTAATTGTAGATAAATACATTGTTTGACAGTGAGCAATAGGAATTGAAAATAAAGTGATATTTACAGTAAATGGAGAAAATGATATTAACTTAAACTACAAATTAATTTGCAGTAGCTTCTATGTGACATGTTTTCCCAGTGAGTAATTAACACATCTGAAAATACTAACTTAAGTTGTGATAAAAAATACAAGAACTCTGTAGTCTGTCTAAGCTCTTTGTTTTTAAGACCTCTTGATACCTGTATATTACAGGTAGAATACGATAGTATTTTAGTTTGTAAATGCGCAGATATACAATTCACTTGAGGGCTACTGAAGAAAAGCAGCTTTTAAAAGAATATGCAAGTGATAACAGGTATTAGTATAAAAGTGAATGCTGTCATTAAAACACAAAGCTTTTTAAATTCTATGCCCAGCAAGTACTTTGTGCTAACAGTTAGGGCCAGTGCTTTCCTGAATCCGAAACAGAATCGTTCCAAATCTGGAACCTTGTTTGTTGAATGTTTGAAGCGTTTGCAAAACACAGTCACCCTCACATAACATTAGCTCTCCTCCCTATTCTCAACTCCTTTCACACTTTCATTCTCTGCAAATGGATTTTCTCTCATGCAGTTCCTTTTTTAAATGGTCTATGAGGGCTAACATGTGGCTGTATTTAGTATTTAAAATTTTAATTCCAATATGATCATTACACATTACAAAATGATCAGCACAATATAAAGAAAAGTTTCAGAAAAGACTCTCTGGTAAACACCAGAGAGCACACCCATGAATAGTAGCGAATGCCATTCAGCTTCTTAGTAAATAAATATCGAGTGTGTCCTAGAAATTACAGAAGTCGTCTCGGTAACCCATCTGAGAATGCGACCCTGTGGTAAGATTCATGTGAAGCCAGTGGCCTCTGTCTGTGTACTCTGGCCACGACGGGAGCTTCTGTTGACGGCAGAACTCAGTCTGGTCGCCCTTTGCATTGGGATTCCCGCTGTGGAAAAATCTGCCCCAGTAACACACGATCTGGTTGGCCAGCACGTGCAACTCAGCTGTGAAGGTGAAGTTTCTCATGCTGAAGGAGTTGAACACGAAAGGCAGGTCCGCGCTGTGGCACACGTGGTCATAGCAGAAGGTCACGTCACCCCAAACTCTGCGGTCAGACGTGGTCGAACACGTACAGCCACACAGCGCTCCCGTCTTTCACAGCAGCGCGGGCAGATTTGCGGGTAGAGCACAGGGAGACAGGGAGACGTAGTCAGTCACCGTCTGCAACGAAGACAAAATGACACGTCAGGGACAGGACTGATTTGACTTCTTTATTTTAAGTGCTGGTCGTTCTAACAGACTATGCATTCAAAATGCTTGCTCAGAAAGCAGATCCACTATTACGTTTCTTAAATTAGTTTTTCATTCAGTTACAAAGACAGTAGAAAAGTCTGTTTAGTTTCTTTCGCACTTCACTTAATCTTCTTAAGCAGGTGTGAAGCTTGGCAGTAAACAGTATGGGACTTAATCAAAACTTCTAATACCTTGCCTCAATTATCCACTATATGTCCACTGTAAAACAGGAATTGTCTGCAGCAACTTCATTCTACATGCAACTATGTGCATATTTAGCAACACATGTTTGCACAATAACACTGTATATACATTTAATGAAGTAATCATACTAATTTTACAGCACGTATTTGGCAGATTTTCAATACATCTGAAATGAGTGAAAATGTCTTGCTAGCAAACATTTCCTGTTTTACAGCAGACAAGGTTTCCATTTTAGGATTAAACACAAAGGCATTGGGAAGGTAGCACTTCAGAGAGGCCTCTCCAGTGCTGCTGGACTGGGGGCAGGCTCTGACAGCCAACAGCTGTGGGGGATGTGCAGCTGCACTGGCCCTGCCTGCCTGCCTCCCCCAGCAGGTGCTACTACAAGGCAGCAGTGTTCCGGGAATGCTGTGACGAGGAGGGTGATGAAATGGGGGCTGGGATTGACTGCATCTACATTACACTGTTACAGCTGCTCTTTCAATGGAGTGTACTTAATGCATTCTTTATAAAAGATAACCGGACACCGTCTGGAAGTGAACGCAAAGCGCCATCTACTGGATGCAAGCGCTCAAACAACCCGTCTAAATTGTATTTATAGTCATCTGCTTTTACTAGTTTATCCAGCAAGTGTTTTGTAGGAGATCCCTTGAAACAAACGTTATAATAAGGCGCAAACCATACCATGCGGGGCATGAGCTCCAGTGTTTATCCATCAGCATGAACCATGTTGGCACATGCAGCACAAACAAGATATGCTACAGATTGGGTCAGACAATTTATTTTACTCACGAGTCAAAGACCTCATTAGCTGCTCATGGCTCAGCTCCACTACTGTAGGCAAATAGGTCTTGAACCATCCAATATTCAACTCGTGGAGTTGAATTGTAAAAACGTCACACTGTACCTGCGACAGCAGTTTCTGGCAGTCTTCTTCAGGATAGTGAGGCAGGTACTTGTAAAGGACTAACAGGGCGTACTGTTTAAAAATAGCAGTAGCACATGCAGTGCACTCAAGCAATGACATGGGCTTCTTGAAAGCTCCATAAACAAACATCACCCCTTCTTCAGAGGTTGTGCCTGGACATCGACACAAATAACACAGAATCAAGCATTGTGACAGCAAGCAGACTTCAGACTGACTGCTCTGCTTTTATATGGAACCAACTCCCCAGTAATGTTGTTGAATCTGACACCCTGGGATCCTTCAAGAAGCTGCTTGATGAGATTCTGGGATAAATAAGCTACTAACAACCAAAATGAGCAAGATGGGCCAAATAGCCACCTCTTGTTTGTAAACTTTAAACTGCAGCATTTGGTTCCAAGGTGCACTGCATGTTATTTAAATGCATTTCTACTTTAGTGCACAACTATCATGATGCTTATTTGTGGAGGGGGGGGTAGGTATTGTCTTATCAGGGTTTAGATGATGTTTATTCTGAGCACATGCCATACTTTCTTACATGTAAAAATCTCAAGAATTATAATGTTAAATCAGCAATATCAAATTCATTTGAACAATCCCAGTGGATGGTAGAAACAAGGCAGAAGCTTCCAAAATATATAGGGTGTATTTATTTAATATTTCACAATTAAATAAAAAAACACACGTACCAATGAACTTAAAGAAAGGGGCTGAGATTAAGACCTATTTTAAAGCCTTGGTCAGCACTGAACACCACAATGGAGTTCCCATGTACGTACACAGCTCTGGACTTCCTGGACCAAAGAGGAGTTATTTTTGTTATTGGTCCAGAAAGTAAACAGTTAGCTTTTGAAATGCTGTTTTTTTTTTATATAAACACAGGCGACTCATGGTGATTCTGTAGTGCCGCAGTCCTTTCTTGATGCAACTCGCTGTATCACAATGACCTTCAGTACAATCACACCAAACAAAGTTAAAAGCAGGAATCCTGCTGTTCCACCAACGACCAACATCGCATTTTGAACTTTTCCCCCTGTCAAAAAAAACACAAATATTTAAAAGCACAGAAATATTCCCATAGTAATCTACCAATCACTCAAGCTGTCCTTTTTACTGCACACACACGCCTCCCTCTTTAGAAAAGTTTTTTTAAACCTAAAAAGTATTTATAAAAATTGTCTACTGAAAAAACTTACAAAATGATAGCCTTTGCCCAGGGTCCTCCTTCATTTTATCTGGATCCCAAACAGTGATTGGCCCCAATGAAAGGACTGCTTCACCTGGTTTTAAGTTGTGATTTAAATCCCTTCTCACAGAAGGCGTAGTTAGACATTTCTATATAAAAAAAGAGGGAGGAGTAGTTTCATGCTATAATGTTTCATAATATTTTACCTATGTTTTAATAAATTGGCATTTCTATCAGTTTAAGTATTTACTGTGTTGTACATCCCTGTGAAAATGCTGCCTATAGATAGTTAATGCCATCAACCATGAAGACCAAATGTCAGTATTAGATTTTGTGGTGGACACAGGTACAGCCACCAAGCAGTGCTTTCCCTTGCTCTCCATAGCAGTATTGCAAAGCAACAGCAAGTCACAGACTGTTGATTTTGTGATATTAGGAGCACCAAAAATATATAAAATGACCATGGACATCTATAATTTAAAGCTTTTTTAGTGATGATTTTGTTTCTTTAAAATGCACATTTGAGAATTACCCTTGAGCAGTTGTGCTTTTCTGTCACAGTACAGATCTTGATCCAGCAGTGAACGTGGATAGGATTGTAGGGGGTGATGGAAAACATTTGCACAGAAAAACGACTCCGCTGCTCAGCTTCCTGCACAGAATACCACTTGAACGTGTGATCAACCGGGCAGCTGCAATACAATTACAGGTCAGGTTTTTGTTTTAAATATAAAGACAAAGGGTTTTCGTTAATACACAGGGCTAAATTCACAAAGCTATTTACTCCAAGTCATCAGCACTGCATGTGTTTGTCTCGAGATAATAAACCATGACTATTCACAAGCCCCCTAGTTAATGTCTGGAGTGGTTTATTTCTGGGGTTGATAAACTTTACTGGGTGTGATTCTACTGTGAAAGAATCATGATAATGATGATTTGGAGTAAATGGCTTTCTTTGAGAATCCAGTGCACAGTCTTTACAATGTATTTAACCCCTTGTCATCACTGTAAGCCTGCGGGTGGGGCATTGTGTAGACTTCTAGATCAACCGGAGCGTCTGCATCACGTTGTTAAGGTCAACAGGCAAGCGGTTGACCACTATTGTGGTTCTTTTATAAGGCAAAGAGACAAACTAAGTAAACACTGCACTGAAATAGTGTGTTTGCCGTGTCCCCTATACCCAAGGTTTCACAGACTATTGGACAATTTAGGTAAGGTACAGTAGTCCAAGATTAGCATTAAATCTGGGTCTGATCAGTCACTCGTTACAGATTACTGAACAGTGTATAGCAAAGCTGTCCAGATTTGTTGGACTGACCCAGCTTCAGTGTGGACAGGCAGGGGAAGAGGTGAACTGAACGGTGTAGAATTAAAAGGAAGGGGACGCATTAATAAAGATGATCAATGTAAAATAAAAATACACATATTTGTAAGTTCACTCCTGCGGTTACAACCTTCCTTTCAGAAAGAAGGTCTTTGGTTCTTCTGCTGGGTTTGGAGTCTGTGTGGCCCAACAGGAAACCACCTCCAAAACAAAGCCATCAGCGAAGGTTCCCTGTGGCGCACCGAGCGTCACTTCAAAAAAGAGGTCACTGCTTGGCCAGTGCAGCACTTCCTCTGGGAGCAGGTCATCGCTGAACGTGTCATCCCTATGGAGAGTCATGCGGAGCTGAAGAATCCCACTGGAATTGTACTTGATCAGCACTACCGACACAGGCCTTGAGAGAAGAAATCCAGAATTAGAAGCACACTATTAGAAAACTGGATATGAGGAACACGAAACGCGGGTTCAGTATTCTAAAAACAGTTTCTTGCCTTAAAAGAAAGCGAAACTTGGCAGACCGCATGGACTTTGGGTTTATTCCCATCAGGTGGAATGACCTTCAGATTGTCAAAGCAAAGTAACATAAAAGTCAAAGAGTACTTTTGTTGGGGTGTAGTATTTATTTATATTATGGCAATGGGGTTTAAGATCCACTTTAGTTTTGTGTAAAAAAAAAAGAAGTTATCTACAGGACATCCGTGTAAACAGGCTCTCACATGACAATATGCAGTACAAGCTACACCTTGCTGTTGCAACTCAGTCAAGCTGGGCAAGAGAGCAGATCCAACAGACTTTGATAGTTGATGTTGGGCTGGCAGTTACTTTTATATTTAAGACTGCACACAGAGAATTAATGCTTTAAGATTATCAGGTCTCAAAAGTAACAGGCCATTCTGGAGAACACACTGAAGATTTCTTACTTGAGGGATTTAGAGGCAGTAAATATTAAAGAATGAAAAAAAAAAATACAAATCCAGAACAATTCTATGCACCTGCAAACTCGTCAAGTCAAGCAAATACCCACAAAACATTCTAGGACTTGTTTTCTTACACACTGGATGGATCCAATCCTGGCTGTGTCTGCAGCAGGTATTCGCGAGGATACACACATTCCCATGCCAGCGTCAGGTCAGTGCGAGTGACAACCTGCCTAGACTGATGGGTGGTGTAGACTGTATGCTTAAACACTGCATAGGTGTCATTCCCCTGATTTAAGCAGATACAAAACACACACTTTAATATTCAATGGAGAGTGTTAGTATTTTAGCAAGCCACATACTAGCATGGAAATATTCAGATACTAACAACTGAACAAATGTAGATGTGCGTTTGTACGGCATGCTCTCATTTTAATGCAGCCAGTTATCATGGCTCCCATAGAATGCATTCTCATTATTCAATGGAAAACAAATAGGACAGCCTCAGCTGTGGATCCTGAGAAATATTTAATTGCAAAATTGTTTTTACAGAATATGCTGCATATATAAAAGCTGTATGAATTGTTAGATTAATGTTTTTAAAAAATGCATCTCTGGAAAACTCCAAATGTCTACAATAATTACATTAATGTTTGTTCATAACTTATATATAATCTCAGTTCTAAAATGAACAGGATGTGGTTGTTGTATTTGGGTTCAGATGGTGGAACACCATCACAATCCCCTGATCCAGGAGTATATGACAGAGTAAAGAGTGAAAACCCTTTGCGATACTTGCCTGAATCAGAGCTCCACAGTAGGTGTGCTGGTCTCTGATGGAGTAGTAATAGAAATCCACTCCCTCTTCAGCCGGGCAGCTACCATCATTCAGAACCAGACTGAGGTCCTCAGCAAGCCGGCTCTTCAGAAACTCTTTTGAAATTCCAACTTTCATCAAGCCAGGTTCACAGAGAACATACATTCCAGCCTCTGAGTGACAAGCACAGCAATCAGCACCAGACACTCAGGGGACACGTGCTCTTTAAAAAGCACTGTTCCCCTTATAATAATATTGGTTATTTTCTAGTTTAGTCAAGGATATGCATTTAATACTGTAACCCTGCTGCAGATTTACAAACCATGTGTGGTTCAAACTTAAATCAGCAGCATACAGAATAGAATAAATAAGTCAGATCTATTTGTTAAGGTAGACTGATGGAGAAGCATTGGCAGGAGGTTCTCAGCAATTTCCAAATACAATCTTTAAAACCAGACAAGGAAAGGTTATCAAATTACATCTTTTAGTGACAGGATATGAGGAAGCAGCAGGTTAATTATTACTACTGTATTCTTTTTGCATTAAATCTCAATCTTAAATATTATGAATTGCCCCATCAAGAAATCAATAACTGGGGCTGGACAAGAACTTTCTAAGCTTTATTTAGTTGCTTACAAGTAAAATACCCAAAACATACACCCAAAAGCAAGGATACTACAGAACATGGAGCATGGTTAAAGAAAGGTGAAAACATTTTCTTTATTTAATTGCAACAACATGGAGGGCCTACCGTCACAGAGTGCTCCCTCAGTACTGCCAACCTCACTGAAGTCAAAGTACCCGGGAAAGCACACACAGGTGTACGAGTCCAGGGTGTTGATGCAATGGGAGTGTTTGAAGCACTTATTCAGGTCAGAGGATGCACACTCATCTGCATCTGCAATACAAAGAGGAATCATAATACAGTAGAAGAAATATTCCTAATAAAAACACTAAAAGCAACATATCTGAATAACTGAAAAAAAAAAAAAAAAAAAAAAAGGTCACGGTGGTTGACACAGTGCTAGACTTAATGAAGCATTTACACACAGGTGCAGTTTCTTCACATAAGAATTCTGAAACGTTCCAATAGCGAGTTCAGGACATATTTAAAGAATGCACAGATATCACTTCTAAATCTTTACCATCCCATTGCAGAGTGTGGTTGTCCTTGGCAGTGATGTTAGTGACGTTAAGTGATTCAATATGTTTCCTCTGTCTCTCTCCACTTAGCAGCACTTTGCTTCCATTGCCGTCTGCAACGAAGACTTCAAAGTGTATTTTAGTTGCATTCTCAAGCTGTGAGAAATCTAGCAGTTCAACCACAACTTCCGCTGCCCCTTCGTATCCCTTAAACATAACCTCCAGCTAAGAGGAGAAAACAAAGAGATTAGAAAAGAACGGATTGTTGTGTTAGATCTTCCACCAGAGGGCACCATGTGCCCACTTAAGGTTAACATTGTATTTAAGATATCACCCGACATTACAGACATTGTTCTTCATCACGTAGCAACAATGCTGGCGCCAAAATAAGCTCTGGAGGGGGGTGTAGCTAAAGTACAGCAGCTTGGTGGACCAGTAGAGAAATACTGCAATTGTACCGTATTTGTTGTAATGTTCCAGGAAAGCACAAAACATTATGGGCTACACATTAATCCAAACAATCCATCAGGACCATGGATTGGCATCATACCCTGTTTGAAGTATGCCAACATTAGTGTTTTAATACAGTACAATGGTAGAATAGTACAGCTCTACTTGGTTGGGTATCATTATATTCATATTGAAAGTTCAGAACTGTCACCTCACAGCTAGAAAAACAGTTAAAATACATTTCTCAAAATAACATATTATACACACACTGAGTTCAAGAACAGCAGACCGCTCTATGTCCAAGTAGAATCAGGATATACATTAAATCACATACATTATATACAAGAAAGAAAATAAATTGATACTGAAAACTCACTATTTACTATTTTAAGAAGTTTCCACCTTCAGATAACATGGTAGATAGCAGTTTAGACTGATTTTGAAGGCAGAAGCTGAACAGTTGTTGCCAATTAGTTAAAAGGAGTTTTCAGTGTATCAACTACTTTATGAACTAGTATTTCTAGCAATTGATTATCCTGTTGGATCCTGATACTCCTGGGATACAGAGCGGTTTGCCGTTATTTAATTCTGTTTGTGTATCTAAAAAATAAAATTAACTTACTTTGTGTTTGAAAATTTCTTTAAATTTAAGTCTGGGCTTTGCAAAAGGGTCCACCAGGTAGGATGGAAGCTTCCACGGAACTACAATGGTAAGTTCTGACAGCTCACATAGATTGCACGAGTCTCGTGATAAGAAATGTTTAGAAGGAATTCCTGTAAAAATGTACTGTTGTCATCAGTATATTTGTCTAGCTTAAAACTTAATGAACATGTACACAAATTCACACAATTCAGTGTCTGTGGAATACTTCAAGGTTACTTAACACATCTTACAAGTCTAATAAACAAACAAATAATAAATAATTCCCTAAAAATGTAAGGTTAATGGGAGCCCCCCCCCCCCCGTACATTCTGATCAAATAAAAATATGTGTTCTATTAGCATCAAATTAACACCATCTAATTATCAGTACTTGCATCGTTCTTCCACCTCCTCCATGGTGCTATTCCAGAAAAAAAAGCGAAAACATTAATGCAAGTTACTGTAAAGTATTCCCTAAAATGCATCGTTAACCTTATATTATGCCAAGCAATGACTATACCACCAATAACTGACACTTGTAAAAAAATAAAACATAATAAATCAGAAAGTTACTTGAGAAGGCTTTATAGTCAAACTGATAGAAGACAGAATGACCTCTCATCTTAACGCATGTCTCAAACAGTTCCAGTTCAAAGAGTGAATCAGAATCAGGCTCCATGTAGTCAATATCGAGGGAAGTGGTGTTTACAGACCCCCTCTGAAGGACATCACCCCTTTTTAACAGCTGGTAGCCAAAGGCAACGCCAGGCCCAGAATGGGAATTCCACACAATCTTTAATTTCTCTGGCATGAACTGGACATCGTACACAGTTCCAGGACCTGCACAAAAAAAAAAAAATAAAAAAAAAAAATGAACAAATGAATACACCCCAACATATGTATATGTGAGCGAGAGCAACAGATCATTCACTTTTGATGCACTGTGCCACGTGAGCCGGGTATCGCCATGGTGCAAGATGGGAGGCCATCATGTCAGATCAATGCCTTGGTGTTAAACCTCCTATTGACAAACATGCTTACCTTATTGGAAATCACAGTAGCTGAGGTCCTCACAGTGTTGAGTGAATGCGACTGTGCTTTTGAATTGTAGTTATCCTGAACTCCATGCTCATCACAAAATAAATACCAAACACACTACTGGAAATACAAGGATTAATTTTAAAAGCTTTATCTTAAATTAAACTCATTTTTGTTCCCGTAGACTACCTTTTTAACCTTTCAAGTGTTGAAAGCGTGATATTTTTAGACACAAAAGTCACACATCCAAATGAGACTTATCCTGCCCTTACTATAAAAATACACATTTTAATATTAGACACTATTGCTCTTTTTCATTTTCCGCATGTCCAGATTATTGTATTTTGTAACCGAGTAGGGTTGGGGGGGGGGGGTGAGAAAGTCTCTAGGATAAAAGAATGACAAAATGTCAGTCAATGTGTGTCTTGTTTTTACCTCATAAAATGTGTATACTGTAAAATTGACCAGTGGTACCAGCACACCAACAGCACAGTGCAGAGATCTCCTCCAAATAATTTAATTGCTGAAATCCTGATTTTAATTTTGCATGTCATTTCTATAAAACAAAAAATGACCTGTAATAATATTTATAGAAACGGCCTTGCCTTTCCATCCTCCACAGAGCATTACAAACCTGTATTCCTGCTCTGTGCAGCTAGTCAAGTACTGAACAAGTTGTACCTGCTGTGTGTGACTTCCGTGGATGTGCCAGCAACATCAATGCGCAATGCCTGGGCTCTACGGGGGAGATGCCAGGAGAGAAAACCAAGAACTGGAACTGTGAAAGCATTTCGGGGGCTGCAAATACCAAGTACCATCTCAACTCCGCCACCTAGTGGATCTTTTCAATTGTGAACAAAATATTCAACAAAATATTTCCTTACTTTTGTATGTCAATTAAATCAATTTACTCAGCTTAACTTGGTGTATAGTTCAAAGTTATAAAATAGGACTACTTTTGAGAATCCTTTATTGGCGTAAGGATAGTTAAAAAAAAAAAATCCCCCCAATCCAATGTTTGACCTGGATTATAAATGCAATAGGGCCCTTCAGGGTGTCCGTATACATCAAATTACAGACTTCTCGGGGGTTGGAGGCACTCTACTTTGTCTCGTGCCACACAACGCCCAGAGGCGTCTGTACATTCGACGTATATGGACACCCTGTCGGGCCTTACATACAACTGCTGTTTTTGTGATGAGTTTACTGGTTTTAGATTTGTTTTAATCTTTCTGCAAAGTGCTCTGAGATTTCTGTATTTAAAGATGCTATATAAAATTAAATCTATTTATGTTACGGGCAAACCCTGAAATGTGGGAAATTCACGAATTGCCTGCTTACTTTGGGCAGACCTTTGGAACAAAGAACAAAAATTAACATGAGAAACCCCCATATACACTTGCTTTGTACCATCAGCAACAGCCGGATAGGATTCAAGACATATACAAAACCTACGTCCCACTTCGGAACAATATTACCCACAACTTCAGAACAAGGAACAAAAATTAACACGAGAAACCCTAATGAAACTATTACAGGACAGTATTATTAATAACCAATAATAAGGCATTGTATTGAACTGTCCAATCGGAGAGATGGATGCAGTTACTGGGTTACTGAACATGAATGATTAATGGATTCATGTTTGACAGTGTTTAATGACAAAACGATCTAAGAGTTGGAGAGCGTACGCAGTGGAGTGACAGAGAGCACAAGTTAAGTACGTAATACTGGCCTTGCAACATGACTAGACGCGAATTTATCGCTTGAGCGAAGAACTGGTTTATGATATACCCACTTCAAATACCAACCTTGACCAATAGGTCAAATATGTAGAATCGTAATGTGGTATTTAAATGATGCATGGTAAATACATCAAACCTTTCACTGTAAAAGTGCATGTATATATTGTAAAGCTGTGCCTCTGCTCCTCCTCTGGTATGCCAGCATATGGTGTCCTGTACCTACCAGTTACTGTATCAATGGTTATGCTACTCGTCCCCGTGATGCACACAGCCTCTATTTTCGCCTTGTACTGGGTGCAGGGCTGCAAGTCAGTCACCGTGTAGTTTGTCTGTCTCGTGGAATACTTCAGTTCATTGTTGTTGTAAATTTGAAACAAAACCCGAATATTGGAAAGATTGCCCACCACAGACCACTCCAGGGTGTAACTTCCGACTGAGGCTGCAGTCTGCTTTACATTCTGAAATTCCATTCCTGCCGTGAAAAATGCATCGGAATTACACACATGTATATTATATACAGTATTACATATGTTACACACTACTCAAAACACATTAAAAACAGAGCAAGCATTCAATATGGTATAAATAACACCATGGATGGAGTCACAAAAGTTAAGGCATTCACTAGGTAGACTTTTCACTTGTTCTTTAGGTACACCCACTTAGACTTCAGATTTCTCAGGTTGCTCACGGGGAAAACACTGTTTGGGAATCACGGCTTCTAATGACACCAAGTGATGGCAGACAAAGGTTTTTGAGTGAAGTCCAGACTGCCGAAGCTGTTCAAGTGCTGGAATCTGGGATACACAAAGACATGCAGCTGGTCAATCCAGTGCAAATCCTTCCGTTTCCCCGATTGTGGACACGTTCTTAAACCACAGGTTTATCCAGGATGTCTCGTGTATGACGTTGTGAAAATGAAGTGTTCAATATCTACACAATACGGTAGTGCGGAATTACAGTTCCATAGAACTCGGGCTCAACATCCAATTCAGGACAACTGGAGTCACCACAAGCGACCAAGCTGTTAGAAAACAGATTGCACAACTCTGGTTTGTGGTCAAGAAGACCAGCTACAGCGGTTTAACACCAAAGAGACTGCCGATTACTGCCTTGATCACCACGACTGGAAGCTTGGTGTTGCAGTTAAAGAATAGGACACGATCCCCCAGGAGGTCATCGGCCACCTGATGAGAAGCATGTCTCGTTAGTGTAGAGACCGCATCAACACCGAGACAGTCATATGGACCACTTTCAAACTGTACCCAAAACTCATCCCAAGATACCAAGCTTCCAGGCATTTTAATTTACATTGGCCTTGCATGCAGATGAGTGTCACTGGTGTTACACATGTAATAAAAATGGATTTGTTAATTTCAGCATGTAAAGTGTGTCCCCTTGATTCTTCTTAATTGTGTTGGTGAAAAAAAAAAGAAAATTCTAGTTTTAAATTTGCTCCTTTAAATTTGTTTAAGCAGTATATACAGTATCTATATTATATGGGGATGAGAAATTTATATATTACACACATACACACCAACCCCTCCACCCAACCTCCTAGCTGAGAAAATTGGCAAATCACTACACCCAAATTCTATGCAGAGTTGGAGAAGGTGATCTGCTTATGAGCAGATACTCCAATTCTACAACAAATAAACTTCCCTTGTGGCCTATTCACATTTTCACAGTATGACTTGGCACGTGACCACCATCCTAAAAAGGCAAGCAGATAGCCCGACCGAACTCTAAGCATAACATACTGCCAACGGACCTGCTTTTCACTGAATTATTGATTAGTGCTGCAACATCACCTGTGCTGCCGTCAACAAGAACTGGCAGGCTGCTTGTCGTGTGCAATTGGGTCTCACAAACCGTCTGCAGGGTGAGGCGCACTTTACTGCATGGAGGAATGTCTTCAACAACAAACTCAGAATCGGACTCTGCATGTTTATAAGGTGAATCCAGTTGCACGTATGCACCTAGAGTGTGGTTGAGAAGGAAGATGGTGAGATTGAACCAGGAGAAATGTGTTGATTGTGGGTATGTCCATGAAACTGTGATGCTCATGGCGCGGGAGTGAAGTATGCTGAAGTTGCTCGGTTTCATAGGGTCTGCAAAATAAAAAAAAGCCAAATAGGTCAGACACGGAGAAAATGATTAGCCCAGCAATCAACTCCCATTTATTACAGTCTAGTCTTCTTTCTGACACTTGTTCTCTCAAGTAACTTCCCTTTAAGACGATTGTCAAACTCGCTATATAAAAACCGTAGGATTAACTGTGCCATTTTGAGTTGGACAGAACACACAGCGACAGCTTTAAAGAACACACATACAATCGTTATAAGAGGTTCATTTAGAGTTACAAGGACTGGCTACCAGAAGCACATTTAAAAACAGAGGGATGGTGCTCACTACCTGTTAAATCCGATACACACATAACAGCGAGGAGCCTTGCAAAGTGGACGCAGACTCTGTACTCTCGGCAGGGCTCCAGGCCAGCCACCCTGTACAGCGTCTGATCAGTGGTTTCATTCCTCAGCCACGTCCCTGTTATATCATACAGGGCCACTGTGTGCAAAGGGGAGGCGACATTCCAGGAGAGAAGCAGAGACGACATGTCTCTGGACTGCACGGTTATCGGGAAGCAGTGAGTATAACCTGAGAGAGAGAGAGAGAGACATGCGAGCATCATAAAAAACAGTAAGCTATGAATACACATTTAAACTTTCACTTGCCTCTTAATGTTGGCAATGAGGGGTTCTGTGAATTTCTTTTTGGATAAAGCCATCCATAATTAGGATTCAACTTGAAATTTCATATAAAAGCACACCCTCGCTATAACGAAACTGGTTGAGGTCCAAGCCTTTTGTTAGTTATAGCGAAAGGACAAATCAAAATGAATGATAAACTGTTGAAGTTAATGAGATGATATTATGAATAAAAGTATAATTACATGTACCTGTTTGTCTCGTGTATGCAGTATTCTGCATTTTGCTTTATCCGATTCATTAAAGAATTAAAAACACAGTACAAAAAGCAAAAACCCCAAATTGAAGCGGAACTTTTATTCAAAATCAATCTGACAAATCATTTCAAAGTGCACTAAATCTTAATCCAACTTGCAAGAATCCCAAACTGAGCCTTTATTCCAAATCAACCCGACAAGAAAAAAGTTTGACATGAAAAGTTTAGATCTTCCAAGTTTTTTTTTTCTTTTATCAATTTCTCTTTGCCACATGGTTGCTGAACAAGCCAAAAAACAAACAAACAAACAAACATTCACAAGAGATATGCCGGAGTTACTACTTTTTTTTTTTCCAAACGATCAATATATACTGATGCATAATGAAAATGCAACAGTCTAAGTTTTACATCAATAGCTCATTGGGTAAATGTAATTTACATTTTAAATAGTGAGCAGATAGGTTGTTGATTGATTGTTTGAGTAGTATTGTTCCTAGAGATAAAATACTTAAGCTCAAGTCATGTGATTTCATAAAAACCACCAGGTGCTCAGGGTTTAGTATTTGAGTGGAGTTAAAATTGCCAAAATGAGTAGATTAAATTGTATAAATAACTATTCGAAAAGACATGACTAACGATAGAACAGCGATTACAACTGATTGACTTCAAGAAAACAATGTCGAGGTCTTGCCGTGGCCAGCTTTTTCTCCTGACCTGAGCCCAACAGAACATCTGTGGGACCAAATCGCCAGTGCCATCCACAGGAGACAACCGCGACCAGTCAACCTTCACAGTAAAGAATAATATCCCACAGCAGTCTGTCCAGAGGCCGATCAGGTCTATGCGTCAACGCTGCCAGGATTGTGTTAATGCTCAGGGAGGTCATACCGGATATTAACTTTGTAACGTTTTCATTTTGACAGTGTGTCACGTTTCATACTGAAAACTTATGATTCTTTAAATCTGGATTTTTGTTCACATTTTCCGTGATTGTTTGATATCTATGTTTAAAATATTTTATTAAATCCATTCGACCCGAGTGTTGCGTTTCTTTTGTGCATCAGTATAGTTTCCAGCTTTGTTGCAACATAAAATGATTTTAGTTTTGGAGGCTGTTCTATAGTGCACACTTTTTATTAAGACAAGAGTTGACTTCACTGCGGAGGCGGCATCTCGTGCGTACAGATCAGGATGTTGACAGTGTGTGCTTATTATCTTTGTTTGGGGGTCCAACGGGCCAGGTTCGTTATGGCCAAAGGTTCGTTATGACGGGCGTTATAGCAAGGGTGTACTGTATAATATATATATATATATATATATATATATATATATATATATATAGTGTTACACAAACATCTGTATGTCTCTCTATGGAGGTGTTGACGTATCCCCGGAAATCAGGGTTATTACCCTATATATACTGCCTAACTAGGGCAAAGCACGTGCAGCTTACCAACAAGAATAAAAAAATCATCGTCCTGCAGAAGATACTGCGTTCCATTTTCACACATGTTGATGTGACCAACTTTTTCCAAAGCTTCCTGAAGGAGAAATGACAGTTACAGGTTCAAGGAGTGACGTTGAATTAAATGGAGATTGGCAAGGAACGAATTACATTGCTTAAGGACTTCAGCTGTAAAAAAAAAAAAAAAAATGTATATAGCTGTTCCACCTGCACTGGTTCCTATGTGACCCATCGACTAAGATCACTCCGGCAGTCGTAACAAACAGAATACCCCCGAAGACTGCATGCTCACTCAAGGGAGAACGTGATTGAAGGGGTAACGGCAATACACACAGGGATTGCTACACAGTCCAGAAGTTACTGTAATATACCCAAGAGGAGATGGGCAAGCAGTCACCACTGACCATGTTTAAAAACTCACCTTAGTCCAACCCTGTGGTGCTGTTACAGGTCGACTGTATCGCCTCACATTTTGAGCAGTTGGTGGACCTTTAAAAGAATGAATAAATGAATGAATGATTATTTCTTAGCAAATGCCCTTATCCAGGGCGACTTACAATTGTTACAAGATACCACATTTTTACATACAATTACATTATTTTTTGCACATTATTTTTACATACAATTACCCATTTACACAGTTGAGTTTTTACTGGGGCAATCTAGGTAAAGTACCTTGCTTAAGAGTACAGCAGCAGTGTCCCCCACCTGGGATTGAACCCAAGACCCTTCAGTCAAGAGTCCAGAGCCCCTAACCACTAATCCACACTGCTGAATGAATGAATGAATGAATGAATGAATAGAAACACTGCTAGGTCTTGAAAAACCCCATATTGAATAGATTCATATTTTTCAAAAATTAAGAGTTTTTTTTGTTGGGGGTAGAAGTACAGGAAATGTCCTCTCGGCATCACCCCCATTTACAAATAAATAACAAAATACATAAATATCAACTCTACTTTCTCCCTTTCACGTTACTAAATCTTGTACTCGCTCCTGAGCAGATGTTGATATTACAGAATACTTACAGGTAGTGGAGAGCTTCCACGTTTCCAACCTGGAGCTGGTTTTAAATGTTATTTTGGGTTTATAAGATGGTGCCAATTGCAAAGACGTAAACTTTCCTTTTCCTCCAGCCATCAGTAAATCAGAGTCTCCCAGCATGAACTGTACTGCAGGTCTGCTTACAAGAACATACAAGTAGCACAGAACAGGGCTCATCAATGCATTCACTCAAGAGAAACTGCAATACAAGAAAGTGGTACTCTCCTCTGTTAATACAGTTTCCATAAAAGGCTCTTGTGTTGTACATATACCTTGTGCATCACTGAAGTCTGAATCTTCCTGTGTACATTGATGCCACATAGAAAGGGAACATTGCAAAACCCTACTCCACCCCTGAGCCTAATCAGCCTCTAACTGCGTGAACTGGCTTAGATCTGATTAACACCACACCTTACTAATTGTATATAAGATACTGGGAGTGAGGAGGGGTGAAAGACTCGCATTCATTTAGAGTGGGTGAAATTGGCGTTTTGCTAATACCCAGTCTTGTTTGGAGTTTTAGGTTATTTGCAACATCAAAACAGTAAAAATATATTCGTTTATATTAATTGCGCATACAGTGCTACTGTACCTTTCAGGGTCGATATCAAACGTATACATCCAGCAGATTGAGATCACACCACATGTGTGTTTTCTTTCACCTGAGATCGAACACAATACCACAAAAAAACAAATATATATATATTATGTAAAGGGCACAATGGAGCAGGTGCACTAAGTCGTCATGTTATACTGCATTGACATCAAACACTTACCAGACCCCCAATACTTTATACCAGGGTTACTCAATAGGCGGACCGCGGTCTGAATCCGGACCTCAAGTACATTTTGACCCGGACCGCCAAGTCATATGCCCAATCTATGTTTTACTTAAATTCACATTGGAAATGCTGTGAATTTCAGACAACACAGCTCTTGCAAAATTCTGCGATCCAAGCCAGGCTTACAACACATGCAGTTGAAGTGTTTCCAGTCTTATGTATCTGCAGCTCACACCATGCGTGCAGATATTGAAGACGAGCATTATTGATATCAGCGTTCTGTTCTGACTCATGCAAATATCTGTGTCTCTCTATCGCTGTTCCTGTGCTCACCTGTAACTCAAGGCCCTTAAGGACCTGCCACTTCTACCACTTACTGTATTAGCCTATTTATAAATGTACTGAATGGAAAATAACTTTTTATTTGGAAGGTGTTTTTATTTTTAATTCACTTGAAAGAGAAACCGCAGTGATTTTTCGATTCAGTTCTTTTCTTGTGCTTCAGTTGTTTGCTACAATTTGCTTTGTTTTTGCAATGTTTGGATCTGCTAACAGATACATAGTACATACAATTCCATGGATACGGCAGGGAAATAACTCCTGCAGTAACAAATCAGTAAAACAGGCAGACTAGTAAAATGAGACAGGGCTGATTCCTCCAAAACTCCTTTAAACCTAGTGAAGAACTCTCAAACCAACAACACGTGTAAAACTATATTTGTGTAACTCTGTGTTTGTTTGTCGGTATGGGGATAGGAGTGAAAACGTGTTCAAGACCTTGACCTTGCGGTAACCAACAATTTTGGACCTTTACTAAATTAACTGAGTACCCCTGCTTTATACCTTTTGGAAGGGATGGTAAGCTATATGTTTATAAACGTTGGTGAGGAGGAGGCGCATTTGTGACATTTAATTTAACAATGGAAATCAATTCATAATTAATCTATCCTAAAGAAAAATAAATAAACATATGGTTTTAAAGGGTTGCATCTTAAAGAACGAACATTATCGCGACATCGCAAAAGATAACACAGGCACTCGTATGAACACTCACCTATGAAGTCTGAATGTGATTGCACGGCCAGCAAAAGTACTATAAACAGCAACATCCTGCAAAACACCAACGAAAATTTTTTTAAAATAATAATAACGTTGTACAATAACTATCAAAATATATTTGTAAAGAAATGTGAGTGACTTAACGTTAACCTTTACATACATTTTCGAATCTAATTTCTACGCTAACACACCAGCGGACTGAATACGAGTCAGTTGGAATTTTGTTGAGTTACGAACGATTTACACGTTGCAGGAGTTAAATGAGATTTCAGGTGGTAATTAAAAATGATGTCGTGTAATTCGATTGCTCACAGGACACACAATTAAAAAAAAAAAAAACTTTTTTTTTTTTGTAATTGTGTGTCCTGTCAGCAATTTAATTGCAAGGCATAATTACAACCATATGTTTATATATTTTTCTTTAGGATAGATTATTTATTAATTGATTTCCCAGGGATCTTTGCATTGATTGTTAAATTAAATGTTACAAATGCGCCTCATCCTCACCAACGTTTATAAACATATAGCTTGCCATCCCTTCCAAAAGGTATAAAGCAGGGGTACTCAATTATTTTAGTAAAGGTCTAAAATTTTAACTGTTTTTCTAGCTGTGAGGTGACAGTCCTGAACTTTGAATATGAATATAATGATACCCAACCAAGTAGAGCTGTACTATTCTACCATTGTACTGTATTAAAACACTAATGTTGGCATACTTCAAACAGGGTATGATGCCAATCCATGGTCCTGATGGATTGTTTTGATTAATGTGTAGCCCATAATGTTTTGTGCTTTCCTGGAACATTACAACAAATACGGTACAATTGCAGTATTTCTCTACTGGTCCACCAAGCTGCTGTACTTTAGGTACCGCCCCCCCTCAGCGGGAGTTGTGGTTGAACTGCTAGATTTCTCACAGCTTGAGAATGCAACTAAAATACACTTTGAAGTCTTCGTTGCAGACTTCTTGATGGATCAATTCATTACATTTAATGCAGATTTAAGTTTGAACCACACATGTTTTTTATTGTTTGTGCATTAGTTTTTTTTTTAATACATTGCAATTGTTTTCCAGGACCCCTTGTAAATGAGGCATCAGGTAAATCTCCTGGTTTAAATAAATACAACGAACTTCCTGTGCTGTAGGACAATCTAAACCATGTGATATACAGTACAGCGTGGGAAGTGATTAGGTACCAGGAAGCAATGGCTTCAACCTTGTAAATCTGCAGCAGGGTTACAGTATTAAATGCATATCCTTGACTAAACTAGAAAATAACCAAGATTATTATAAGGGGAGCAGTGCTTTTTAAAGAGCACGTGTCCCCTGAGTGTCTGGTGCTGATTGCTGTGCTTGTCACTCAGAGGCTGGAATGTATGTTCTCTGTGAACCTGGCTTGATGAAAGTTGGAATTTCGAAAGAGTTTCTGAAGAGCCGGCTTGCTGAGGACCTCAGTCTGGTTCTGAATGATGGTAGCTGCCCGACTGAAGAGGGAGTGGATTTCTATTACTACTCCATCAGAGACCAGCACACCTACTGTGGAGCTCTGATTCAGGCAAGTATCGCAAAGGGTTTTCACACTTTACTCTGTCATATACTCCTGGATCAGGGGATTGTGATGGTGTTCCGTCACCTGAACCCAAATACAACAACCACATCCTGTTCATTTTAGAACTGAGATTATATATAAGTTATGAAAAACATTAATGTAATTATTGTAGACATTTGGAGTTTTCCAGAGATGTGGTTTGTTAAAACATGAATCTAACCATTCATACAACTTTTATATATGCAGCATATTCTGTAAAAACAATTTTGCAATTAAATATTTCTCAGGATCCACAGCTGAGGCTGTCCTATTTGTTTTCCATTGAATAATGAGAATGCATTCTATGGGAGCCATGATAACTGGCTGCATTAAAACGAGAGCATGCCGTACAAATGCACATCTACATTTGTTCAGTTGTTAGTATCTGAATATTTCCATGCTAGTATGTGGATTGCTAAAATACTAACACTCTCCATTGAATATTAAAGTGTGTGTTTTGTATCTGCTTAAATCAGGGGAATGACACCCATGCAGTGTTTAAGCATACAGTCTATACCACCCATCAGTCCAGGCAGGTTGTCACTCACACTGACCTGACGCTGGCATAGGAATGTGTGCATCCTTGTGAATACCTGCTGCAGACACAGCCAGGATTGGATCCATCCAGTGTGTAAGAAAACAAGTCCTAGAATGTGTTGTGGGTATTTGCTTGACTTGACGAGTTTGCAGGGGCATAGAATTGTTCTGGATTCGTATTTTTTTCATTCTTTATTATTTAGTGCCTCTAAATCCCTCAAGTAAGAAATCTTCAGTGTGTTCTCCAGAATAGCCTGTTACTTTTGAGACCTGATCATCTTAAAGCATTAATTCTCTGTATGCAGTCTTGAACATAAAAGTAACTGCCAGCCCAACTTGACTGAGTTGCAACAGCAAGGTGTAGCTTGTACTGCATATTGTCATGTGAGAGCCTGTTTACACGGATGTCCTGTAGATAACTTCTTTTTTTTTACACAAAACTAAAGTGGATCTTAAACCCCATTGCCATAATATAAATAAATACTACATCCCAACAAAAGTACTCTTTGACTTATGTAACTTTGCTTTGACAATCTGAAGGTCATTCCACCTGATGGGAGTAAACCCAAAGTCCATGCGGTCTGCCAAGTTTCGCTTTCTTTTAAGGCAAGAAACTGTTTTTAGAAAACTGAACCCGCATTTCGTGTTCCTCATATCCAGTTTTCTAATAGTGTGCTTCTAATTCTGCATTTTTCTTCTCTCAAGGCCTGTGTCGGTAGTGCTGATCAAGTACAATTCCAGTGGGATTCTTCAGCTCCGCATGACTCTCCATAGGGATGACACGTTCAGCGATGACCTGCTCCCAGAGGAAGTGCTGCACTGGCCAAGCAGTGACCTCTTTTTTGAAGTGACGCTCGGTGCGCCACAGGGAACCTTCGCTGATGGCTTTGTTTTGGAGGTGGTTTCCTGTTGGGCCACACAGACTCCAAACCCAGCAGAAGAACCAAAGACCTTCTTTCTGAAAGGAAGGTTGTAACCGCAGGAGTGAACTTACAAATATGTGTATTTTTATTTTACATTGATCATCTTTATTAATGCGTCCCCTTCCTTTTAATTCTACACCGTTCAGTTCACCTCTTCCCCTGCCTGTCCACACTGAAGCTGGGTCAGTCCAACAAATCTGGACAGCTTTGCTATACACTGTTCAGTAATCTGTAACTGGAGTGACTGATCAGACCCAGATTTAATGCTAATCTTGGACTACTGTACCTTACCTAAATTGTCCAATGGTCTGTGAAACCTTGGGTATAGGGGACAGGGCAAATACACTATTTCAGTGCAGTACTGTTTACTTAGTTTGTCTCTTTGCCTTATAAAAGAACCACAGTAGTGGTCAACCGCTTGCCTGTTGACCTTAACAACGTAATGCAGAAGCTGCGGTTGATCTAGAAATCTACACAATGGCCCACCCACAGGCTTACAGTGATGACAAGGGGTTAAATACACTGTAAAGACTGTACACTGGATTCTCAAAGAAAGCCATTTACTCCAAATCATCATTATCATGATTCTTTCAGACAGTAGAATCACACCCAGTAAAGTTTATCAACCCCAGAAATAAACCACTCCAGACATTAACTAGGGGGCTTGTGAATAGTCATGGTTTATTATCTCGAGACAAACACATGCAGTGCTGATGACTTGGAGTCTTAATCTCAGCCCCTTTAAGTTCATTGGTACATGTGTCTATTGAATTGTGAAATATTAAATAAATGAATACACCCTATATGTTTTGGAAGCTTGTGCCTTGTTTCTACCATCCACTGGGATTGAGTTCAAATGAATTTGATATTGCTGATTTTAACATGATAATTCTTGAGATTTTTACATGTAAGAAAGTATGGCATGTGCTCAGAATAAACATCATCTAAACCCTGACAATAACCCCCCCCCCCCCGCCAATTGCACAAATAAGCATCATGATAGTTGTGCACTAAAGTAGAAAATGCATTTAAATAACCTGTAGTATATCTTGGAATCAAATGCTGCAATGAGAATGAGCCTTGTTTTCTCTCGGACCACTTTTAGTGTTGCGCAAGTCTGAGCCGCTTCGGGGGTGAAAGGGTACAGAGCAAGCATGGCGGCTTCCACAGAGGCGGACGGCGTGAGCGCTAACACGGCACAGACACACGGAACTAATAAATCAAAAAGGAAAGAAAATAAAGGTAATGGATACCAGTGGTATTACTGAGTGTAACTCATTAAACGCATTAAAGGAACACGTTAATTTAAAAGTAATTTACAGTTATCCCGTCTGTGTAGTTTCGAAAGTAGTAAGACTACAACTACACCATAACTAATAAGAAATCATCGAAATTCAGTACGAATAGCAATACATAATCTGAAGCTTGAAATGTCATGTACATTAATGTGGAAGAATGCAATGTAACGGGATGTTTACTTGCCGTCGTTAGTTGTTGATTGGGTTGGTTATCATTTGTACTCCTTTTTAAAAACAAAACTCTCTCTCTGTGTATATATTTCCATATATTATACACACACAACAGCTGCTAAATAGAAGCACGGACGTTGGTTCCTGTTTAAATGTGCAGTGCAATGTAGTTCCACTGGCTGCAGTACATACTGTAACTAATCCACATGTAGTTAATAACAACCGATTGATTCTTTAGCATCACAATAACACAGAATATAACATGTTGAAAGATGTAAGTTATACAGATTCCTAAGTTAATAGATTTGTATGACTGCAATCAAGAAACAAATTGGGCAATTTCTAACTTTTTTTATTACATAATTTTATTAGTTGATGAATCAGACCTGTTGACCGTGCCAGAGGGATGGAAAGAAAAACCATTTACAGCAGAGGACAACCCAAGGGGTTTACTGGAAGGAAGCAGCTTTGCCACTCTATTTCCCAAATACAGAGAAGCCTACTTAAAGGAGTGCTGGCCACTGGTGCAAAAAGCACTGGGGGACTGTGTAAGTTCCACAAGACCATAGACTACTGCCTGTATATCTTTAGCATGAATTCCTCTTCTACAGACTCTTTTATAGAGGAGGTGAACTGCGCACCAACAACTGCTGCAGAGTCATTTACAACAAGACCTTGGTGTGGGAACATACCAAGGGCAGTGAAAGGTTAATAAAACACTCCTGGACTTGTTACTTACACACTGATTAAGCAAGTACATAGTGAAACTGCTATATAATATAAAATTCCATCCCTGCTCTTCTGCACCCCTCGTTATTTATTTATATGTGTTCTGCTGGCGAGCATTTAGAATTTATTCTTCTGTTGCTATTTTTCATTTTATTTCAGGGAATTAAAGCAACTCTAGATTTGATTGAGGGCAGCATGACTGTCAGCACCAGTAGAAAGACCTTTGATCCATATGCCATTATAAGAGCTAGAGACTTGATAAAGCTGCTGGCAAGAAGTGTTCCTTTTGAACAGGTATGTGACCGGACTATTCACACTGCTGTTGTTGCTGGATTAACGGTGTGCCATGTTAGAGGGGAGGGGGACAGTAATCTCTTTGTTTAAATTAATAGAAGACAAAACAAGCAGGAGGAGGCTGTGTGGTCCAGTGGTTAAAGAAAAGGGCTTGTAACCAGAAGGTCCCCGGTTCAAATCCCACTTCAGCCACTGACTCATTGTGTGACCCTGAGCAAGTCACTTAACCTCCTTGCGCTGCGTCTTTCGGGTGAGACGTAGTTGTAAGTGACTCTGCAGCTGATGCATAGTTCACACACCCTAGTCTCTGTAAGTCGCCTTGGAAAAAGGCGTCTGCTAAATAAACAAATAATAATAACAAGCAAATTTTAGTGGTTTTTTTTTTTTTAAATTAAATACGTCACATAAACATCTGAACAAGCATTTTATATATATATATATATATATATATATATATATATATATATATATATATATATATATATATATATACAGTACTGTGCAAAAGTTTTAGGCAGGTGTGAAAAAATGCTTTCAAAAATAGACATGTTAATAGATTATATTTATCAATTAACTAAAAGCAAAGTGAGTGAACAGAAGAAAAATCTAAATCAAATCCATATTTGGTGTGACCACCCTTTGCCTTCAAAACAGCATCAATTCTTCTAGGTACACTTGCACAAAGTCAGGGATTTTGAAGGCATATAGTCAGGTGTACGATTAAACAATTATACCAAACAGGTGCTAATGATCATCATTTCAATATGTAGGTTGAAACACAATCATTAACTGAAACAGAAACAGCTGTGTAGGAGGAATAAAACTGGGTGAGGAACAGCCAAACTCAGCTAACAAGGTGAGGTTGCTGAAGACAGTTTACTGTCAAAAGTCATACACCATGGCAAGACTGAGCACAGCAACAAGACACAAGGTAGTTATACTGCATCAGCAAGGTCTCTCCCAGGCAGAAATTTCAAGGCAGACAGGGGTTTCCAGATGTGCTGTCCAAGCTCTTTTGAAGAAGCACAAAGAAACGGGCAGCGTTGAGGACCGTGAGGCGCAGTGGTCGGCCAAGGAAACTTACTGCAGCAGGTGAAAGACACATCATGCTTACTTCCCTTCGCAATCGGAAGATGTCCAGCAGTGCCATCAGCTCAGAATTGGCAGAAAACAGTGGGACCCTGGTACACCCATCTACTGTCCGGAGAAGTCTGGTCAGAAGTGGCCTTCATGGAAGACTTGCGGCCAAAAAGCCATACCTCCAACGTGGAAACAAGGCCAAGCGGCTCAACTATGCACGAAAACACAGGAACTGGGGTGCAGAAAAATGGCAGCAGGTGCTCTGGACTGATGAGTCAAAATTTGAAATATTTGGCTGTAGCAGAAGGCAGTTTGTTCGCCGAAGGGCTGGACAGCGTAACCGAATGAGTGTCTGCAGGCAACAGTGAAGCATGGTGGAGGTTCCTTGCAAGTTTGGGGCTGCATTTCTGCAAATGGAGTTGGGGATTTGGTCAGAATTAATGGTCTCCTCAGTGCTGAGATGTACAGGCAGATACTTATCCATCATGCAATACCATCAGGGAGGCATCTGATTGGCCCCAAATTTATTCTGCAGCATGACAACGACCCCAAACATACAGCGAAAGTCATTAAGAACTATCTTCTGCGTAAAGAAGAACAAGGAGTCCTGGAAGTGATGGTATGGCCCCACAGAGCCCTGATCTCAACATCATCGAGTCTGTCTGGGATTACATGAAGAGAGAAGCAACTGAGGCTGCCTAAATCCACAGAAGAACTGTGGTTAGTTCTCCAAGATGTTTGGGCCAACCTACCTGCCGAGTTCCTTCAAAAACTGTGTGCAAGTGTACCTAGAAGAATTGATGCTGTTTTGAAGGCAAAGGGTGGTCACACCAAATATTGATTTGATGTAGATTTTTCTTCTGTTCACTCACTTTGCATTTAGTTAATTGATAAATATAATCTATTAACATGTCTATTTTTGAAAGCATTCTTACTTTACAGCATTTTTTCACACCTGCCTAAAACTTTTGCACAGTACTGTATATACATACTTGTATATATATATATTACACATGAACATTTATTTTATAAATCAAAACAAGAAAATGTAAATAAACATGTGAACAGACATCGGTTTACAACGTACATATTTATAAAACTGAAACGATAGCAATACATTTTTAACTTTAACAGCAATCGGTTTATCAGATGAGTAGAAGCAACTGAACAACGTAGATAAATAAACTTAGAAGAAAACATTTTACGGAAGCGCACAGCACAAAATGTTATAAAAGAAGTATTTTTTTATTTTTTTTTGAGAAAAGGGTATTCCTTTACCTTGAGTCTAAGACTGCTCACAATCAATACAGATAATGCGCTTCTCCCCACCGCCTTTCTGTACAGGGCTGTCTGAAGTTTTGTTTTTATTGCACTTGCCAAACTGGCATTGGCGTCTCTTGCGGCTCTCAGTGGGGTTGCCAGCTTCAGCTGTAAAATATATTCTCTCCTTGGTAAATTCTTTTCCCTGCATTCTTTGTAAAGTACCCAGGAGTTGATGGCTGCTAGGTCCAATACATTGTAAAACACCTGAACAGACCACCGTCGGGAGCCAGCTTTCACGGAATACTTCCGTGCCATCTGATCCAAAACATCAACTCCATATTTTGTTGCGTTGTAAAACTCAACGGTCTCTGGTATTTATTTTCACTAGTCCTGATGCTAATTGAGTGACCAAAGCAGCGCAGCTGCCAAGCAGACGCCAGCCTTTCAAAAGTCATTCACTCGGGCAGAGAGAAGAGACTAATCTTTACAGCTAAACACATTGCGGACTAGTAAATAAAAATAATAAAGTACAATACCGTTCTGTACAATCACAATACAGGTATAATGTAATATATCTCCTTTATTTCTGCACTCCCGCGTTTCATGTTTTGTGAGAATATTTAATACATACGAACAGAAAGGTACACGAACGCACAGCCCCATTTGTGTTGACTGGAGAAAATTACATTTTAAAACCAAAAACGGCCAAAATGACTGACGCGGGGCTTCTAGTGTTAAAGACATGTAGGTAACTGTTTACTTAATCCATTTCAAAGCCAATCTAGCCATAGGTGTCTTTGCTGGTCTGTGATGATTCTGAGCAATTGATGTCCAGGAACTCATTTTGATGACTTTATTTTTCTTGATTCCTTTTTGTGTTTCTTGTAGGCTGTGCGTATTCTTCAAGATGACATGGCGTGTGACATCATTAAAATTGGCTCTTTAGTAAGAAACAGAGAGAGATTTGTGAAAAGAAGACAGAGATTGATTGGTCCAAAAGGATCCACCCTGAAGGTAAGCAGGACCCTAATATCATTAATCAACCCCAATAGAATCCTCACAAGAAGTGTTCCACAGTATCCTCTGGTGTTGGAGCAATAATATAGCAATAGCAGTTGTTTCCTCTGTGTGCATTTTACTATATTGTTGTTAATCTACAGTTGTACATTTTTTAAATGTCCCCCAGGGGGGCAGATGTGCTCCTACACAACTGGACAAGTTAAATCATCTTATGATATTTAGAGATCTTGAAACTGCGTGCTTGGTTTTCCAAATCTGAATTTAAAATATAAACGTTATTCTTAGATAAATGTTCCTAATGCTTTTCTTGGAATCCGTTCTGCCTGTGCCAGTATAGATAGAGGGGGTGTGTGTGAGCTGTGGATAAGAGCTTTATTGTGTTGAGACCTTAATCCTTCCTGGAAGTTACTGTTTAAATTGGTGGTTCATTCAGCATTGTCTAAAACTTTAATTGCTTGTCTTTTTGCAGGCGCTTGAACTTTTGACAAGCTGTTATGTTATGGTTCAGGGGAACACTGTGTCTGCCTTGGGGCCATACAATGGGTTAAAGGAAGTGAGTAGAGGCTATATCAGATGCAGAGGTTTAATATAGTCCTGTCTTTTTAATGCATTAATGATTTTGAATTTTTTCATTTTTTAAGGTTAGAAAAGTAGTACTGGACACAATGAAGAATGTTCACCCGATATACAACATCAAGGTATCTACTTGTGATTAGTTGCTATAGATATGTCACATAGCCACTTTGAAGTGCTGCTGTGGGGGTGGGAGTGCATTCATACCAATTTAAAGGTCCCTTGTGTTAAGAGTTTCTTTACTGCATTCTGCAGTTTTTATTTTGTGAAAGACCCCTTCAAGACCTCTCGTACCCCATACTACAACAGCTCTAGAGTCTTATGTGGGCTACAATAGGATTTAGGGGTACTGCTTTAAATGATAACGTGAAAAGTGATACATGATGGCTTCAAATACATTGAAGTAAGCAGGAAGGCCTAAAGGAAGAGGATGGTGGGGGTAGGAAAGGGAATATTGGATTATTGACTAGGGCTATAAAATGTCTCCTATCTATGTGGCATGTTTTTTTATTTGTAATATATTAACTACACTAAGTGCTCAGGCTCTCCTATCTAATAATCTCATATCTTATTTTTTTGTACTGCGTGTTTTTAGACGTTAATGATCAAGCGGGAGTTGTCAAAAGATCCAGAGCTCAGAATGCAGAGCTGGGAGAGATTCCTGCCCAACTTCAAACATAAAAACCTGAGCAAACGCAAGGAGCCCAAGAAGAAGACAGTTAAGAGGGAGTACACGCCATTCCCACCGCCACAGCCAGAGAGCCAGGTCTGTACCAGCTTGGGGGGAAACGGGAGTTTTTAGGGCACACTAATACCATGTTTCTACGAACCACAAATCCCCTGGGCCGGATGAGATCCTCCCAATAGTACGCAAAGAAATAAGTTATTTACAAGCCGCTAACTTTTTTGACCTGTAAAAAGAAACAAGGACCAGGGGTCACAAATGGAGATTAGATAAAGGGGCATTCAGAACAGGAAATAAGAGCCACTTTTTTTACACAGAGAATTGTGGGAGTCTGGAACCAATGCCCCAGTAATGTTGTTGAAGCTGACACCCTGGGATCCTCCAAAAAGCTGCTTGATGAGATTCTAGGATCAATAAGCTACTAATGACCAAACGAGCAAGGTGGGCCGAATGGCCTCCTCGTTTGTAAACTTTCTTATGTATTAAATTCAGCGGAGTTACTACCTTGGGGGATTTTGACATTTTTTGAATTGCAGTTTTTCACTTAGCACAGTCACAAAGAGAAATGCAACGCAGCTTTGCATTTTATACTTTTAATTCAAATAAATGTTTACTTAATTAAATCTGTCTGCTAAACCGGTATGTCATTTACAGTATCTCATTATACTAGCATCTACAATGTCACTGCAGCAACTTGGAGAACAACAAAAAGTGCCTTCTAATCAGTTAGACTAGCAAGCACTGCTAAAATCAGCTCAGTTTCATGTGGTGCAGAACTCATTTATTTTACCGTTTTGTTACCTGCACGGTGGATGTCTTTAGTAACATCTACAACGTATCGACAATAACAATCAATGATTTTTATTACAGACTTTCTAACAAGTCTGGCATAAACAGTTTTGGCTGTTGCTTAATTAAACCTGGGGGGGAGGGGGATGCTTAACATAAAGAACAGTCCTAGTACAGTAACAGGCACAGTTTACACTACCTCTGGGTGTCTGATCTTATATAAATAAATACTATATAAATTTGCATTTACGATGTCCGATCTTATATAAATAAATACTATATAAATTTGCATTTACGATGTGTTATAAACTCAATCTGCCCCGATTTCTTCAGGAAGGATATTGCCTGCCTTGTTCATGTGTAATTAAGACAAAGCCTGTTAGTGCTTTGGCCTACCCTGTGATTCTAGTTTAGGGTGTGTATGACTTGACACTGAAATTTCATATCCCAGCTTGGCTATTACTGGTTTTTACTTAGCCCGGTAAAAAAACCCACTTGGACTGCATCTTAAAATCCATTCCCTAGATCTGTGCAGTTCATGTTGGGTATCTTCAATGAGCATAGTGTTTGGGAAGTAACTCAAATACCTTGTTCTGAACAGATGGACAAAGAGTTAGCAACTGGTGAATTCTTCCTCCGAGAAAGTCAGAAGAGAAGGAAGAAGTTGGAGGAAATAAAGGTAAGTGGTTTTTGTATGTGTTGTGTTTTTTTCTTTTTTCTTTCATAAAATGATATCTTCCCACAATAAGATCCCATCCACCAAACATGTATTAAAGTTCTCCACACAGGCAACGTGTGCCTGAGTTGGTGCTGGGCATTTTGTTTTTGCATGAGGTTTAGTTTACGAATGATTTTCTGTAGCTGTGTTTGGTAGAACACAGCGCTTTCCTGTGAATTACATATTTAAATCCGATTCCTAACTCTGCACTTTCTACTAGGGATGGGACTGTATAAAATTTGCACGGTATGATATTTTTTCAACCGGATAAAAAAAATATGTATAGCAAAAAAAAAAAGGTGTTTTAATACTAAAACGTGTTATTGGATTTATAACTACATGTCACGACATTGCACAAGTAAGCTTCCAATGATAATTAAAAGATGTCTTACCTAAGAAAACTGGAATACTGTTTAAACAAAACTATGCTGATAATAAGTAGGCCATCCTGCCGTGGGTCTGTGCTCATTTTATTTGAGACATTGGTCGTGTTCTTATAGTGCAGATTTCCGCAGTTCTGCACAGTGCTGCACAGAATCGTGGAGCTGCGCTGTAGACGTCACTCAACACCCACAGAAATCTGCAGATTCTGCATAGCCCAGCGCAGCTTTGAAATGTTACTGTGGGAGGCTGACTGCGGCTGTGAACCAAAGGGACGATGCAAAGATAACGAGTGACCTGCTAATCGTAATGCAAATAACCACTAAAACTACTGCGAACAACGTTTTATCATTATACAATGAAGCCGTGAACAGCCTTGTCAATGCTATATTAAATAAATAAATCAATTATTTAAGCAAACATAATGTACTAAATCTGTGATAAGTGATGTATCATTTTACAATAAAGTTAATCAATGACATTAAACTGACTATTGATAATCCAGACACATGTAAATATAGCACGTTGAAAATGAGCGCTGCGAGGTTTGGAGAAGGCGTTTCTCTAAAAGCTGCGTGTGACGTCAGAAAGACAGCAGCCAAGAGCAGCCGGCGCAGCATGCTCGGGGTAACAGAACGCAGCAATTGAAACGTGTATTCTGTGTTGTTGACGGTTTCCTTCAAAACCATTATCAAAATACAGTATCAGTGCACAAAAAGATCTTCCTCAGACACTTTGCTAAGGCTGCAAGTACCATCACTTGATTTAGAAGAAGCATGTTTGCAGTTGAAAAATGTGTTAACCGGTGTATAAATGAATTACGATAATTGTGGTGTAGAATAAAAGGAACAGTATTAATACCGTAATGTACCTAAACAGAAAAAAACAGTATACCGACTCATCCCTACTTTCTACCTCAATGGTGAAAGCCAGACTTCAGTTTTAATAATTCCTGCAGGTTCTGTCCTTTTGTTCCATAGGTTTCTCAAACTCTGGTTTGTTCAGTCTTCTGACAGTTGTAACTCCGAAAGCTCACACCCAATGATGCTGCAGATTTTCCAGATAAACAAGAATGTGTACTAGATAATGGATAACCACACACACAACACAGTTCCTTTTTTAACCTAGCGTGATACATTTCCACATTTGTAATGAGTTTACTACATGTATTATTGCTCAAGTGAATTAAAAAAAATTGTACCACTTAGATTTATAATGTACACACATGACATTTTTTGCATATGCAATAAATTTTCATTAAACTATTTTAATTTATATATATATATAATATATATATATATATATATATAATATTTTTTTATTAGGTGAAACAAGCTGAAGCTCTAACTAAGAAGCAAGAAGAACGGAACAAAGCATTTATTCCTCCAAAAGAGAAACCTGCTGTGAAAACAAAGAGAGGTATGGTGTGTGTTGTACTGTTTGCCAACAATCTTTGTAATGTGGTCATCCATTGATGTTGAATATTGGTGTCACTGGCGTGAGTCTCTTATTTAGTGGATTGGTCCAGAATGATTTGCTCAATACAGCATGTGACCTGTTTTATTATTAAACCCCAAATTCGGCATGCAATATGGAAAAGGCATTGTATGCATGATTACCAGTTTTCAGAGACAACAGTGTGCAGTCTTCATTCCTTCCTCTGGTCTAACAAAAGAGCTCTAATCAAGCCTTTTTTATATAGCACTTGATGTTTACATCTTTCATACCAGCTTCTTTGTTTCACCCAATAATGTATATCTAGCTATCTATCTGCGCTAATAGAAATGACAATAATACATTGTGCAGAGCCATGCTAATTTCTCTCTCTTCTGTACTATTTTCAATAAACTGCACTAGTATATCGTTTAACATGTGTTCTTCTTTTCTAGCTCCTACTGAAACCAAAATTGACATTGATGCCATCAAAGACAAAGTCAAGAAAGCCAAGAATAAGAAGCTGGGTGCTCCCCCAGTTAACAGAGCAGCTGAGACTGCTTCTGCAAGTGTAAAGAAAAAGACGAAAAGGAGCTAGGTTTTATCCTGCTGACCTGCAGTGACGGATGTTTTCTTTTGGGATACAAATTCATCTTTCCCTTTATCTCTTGCTTTGGGACATTCTGTATAGGGGGAAATGTAATAATAAAGAAACGGCTTGTGCAGTACCCGTATCAGAGTAACAATACAACAAACATTGCAGATACAAGGAGAGAAAAAAGGACCGTGTTGAGATCTATTTTTTCAGTTTGGTTCTGTATTTTGGTTTGGTTTTTCTCTATTTTTTTTTTATTTTTTTAAATGGATTACAAACTTTGCCAATCCTGTTAGATAAACTTTCTTTGTGTTATTTTAGAAGTTTATAAAAGTTTAAGCATTGTTAAGTGCATTAAGGAACTTGAATGAGTGAATTGCCACACCTAAAAAAAAAAAAAAAAATTACAGTTCAATTAGGGGGCTGTGTGGTCCAGTGGTTAAAGAAAAGGGCTTGTAACCAGGGGGGGGGACGGGGGGACGACAAGTTCCCCTTGCAGGTCAAATGCAACACTAACTGAAAGCACTGTTTGCAAACAGATTTTTTGTTGTTTTTTTCAAGCAAGTTTTGTTCCATATATCATGTTGTAAAACAAAAATACATGTTTACTGTACTGTGTTTCTTTCAGGATGTGCTTTCAAGAACCGTTATCTTCAAACCATATGTCACGTTGTTTATTTGGTATTTTCTTTTATGTTTTCTTGCATTAACACTTCCTGTGGTAATACCCTTGCCATAATAAGAGATTTTCCAAGGTAATTTTATTTATATACTTACTATTTAAAAACCTGGCATTGTAACATCCTGTGTGTCATTATATATATATATAGTAATACAACCTTAGTACTTTTGGTTCGTTGCCCCTTTAAAAAGTACAGACCCAGGACACAGAAATGGGTTTTCAAAGCGCTGACGCGCTATTTTTAATAAGCAAACAAACAAAAACAAAATAAACACCTAGCTCTGATGAGCACTAACTAAACTTTGCACAGGTCCCTGACTAACACGCAGGACGGCTAAGCCGTTTACCTGACAAATAAAACACAAAAACAATTCACAAGTGCACAAACAAACACTTTGCGGTACTGCGTTTGCAAAGCTTGATTACCTTTTAAATACCTTTCTCTCTACAGTTCATGACCGGGCTCTTCCTTCGTCAGCAGCTCCAAACAGACTGGCTGTTTTCTTTAAATACCCTAATTTACAATGATAGCCAGGTGCAGGGGATAATTACAAATTAAATTAAACAATTAACTCAATGAAGGCTTTTCAGCCTGTGAACTTCTGGTAGATGTAGTCCTTTTTTTTTCCCCCAGGACTACACTCACTATATATATATATATATAAAAGGCACTGCTGCCTTTACTGTTGCTAAAAGCATAACATTTCATGGTTTTTGTAATCATTCTGACTGGCTCTGTTACAATCTTAAATGATCATTTTTCTCTAAATCTGTCTTCTTACATGGTGCCTGTATGTTCAGCAGATCTTTGTCTTTTGTGTTTCAAACAACGTTGATCACTCGTAAACAAACACGTGTGGGTAAACTAGCTGCAGTCCGTATACTCCTGCTATTATGAGAACAAGTGCCAAAGGCCTTGTGATTACAACAGCCAGGAAGTAGGAGTTGCATGTGGCAGAAGCTGCATCAGAACCAGAACCAGAACCGAAGTCAGGATTCCAGTCGGCATAACCTATAAGGGGGGAGGGAGGAAAAATTCAAAATGGTACCCAAATGATAACACATAAAAAGGTTAGACGTAATCCATTATCACTAAATTATAAATACATACCTATAGCTTCATCTCGAGTTTGTTTTTCTGAAAAATGAAAGTTAATTGTTAATTTCTAATTATTTTATTGTATAACAGTTTACCCACAGTTAAAGAAAAATGACTAATAGCTTGATCATTTATTATTAAACAAATATTCTAAAGGGTTCTTTGTAAAATAGGTGAAAACAATTCAAAGCTGCTCATTGTTTCCTAAGCATGGTATTTCATCATGATACAGGTGCACCTTTGTATCTAATTTGATTACCACACCTTTAGGTTCTTTGATTATTCCCAAGACAAATATTGTAAGCTTTTATTCCTATCAAGCGTAAGTACAAATTGAAATTTTGTTCATTGCTGTAGCATTATCTAGAGAGTATTTGCAGCTTTTCTAACACACTGTATAATTAGATGTTTTAATGTAACTTTTGTATGGAATTTTATTTATGGTTATAAACAGTTTTATTCTCAGCAGTCAAATAACATTTAACAAAAAAACAACAAAAAAAACTAGCATACACATGAGCTACAATAATGATTAATTTTATTGTTTCAAAATCATTTGGACTCTTTTTTCCCAGATAGTAACTGAACCCACTTCAGTCACATTATTGTATATTAGGTGTTTTAGAAATTGTTTTTTGTTGTCCTGAAATATAAATTCTAACACAAAGAATTATACATAATATCTGAGTTAAATATTCTCAAACAAGTCCATATGTTTAATACTATTGAGTGATATTTACTTATCAGAATAATCAAACCACAAATCAAAAGATGTATCAACAAGATTTATAATCATTTCATGCAGCAGGACAACAGTATATCTGTATAATAAATAATAATAATAAAAAATAAAATAAATAATATAATAATAATAATAATAATAATAATAATAATAATAATAATATTATTGAGGCTGTGTTGGCCAGTGGTTAAAGAAAAGGGCTTGTAACCAGGAGGTCCCCGGTTCAAATCCCACCTCAGCCACTGACTCATTGTATGACCCTGAGCAAGTGACTTAACCTCCTTGTGCTCCGTCTTTCAGGTGAGACGTAGTTGTAAGTGACACTGCAGCTGATGCATAGTTCACACACCCTAGTCTGTAAGTCGCCTTGGATAAAGGCGTCTGCTAAATAAACTAAATGAGTTATTTAACAGACGCTTTTATCTAAAGTGACTTACAGAGACTAGGGGGTGAACTATGCTTCATCAACAACTGCTGCTGCAGAGTCACTTACAATAGGACCTCGTTTGTTTTAAGTCTCATCAGAAGGAAGGAGCACAAGGAGGTTAAGTGACTTGCTCAGGGTCACACACACAGTGAGTCAGTGGTTGAACTGGGAACCTCCTAGTAACAAAGCCATTTCTTTAACCACTGGACCACCAAGCCTCCTTAAGAGACAACCTTTCCCCAAACAACCATAAGAGTTTCATTATTATTTTATTATTTATTTCTAAGCAGCCGCCCTTAGCCAGGACGACTTACAATTGTTACAAGATATCACATTATTTTTACATACAATTACCCATTTGGATTTTTACTGTAGCAATCTAGTTAAAGTACCTTGCTCAAGGGTACAGCAGCAGTGTCCCCCACCTGGGATTGAACCCACAACCCTCCGGTCAAGAGTCCAGAGCCCCAACCACTACTCCACACTGCTGCCCAACTTCATGTCCAAACAATATGTTTTCTTTATTGACAAAGGCAGTGAAGAGTGTGATTCAAAACTATATATTGGTGGTTTTAAATAACACATATTTTTAAGAACTTACTGCACAACTTATTCTCACAAGTTTCACCGGGACATTTGCTGCATTCCGCTCCAGCTGAATAAGGATGAGTTGGAAAATTCCCTCTGAAAAGACAAAAGTATATTTTAACAAAAATATTCATAGAAATGCGATATGCAGAACACACTTGTGTTTTCTTAGCACAGATAGACAGCAGAACTGCCACCAGAAATGCTAATATGCAGTCTGCATAGCCTAAAATGCAGAGTATATATATATATATATATATATATATATATATATATATATATATATATATATATATATATATATAATAGTCCTACGTGCCTGTTAGCTACTATGTACAGTAACTAATTTGAAACTGAAACTATAGGCTAAAATGGCTGAATGCCATTAGAACATGGGGTGCGTTCACGGATTATTCTCCGCAGATTCTGTGCACAATCTGACCAATTTAGACAATGGGTGCGTTCACGGAGATCATTCTTAGAAGATCGTTAGCTAAATTGGTCACAGTCTGCAAAGAATCTGCGCACAATGATCTCTGTGAATGCACCCATGGTGTAAGCAGTACACTGGGCAAACAAAGTACAAAAAAAAACTGTGTTTAAGAGCAGTGTCAAAAGTAATGTCTCTGTGGAGAACAAACTAATGCTGACCCCTGCTGGTTAGATGATGTAATAAGAAATGTGTGCTGTGATGTCCACATTCAAAGGGATCTGATACTGTTGTACAAGGAGCTTGCTTGGCGACTGCAAAATTGACAGATCTCGCCCAGTCTATGCCATGTACAAACTCAATATAAGCAATGACCACGTTGTACTGCTGATAGTATTATATCAGGTATGGAATATTCTGTCGATGATTAAACACATAAAAAATCAACCTTGGATAATCTTAAGCGTTTCATTTTTTTATTGTACTTACGCATCTCCATAGTTACAGACAAAGATCGTAGGATCAGGAATTGAATTAGTATTGAATCCAGCAATCCCAGATGGACAGACGTGAACAGCACAGCCAACCTTGTAACTCTTAGCCCAGACAACCTGAAAAAAAAAACCAGTCAACGATACGTTTTTAACTCAACTCTAAAACGCACTGGAAGCCAGTGCAGTGAGGCCAACACAGGAGTTAAGGGAACTGAACGTCTTTAGCCTAGAACAATTAAGGAAAAGGAAAAGGTGGACTTAATAGATTTTGTTTTACGACTTAAAAGGAGTTGACACATGTGAACCCAGATGAGACACTGAGATAGACTAGACACCAAATATGAATAATCAGCTGTCCTTGATCCCATTCACACAACCTAAATAATAGACAGTCAACATGTTGGAAACCAGCTATTCATTACCAGCCTGCTTTCAACCTGCTAATCGCACATTATTTACTGTAAGTACTGTGAGGGGTCATGCACTCAAAGAGCCTGGAAATCCAAATACCTGAGTATAGTGTCCACAGACACGGCTGCAACTTCTGTCTCTGTATCTATAGTCTTTCACTTCACCGTACCATTTCTCTATTGCAGCTGACACACTGAAGATGGAAGAAGGTGCTCCCACCCAGATGTTTTCACCAACTGGAGTAAACGTCGGATGCACTTTCCCAGCCTGCTTCAGGTATATGTTGTGGTCAAACTGGCAGGTCCTTGCCCAGGCCTTGGCTGTTTTAGCTAACGCCTCGTCCCAAGTCTTGTAGGGGGAAAAAAATGAGTGTTTAGTGGAACTGGATTTGGCCAGCGAGATCAAAATGCTTCTTCAAAAAGAGAAACGGTTAAAGGGATTGTTTACAGTCTCAGATTGTTTACAGTCTCTTGGGTGCAGTGTTGGCACAGGAGCATGAAGGCAAGCTCCAGCCTATAGCCTATGCAAGTCGGCGCCTGAGACCAACTGAACGCAATATGGAGAACAACAGTTCAATGAAACTGGAATCTCTGGCTCTTAAATGGGCCCTTACTGAATCTGGATTGTGGTGGGGCTTATTATTGTTATTTAGTAAGTAAACCAAAAGCTCGACTATGCCAGGAGCAAGAGGAGCCCCGAAGTACCTTGTTAACAATTAAGTTCAATGCAGGAAGTTAAATCCCCCAAAGAGATCAAGTAAAGTTCCCCACTCAAGCCCTTCTCAAATAAATGAACACCAAGGCGTACCAGGGTACCAGAAAATAATCACCACAGGTGGAACATCCGCTAAATCTGACTGAACAAGATCCCGATTGCAGCGCACCAAATCGAATGTGAGATGATCCTGTTCAGGTTGACTAACTTAGAACTATGAAGTATAAAACTAACTTGGTACGCTTGCTCCTCCTACGTTTATACAACACATTTTAACACGAAGACAGCGCCATTATTCTCTGAAATGACGTCTAAAAACTAGTGAAGTGAAAAGCGAGCGAACCCTTTGAACTATGTAATGATATAATGTACCTTAATATATGGTTGATACACTATATTAAGCAATTGTCCATTTTCTTAGGTAGACAGCGAATGTATACTGTAGTTTAAACAAACTACTATAGCAATGTGGTACCCTTTTCCTTTTTTTCTAATTTATTATTGTTGAGGAACAAAGTGTTCTGAAGAGATTGGTTTCGTTATTTTCATTACAATATTGTACAAACTTTAATAAAGTGCTACACAATTAGATACTGTGTATTTAAATAATGAAAAGCATGCACGTTTAATTATTCAATTAAACCTGAAATGTCAATGTAATGTGTATTGAATATAAACAACACATTTAGAACTTAATGTTCAGTAATAGGCTACTAGCAAGTTAAAATGAAAGTATGATCTGCGTGCGGAATGTGCATAAAAAGACATGTAGTAGGCTACAATTATAGGGGAGACTGGGGACAGTTGTAACATTTTTTTACTTTCTCTCCATTACGCACAGATGATTTGAACTAGTTTGACCAGACTTTGATACAAACAACTGTCCTGTACCAATCCCCATAGTGATCCTGTTTTAAAAGCTGATATACACTGCAAGAGGGCTTGAAATCTAAGGTGTCTGATGTTACAGGGTCTCCTCTATTATGAATATAGGTGTACTTTTACTTAGGCTAAATGTGTTTGCCCAAATCACGGATAATGCAATAAAAACGCTGTTATCATTAATATATTTATTATTTGCTTTTTTTCATATTTCTCACTTTTTTGCCGGTTCAATATCTTCAATGCAGTTTTTAACCAAAATGCTAGTAATGACAATGCACACGTAAATGTCCGAGTTTGTCTTTACTCTTTAAATTGGTGAATTTTCATCTGCATTTGTAATGGCTTATTATGGGTTAGCTAGTGCTCATTATCAGTCTAACTTGTTCCACTTGTTGAGGTCAGCTAAACCAATTTTCAGGATTTGCTGTTTGGTACGTTGCAATCAAGACTAACTTCTTACAGATATGCAGGATTTGCTAGACCGCATTTTAGTCCACTTGATGCGGACTAACTGGTACGCTACCATCGACCCAATAGAATCCCTAACTTTAGTCAGGCGCGAATCCGCTTGTTTGATTTAATATATTGTACAACTGTAATAAATAAAAAATAACAACATGGTAACGATCTCGGTTCACGCAGGCAGAGGTGGACGCGAACCTGGGACCTCCCGCATTGAAGTTAGAGCGAATACCGCCGTAAGAGCCAGCTCCCTTGCAGGCGCTGATATCGGGCGTTACGCCTACCACCGTGCACGCTACAATATGATTCACAAATTACAGCTTATACTTTGTTTTACGTATTCGGCTATACACAGTTCCTTACCTTCCCACATGCAATTATTGTCTTTGAAACATGTTATTTTATACCTGCCTGACCTGTTAAATCACGAACAGATGTATTAGTTTAACTGATTACCAGTAAATCAATGTTCTTGGATAGCTGGGACATTCTGGGAGATGCCATTTTTAATTCCTCGTTTAACAGCAAGAACTCAATTTCTTTTTTTTCATGAACAAAAGCAGTTTCATCATCACTTTGTAAATCCCCGTCAATTACACAGACGTTAAACGCTTTCATTTTGTTCCTGGCTTTAACCACTGTAAAACAAACTTACAGCAGCCCACTTACCTACCGATTGCTTGCAATGATATTTAGGTCAGCATCTGTAGGTTTGGCAAAACTATCAAACAGAAAGAGATGTGATGCCCTTAATTGGACTAACTAAATAATAATTTTATATATTAAAAAAATTGCAATTATTTCTTTCCAAATATGGTATTGGTATGTAGGCCTACTCTTTACATGTTGCTTATTTGCGTTTTATTCATATAATTTATTTATTTATTCGTCTTTGCTATTGTCATGACATTTTTTTTCTGTTAGCTTTTTTCTTTACATTAGAATTGCAGTGATTCAAAATGGGTTATTTTTGTTAATGTTCTGATGGCACCTTTGAATATAAACAATAACCTCTCTTTCCTGCTTTCACCCAAAGAGACCTTTGAGGTCTTTAAAAGCTTGTGATTAATTATTGTTGAGTTAGGCCAATAAAAGGTATCACATCTCCTTCTCATTTTAGTCTATCATCTCTGGATTGATATTAATCTATCAGCAAAACTATCAATAACTTTACACTCTGTTGCCAGTGTAGTGTTAGAAAGTGGTACATCGTCAGAATATGGTATGCATATCAGAACTTGACCCGTGTAATGTCATAAAGTGGTACGCTGTCAGGTTTTGGTACATGTGCAATCAATTGCGATCAGATGGGTGTTTTCCCATTGTCAAACAGAGGTAGGCTACATTTACCATTAATTATACATGTTTGCTTAAACTGGAAACAGATAATCAATTTCTCTGAAAAGAAAAAAAAAACAATTCACTATGAATGAGACAAAATGAGAAGCACCGCAAAGTTGCAAAAGTAAAAAAATGTACAAGACCCAATGTATTGCATATGATAAATATACACATACTATTTTCTTAATGTTGTAAAAATATGATCCAGTCAATTAAAAATGATGTAAAAGACTGAAAGCAGCATAATGTGCCAGCTCTGAATAGGCGCTTCCCTGCTTTCCTAGCGGAAGTTAGGCATGTGCAGCAGCGTACCTGAAAATAACACCACACTGTTCACATTCCTTTGTTTTTTGCATTTTTATTTTTCCAATGCCACTTTCAGATTCTACATGTAAAACAGTCCTCGCTAATATCTTCACTTACAACAGACACTTTAGTCTGTGTCAGTGCTTTCAAACTCAAACTCAGGAACGCATAGCATTCTCACAATGTGAGAGACTAACATGTTAACTGTTTGAACTAAGCTTAAAAAAGGAAAAACCAAGCCCAAGAAAACCAAGCCCAACTACCACATTAACAATCAATTTAATCTTGTTGTGGAAAAAGTATCATTTAGGAAGAAATGTTTCAAGTGTCATAAACAACTCAAAGTGTTGAATTGGTAAGAAAATAATCCATAGCTTCTTGTGCCTAATGTATACCAACTGGAGGAAAGCCAACAAAGTCTGGTTTCTAATGGTATGTACCAAAGGGTTAACGCGGTTTTCAAGAAAATGACCTGAACTACTCATGCTCTCTTACTGCGTCGTGAACCTACACCATTCGTTTTATATCACTCCTAATAGTGTATTTTATTAGGCCTATATATCTTTAACAGAGCTGTATTTCCATAGAACACATTTATCTGCACCTTTCTATATATTGTATATGACAATAGAATATTCCAAAGTAAAAGAATACAAAAAGAAGCATAACTTACCATATAGCGCATGTCACTTGCAGACGGGTTTACCTGGGAGCGGAGTCGGTTATGAACTGCAACACAGTCAATGATGAAGGCCTGGTTGTCTATGTCTGGCAGAGCTCCAGAAGATTTCGGATAGTCAGGTAAAAGCAGCAAAGCAAGGAGTACCACTACAGCCATGACAAGATGTAGTTAATGGTGTGGCTGGTGTTACCTGTATGCCTTACATGTATTGTGTCCTTGTTAGACTAGACTTCTTGCCAGACAGGCACATCTGTTTACAGGAATAGGCATGCATGACAGTTAGGCTACATAAAAAGAGGAAGGAAGTGCAACATCTTTAAAGTATATTGCACGTCACAATGGGTGTTAAACTGTAACGAGTGAGCTGCTCAGAGCGCTTGGAGAAAGAACCCACTTAACGGCAGGTGTGGATAAATTCTCACTGAGCCACTCAGTTACTTAACACACCCAGTGTTTCACTGCTACATTCAGGAAACAGCTACTGTAACCTTACTCAAAAAATAAATCAATAACACAGTAGTATTGTTCTTGAAAATAAATAAATAATACAGTAGTATTGTTCTTGAAAATAAATAAATAAATAAATACACAAATAAAAATCCTTTCCTGCAGTTGTAGCTGGAATGACCTTCTGGACGAATTTTTAAAATATTTTATTTGACCCAATTTTGCTCTAATATCAGACCACAGTTTTTGTTATTTTGAATTTGATTTGCCTGACAATAGTACTGCAGTGTATTTTATAACAGGATGTATGACAGCATATATATATATATATATATATATATATATATATATATATATATATATATATATATATATAGTACTTGCTAGATGAGTCATGTGGTTAAAGTTGTATGCACTTCATCTTCCTGTTTGCTAAAATTCTAATCATGCTTAGCAAGTGCCAGTGGGGATGTGGCACCAGTGTTTTACTTTGCGTTACATACTATAACAGTGTGTCATTCTGCACGTATAAATGTATTCTCACTGTGGAGGACACACACACACACACACACACACACACACACACACACACACACACACACACACACACACACACACACACACACACACACACACACACACACACACACACGAGAGAGAGAGAGAGAGAGAGAGAGAGAGAGAGAGAGAGAGAGAGAGAGAGAGAGATGTTTTGTCCTTTTATGGACACAGTAATGTTTATTAACCAGTATTAAAGAGCAATGCGAAGAGAAGACAAAATCTTTAACAGTCAGTCAAGGGACCAACTAAATGTAGCATGAACAAAAGGATGGCTTAGTACTGGATAGACATATCATTTGCTCTATTTATTATTTTAATAGTTCATAGTTTAGCCAATGTATTTAATTTTACAACATTACTGAACCCTTTTACCCAGAGCTGTAACTAGGAGTGGGCGAGCGGTGCAGCCACCCAGGCCTCAAAGCCGTGAGAGGCAGAAAAACGACTTCAATGCAGAAAAGGGAACGCGTCACTTCCTTAGCAACGGTCTTAACGACCACGAACCTGGTTCTACACAAACCAACACCATAGAGTCGCCAGTTCGTTGTTATTATGGCATATCTGTGTCGTTCGCTTCCCCTGCGGTGTGCATTGCTTATTTATTTATTCACCCCTGCAGCCTGCAGGACCAGCACTGCTATAAACGTAATGAAATGTAAAGGCACGTTTCATAACACGTATTATTAATGTAATATGTAATAAAGGTAAAGCAAACATTACGACAGGATAGACAACAAGAAATACATTAATTTATAAGAACATGCAAATAGATAAACGGCCCTTAAAATTCACCATCCTGACCTACAAGATGCTAAATGTGGTATCAGTATTTATTTATTGGAAAAATTCAGAACAAATCCCCTCCCGCATTTGTTATTTTTAAAAGCACCATTACAAAACAAGTTTATTTAATAATGACGTAGCGCTTATGATGCGTTAAAATATGTATGTATAAAGAAACACAAAATCTAGTTATTATTTTTAATTATCTTATTTTTTTGTTTAAAATACCATACAAACCAGCAGGGCTCTTAAGGAAACGGAAGAATGTTCTTTCTGCTAACTGTATAGATGGAAATGCGAGTTTATGTCTTTGTGAATATGCTTGAAGCCATTAAGTCATTGCATCCACAATTTGTGTTACAATTAATTTCAATCCATGCTTTTTTACAGTAGCAGTCAAATCAACGTGTTGCATCCGGTATTCCCGAGGGTTTTCTTAGGTCACGTGGGTCCTACTAAAGCGGTCATTTAACGAGAGGTTTGGGCAGCTCGTGGTGGCATTAATAATAAATACAGGGGTGGCTTTACATTGCTTTGAGGAGAGAATAAGGATTGTAAAAAAGGGGCCTTTTTCTGTTTTTTTTTTGTTTGTTTTGTTTTTACAGAGGAGGCCTCAAAGCCAAGTTTCATTGTAATTTAAACAGTGACTGCAAATCAATGCAAACACATGTGTTGACTTGCCGTGCCAGGTGATAGCCGTATGCAAACAGACTGTGCGACACTGCATAGTATTTTTATACATTTTTAAACACAAAGCATCCTTACACAAGTCGGCTCCCTATTGCATACATCGACGATACGCCGTTACCTGAGTCTGAGCAGGACGGCTCATGGAATAAGAATGGGTGCTTGTTTTTTTGGGTTATTTGACTGGACAAACTGCTTGTTTTTTTTTGGTTATTTGACTGGACAAACTGTGCTTCACAATGCAACGGCCCCCAGAGCAGTCACTGCAACACGTCTGATTTGCCTCGCGGATCTTGCTTCATACGGGTTGAATTCATTGTGTGTCAATCTGTTTAATCCCACCCCCTTAACACGTTACTTCCTTTTTAGCGACAGCTGGCAGAGAATCAGGAAGTAAACAAACGCAAAGACTCTCAACGAGTGATGTTCCTGTGTTTGTTAGCTAGCTTTTTAACATAATGTCGTTTTTTTGTATTATTTAAATAACACTTCTGATTAAACCATTGTTTCCATAATCATTGTGTGTAGTAGTGCAAAGCTGTGTCTAGTCTTGACAAGACGGGCTGGTTCTACTCGTGCAACGATGGGGGTGACCTCCTCTCAGCAGGTCCTGATCGCGTTTTCTTTGGTGATGTTTGCCTTTGTGATTTTCCCTAGAATGTCCGGAGGTGGAACCAAAGATGCGAGAGCGTTCGATGCCCATCAGCCAAGAAAAGGTACGTCATTCATTAAGATGCTTGTAATCAATGGTTACGCTGCATAGGTGGTTAACTACACACATTCACAGTATGGCTAGCATACTGCTGGTTATAGTGTTGGGCAAGGAGCTGGTTATTTGAATGCAAGATTGGAATTCCAAGATTGAATACAAAAAAATATTCAAAGCTGATGCATTGAATTATCTGGGAAAATGTCCTCAATCAAAAAAATTTTCAGCAATTATTGTACACTGCATGAGAAGGTTAGGGTTTACATTCAAGTTCTTAAGAAAACAGAACAGTAGTTTACATTTTGGGATGAATTAGAGTGGTTGTTGTATGGTCAAACTATATATAACCAGAAATCCTAAAGCAGTGGCAATGCATCGAACATAACAACTGAAGGTCATGCCAGAAGTTATTATTATTATTATTATTATTATTATTATTATTATTATTATTATTATTATTATTATTTATTTCTTAGCAGACGCCCTTATCCAGGGTGACTTACAATCATAAGCAAATACAATTCAAGTATCACAGTACAAGTAATAATACAATTAAGAGCAAGATAAATACAATGACTTTGGTTCAAGCAAGTACAAGTGTGACAAAATACGATTCAATAATACAGCAATATAACAGTGTCAGTGATAGTGAAGTGCAGCGTTCTAACAGCTGGCATGCTTTGTGTTTTAGTTGAGCAGGGCCCTGGAAGAGGGCACCATTCCAGCATGAATGCAGACAGCTCCAAGAGCCAGTCATTTGAAAGCATGCAACAAATGAGAAAAGTCATGGAGCAAGAAATGAAGAACGAAAAATACAAGGGAAACAACAAAGGATTTGTGTTCACACTTATGCCACTCTATGCAATTGGAGTTGCTGTCTTTGCAGTGTACAAGTTTCTTAAGGTATGCTGACAGTATGTATTCAACCATATTGTCTAGTTCTGATGTGGTGCTGCTTATTATATAGACGTATAGCCTGCTTTTAATTTGAGTGTTTTATTTAACATGTGATTTACAGATAAAGTCACAAGATGAGACGGGAGCAGTCAAGAGGGAAACTTCTAAAGGGAACAGAAAACCAGAAGACACAGGTGATTTGTAAATTTAAAAGTATTATTATTAGTCGAGGCATTAGGCATTAAAGTGTTACAGAACTCCCTGTAGTGTTTACAAGAAACACATTACTTTACCTTTGCTGTATCCCATTTTGTCCACATCGCACCCATTCTTTTAAACATCCATAATAAACAAGGAAATTACTTTTTTTCGACTTTTACACATCAGCATTCACCAGAAGAAAGAGAGATTCTTTCTTTTCAACATCCATGTATCCAGCTCTGATTGAAATGAGCGGGTGTATTATGGGAACATAAAACCAGCATTGTAGCAGGAGGGAATGTGGATCTGGATACACTGCAGCCCTTAAAGATTTTTGTTTTGTTTTGAGAAATGTATTGCCCTGTTGTTGTATGGCCCCTGATGTGTGATTAAAAATGCCAAAAGAGATGGCAATATGTTTAAAAAATATAACACTGCAATACGGACAACATGGGACAGCAAGGTAACGTAATGTGTTTCTCAAAACCAGCATGTGAAAAAAATAAAATCCAGTAAACTTTGTGGGAGCATGCTCGGAAATGTAAACAATCTAAGATCCCTCAAGCCTCTGGTCTGAATTGCCTAACCCTGTACCCAGGGCAGAACATCTTTATTAAGGGTTTATCCTTCCTTTCACTTGGTAACATGATAAAACTGTGGGTTGCCACAATAGTCAAGTTTATGATATGTATTTATTTCTCTTATTAGAAAATCAACTGCATGAACTGGAGCAAAGGCTGTCCCAGACGGAAAAGATGCTGAACTCCATACTGACCCAGCTAGATCCATTAACTAACTGGTAAGTTAAATATGTTACAAATCTTAGCCTTGATTCTGAATGCAGTGTTAAAGAACATGTTTAAAGTTGTATTCTGAGCTGTGATACAGATACACGCAAACACACCATTGTAAACTGAATGAAGATCAGGAAGCCGGAGGAGCACTGGGGTTCTGTATTTGTTTCAAGAATAGCAGTGGTTAAATAGGACTCACAAGTCAGGGATGCTGTTTGCATAGTAAATTCAGTCGTGTTAAGGTAGCATTAAGTACAGTATATGCAACCTTTGTTTTTTTTCTTACAGTACCACCCTTAAACTCAAGTACAACTTCTGCTAAGGCAATGTAGTCTTTAATTATCCCAAAAATAAATAAGGCGTAGACTCTAATGTTGTTTTAATTATTGTTCACGCTTCATTTGTCTATCCAGCTCTGGTCCTGCTGGGTATTGCTGATGCCTCTGTTTTCTCACCTGGTGGATTTGTGTATTTTTTTTCCAGTGTTGAATCTGTGGCCTCTGAACAGAAGAACGAGATCATGGCGCAGCTCCAGTCCATCAGACAGCTGATGAGAAAGCGAGGCATGAATAGACCCCAGCTAAACACTGAAGGTCGTACGTCCTGTTTTTTTAATATCCCTTTCACCTGTTCTACCCTAGAAAACAGACAAATTAGTTCTAAATTTAAATAAAAAAAGGTTTGTGCATTGTGAAGTTTACTGAGTAAGTAGCTTCAAATTTCATTTTCATATTGTTTTTTATTCTCTCCTTAACTGAGTGCTTATAATTATAATTGCTCAAATACTGCCAAACTTGCATTATTTACAAAGATATACAAACACACGCTATTTACACCTTCAGGGCTTCCACCCTGCCACAAGGACCTTGTTTGTTTGGCTAATATAGACATCTTTGTTTTCCTTCGATTATCTAGAACCAACATGTGATAAGAAGCTTGAAGACCTCATCCAGTCTCTAAAGGAACATGAGACCGAATGCAATGCGAAGGAGGGTGAGGAGATCAGTGATAGCGAAGAAAATCTGTTGGAGGATCCCAACGCAGATGAAGTTCTGAGTGACATTTGTGAAAATGAAGATGATGAATCTAAAGAGGATGATCTCGGCATCGTCTCCAGTGAAACTCAAAATGAAGATGTGGAGGCTACTCAAAGTGTCTCTGAAGAGCTGAAGGAGAGGGATTCGGGCGTAACAAGCATGAATGATCAGTGGGGTATTCTGCTTTTAGAAATACTATTTTAAAGAATTTGCCTTTTTCTTGGATGGTGAAAAAAAAGCATAATATTGCAAGTATCAGTAGAGCTGTGCACTATTAACATGGTTTTATATATTTTTGAATGTACTCTATCTGAGCTGCATGGCACAATAATGAATCTGCACCTGGGATGCAATCTGGAGAAATTGGGCTTCATCTATTTATTCATTTTTAATTGTAAAGATCGGGTTCCTGCAGGCTGTAAAACAAAACACAATATATTTTCTTCAGGGAAAACTAGAGAAATAAACACAAATACTTTTTTTTCTTCTTTTTAGCAGTAGTGAAGTGGTTAAGTTCTTCACTTCTACAGGTTGATGAGGACACTGTTGAGAATCAGAATCCGAGGTTATAGAGTACTCATCATACATGCACTACTGAGAATCAGAATCCGAGGGTACACAGTACTCATCATACATGCACTATTGAGAATCAGAATCCGAGGGTATACAGTACTCATCATACATGCACTATTGAGAATCAGAATCCGAGGGTATACAGTACTCATCATACATGCACTATTGAGAATCAGATTCAGAGGGTACACAGTACTCATCATACATGCACTATTGAGAATCAGATTCCGAGGGTACACAGTACTCATCATACATGCACTATTGAGAATCAGATTCCGAGGGTACACAGTACTCATCATACATGTACTATTGAGAATCAGAATCCGAGGGTATACAGTACTCATCATACATGCACTATTGAGAATCAGAATCCGAGGGTATACAGTACTCATCATACATGCACTATTGAGAATCAGAATCCGAGGGTATACAGTACTCATCATACATGCACTACTGAGAATCAGAATCCGAGGGTACACAGTACTCATCATACATGCACTATTGAGAATCAGATTCCGAGGGTACACAGTACTCATCATACATGCACTATTGAGAATCAGATTCAGAGGGTACGCAGTACTCATCATACATGCACTACTGAGAATCAGAATCCGAGGGTATACAGTACTCATCATACATGCACTATTGAGAATCAGATTCAGAGGGTACACAGTACTCATCATACATGCACTATTGAGAATCAGATTCCGAGGGTACACAGTACTCATCATACATGCACTATTGAGAATCAGATTCCGAGGGTACACAGTACTCATCATACATGCACTATTGAGAATCAGATTCCGAGGGTACACAGTACTCATCATACATGCACTATTGAGAATCAGAATCCGAGGGTATACAGTACTCATCATACATGCACTATTGAGAATCAGATTCAGAGGGTACACAGTACTCATCATACATGCACTATTGAGAATCAGAATCCGAGGGTATACAGTACTCATCATACATGCACTATTGAGAATCAGATTCAGAGGGTACACAGTACTCATCATACATGCACTATTGAGAATCAGAATCCGAGGGTATACAGTACTCATCATACATGCACTATTGAGAATCAGATTCCGAGGGTACACAGTACTCATCATACATGCACTATTGAGAATCAGATTCCGAGGGTACACAGTACTCATCATACATGCACTATTGAGAATCAGAATCCGAGGGTATACAGTACTCTTCATATATGCATCATGTGAATGTTGGTCATGGTATTCTACTTCTTCCTTGTTTTCTGTAATATAAATGATGTGCATTGTTGCATTTAAACTGTTTTGCTGTATACCATTGTATGTCTCTGTGTAGGTTAAAAAGCATATCTATAGCAGTCTGCTGTGCATCTTGTATAGACCCTGCTCATTCTGTGTGCTGTCTAAACAGAAATATGTCACCAATGTAAGAAAAGAGATATGTCACACACCAAGTTTCAGTTTCAAAACCAGAGGTTGCTTTATTGTAATCACACAAGAGCGAGGTTACAGCGCTGGAGAAAACTTCAAAATTCTCTAACACAACAGAGTTCATGCAACTTTTTTATATATGCATGCAAAACAACATCAGTATACGCCCCACAAACTGTGCCTTTTGTCACATCAACCTTCACAAACTGTTCGTTCTCAAGTACTTTCCCGTTATTTACTAGCCTCCACCCCCCTTCTTACAGTGGTCTCTTTTGAGACATCTGATTTGAGCTGTTTATCAACTTCTGCTTACAGGCAAGCATTGGGTTACAGAAAAAGCAGAAGTAATAAAAATGCCAACGTTGCTACACCCTTGTTTTGCTACAGTATTTTCCTGGTACAAGCAGAACACGTTTATTTTGGCAGCTCAATTCTCTACACTGCGCTAACCAGGAAGAAAAGTTGCAAAAGAGCCAATGCTACTTTTTTCATGGTACAGTATTCAATCAGATGCATCCTTACACTGCACTTCACCAGCAATCAACACTGTATCATATCCGTGGAAATTACAGCACACTCAAATATGGCCTTTTTCAGTTTAAATAAATCTCTCATGCCATTTATCCAGTTCCCAACAGGTAGCCATTACAAAGGGTAACACACAAGAAGGCTAGATAAGGATACTGTCAAAAAAAAAAAGTTCTGAAAATGTGTTCATGCTGAATGTCCCTCTTCAATTGCTACTGTCACGTGGCGACCCCTGCTGGCAGCTGCAGGCCTCACCAGCCCCAGAAGCTGTGGGACTCGAGGGTAGTGAACAGGACCACAACGCGAAGCCCTGCAGGAATGAACAAGCCTTACTTGTGATGCAAACTGCAAACTGACTGCTAAAGAAAGAACGTACTTTGCTGAGTATAACAGGCTGGTTTGTTTTCTTCTCTGAAATAGTAAAAATAGTTAAATAACAACTCCAAGGCAAATGAAATAAAATAGGAACAAACAAACAAATTATGTTATTATTATTTTTGCTATTTGCCAAATGCCTTTTGCCAAAACTCCTTACAGAGTTTAGTGGTGACTGCTTTAAAAAAAAAAAAAATGAAAAAAAGTTTACATCATCTGTGCTACACTGGAATCAAATTAATGCAGCTTTTGATTCAATAGACAGCAATATAAACTAATTAATTACTCAGGTCTTACGGTGCCATCCAACAGCTACTAAACTTTGTTAGGTCAAGCCTCGACGGTTTAAAACAGTTGTTACCACTGAAATAATAACTAAATAGCAAAGACAATTATGTTTTGTCTAGACTAGACTGAATAAAGGGCAGAAGAAAAAAAAGCGGCACTGCCTTTCAAAACAAGCCCAAAACGTGCCCAGCCCATTTCAGAGGGAGGGGAGTGGGGGGTGTTTATACAAATTCCATCTTTTTTTTTGCAGTTCTAGTTTTTCTTAGTTGAACTGGTGGGGATAGGACGTTTCTAAAATTCTAACGACGTGCATATGCATTGACACGAGTCAATCACACAACCCGCGACTCTCAAAAAATTAAAGCGACGTATAAGCGGACTTGGCAGCTGTGGGCTCCAGTTACACACCACCATCTGCCACACCGCGCCCCCGTCACCGGAAGTGTTTCCAAGCAAAAAATGAACCCTTGGATCAGAAAGACTGCAATATAAAAGATTGGTCTTTAAAACGTATTTAAATTTAATCTGAAACGCACTCTTTAAACAGCGTTTTGCGTTAGGGTACTGATGAAAACTATCCAACAATCTAGAGGCAACAAGCTTTACAGCAACTTATAACGAAAAACGGATGGAGCTCAAAATAAATCCACTTACTGTACATTACTTACTGATGAGCGGTATTTAAGCCGAAGTCTACCAGTATATAAATTCTTCTGTTTCTAGCACTAGTGAGTGTTTAACGGCTACAGTATCGCATGAGCTAAGGTGTTTTGATTGGCCCGGATTGTTTGGATGAAACCAAAGCAACAGGTTTGACAGGCAGGTGTGGCTTCCTGTTGTTTCTTGAAAAGCTTTTGGAGTTGGTTTCTTCTTAACGCGTGAGGAGAGAAAAATATCACATTTTACTTTTTATTTTCTTCTTCCCAGGGCTACGTTTTGTCGCCCCCCGTAGAAACCTGAAATGGATTTGAAGATTAAAGGCATAACAGCAACTCCGAGAGGAGGGCAGACCCATCTGGAAGCAGGAAAAAACTCTGCGCAGGTAGGAGAATTTAAAAAAAAGCAGCTTTTTAAAATTTTATTTTAAAGACAATGTTTTATGTATGAGTTGTCTGAACTCTTATATAACCACTGCTAGCTAAAATAGTTTGGCTGGGAATACTAACATCAACAGTAACCCTTAGCATAATTTCAACTGTAGATATACTCATTTATTTATATAATATCTTGTACACATACATATATTTTTGACTTACCAAAGATAAAAGCCAAGGAAGAAAATGTTAACCCTAAAAAGTCTGTATGGTTGGCAAATCCAGTCTTATCTACCGCTCCTACTAAGCACTGAACTTGCCTCACTTAAGCATGTTACTGGACGCTATCCTTGCACTATTGCACTACTATCATGTCATCGTAGATATAAATTGTCTTAATCATAAGTTGTTATCTCTTATTGTATTGTAGCAGTATTTGAACTTATTGTAAACTGCACTGTATTTAAATGTTGTTTTTTGCACTGTAACCTTGTATTGCCGTGTATCACTTGCAAGTTTTCTTAGATAAGGCGTCTGCCAAATAAACTAATAATAACTCCAAAGAGAAGTTGAAAACACAAACATATTATTATTTGTTTAATTACACATTTAAACAGAATCTTTGGAATCTGAGAAATGTTCAAGAATAACATCTGTATAAAATATGTTAAGTATAATAAGGAAGTATGTCTGTAAATGGGCTGTACTGCTTTTGCAGGGATGGAGAGCCAATTCAAGAGCCACGCGAGGCCCTCGTCCTAATGAGTAAGCCAATTTCACACTTTTGTAATGCTTGCTCTTATACAGGTAGCTAAACAGAATTTTTAACCATTTCCCTCCTTAAAAGCTGTTAAAGAGCTGTTTACAAACTGAAATATTTTATTTACTTGTATAACAGATTGTTCATATTTATACCCCCCACACATATTTTATCTACTTTAATTAAGACTATTTCCCCTGTTTTGCAGGGTGCCTGAATTGAACTTTGGGAAACTAGAGGATTCGGAGGATGAGGTAAGCTAGGCTACATAAACAACCTCATGTTGACCTGGTAGGCTGGGGGACTCAATAGATTGACAATGGTCCATGTTTGTTACCAGGCTCCTTGTGAAGTGTCTCCTATCTGGCAGTAATAGTTTGAATTCAGGCAATTAAACAAGCAATTGGTTTTCAATCTTTTGTTTATAATTTCTTTCATAGGCATGGAAATAATATAACTTTGTAAATACTCCTGTGTTCAAACAGGATTCTTATATACCTGCCAGCAAAGGCTACCCTTGCTTAGCGCCTCCAGACTCCAGCTCCACAGTAAGCTGGGGAACACCTTTCCTAACTCCATATGCACTGCACCACCACAGCCAGCAGGTGAGTGCATTGAGGACAACTCTGCTAGGAGCGCAGCGCCTTACTGATGGGTTATCTTGTTTTAATACACACTGTTATAAAGTTAGGGTAGGATCTTTTAATGAGAAATTAATTGTAAAAAAAATTATATAGATACTGTTTTTCAGGAAATGGTCATGCAAGGAACTTGCTCCATTTGACAGATTGGTTAGCTTAAATTGTTTTTTTTTGTCTTTTTTAACAGAAACCTTTCCATAAAAATACTGAAGCCAATAAAAAGGTATGTTTACAACATATATTAATACTGTTTTTACAGTAGACTGCAATACTCACTTGATCAGTTGATTCATGTTGGTTCAGAAAAGTTTTTACTGACAAATTCATACATGGATGCTGCATTCAAAACAGAAAATATTTTAATGTGCTCTAGCACCATGCTAATGACTGAGAAAGCCCAGGCCATCTCTGTTAACATTTGAAAGGGCAAATAAAATTTCTGTGTAAAATATTTTGTACAATTTCGAGAATTTATTGTCAACATTTCCAGTACTCAATATATAAACTGTTGATGGTTCCTGTTTTTTTATTTTATTTTTTATTGTAACAAAATACATTTGATAATTAGCCTTTATCTTGCACAGAAATTGGCACGGGGGTTGAATGGAATGACTGTACAGGTTAATTGCACTAGCCCTGAAGTAATTCTGTAATGTGGTTTTTAGTTTTTAGTGTGCTTTACAGTCAGTTTAAAATGTGAAGGCAAGAGGATTGTGTTGATGCCATCATTATTCTGCTGTGACTTTGCCTGCACACCCCTTTCAGCTTCCCTGATATGAAGTCTAAAACCCCTTTCACACTGGCATGCTGGGTCGACCTGGGTGACAACACGTGTATCAATGCCCCAGAAACAGCTTGTTAACGGACGCTTTCATCCAGGCTTCTCTGGATTGAACCGTCGGCCCAAATGTTGATTAGAGCAAATGTTTCTTCATCCCTGCTGCAATCTGGCTCATGGTGTGTCTAAATCAACAAAAATATGGCTCTTTGTTATTTAGGTAAACTACGAAAGACCATCATGCATTTTGTCTCATTTCGACCGGGTCAAAGTCGTCGACCCGGTTTCAACCCAGGTACATGGTTTCACACTACCCGGGTAGCCAAAACCCGGGTAGGAGTGTCAGTGTGAAAGGGGCTTTAGGAGAATACTTGCTGATTAGGTGCAGATATCAGAGTATAATGTCTAAATCACTTAACTTAAAGCACAGAGTATTTTTTTTAAAGGAGATAGTTAAATACAAATTCTAATTGTGTGACATTGTAGTAGTTCTTGATTAGACTTTCTTTAATTATTTGAAGCCTCTTCCATGGGAAGAGAAGACCGTCCCTGAGAATTTGCCAGCACCTTCAGAGAGATACAAGCAGAAATATAAACAGTATGAGTCTGATTTAAAGGAGAGTTACAGACAGCATTCTCAGAATGTGAAGGAGAAGAGTAAAACGGGCACACAGCTAGAGCACACCCCAAGGAATGAAGCACACACACAGGTAAATAGGTTTGGACCTGTAATCACTGAAAATGATTGGCAAGTTATTCACCCCCAGCTAGAATCACATGTTCAAAAAGAGCACACAAAGGTAGTGTTTGATTTACATGAGATAGGGTGGTATTCTAGAGACCTTTGTAATAAAAAAAGAAATAAGATGGAGCATATTTATTACTATTACAATAATAAAGCAAATCTGAAAGGATTAAATGCACTCAATATTTAAATTATCTACAAGATTTTTCAAAGGTTATTTGCTTGATCAATAAATACATAAATATAACTTTTTTGGATTCACAGGCTGTTGAAGATGATCTGACAGCTCTTGATGAGAAAGCTCTTCAGCAGCAGTGTTACACAAGCAAACCGTACAGCGCACAGCACAGTATGAGAAAGCTAGCAGCAGTAAGAGGCATTTACTTAATGACTTCCAATCCTGTATTTTTAAATTGGCATGCTTTGTTTATATTATGCAGCATAAGCTTTAATTTGCAGTAGCACAGCATATCCACCAGATGGCATATATTACAAGGACAAGAAGGATGCTAAGATTACAAACAAGTTCATGGGAAATTAATTAACTCTGTTATGTGTACTTGCATCAAAGGTTGCAACTATTCCAACTATTGTTCTAAATTCAAATGCTCATTACTGGGAAAATATTGTTGCACTTTATACATATTCATTTAGTGATTCTGTCGTTGCATAAAGTGTGCCACATGAAGCGTGTAATGTTTATTTGAAAATGTTTATAGGAAGACTTTGCAATAGAGAGGAGAAAGCAAGCTGTGGTGGAGCAGGTGATGGCGGACCAGCTGTCCAGGTAAGCCCTTTCAATATTAAATAGACAGGTACAATTTTAATATGTGATGTACAATTAGGAAATCACGTAATACTCAACCACCTCCATGCTAAAATATTGTAAAGTATTAAACTACTCAGAATACATCAAATTCAGTATATTATTTAATACATATATTGATTATACAGTGTACTTTGGAGATGTAACATCTTGTTTACAAGCAATTCACGAAGGTGCATGAGTCTGATCAATAAGTCGTATGCTTACAGTTGTTCTTTTCCCTTGTAGGGCTGTCATAAGTGATCCTGAACAAAATGGGACCATCGGAGAACAGAATTCTCTCCCAGGGCTTGGATCAGCACCTTTACGCTTTAAGAACAGGACACTACATGACACAAAGTAGGCACACATACTTGGGGAATTCATTTTGATTGAGGCTGGGTACAGTTAACAGAGTTCATACAGTGAAAAAAACAAAAAAAAAAACTACAGCAACAATCTTGATCCGGTGTGTCCTGCATTCTTTGAAAACTAATAGTGATTTATGTCTGTTTTATAGAGTGAAGACCAGTTCAGCATTAACAGAAAATTTGCTGTCTAACAAGTTGCGCTTTGATGCTAGAATCTTATCAAGGTATGTTAACACAGCACTTTCCCATTTCTTGGAAAGCAATTGGGACTAAAATGTAATACTAAGAAGATGCATGTGTAGGAAAGTAAATGCTTTATAACACTGAAATTCATATTGTTGATTGTAGAAATGGACGTGATGCTTGCAGAGAGCTGATCGGATTCTTCTTTGGCTTTGATAAATCTCTGACAGTCTATGAATATCGTCATTTTGGGAAAAATAGGTGAGATGGCAGCTGTTTGTCGATTTCTCTAAACTGGCAATTGAACAGCAATTGTCAAATATTACTTTAATTTGTAATTGTGTGTGTGTGTGTATCTATCTATCTCCTGTCTATCTGTCTATGTAGATATAGCTATCATCTCCTTGTTTACACAGATCAAATGCACTTCCATTTATTCAGAAGGGTGCTTACAGTCATCAGCATGGAAGAAGAAAAGGAATGCAATACCAAATTCAAGATTTCTATGTTGTAAGTACTGCATTATTAACTAGATGGTAAACATACCAAGAAAATGTTTTCTTGTGGGAAGCTTTGATATTTTATGGTGTTAGCAATAAATTGTTCTACAATATGTTCTGCAGTAATGTGTTACAATTCCTGTTCATTCATATTATACTTTGACATTGTGTTCACATCTAAATGTAAACAGGGGGCCAACATAACTTTCGCCACATCTGGACAAAATCTACCTGAAAGTATTAGAAAGAAGCCGTCCTTCACCATTCGGATAACTACTGTGGGTGAAGTTCCCAAAAGTATGCTGCTGTAAGTTGAATACTTGCTTCCTCTTTTTTTTATCTTCTTTGTCATTAACATATTTAGTTTGCAGTATTACTTTGGCATTATAAACTTGGACAATACACACAATCTTGCTTAAAGAGGAAGTAGCGGGGTTCCGAAAAATATAGCGTTATACGTCCGCACGTATTGCTACAACTGTACCTGTAATCTTTCTTTTTGTTGTTAACATCCTAACACTTATAACTTTCAAGTCTGTTTTTCAAAGCTTTTTTCAAAATGGGCACTGGGATTTGAGATCTGTCCTCTGAATCACTGCAGGAAGAGCGATTTAAAAAAAAACAACCCATAACAAGTGCTCTGGTTTTTCTGTTCTGTACGACATCATGGATCATTATTGCTGTGTCTACCTGTTTGACAATGTGGGCAATAATCCTTACACTATCAGTGCACTGGAGCGGCCATTTTGAAAAGAGCTTTGAAACAGACTTTAAAGTTTTTGTGTAAAAAGTTGTCAGGGTATTAACAATGAAAAGAAAAATTAAAGGTACTATTTAAACAGTTGTAGCAGCACATGGGGACGTATAACGATGTATTCTTTGGAACACCACTACCTTATCTTAAGAGCCCAAACAAAAAAGAAAAAAGATCAACTGAGTGCCGTTCCGTCAGAGTCAGAACAGGGGACACCCAAAATAAAGATTTTGCACATCATAGTCTTGATTTTATAACTGCATTGAATGATTTGGTAGAAAAAAGGCCAGGTATCAGCAATCTGGACCATGATAAATCTAAGCTGATTTAGTTCAGATAAAGATGTACACTCATGGGGGCCTGGAACACTCCAAGGAAGTAATCTCTTTCAAACCTACGGACTTGGGTGAGATTTATTACCGGTTGGATAACACCTGAGATACTGTACGTCTGATCTATTGAGAGCAGCTGCAGTTTCAGAAATCCCCTTGTTTAGGTATATTATTGAAATGACCAGGTCCAAGGAGTTTGAACATCAGGTCCCTGGTAAATCTGCTCTGAACTGATCAGCATGAATAAGTCACACTTGTCTGTAGGTAAACGAATATGAGTTGTCCATCATTTTCATCTACCCATCACAGCATGGGAATAATGAACAGGCATCCTTATCTTCTATATGTCATATATATGTAGTTCAACAAAACCACTCACTCATGCACTGTACACTAGGAGTAAACATGAAACAATTATGCTGATGTACAAAGTTATTTCTCTCATAAATAAATATATAGATACATTAATTGTATAAACTGGTTTCAGAGCCACTTCTACAGGGAAGAACCAGGGTCCCACAAAACAGGAACTTGATGACAAAAATGTCTTCAAGGCCATTCAAGGTAATCCTTAAATCTGCAGGCTGAGATACATGTCCTGGTATAATGTATTGCTTTGTTTGAAACCTTTGTTTCACAGTGTACAGTAGATTGCTTTTTCACTCATTTATGTATTTCTGGCCCGCTAGGAATGTTGAAGGAAAGGCTAAGTAAGAGAGGAGTTCGTACTCTGACAGGATTAGGAAAGTACTTCCGAAATAAAGACATGTCTGGCGATGGGGTTTTACAGAAGACAGAGCTCAGACAAGCTCTGAAAGAATTTCATTTGGACCTGCCTGATAAGGTAGACAGAAAAATAAGTGATCTGAAATGACAACCATTATAGAATAGACAGACTTGTATCCATTAACTTCTAATCATTTTACATTTCATTAAATACTGGTTCAATCTATGTGATTAGTAAATCTATGAATGTGTTCTGAATTTTAAGTCTTGGAAGGATGCACTGTACAGTACTTTATAACTAAAGCTGTCGTTTTATTCATTTTGCTAGGACTTTGAATCTCTTTGGCTGATACTGGATCAAAACTGTGATGGACAAGTAGATTATGGAGAGTTCAAATGGGCGGTAATTGGAGAAATGAGTGAATATCGCAAGGCTTTTGTTAGAAAAGTAAGTGTTTTTTAATAAAACTAATTAACTTGCTTTTACATTTTATCCATAGCTTTAAATGTTCACCATAACTCTATAGAGAAGACATAGCCGAAATGTATTACTGTATTTTAGGTACCACTTTTACATTTCTGTTACAACCTCTTTGTTAAGCTAATACAAAGCCAAAGGCAGGTTTTTAATCTTTCTTAAAACCTCTCCTAATTTGGGGTTGTCTATTTTCCAGGCCTATATGAAACTTGACCCAAATAAGACTGGCAACATTGCTGTGATTGACATCAAAAAGTTCTACTGTGCCAAGAGACACCCAAAAGTGTTATCCGGTAAGATTCAAACCCAAAAGAAAACCTTCTGTAAAAATGTGTTTACCAGGTTTACTTTTGTACAGCTGCAAGACGGTATCCTCGCTTTCGACAGATAGGCAGCAACGTTGATCCATCAATGTATGTGTAGAAGAAAAGAATAGCCTAGCATTGCCCAAATAATTTATCTTGTCATTATGCAACTGCACCCTCTATATGGAACTCCACTCATAACAGCAGAGTGGGACATTTCTAGATGAAAATATGTGAAGCTACAATACAATTAGGAATTCGTTTTGGAGTGTGTCTCAAAATGAATGTAAAAAAATGTATGATCAATTTATCTCAATACAGGTGAAGCCACAGAGGAACAACTCAGAGCTGCTTTTGTGGAAACCATACAGGAATCCTGCAGAGATCCCAGTGCCGTTTCATACACTGAATTTGAAGATTATTATGAAGGACTGAGTATTGGAATAATTGAGGATGAAGATTTTGCTAATGTCCTAAAAAATTCCTGGGGAATATAAAAAAAAAAAAAAAAACTGGATAGAGGCTGGAAAAAACTATTGTGAGCGTTACTGTGAACTTGAGTATTGATGCCTTCATTTATTGAAGGCTTTTGTTTGATTGTCAATTTTTTTAAAACAACTTTACAGATAGAAATAGGTGAATTTTTAAGAAAAAAACATACTTTTAGGGGAAAAGATCTGTACTTTGCTGTATAATTGTTTTAAATGAATAGTTATGCATCATTAATAAGGTGATGTAAATTTTAAATGAGTGCAAACTTTGTATTTGTAATGGGTTTAAAAAAAAAAAAAAAAAAATTTTACCTTATGTTGAAAATCACTTCAAAACTATTATTAATATTCAGCCTTTTAAAGTGTTTAAATTACATGCCAATGGGCTTAAATTGACTTCTTAACTATTTTAATATTTAATAGAAAATAATGTCTCATGCAGCCCTGGTAATTAATCTATATGTAGGGAATTGAAAAGGTCATTATGAATGTTAAATGTAGCGATATCTTACTTTATAGTTACAGCACTTATAGCAACGGTACATTGGTATTTCACTTAAAGAATAAGTAATGTGGAACTGGTACTTAGTCAATTTGTTTACTACATATTTTTAACCCCTTTAAATATGCTCGCATGCTATTGCTGTTGTTTGGGTACAGGGAGGCACTATTTGAATAAATGTACATTTTTGTATTTTTTTTTTTTTTTGTAGTTAACCTTTTGTAGTTAACCTGTAGTTAACTAGAGTCTGAAGTGTAAAGTGCCTGCAGTGGTCCGCATAACCAGAATCATGCTATACATTTCTGGTCTTGTCACAATTATAGATTATAGTCCTTTGAAACACCCTGTTGTGCTGAAGCCATGCTTTTATTTCGTCTTAAATATTCTCTCTCCTCCCACATGAACATGTTATTATCAATTACAATGTAAAAACAACTTTTACAGAAAAGAAATAATGGGGGACAACGGTTGGTGTCAATGTATCTGGTTTTATTACAATAACCCTTTTTGGATCAAAAGAACATTTATACACTAGGGGAGGCCATTTGGCCTGTCAGTGCCTAACTGGTACCTAGTAGTTGAGAAATCTGGTCTTAAAGGATCTCAATAATTCAGCATCAGCAATATTCCTTACCCTTGCGACTCTGTGTATCTCTGTGACTCCTACCCTCTGTCTCCACTTAATTTCCAAGTGTGTCTTCTGGTCCTGGTTTCTGTGATACGCTGAAAATATAGCTTAGGTTCAATTTGCCAGCTACTTGAGATTTTAAAGACTTCAGTTAACTCCCCCCTATTCTAGGCTAAATGGATTTAGTTCCCTCTACCTATTTTCATAGCTCAGTCATTTAAACTCTGGGATTAGTCTGGTTGATTTTTATTTTTAGGATTATATAAAAGATTTACATATTAGATTTATCTTAAATCTTGTATTTCTTCCCAGATTTAACTTAAATCTTTTTTTTTTTCCCCAGACTTATAAATGTTGTGAAAATAAATATTTTTTTAAAATGTGTACATTCAGATATAATTTATAAATCGAGTTACAAGATTTAACCTTTAGCTAAATAATTAACTAAATCTTAAATCTCTTAACTAGATTTAACATTGAACTGGCCAGCTAAAGCTGGAGTTTGTATGCAAATGAGTCCTGTGCTTTGTGCTTTCACACGATTTGATTGGCTCTTGTAATGCTGATATTTGCATATTTTCCGATTGGCATACAAGAGCCACCCAAATCCTGGAAAAACACAAAGCTCAGAACTCATTTGCATACAAGCTCCAGATTTAGCTGGCCAGTTAAATATTTAGCTAAATCTTAAATCTTGTTAAGAGATTTAATATTTAGCTAAATATTTAACTAAATCTTACATCTAGTTAAGAGACCCACTGAAGCCTATATATATATATATATATATATATATATATATATATATATATATATATACATACAGTGCCTTCTTGAAAGTATTCGCCCCTTGAACTTTGCGACCTTTTGCCACATTTCAGGCTTCAAACATAAAGATATGAAACTGTAATTTTTGTGAAGAATCAACAACAAGTGGGACACAATCATGAAGTGGAACGAAATTTATTGGATATTTCAAACTTTTTAACAAATAAAAACTGAAAAATTGGGCTTGCAAAATTATTCAGCCCCTTTACTTTCAGTGCAGCAAACTCTCTCCAGAAGTTCAGTGAGGATCTCTGAATGATCCAATGTTGACCTAAATGACTAATGATGATAAATAGAATCCACCTGTGTGTAATCAAGTCTCCGTATAAATGCACCTGCACTGTGATAGTCTCAGAGGTCCGTTTAAAGCGCAGAGAGCATCATGAAGAACAAGGAACACACCAGGCAGGTCCGAGATACTGTTGTGGAGAAGTTTAAAGCCGGATTTGGATACAAAAAGATTTCCCAAGCTTTAAACATCCCAAGGAGCACTGTGCAAGCGATAATATTGAAATGGAAGGAGTATCAGACCACTGCAAATCTACCAAGACCTGGCCGTCCCTCTAAACTTTCAGCTCATACAAGGAGAAGACTGATCAGAGATGCAGCCAAGAGGCCCATGATCACTCTGGATGAACTGCAGAGATCTACAGCTGAGGTGGGAGACTCTGTCCATAGGACAACAATCAGTCGTATACTGCACAAATCTGGCCTTTATGGAAGAGTGGCAAGAAGAAAGCCATTTCTTAAAGATATCCATAAAAGTGTCGTTTACAGTTTGCCACAAGCCACCTGGGAGACACACCAAACATGTGGAAGAAGGTGCTCTGGTCAGATGAAACCAAAATCGAACTTTTGGCAACAATGCAAAACGTTATGTTTGGCGTAAAAAGCAACACAGCTCATCACCCTGAACACACCATCCCCACTGTCAAACATGGTGGTGGCAGCATCATGGTTTGGGCCTGCTTTTCTTCAGCAGGGACAGGGAAGATGGTTAAAATTGATGGGAAGATGGATGGAGCCAAATACAGGACCATTCTGGAAGAAAACCTGATGGAGTCTGCAAAAGACCTGAGACTGGGACGGAGATTTGTCTTCCAACAAGACAATGATCCAAAACATAAAGCAAAATCTACAATGGAATGGTTCACAAATAAACATATCCAGGTGTTAGAATGGCCAAGTCAAAGTCCAGACCTGAATCCAATCGAGAATCTGTGGAAAGAACTGAAAACTGCTGTTCACAAATGCTCTCCATCCAACCTCACTGAGCTCGAGCTGTTTTGCAAGGAGGAATGGGCAAAATTTCAGTCTCTCGATGTGCAAAACTGATAGAGACATACCCCAAGCGACTTACAGCTGTAATCGCAGCAAAAGGTGGCGCTACAAAGTATTAACTTAAGGGGCTGAATAATTTTGCACCCAATTTTTCAGTTTTTATTTGTTAAAAAGTTTGAAATATCCAATAAATTTCGTTCCACTTCATGATTGTGTCCCACTTGTTGTTGATTCTTCACAAAAATTACAGTTTCATATCTTTATGTTTGAAGCCTGAAATGTGGCAAAAGGTCCAAAGTTCAAGGGGCCGAATACTTTCGCAAGGCACTGTATATATACAGTACTGTGCAAAAGTTTTAGGCAGGTGTGAAAAAATGCTGTAAAGTAAGAATGCTTTCAAAAATAGACATGTTAATAGATTATATTTATCAATTAACTAAATGCAAAGTGAGTGAACAGAAGAAAAATCTAAAACAAATACATATTTGGTGTGACAACCCTTTGCCTTCAAAACAGCATCAATTCTTCTAGGTACACTTGCACAAAGTCAGGGATTTTGTAGGCATATAGTCAGGTGTATGATTAAACAATTATACCAAACAGGTGCTAATGATCATCAATTCAATATGTAGGTTGAAACACAATCATTAACTGAAACAGAAACAGCTGTGTAGGAGGAATAAAACTGGGTGAGGAACAGCCAAACTCAGCTAACAAGGTGAGGTTGCTGAAGACAGTTTACTGTCAAAAGTCATACACCATGGCAAGACTGAGGACAGCAACAAGACACAAGGTAGTTATACTGCATCAGCAAGGTCTCTCCCAGGCAGAAATTTCAAGGCAGACAGGGGTTTCCAGATGTGCTGTCCAAGCTCTTTTGAAGAAGCACAAAGAAACGGGCAACGTTGAGGACCGTAGATGCAGTGGTCGCCAAGGAAACTTACTGCAGCAGATGAAAGACACATCATGCTTACTTCCCTTCGCAATCGGAAGATGTCCAGCAGTGCCATCAGCTCAGAACTGGCAGAAAACAGTGGGACCCTGGTACACCCATCTACTGTCCGGAGAAGTCTGGTCAGAAGTGGCCTTCATGGAAGTCTTATGCCAAAAAGCCATACCTCCGACGTGGAAACAAGGCCAAGCGACTCAACTATGCACGAAAACACAGAAACTGGGGTGCAGAAAAATGGCAGCAGGTGCTCTGGACTGATGAGTCAAAATTTGAAATATTTGGCTGTAGCAGAAGGCAGTTTGTTCAGCGAAGGGCTGGAGAGCGATACACGAATGAGTGTCTGCAGGCAACAGTGAAGCATGATGGAGGTTCCTTGCAAGTTTGGGGCTGCATTTCTGCAAATGGAGTTGGGGATTTGGTCAGAATTAATGGTCTCCTCAATGCTGAGAAGTACAGGCAGATACTTATCCATCATGCAATACCATCAGGAGGCATCTGATTGGCCCCAAATTTATTCTGCAGCATGACAACGACCCCAAACATACAACGAAAGTCATTAAGAACTATCTTCAGCGTAAAGAAGAACAAGGAGTCCTGGAAGTGATGGTATGGCCCCCACAGAGCCCTGATCTCAACATCATCGAGTCTGTCTGGGATTACATGAAGAGAGAGAAGCAACTGAGGCTGCCTAAATCCACAGAAGAACTGTGGTTAGTTCTCCAAGATGTTTGGGCCAACCTACCTGCCGAGTTCCTTCAAAACTGTGTGCAAGTGTACCTAGAAGAATTGATGCTTGAATCTGTTTTGAAGGCAAAGGGTGGTCACACCAAATATGGATTTGATTTAGATTTTTCTTCTGTTCACTCACTTTGCATTTAGTTAATTGATAAATATAATCTATTAACATGTCTATTTTTGAAAGCATTCTTACTTTACAGCATTTTTTCACACCTGCCTAAAACTTTTGCACAGTATATATATATATATATATATATATATATACTGTGCAAAACTTTTGCACAGTATATATATATATATATATATATATATATATATATATATATACAGTATATATATATATATTTTTTATATATATATATATATATATATATATATATATATATATATATATATATATATATATATATATATATATATATAAAATTTCAGATTTCCTGTTGATTACTAAAATGTGTAGTTTTAAATTGTACATTTGTCATGTTAATTGAAAATAGAAAACTCTACCCCCACCCCCTTCCACACACACACCCACACTTCTACCTTCAATAACTACCAAACAACTTTAGTTACCACTGTGGAATATGTTTATATACCAGCAGTAACTAAATAAATACAACAAATAAAGTTGAGTAAAGTGGAACTGCTAGATTTGATTTATTTATTGAGACGTATTCATTCAGGAATGCAAATTGAGATCCAGTCTAGTACATGAGAGCATCCTTTCAGTTGCAGCTCTACATTAATAAAATGAACCCAATTGATGCATTCCTTAAAACACTTGACAGACATGTTAACAAAGCCATGAATATTTCTTGGGTCTGTTACATACCATTGCAAGGCTGAGCATCAACACATGAAAAGACAAATTATTATTATTTATTTCTTAGCAGACACCCTTATCCAGGGCAATTTACAATTGTTACAAGATATCACATTATTTTTACATACAACTTCCCATTTATACAGTTGGGTTTTTACTGGAGCAATCTAGGTAAAGTACCTTGCTCAAGGGTACAACAGCAGTGTCCCCCACCTGGGATTGAACCCATGACCGTCCGGTCCAGAGCCCTAACCACTACTCCACACTGCTGCACATGTACACATGTCCTAAAGCATTCTTGGCAGAGGGCCTTGACTTGACTTTCAAATAATATATAATTGATAATTAGTTATTTCAGTTGAGGAAAGGGCATTTGTGTATAATTACACATTGAAGAAGAGTTGGTTGTTTGCTTATAACTTTTGTTGTTGTTGTACAGATGAGATGCTTTTAAGTGTAACAGCTGGGTGCTGTAAAGCGGCATTCTTGAGCTTGCTGGGAGAGGGAGAGGGAGAGGAGAGGGAGCCTGCATGTTCACAGCTGGTAAAAAACGGCTGTTGTAACAGAGTGAAAATGACAAGTAAGGCGGGGAATCGACAACCTCTTACAGTCTTGGCTTTAACTATAAATGAAAAATCAGACTCATAGAATAGCAAGGAAAGGATTTTTTTGTGTGTATCCCAATTTTCAAGTCCTAAGGTGAAAACTCAGGGTGGAATGACAGTGTGACAGTGATGCGGTGGATATGGTCTGAATCATGCAGGGAAGGCTGTGATTCATGTGTGATTCATCTCTCGATTTCCAGCAATTTCCCCTTAACACAGTGCTTAGCTGTAATCGCAGAACCAAAAAAAAACAAAAAAAAAAACTATTTCAATAACTACTGTTGAAACGGCTTGATGGATTTAAAGGGATACATGCTTGAGGCTGGAGCAGCCTGCTGTAACACTGCTCAGATTTTAAAGGGATACATGCTTGAGGCTGCAGCAGCCTGCTGTAACACTGCACAGATTTTTCAGGTCCAATAAAGACCAGGTTCTGTTCCAGTCCAGACTCTACAGCCTGTTGTCTTAAGATTATACAGATCATGTCACAGACCAAGGCAAAAAGCTTAAATGTATGATTATAACATAAAATACCTTACAAAGGCTTCTAGTCTAAATATTTGCCATACTGTATTTTCATTGTTATGATTGACTCAGAGTTGTGAATGATTCATTATTTGGTGTTGGGGGAGACCCATTTAGATTTGTATATTGATTGAAATCAGGTTTGAGTCATAGCTCCTGACTCTTCAACACAATCGGTGGTGAGAAAATTGATTTTAAAGCCGTGGTTATCACTCCTTGAATGTTCATTTTGAATGCTTAAGTAAAAACATGAATTGGTTTTTACATAAAACACACTTCGCACTGCTGTTTCCAGATCAAAAGAATACACTAGAATGAGATACACAGTTACCTTTTTTCATGGTAAAATATTAAAAAATAAATAATAAATAACGATTAAATCTATAACAAATCATACCCTTTCTGTTGTTTTATAAGATCAATGTAGGACTAATATACCTGAAGTGACATAGCATGCAGCACTTATTTAATAATGTGTAATAACATGCATGCAATCTTATAATACAAACCTCTTCTCAATATATATCTTTAACATTCATACATGTATAAATGTAAACCCACACCCCACACCCATACCTTCAGTGATAATAATTATTACATAATAGGAATAGCATGATAATGTTACAACATGTTTTACAGTGCTGCATTTTAAAGCGTCTCATTGTCCTTTACTTATAAATCTGACTTGTAGCCAGACGCTTTTTAACACAAATTATTAAAAGGCATATTTTCGTGCACAAATTTAGTTACCATCCACTGCACATCAAGAAAATTTTTTTTTTTAAAAATTAAACATAATTTTACTGAGCGTAACAGAGCATATCTTGGTAGTTAACAGTCCATTATGATTGAATACAATGTCTCTATATACTGCACAACGAATATGTCATATTAATATTAATATGAAAATTACAGAGGCTACATCCCCATGATAATCCGGCCTCCCCTGCACCTTCACAATGACTCCCTATCCTGTATAGCCAGGAGCTGGTAACACAAAGGAGACGGCAGTGAGAGTGCTGGCAGGCGAAACACCTGTAGCTAGAGGCAGCCTTTTCTCCATCTGTCAACAAAAGAAATCCTTGATGCTCAGAGGCAGTTCTTCTTTCAGTAAAGAGAGACTGAAACACAGGAATATTGAATACACGGATATTGAAGATGCTTCCGAGCTGGGTTTACCGTGTTCGTTAAAACCAAGAACAAGAACGAACAGCTGCAAGTGCTGATCGGACAGCTCCTGTAGCTGTGGAATTGAGCGCAGTGACGGCTGCATTTAAAGGAGGAGGCAAAGATGCCAAGAAGAAATATGCTTTAAATCAACGACAGACTATGTTATAAGACGCCGCGTGCCGTGGCAATACCTGTCAAAAAGATCTTTTGAAAAAGCAAAGGAAAAACAACATACTTGCAGCATCTTCCTTTGATAGGTAATCGTGTTTCAACGTGTTTTTAACGTCCACTATAGATATTTGCAAACCAAAAAGATACACAACAAGTTGTCTGGAGACGTGTAATGTAGCAATTACATAATATTTTCAATATATACATTTAAAAAAAAAATATTATTATTATTTGTTTACCGGGGGGAATATCTGTCATTGAATAATTTTGTATTGATTGTGTGTAAACTGGCAGATCTTTCACGGCTTTCAAATAAACAAATTCGGACAGAAGAAAACAAATAAGGAGAATCTATAGAGATCCCGTGGTGTATCTCCCACAGAAAAACCCAAATATGTTTTTCAGCACAGTTGATGAATGTGACTAGGGTGTGCCTGTGTTTTTTTCTGGAGAAAAAAGAGAGTGAGTTTTGTGTTGCAAAGGGGGTGGGGGTGGGGTGCGTTGTGGATGTGAGCACTGACATTGATAGCACCCCAAGGAGATAAGAAAACATAAGGTGACTGATCAATCGTGAGCTGTGCTGTCATTCCGTTTGACTTCACCTGCCTGGATGAGAAAGCAGGGAAGAAAGGGAATGGACTGAGACTCGCCACAACGCAACACGACAGAGCGAGACCCCTTTTTTTTGTTTCATCTGACAAAAAAACTGAACAAAAAAACAAAAAAAAAAAACCCAATAAGAAGCTACCACAACCAAAAAAAAAAGCATGCAGACACTGGAGGGCTGGATTCTAAATGTTGTTTATTGTACTTGCAACATGCAAAAGGGGTTACTGCATTTGGTCAACCGAAAATAGAAGCTAGACAAAAAAGCTTCAGTTTCCACTTTTCTTATCGAGTCATGTCTTATCCGATGAGATGGGCAAGATCGACGACAACGAGAGGATAATCCTCAACGTTGGGGGCACCAGGCACGAAACCTACCGCAACACGCTGAAGACCTTGCCGGGGACAAGGCTGGCTCTGCTTGCTTCTCAACATGACACGGAGTCTGGGCTAGATCAGCGGCAACAAGTCGCAGGTTACATCGAGTTCAATCCCAAGAACAACAGATACTTTTTCGATCGCCACCCGGGCGTTTTCGCCTATGTGCTTAACTACTACCGCACCGGGAAACTCCACTGCCCCGCTGATGTCTGCGGCCCCCTGTTCGAGGAAGAGCTGGCTTTCTGGGGAATCGATGAGACCGATGTGGAGCCCTGCTGCTGGATGACTTACCGGCAGCACAGGGATGCGGAAGAAGCTCTCGACATTTTTGAGATCAGCGGGGATCCGGGAGACGGGGAGGACGAAGATGTAAGCAAGAGGCTAGGCATTGAGGACGTGATGTCACCTGAATGCAAAGTCAGCCGCTGGAAAAAGTGGCAACCGGTGGTGTGGGCTTTGTTTGAGGACCCCTATTCTTCCAGATCCGCAAGGGTAAGAAAAACAGGGTACTGCAGTGCATCCAAAATAATCCGAACTTTAGCAGCGCGTGTTCTAACAATATTTCAAAGTTGTTTAAAAATACCGCAACAGGCGCTGTTCAATGGCAATCCTGTCTGTTTAATTAATGTACGATATTGAATTGATTCATCAGAATGAATACGATGCAGACAAGTAATAATGTGGCAGGTTTTTCAAACAATCTGTGGGGTTTTAGGCTGTTTCAAGATCTGTCTCGCCTGGTGTTCGCTAAACTGTAGTGATACACTGTAAACCAAATGTTTAAGAATTAAACATAGATCGTATACAACAGATTTTAAAAACCTTGGTTTTCAACCTGATTGTTTAAAAATATACAAAAAGACCTGGGTATAAAAACAAACAATGCTTAATTGTTAAACATTTGGTTTACAGGTGTAGAAACTAAAAAAACCAACAAAAACAAAACAAAACAAAAAAACCCCCAACAAAAACACACACACATTATGAATTCTGTAAGCGTACGTCTAACCACCGTAAATGAGTCAAATGGATAAATCATCATACACCCTAAGCGGTGTCATTTTAGACAGACAGAGGATGCTTTGATAGTTTCATTTAAACATGCCTCTGTCAACATCTACATTCGGTTTTCAGAATTGAATAAATCATAGTTATCCTTTTCTTCCTAAAATATGACAGATTAAGACAATAATGCCTTTTGTAAACAATGATAAAAGACCACATGGGCAACGCTCAACCTTTTCTATTTAATCTGAAGCGATACTTTCTGTAGAGGTCTATAGAAATTCAAATCGAGGTTGTTATGGAAACCTTTTGTGAGGGAGGCTCCCGGGAAGCGGGGCAGGGAGGGGGGAATTAGGCATAGTAGGAGGCATTGCATTAAAGCCAAATAATGCCAAATAAAACCAGTGTAACCGTTTAAATGTAGCTACACATGCGATACCCAGTACTTTGTCTTTCTTCTCTACGTCTATGTCTTGCATATGGTAAAGTATATTTTAAAATGAGTTTGTAAGAAACTGTTTGCACAAATGCAGGCACAAAAACATGCTTACACTGTGTACTCCTAGTTGCTACAGGTGTGTGCTGTACTGTACGTCCACCGTTACCAGTGACATGCAGGTGGCGCAAGGAGGAGATACACACAGCCTTCAATGTGCTCTAGTGTAGCTATGGAAATTACAGATGCTTCCTCAAGTTTGTTTTTTCATGAATGTAGTATTTCATATTGATAAGTTAACAATAAGCATATTTAACATTGTCCAGTAGACTACAAAGGCAATACTGTGTGACGTGTCGGTCAGTTTAATTACCAAACACAACATTTAGGGCGGCATTTATGTATATCTAACATAACATATCGGCAGAAAGAAAAACAAAGTAACCACTGGTAGGCTAAACTACCAAATCTACCACATCTATACATTTACAAAAAATGGTACCGTAAGGTGTAATTGAAATCCGACCCAGAATCTGTCTTAATTTATAATTCATTGCTGCTAGTTTAAGATTAAAATAAATAGATACACAGATACAATTTGAACATATGTATGACAATCAACATTTAAACAATGATACATATCAGATCTGTTTAAAAAATCGATGCCATATGCATCTTCAAACATAACCAAAAATAAATAAATAAAAAATAAAAAAAAATAAAAACAAGGTGGAATTGAGTGACAGTTGATTACTATTCTGATCATCTTCAACGATTCATAAACAGGAAAAAAACAAACAAACAAACAAAATATATTTGGTTGCACAAAAGGATTGCACATATTCCTGTATTGCTTTGGTAACTATAACACACATCTATAATAAATAAATCGTTCTGTACAATCAAAGGATGTATTTATTTCTGTTCACTGAAGATGTGAAAGCAGGGCGTTATTATATTTGAATTTAAATGGGGAGGTTATAACTCTGTAACTGTGATACTTGCTCCTATAGCAATAAAAGAAAAAGTGCATTTATAACCAGTGAAGAGTCAAACAAACCAAGCTCCCCAAATATCGTTTAGATTTACTATCGAGGGCAAAGTGATTAGGAGCACAGTATTAATACAGACTAGAGTATTGATAATATGGTGACTAATGAGCATCTTTAGACTTTATTATTACACAATAAAGAGACACAACAGCTTGCTTATACCAGAATGTCATATTTTGCTATTATAAGTGGTTATTCAGTTCAAATAATATACCAGTATACTGTAAGGAGGTCAAAATAATAGAAACTCCTGCCATGAGGGATAAGATCAACAGGAATGCATGACCATTCCCCAGGATTACTGATTCATTTTCCTTTAGGGAGGTTGAGGGTGGAACCGTGCAGCAAAGTATTCTCCAGAATCACTTTCCAGACCATTCTTAAATTTAGCCATTTGTGTGCCAGCTGAACTCATACACAATACTAACAGACCTCTAATCAAAGTCTGCTAGATATGTTGCCTTTTCCTGGTTTTAAGCCGGAAGATGTAGTTTTTACATTTTAAAAATACACAACTGTATTCTGTTTGAATAACAAATAACCCACATGTGCTACAACACATCGAGTTTTGTGCCCAACCTGTAGTTAGGCTTGACACTGATCAACGCTAAAGAGACAGAAGTGCATTTAAACACAAGAAGAGCTTTCTTGTGATACCTCGTTCCTTCCTCCTGTTACTAAGCTGCCAAGAAAAGGTTAAAGAGCCCTGAGATTGAATACAGTTATCAGGTGACAGAAAAACAAATAAAATGCCCTCAGGTTCACAGGCTTTGGACTGAATGCACCACAGAAGCTGAACACGAGAACATGCGTTTGTTTTACTATGATGTTTTGAGTATAGCCATCCATTCATTGAGAATGCATCCTCTGCTCAGTCCACTGAGGCATGTCTGCTCCCAGCACTGTTATTTATATACAGTGCATTTGGAATAAACCCTCTGCCCAAGAAAGGTAATGGCTTCTGTTGGGAGGCGATATGCTTTTCTCTCGGCTGTGGCTGCCAGCGTCTCTTCCTCATGGCCAGAGAGCTGGTCATTACCCTTTAAGGTTGATAGTTATCCCCTCCCCTAAATGAACAGCTTAGTACTCAATCACCTAACAGTGTGACGTCCTGAAACACCATTGTAATCTTGACCTTGTTCAGCATAATAAAGGAGGTTGTGACAATGACATTGCCTTTTAACTATGTGTTGTACTGTATACGTTATATACTGTATATACACACACTTCTATGCAAAAGTCTTAGACATGTTGTATTTTTCTACTCTGATGCATTATGAGCATCAACAATTTACTCAAAGCCTCCACTAGTGTTTTCTACTATTATAACAACCTTGACTTGCATAAAGAAGGTAAAACATTGAGTGAAATAGCTTGCATCACTCGATTTTCAAGGTGTGGAATCCGAAGCATAATCAACAAGTACAGAGAAACATCATCTGTAATTGACAAACCCAGGACTGGAAGACCCCAAACACTGTCTAACAAGGATAAGCAATACTTGAAGATAATATCCTTAAGGAATAGAAAGAAGACAAGTGTTGAATTGACAACAGAACTGGCAGAAGGCACAGGTGTTGTTGTCCATTCATCAACAGTCCAATGCACCTTTGACCATTGTTCCATAGTCCAATTTCTGTGTTCTTGTGCATATTTTAGCCTTTTAGTCTTGTTCCCCTTTCTTAACAGAGGTAGTCTTACTGAAACACAGCCTTTAAGTCCTGATTTCAAGAGTGACCTTTGTACTGTTGATTTGATGGACATCAACACCAACTATCGTGATCAATTATAAATGAGTGAAGTCATCAGTCTGTCATGTACTGACCAAGCCTAGCCGTGTCTTGTGCTCATTATCAGAAAGTCACAAATTACATTAAACCATGCATGCATGGGATGTGTTCTTGGCCTGCAAATACTTGGAAGATCACATAAAAAAACTGTATGTGTTGTATTTAATGTTGTATTTAATTGTTCAATATTGTTTCAAACTCAGGGTTTAGACCAATTAACATCACCTCTTTCTTAAATAGTATTCTGTCACTCATGGAAGCTTATTAAAACAAGTAATGTTATTATTTGAAGTAGAAAATGTTCACATATTATACAGCAAGAAAGGTTTTCTGACAGGAGCTCGTACTGTGCAATATACGCTCCCCGGCAAAATCACTTGCAAGCAGCTACCACTAGAGAAGCACATGTGACACCTTTGTGTACGATAGGCATCAATTGTGTAACATGGTGAGGTTTGTTACTGCAATGTGGGATAAACAGGGTTAAAACATTCCTAGTGTCATAGCTTTGACTTCTACTTTAATTCACTATAGAAATAAACCCTTAGACTGTAAAGCGCTACCAGAAGAAACTTGCATCTATCAAAACAATCTTCCTCGGTTCAAATCTGCCGACACCATATTGAATTTTGCAGGTACGATGTGAGTCGTGTCTCAGCTTTAGGTCTCAGCTTCCTTTATAACTGTTTGTTAGCAGCATTCCATGCATCACACAAATGTGAAGTGTTCCTGTTTTAGGTTGTCAGCCTTAGATTGTGATGATAAATCGTTCAGTCTGCCATTAATAATTGTTTAAGACTGAGTCTGCATTTATCATTTAAAAGTAAAAAAAAAAAATGCTGTCTGGAATTTGGATGTCTGGCCTCTCTACTCGTTCAAAGATGCTACCTCTGCGGGTTGTGCTGGTTGCCATGGAAACATGCTTGCTCATGCTTCCCTGTTTTCATTGAAAACTGTCCTTCCTGTGAAGCCTATTGATGTCAGAAATTCTTTCAACTGTGTAATTCACAGTGAAACCTTTTTTTGTTTTGGAGACAGGGCTCCAGAATGATTCCTCTCTTATTGCCTTCACATTTAAAATATAATCAAGTACAGGCTTCACAAAGGAGCTAGAATGCAATTTCTGTGTCATTAGAGTTATAATGCTCATGCCACAGTCTTAGTAAGGGCGTCTTCTAAGAAATAAATAATAAATAATAGTAAACAGATTTAAAGGTTGTGCAGTATAGGACAAATTATTTAGTACTATTACAAACATCTTTTGAGGTTGGATCGGTTGGAGAGCAAACTGGCAACCACCATGCATGCACACTGCACGTGGGAGTCTTAACCACTATGCTGAAGAGCCAGGCTCCTCTGCAGGTGTGGTTGCAGAGCTTTTAACCTCATCTCACCAACAGGGGTCAGAATGTGTAATGGCAACGCAGCACGCAACACTAAATAGATTTAAGGCAGTAGGTCTATTTAAGCAGTCTGATGCTTAAGTCCATACACAGCCTTGTTCAACATTTCCATTCTATAGATTACATGTCACAAGTAAGCATTATTTAAGCTATAACCATAAGGATTGCTTTGAAAACCATATGATATTCAAGCAATTACAAATAATCAATAAATCAAATGCATGGATGGTATAGCTATCCACGTGATATTGGCCTGGCATATACAGCAGCCAATCCACTGATGTCTACATTAATATACTGCTGTACAGTGATTCCACAGCACAATGGGATAATACAACGCTTGCTATCCCAAAACTATCCTTAAAAGCTCTTGCACGTGGCTGTGCATTTGCTAGTATTGCTGCAGGTTACTTCAGTGTCTTCTCTCATCACAACCGTGTCTTTCTAAAATCAGGCTAAGCTCAATTATACATTAGCCGCTTTGGTATGAAAGATTACATTTCAAGTGCCCCCAAAAAAAATTATTACCGATACTGTAGTTTTAGCCCAACTCCATTTATATGAAGGACTTACTTCTATATGAAGTAATTTACACCTTTGATGGTGGAGGAACACTAAACTAGTGTTTTCAGGAGCAGCGGCTTGAAACCTGGTTCCAGGAGACCACTGGGAGACCTAGTTTGAGGCAATTTGCTTTATCAAAAGCCAAGTCTCCCCTGGTGTGCCACACAGTGGCCTGAAACCTTGTCTCCTGAAACTGTTCTAAGCCGCAAAGTGTCTTCATGTACCCTCAGCTTTACATCAAGTGTCTGAAACTTCAGGAGATTCTCTGATTCCTCAGGTTTTTCTTTGCTCTTTGGTGAACTCTGTTTTCTTAGGCAGCTGTTGTTATTGGAGGCCTCTTTGATGGCAAACTTAACTAATAGAATTTACTGTGAGAGACTTATGTTGGAGAACTGAACAGATCTGACTTCAGTACTGAACAACTCTCCAGTAATGCAATTTATAGGACAATAAAAGTTCTCCATGTATAATATGAAATCTGCTGGTAATTGGTATTTTTTCAAGTGCAAGATTGCCTTTGACAACTTTGAATTCATGTTCTTACATTCCTTTATACTTTAGTGGTTTGAACATTTTATGAAGTTTACCTGTAATGTGAGATACAGTACAGTACTTACACAATTTGCTTTAAGCCACAAAAGCCCCATTAGATTAGTCTCTGGTTGCTGTCTTAATGTTCTTTGATTGGTCCCCCTGGCATTGCAGTATGCATGCAGGAGATAACCAGAGCAAACTGGTCTCATATTAAAGGGGTTTCTGCTAGCTGATGGTGAGCTGAATCCAATTTATTATTATTTTTTATTAGCAGGATATAACGGTAAGCAGATAACAAGCATCAAATGGGGGAGAAGTAATGAAATAACGCTCATTTAACTGTGATATAATGGGGCAGCAATTCACAAAACCAGGGCAAGTGGAATGGCAGTTAATAATACTGTGAATCATTATTACCATCTGAGAGAAATGACATTCAGTCAGTGTGGTCCATATTTTCAAAGGGTTTACTCCAGTCTTTAATTCTCCTGTTTTTTTTAGAGGTAAAACACGTTAATTTTACAAAGCAAGAACCACTAGAGCAACCAAGTTGGGGTAGCAACCGGGGCAGCAGTGTGGAGTAGTGGTTTGGGCTCTGGACTCTTGACTGGAGGGTTGTGGGTTCAATCCTTGATAGGGGACACTGCTGCTGTACCCTTGAGCAAGGTACTTTACCTAGATTGCTCCAGTAAAAAACCCAACTGTATAAATGGGTAATTGTATGTAAAAATAATGTGATATCTTGTAAGAATTGTAAGGGCGTCTGCTAAGAAATAAATAATAATAATAATAATAAAGTTATACATTTCAAGCACTCCAGTTTTTTTTAATATAGTTTTTCTCCTTTCAAAAAAAATTGGAGTTAATTACATAATGGAGGGAATGCCTTTCTCCCCAATTTAAAATGCCTCCCAGCCATTATTTTTTGGTTTTATACTTAAACTTTGGCAAACTGTTAGAAAGGTAAGACAGCATGTGTATAATAGTCTTTCTTGGAGTCTTGAAGTCTCTTGAAGTCTTGGCAAATTAAATATTGTTTAAAATGGGGATTGACATTTCTTCATGTATGCTTCCAACAAATGTAATTTGCAGTTAAGTACTGCAGTTACTTTTTTCTTATTACATTTTCTTCTACTTTATATGAACATGTCTTGATCAAGTTAAATCTGACAGGTCATGAATAACTATGTGATTTCTTGAGATATCGTTAGTGTATCTAAATTTCCATGAAACGCAAAGGCACAACATATATGTAAGCTTTTCTTATCTTTACTAGGGTCTGACTGTCATTGTAACCTTCTTTATACTGTCCAGAATATGGTTCTTGTGTTTGTTCTATGTGGACATACTATACGACAAACCAAAAAATGAAGATTGTAATACCGTAGTTCTTTCGTTTTTGGTTTGCAATTGTTCTTTCTTTCTTTCTTTCTTTCTTTCTTTCTTTCTTTCTTTCTTTCTAATTAATTTAAAAAACACATTTATTAATACAGGATCAATCTTGGTGGTGTGTGGTTAGGAACAGAAAGAAAAATCAAGTAAAAAAAAGGTCACAGCATTACACAGAAGAATAGCTCTTTTCTGTAATATTGATTTCTACTCTGGTTTCTCCTTTCTTCCCCTTGTTTGTTTGTTTGTTTGTTTGTTTGTATAAAAGCTTTTGACTCATATAACCCCTTGATTAATTTTAAAATGTGTACAGACCTGGTTGGGGAAGGAAACACACACTATGGCAGGCTGTTATAACAAACAGCCCCCCCAAAAAACACCTACCCTCTGGATATAAATAGATCTATGAGCATAATCATTTGGGTATGTGTATTGCCGTGAAACTGCTACACAATGGGAGTCTTATTTCCATAACAGGTCTTTAAACAAGATTTCTGCAGTCATTCTCACCCAGTCGTGCGGTTACTAGAAAAGGAGTCATTAGTGATTCATTTTATCCCCATCTCCCGGATGTCAACCAGTCTTCTCATCACAGTGAAAGGAGTGACCCTCCGGCCTGACAGAGTTGAGATCTACAAACTCGCTGCAGTGCTAGGAGACTCCATCCGCCTTTAATTAGTTAGGTATTTGTTCCCCTGTGAGGCAGACCCTAACCTCCATGCCGGAGGAGACTGACTGCCTTGTTCCAAACAGTGAAGACCTTGTCACATTGCCAGCAGGTTTAAAGAAGCCAGCAATGGGAATGAGGCTAAGAAGCACAAGGTCAGAGAATAACATTGCAAGGTGGGTTACATGTGTTTTTTTCACCAATTTAGAATGTCAAATTATGTTCCCTCGCTGCAGCAACTCCTCACAACATTTCAGGTGAACTGAAGGTCGGAGGGCAGTGGAGGTTGGTGAGAAAATTGCCCCTAGAGGACAAAGGACACCCCTACAGGCATCAAGGCCAATAGGGGCCACTATAGCCCGGTGAGGTGACTCAGTCCTTACCCACTTAGCCTCCCTAGTATGTGGGAGCACCAGAGCCCGGTGGAATTCCATAGTGAAGATCAGTGACATTTCACAGCCAGGGCAGGGACCAGGTGAACCACTCTTGACCTGAGACACTCATATCCTCGATGCAGCCCCTGTAAGTAAACAAGCCTTTCAAGAGTCACTCAAAACAATGCTCCACTTCAGCCCCATCAAGCCTCTGATTGGAGGATAGCATCAGCAATGAGACTCAGAGTCAGGGAAAAGCTGCAGTTTAAGCGCTCGTGTGCATGTTTATTTACCTAATCGGGGAATGGCCACACCTGTGATTGCTGGCAGGGATAGATTTAACCCCATCCCTGCCAACCTGACATTCCCACACACACACTGTTTACAGCAGACATGCCTCTTGAGCTGAAATGACAATGGACAAAGTCTTCATTTCCCACTGACAATTCAGTTTTCCCTCAAAGAACATGGATGTTAATTTATTTGTGAATAGAAAATAGAATTAAATGTGGCTTATTGACTACGCCCTAAAAGAAATAGAATTTGCTTTCTATCCCTAAAAGAATAGGGATAGAATGCAAATTTTGTCTAAAGAAAAATACAATTGTCAACAATAAAATAAAAGCAGACTTTTGTGACATTGAATCAACCTTCAGATTAGTGTTTGTTTTATAACCATAACACCTGGAAAGCACACATCTTGGGCTTGGTAATCAGGGTCTGTTAAACCAGCCGTATTTTATTTTCACAAAATTACTTTTTGGTGTATAACTTGTTGATAAACCGGGCCAAACATGGTCCCAGAAGTTGCAGTGAGAACTTTTTTTTTACTGCTCATTACACCTGAAAGGATGTCCCTCAGTGTAATTTTAGACTGTATTCCTTCGCGATTTAGACTCTCTGATTACTAGTGAAGCAGTAGCGATAGACTTGCTTGTAAGGAATTTGGCAGCCATACAAGCAGAGTGACATGTCCTTTCAGCATGCATCTCCGAAAGGTATTAAAACATGCTTTTTATAGCATCATATTGAGTGAAAGAAGTAAACCGGGGAAGATCTAACTATAATTAGAAATGGTAACTGAAGATGCAGTGTTATTTGGAAGACTTTTTAAAAATCAGTTCTTCATGGATGGAGAATTTATACTGTTTCTTTATTAAGCACAAGTCTATGCCACCATTAGCATAAACATTACAAATAGAGAGAAACTATAAAACTGTTTATAGGCTTTCATCTTTCCAACATGAAAGACATCTGGGAAAATATGAACAAAAAAGAGCAAATGTATGCATAGGTGGGCGGTTGTGTGGAGACCTGAGCATTTTGAAAATCTGAAACTTCAATTTGCAGAGAATTTGAAAAGATAAGACAGGTCATGGTTGGCAATCAAGTCACAGTCAACCATAGAAAATGAAATCTCTGAATGCAGTAACTGCCACCCGCTTGCTAAAGGTGTTTGGCAGTCCTATTGTTTTCCTGCCTGTCGCTCAGCTATGCTTGAGTGATATAAGGTAACCCATGAGGTAGCTTGGGGATGTGCCAAAAGGGCAAGGCTAAATGAAATCTGCAATTACTGCCATGCTTTAGCCCACTTCCTTCTCCCAGCCTCCAGCCTTGCTTTTGGCTTCACTGCTGCGGGTTAGCAGCTGCATTGCCTCCCTGCCTAACACTCAGCTGGCTTGAGTGCTGTGCGGCTTTACTGTGGAGTAAAGATGTGATTTGTAGCTACTTTATTAACGCTTTATAGCTGCTTGTTAGAAATAGAAATTGATTTATCTGAAAGGCCGTCTGAGACATTCTCAAGATGGCTGCCTGCAAAGTTGCATTGCCACCACAGCTGGGCAAAGGCAGCAGTATTCCGGAAGCAACAATATGTGCAATTGTAAATTAAAACCTGAATCCAAGTCGCTACCCCCCAGATTTAAACTGCTAGCACTGTCAAAAGAAGTGTGGTTTGATACAAACAAACACCAGATTAAGTTATACTTCATCTAGAGAGATGGTTGTTCATTTTACTTTAGAAATTAAATAATCATTTAAAAAATAACTGCTGCAAATTCACTATTCAGATAATACAACATGCATCATTTAGGGATTGATTGGATCACCCTGGATTGCATCAACCACCTACTTTTGGGGTAAAGCGCCAATTTTGAAAATTTGACACAGAGAAATGGTATAAAGATTATAGTGGAAGCGGTAGGCCCTGAGAAATGTGTAGTTGAACTTGAAAAAATACTTGGGTGTAAAAATATTAAGTCAGCTTCAATGAATAAATTTGTTGTGGTGTTCCTGAGTAGTGAGAAATTAGTTCAGGAAATTGTTCAGTAAGGTTTAGTAATTGACAGAGTTTTAGTTTCTGTCCTGCCTCTCGCGGTCCCCGCTAGGAAAATAATAATTTCTAATATTCCTCCTTTTTATAAAAAATGAGCTCATAGTGAGAGAGCTGAGTCGTCATGGACAGATAATGTCAATGAGTATTACAATGATTCCTCTGGGCTGTAAATCCCCTGATTTAAAACATGTCTTTTCATTCAGAAGACAGTTATATATGCTCCTTAATGATCCGAATGGAGAGTTAAATATAGCTTTTAGGTTTCGTGTGGAGGAAGTGAATATGTAGTCTTTGCTTCATCTGAAGTCATGAAATGTTTTAAATGTGGGCGTCAGGGGCATATAGTGAAGAACTGCAAGCAGACTGCAGGAGATAATGAAAGTGAGGGGGAAGGAATCCCTGAGGCGAGTGAGAGTGCAGCAGAGCCAGACAGCCAGGCAGCTGGTCCCTCAACTAGCAGCGTGGCAGACAAAGTAGGGGTGAGAGAGACCGAAGAACTTCAATTGGGGTTGGTTGAGTCTAATGTTGCGGTAGATAAGGAAAGTGAGGTACAGGGACTGTCTGAAATAGATACAGCGGTGAGAGAAGCAGCTAATGTGAACAGATCTGGAGAGACTCCTGCAGGGGGGTTGTTAGGTGTCAGAGCCACTGTCTCTGCGTTAGAGAAATAGATGGAAGCGGGTGTGGAGAAAGAATTGGCATTTTCTCGGTTTAAAATGCCCAAGGGGAAAAGAAAGGCAGGAACCAGTAACACTAATACAGCAAAGTGCAGTTTAGTTTCTGAAGCTGAAGCCCAAAGTACTGATGAATCAGAGAGCGAGTTGTCTGTGAGAACTGACTGCGTTCAGATACAGAGCATAGCGGGCAGTGCTATTGTTGATTTTAGTGAAGATGAAGATAATGATACTGACTCTTCAGCTAGCTCTGATTTGTCGGCTAGTCAGCAAGCGAGATGGGGGTACAGTGCTGAAAGATTTCAAGCATTTCTACAAGTAGTTAAAGGGAAAATAATGATTGAAGTGATTGGAGTGATTGGAGTGATTGACCATTTTCCCGATTTAAAATTGTTCCTAAATTCTGTGCAGCAAGTGAGACGTAATGCAGTAGCACTGGGGATGGAAAAAACAAGAAAGAAATCAATTAAAAAATGTAATAAACAAAGTGCAGGTCTTTCTTAAAAGCAGTAATGGTCAACTGTTGTGTGAACCTGAGACCATCAGGGGGCATGCTGTGGGGTTCTATTCAGAGCTGTACACAGCAGAGTCTGTCTGAGGGAGCCCAACAGTTCCTCCAGGGGCTGACACAGGTTGCAGAAGAGGAGAGGGAGCTGCTGGAGAATGTTCTGATGCTGCAGGAACTCCTAGCGCTCTGGAAGGGCTCAATATGGGTAAGGCACCCAGAATAGATGGACAACCTGTTGACTTTTATAAAGCTTTCTTTTCTGAGTTGGGGCGTGATCTGCTGTATGTGATAGAAGAATGTATTGCGGAAAATAAACTGCCTCTGAGCTGCAGGCTAGCTTATTGACTCTGTTGCCTAAGAAAGGGATTTATGTAACATCAAGAATTGGAGACCAATAAGTCTTCTGTGTTTCGACTACAAGATTCTGTCAAAGGCATTGGCGAATAAACTGAGCAAAGTAATGAGCTGTATTGTGCATTCAGATCAAACGTACTGTGTACCCGGCAGATCAATATTTGAAATATTTTTTTTAAATTTGGGATTTAATATCAGCCTCCAAGCTCTTTGGTTTTAAAGCTGGTCTGCTCTCCCTTGATCAACAGAAAGCTTTTGATCGGGTAGGTCATAGGTATTCTAAAGTCTAAAGGGCATGCCCGATACACACTGGCGAGAGAGGCTGCTAGTAGAGGAATCCATCACGCCTGCATGGAGGAATCTGTACTGGAATCTGTGAGGTATTAAAGGAATTATTCAATGCACTGGGTTTGAACTTTACCCAAACTACTTTTAACTTTGGGATGAAATACACCAAAGGGAACAAAAATATAAGTCAGTTGGCTAACTTCCTACTTGGCCAGGCAAAAATGGCCATTCTAAAGAGTAGGGAGAATAAAATGAATGGGGTATTAACTGATGCTATAGCTATTTCAGACAATCTGGGCAATTGGGGAGGTGGTGTGCTTGGTGGAAGAAGATAATTTAGTAAAATGCTTGGAATTATTGTAATTGAGGGTGATGTGCTAATTTATTGTTTTGAATTATGTTTGAGGTATTGATATGTGCAGGAAGTTTGGGGTATTAGAGTGGAGTGTGAATTGACTGTGTGGACAATTGTTTTTGCATTCTGTAATGTTTTAAACTTAACTTGCTTGAGAGTTATTTCTTTTGTATGGTATTGTAAATATATTTTTTATACAATAAAGTTATTGGAAAAATAAAAAAAAACAATATCTATCTATCTATCTATCTATCTATCTATCTATCTATCTATCTATCTATCTATCTATCTATCTATATGAGAACAGCAAACAGCTCTATATCCAAGGAGAATGAGGATACTCATCAATCACTATCTCATACTTGTTTCTAAGAATGTTTTTTTATTGATAAACTCACTTTAAAAAAAAAAAAATCAATTTAGAGTGACCAATTTTTATTTGTATTTATTTTCATCCAATTTGGAATGTCCAATTATGTTTTTTCTCTTTACCGCAGCGAGTCCCCACACAGCACAGACGATCTGAGGGTGTGTGAACATCCTCCGATCTCACAAGCCTAATGCCAGAATTGCTTTTACTCCGAGCAAGCCAGAGCAGAGGTGGGCGGGCTACCAATCCCAGAGAACAGAGACCAGCCTGCCTCTTATCCATTCTGAATGTGCTTAGTGTCTGGCCAGTAGGGTTCAGCGCGATGAGGAGAAGCAATCCCTGCCGGTTTCCCATCCTCCACCCTGGGAGGGTCAGAGCCAATGTGACGCCCCCTTCAGGGTCCCCAGCAAAGTTCGGCCTCTTTGCACAGCCTGGGCCTTGAACTGATGCCGTTCAAGCTGTGTGATTCATCCATCGCTCCTAGTGGCAGCTCGAAAACTGGATGAGGGGACCCTCAACTCACTGTTTTAATAATTAGTTTCAACATTTTACAACTTCCTTCTTCAGACAGCATTGTATAAATAGCCAGGTAGACTGATGTTGTTTAGGTTTGAAAGTTAGAAGGTTGCACAGTGACTTACAGATAAATGTTCTAAGAACACGGTGGCGCAGACAATTCTGAGGTGGAGTTCCAATCCTAAAATCCTAAAAGAATGCATTGTCATTGATTTATGTCAGTACGGAAGTGACAGAAGATGACAATAAAAAGTGTAGGATTTCAAGGGTTTTGTCCGCAGATGATTGAAAAAAAAAAACACGTTACATAAGGGTACAAAGTTAACAGTCTTTATTATTTACTTCTAATATAACAAAATATTATGTGAAACCATTTGTGGTGCAAACTGAACTGCCATTTGTTAACATACTCAAGAGACTTATAAACTCTGTCCCTACCTACGTAGCGTGAGAAAGCAACCCAAAAACTGTTTACTACTCCCCAGTCCCCCACTCTGCAGCCTGTGTTAACCCCATACATGCTTGATGCCCATAAACATTGATAATATAATAAAGGTTCAGTGTAATATGCTTGACATATTAAGGTCTCACTTTACTTGTATCCTGTCTGAACCGCACAGACCCTTGGAATGTGACAATCCCAAATTAAGCAAAAGTTAATTTTTTAGCTTGGCTGTTTTTTTTGTGATTTTCAAGGACCCTTTTAAAAAGTCTCTCAGTTTGAAACGCCCAAGGCCAGTTTAACGTTAGGATTTGATTTTAAAGTTTTTCAAGAGTTAAAAAAAATTAAATAAACATCGGCCGTTGGCCACATGACATTAACAAATGCATCTCGTTGTTCACCTTGCTGGTATTTGATATTAAACGTTAAAAAAAAACCCCAAAAATGGAATTGATGTCATTCAGGACACCGCTAATAGAGCATAATAATATCATTTTTTTTTAAAACACCATAGCTCAGATACAGCCCCTGCATTCCACTTAACTAATTTACAAACCCTACTGTCTATCTAGATCTCTGTCCGTCTTTTGTTAGATGTATAGATAAGACTGCAAACGCTACTGTACCTATATGTCTAGTAGTTTATTGCAGTTGAGTTTATTTGGGAAACAAACAAACAAACAGCTGTTTCTAAATTTCCATTTAAATAACTATGTAATGTCTGCAATCTGGTGTGTTCCCGGTGGCTGCCTGGTTGCTGGCTCCAGCAATCAATCACAAGGGACTGCTGAAAGATGAGTCTTGTTTTCAGATCATTCTTTTTTTCGAAACTCTGCAACACTCTCCAAGATTACATTTTAAAGCAAGTCCTAAAAATATCTTCATGCTCTGTGTAACATTAAGAGCCTTGAAAGTTAAGCTAAGTTAAGCTAGCTGGATAAAAAACGATGCTGTCATTGACAAAGTCTCTTATCTGAATGACCAAAGATGTCAAGTTTGTGCTGGTGCAGAGTTAATCGAAAAAGGGTACACAACTTGAGTTTCAAGAGTGTAGAGGTTGGTGCTGGGGCAGTTACACCAGGTCCCTGGAGGCAAATTGTGTGATTTTAATACAGACCCTTCAAGTGAAAAACAAAGACAGAAAGAAAACATTGTGCATAGTCTTTTCAATTGGAAAGCTTTCAGAATGATGGAGACAGCACAGGAAATAAGAAAGGACATCTGAATTTGATGATTCTTGGTTTCCATTTGAATTGTCATTAACTTTTACAGGAGCAAAAGCTACGTGCACAATGCACATTCTGTTTTTATACTTTGGGATGTTTGGATATGTCAGTGTTTGGATGTTTGTTAGAAGCTTGTCAGGCTTCACTTCTGAAAGCCTTTTTTTGATTGATCTCACAATTTTATACAGCTTCAAATGTTGCACTGTTGCAGATTCTGATTGGAATTCTCTACTGGTATTTTACAACTTTGCACCTTTTTTTTGCTAGAATTGTTATTAAGCCTGGCATATGATAATCTAAGCAAAACACTACATTATTATTATTATTATTATTATTATTATTATTATTATTATTATTATTATTATTATTATTATTATTTCTTAGCAGACACCCTTACCCAGGGAAAACTTACAGTTTTATACAAAAAATATATATCAAGAATTACAGTACAATTAAGAGCAAGATACAAAATACAGTGACTTCAGTCCTAATAAGAGCAAATACAAAACACAGTACGATTTGATATCGGGGCAGTTCAAGAGCAGATAACAGTGTTGACAGTTACATCAGGGTTAGATACGAGTGCAAGTGAAATACAAAATACTACAGATTTGGTGCAGGATTAAATACAGTAAAATAGGGAGCAGATACGTGCAAGTTAAAGTGCATTAAAGGCAGAGTGCTATATAGACCAGAAGGGGAGAGTTGAGTTTTACAGTTGTTGTCTGAAGAGGTGTGTCTTGAGGAGGCGCCAGCAGGTGGTCAGGGACTGGGCAGTCTTGACATCCATAGGAAGGTTGTTCCACCATTGCGGGGTGAGGGTGGAGAAGGAGTGGGCTCTGGAGGCAGGTGAGTGTAGAGGAGGTACAGCCAGTCTTCTAGTGCAGGCGGAGCAGAGAGGTTGGGTGGGGGTGTAGGGAGAGATGAGGGTCTGGAAGTAGCTGGGTGCAGTCTGGTCAAGGCGAGAGAGTACCAGGGACTGGACGAGGAGTTGCATGGAGTAGTTGGTGAGGAAGGGTCGGATTCTTCGTATGTTGCTCAGGAAGAATCGGCAGGTGAGTGCTAGAGTGGAGATGTGCTGGGAGTAGGAGAGGCAGGGGGTCCAGGGTTACTCCGAGGTTCTTGGCTGAGGAGGAGGGAGAAAGCATGTTGGATTCCAGAGAAATGGAGATAGAGAGATCAGAGGAGGGCGAAGATGAGGAGGGGAAGAAAAGGAGGTCAGATTTCGAGAGGTTGAGTTTGAGGTGATACGATTTCATCCAGGAGGAAATAGCAGACAGACAGGTAGAGATACAGGAGGGGATGTTGGGGTCAGGAAGGAGAAGAAGGAGTCGATTGGAGGGAGGTGAGAGAGAGCAGTGGAGGCAAGCACAGAGGGGGGAGAGAACGAAGGTTATGGCGGGAGGTGACGGTGGGGGTAGATGGCGTAGGGAGAGAGGGGAGAGACAGAGAAAAAGAGATGAAATAGTGATCAGAGAAATCCAGAGGGGTGACAGAGAGGGTGGAGGGGCAGCAGACCCTGGAGAAGGTAAAGTCCAGTTGACGGCCAGCTTTGTGGGTAGGAGGGGATGGAGAGAGAGAGAAGTTGAAGGAGTGAAGGAGAGGAAGGAATATATACTGTATATGGAAATGCAGATGTTTTGTCCTGGTTGAGGAGCTGCAACTGCACATAGATTTAAATGCAGGGAGTATGTGTGTGCTTTAGCATGGAAATACCTTTCTCTTCCCACAGTGGGTTGGCTACAATAGAAGTCCAGCATGGGCACCATCTGTGCAATGCCTGCCCCTGTGTGTGCTCATTGCAGTTCTTACCGAGTAGCAGGAGAGACAGAAAAACAAGGCCAATGCATCTTGCAGAATTTTAATGTTACAAAAATAAATTATATCAGTGGGTAGGTGGCAAGTGAAAGAAATAGTGTCTGGCTTTCCTTGAGCCCTTATTAAATCTCTTCTCTCAGTCTAGAGCCTTGCAATTCAATTAATTGACATCTCAGTTTCTACATTTTCAATCAGAACTGCCTGCCCATTCATTTGCATTTGTGCTAGAAAATCTGTAGTGGACCCTATTCTTGAAAAAAAAAACCCAAAAAGAAACCCACCAATAACATAAATGTCTGTATTACTATTGGCAGTTTTGCCCAGCAAATTAGATTATCTCTAATGCAGAATAAAACGTCTACAAGAGTTATGATTGATTAAACCCCCTCTCTCCAGTCCGTCTCTCAGGCATCCATACTGTGGTTTTGTGATGCACCCAGAGCTTTATGTTTTATTTGATTTAGCTGGCAAACAAGTACAGTGCCCGTGGTAATCCACTAGCTTTCTACAGTGTTTATCTTTCGTTGTCTGTTTTCCTTTCCTGTGATGCTTACACAATACAATTGCATTTTTATATACTTTTGGGGCATTTTATTAATTTTGACTTTTTCAATTTCAGTTCGTATTGATTTTTACTTTTTAGAAACATTTCAGCTGTCTCTGCAAGACAGAGTATACCTTGTCTGGACACTTTATTTGGACCTGGACCTGATAAGGGTTGGGCCACTGTTTGCCCTGATCAAAGCCTTGACACAATGTGGCATAGACTCCACAAGGTGCTGGAACATGCCTTGAGGGATGTTAATCAGTTCATTAATATTTCCTACTTGACAATCCTCTCTAACTGTTTGCAGCCTAATTTGCATCTCTAAATCTCTAATTTAGACAATGCCAAATCCAACCGGGTAGACAGGTCTTAATAAAGGGGGAAAGCAGCTTTGAGCCCTTATAAAGTGACCAGACAGCATATATAGCAAGAAAGAAAAGAGACATACATTGTAACTGTCATGTGGCTTTATTTATGCCATATTACAAGGGTACATAAATATCCCTCGTACTAATGCATCTGTCCCAATCTGACACAGCGTTCTCTATGCCTGTAGCAAAGGAATCTGTCAAAGAACCTGCACAGTGCAGCCTTGACCTCATGGAGCTTGATAAACAGAATTTGCTCGTAGCGAGGTCGACACTCCTAAAGGGGGATGTGAGAGAATCTCCCAGCCTGTGTTTCTGTTAGTTCCTGCCTAGCATATCATGTTGGAACAAAAGGGTAGTGGGTATTCAAGCAGAGCCGGGACTCTGATGGACAAACTTATTCTCCAATTGCATATGCAGAACACAGGTACTTTACTATGATGTTGTTCTTTTTAATAGAACAATACAGGCTAATATTGGCGTTATGACTTCACAGTAACTCACTTACAAACGTTTTTTTTAATTTAGTAACATCATTTAGTTTATTTAGTAACTTCACCTGTTCATGCAGCTGTCGTTGGGGTACTTCAAGAGAACCATGTTGTGGTGCTTAATGAGCATATATGACACAAGGGGCAGCAGTGTGGAGTAGTGGTTAGGGCTCTGGACTCTTGACTGGAGGGTTGTGGGTTCAATCCCAGGTGGGGACACTGCTACTGTACCCTTGAGCAAGGTACTTTATGTAGATTGCTCCAGTAAAAACCCAACTGTATAAATGGGTAATTGTATGTAAAAATAATGTGATATCTTGTAACAATTATAAGTCGTGCTAGATAAGGGTGTTGGCTAAGAAATAAATAATAATAAGTAAAATTATTATAGTTGCTTCCACAATCCTTACAATACAAGTGCACAGCTCTAAGGAAGCCTTGCTGGCCTATGCTACTTTGCTTTACTAATGCACTTTAGCTCCCAGACTGTATTTTTAAGTCAAGCCAGCCAGTATCAGCAAATGCAATGTTCCACAATCATTTGGAGTGTGGTAGTGTCCTAGAATGACATGTGGGTGAAAGATCTGAGTTTTCTAATCTATGAAACCAGATGCTTAAGTATAAAGTCACCAATTGTTAACATGTGTCAGATTTACGAAGCAGAAATGGAATCGTAGTTCACCATGATTGATTACTGGGTCGTGCATGCGTGTGCAGAACAGTGGTTTCTATCAATAAGAAATTAAATGAAATCCTCTTCAAGTTAACAAGAATTCTGATACTGTGGTGTTCATGTAAAGAACAGCTAAGGAACTATAGCATTAAGCAGGCAAGGGCAACTACAGACTTTTATATACAGCCATTATGATGACTGAGACTATTGTTATAAAGTAGATGGTAATTGTTCACATCTTAATAGTTCACATAAATATTTCAGTTCCTGTTAAATCAGTGTGTCTTTTTCAGGATGTGTATGTCTCCATGGTCAATTATGTAACAATAGCAAGTAATTATTACTTAAATAATATATCAGCCATAGTGATGCTGTTGAATTTGCCTTTCTGTAAAGAAGTTTTGTATGAGCTTGGAAATCTTGTGCAGCAACTCTTCATAGTGACAGATAAAAGACTCATGATATGAAGCCTGGATAAGCATGCTGCAGCACTGCTTAGCTGATTTTTGCCTCAGTATGTTATAGCCTCCTTATTTGTTGAAATACAGTGTGCAATACAAGCAGCTGCAATTCAGTCCACTGAGCAGTCAAGATGAACTGGCTTTCATCATCTCACGCCACCAGATGCTTGTTGGAGACTGGTGAAGCCAGCTGACATCTGTAGCCAAATTAAAATGTAATAGGGAAATCGTGAGAAAATCAAGCATGGCTGATTTCACAGATTAGCACTAGTCATAGACTTCTATACAAATGCTAACATTAAGTACTCTAAAAACACAGGCTGTTGGTGTGAAAAAGTCTCGATCTTCCCAACTGCTTCCCAAATGTTGTTTTTGTGTTCAATTTTCTATTAGAACAATCTCTCCTGGTGTTTGTTTATATGCAGCAGACTGAGAATGACACACCTGTATGCTATACATGTACAGGGAGTTGGAAATGCTCTTTCTGTAGCGCTTTCGACTTGGTGTTGGGACATTGTGTTTCAATGCCACCTGTCAGCAAGCTGTTTATAATGTTCTTGAGGATCATTGATCATTGGTACCCAAGTAAAATGGGTTTCTGCAATGGGGGCTGACTGGCATGACATTCAATACCACTGTCGTTCTACATTTACTCATCTGCCCCGGGGTAGTTGTGTATATATTTATTGTTCATGTTATATACAGGATGATTGACAAACAATACACATGAAAAAACAACACCATTATAATAGAACATGGAGCTCCGCCTTTTGCATAATTTGCATAACACTTTGCAACTACACTGGGCACTTTTGTATGACTTGGCTTTGGCTTGTGTGGACACATGTCATGGAAGCTCTGCCTGAGCTCAGTTATTATCACACTTTGACCATATATACATGTATACTGTGGGCTCTATTTTAATGATCTAAACAGTGGCAGATCAAAATACCAAAACTCTAAAAATGATTTCCATTACATGAGAGTAGATGTTAAAACTTCATGCTGATTTGAACTTGGCTCTCGCCAAGATAAGCACCAACTAAGACGTAGCTTCACAGTAAACTAATGTGATCCATATGTGTCTCCATCCGTTTGCGCTTCCTTCCATATGATGATATAGATATCCTTCTGTCTGGTGTTGATGGCTGAAGTGTAATGCTGGCTCCAGGGATCAGCTTATTTTGCCTCCCTAGCGCATCAACTTTTTTTAAAATTGTGTTTAGTGATGCTAATAAAGCAGCCAATTAATCACCCCTGAGGGGAAAAACACCAGAATAATGTATATAATGTTATATAAAAAGAAGTATCTGATATTTATTACATATGCGTAGGGCTTCTGTTTTTTGGTGCTTATTTTTAGCTATTTTCGAGTTTTATGGATTTTTTTTTTTCGAGGCTTTCGCTTTTTATATACTGTATGAAATTATTGTTTTCGGTTAGTTTCCGAAATGCTTGATCTTTCTAGAGCAGCAATATCCTTTTTGTAACGAGGGGACCAGAACTGAATACAATATTCTAGATGAGGTCTTACTAATGCATTGTAAAGTTTTAACATTACTTCCCTTGATTTAAATTCAACACTTTTCACTATATAGCCAAGCATTTTATTGGCCATTTTTATAGCTTCCCCACATTGTCTAGATGGAGACATTTCTTTTTTTAAATTATTTTATTTAGTCGTTGCCAATGGTTTTTTACCCCATTTTTCTCCCCAATTTGGAATGCCCAATAATTATTTTTTATCTCTGCAACCCCCCGGCGACTCAGGAAACAGAGGCTGAAACACGCGTCCTCCGAAATGTGTTCCTGCCAATCTGTCATTTTTCGCATGAGGATCCACAGCGAAGCCATCAGACCTATAGTGCCGGAGGACAACACAGATCTGAATGGCTCCATTGTAGACCCTCAGGCGCCAAATCAGCCACAGGGGTCGCTGGTGCGCGGTGAACCGACCTAAGCCCTCCCTACCCAGGCGGCGCTTGGACAAAATATGCGCCGCCACCTGGTCATGGTCGGCAGTGACATAGATGAAGACATTTCTGAGTCAACATAAACTCCAAGATCTTTTTCATAGATTCAATTTCAGTATTTCCCATATGGTATTTATAATGCACATTTGTATTGCCTGCATGCAGTACCTTATACTTTTCTATATTAAATGCCATTTGCCATGTGCCTGCCCAGTTCTGAATGCTGTCTAGATCATTTTGAATGTCCTTTGCTGCTGCAACGGTGTTTGCCACTCATCCTATTTTTGTGTCGTCTGCAAATTTAATAAGTTTGCTTACTATACCAGAATCTAAGTCATTCATGTAGATTAGGAATAGCAGAGGAGCTAATACTGATCCCTGTGGTACTCCACTGATTACCTCACTCCATTTTGAGGTTTCTCCTCTAATCAGTACTTTCTGTTTTCTACATGTTAACCACTCCCTAATCCATGTCCATGCATTTCCTTGGATCCCTATTGTGTTCAGTTTGAGAATTAATCTTTTTATGTCTGACACACCACCAGCCATCCTGGTCACAGCACCGATTTCATTTTTTTTTTGTATTGGGGATGATTTATCGGATTTTATCGGTTAAAATGAAAATCAGAAGCCCTACATATACTTTAAAAAACTGGCGACCCCAATTCTAGCTGTAATACATTCCTCAAAGACCAGCATGCATCAGTTGCAACCGTTGGACTGATAAGGTGACAAATTGATGTGTTTTGGCATTTGGACAATGGCTTTTATCAGGCCACAGTTAGAAACAGTATAGAGACAGGATAGTCTTACACTGTGATGCCTTCCAGCATCTCTCTGACCTTGGCTTTGCCTAACCTTGTGCAGACGATAATGCAGACGAGGAACTTCCAATTCTATAGGCTAGACGTAGATTACACTGGATGTTGATTGATTGGAGATGTTTATACAAGATAACCCTTTGACCATGGCTGGGATTTACAAAGCTATAACCTTATATGCTCTAGTTACTGGGTGCCAATACTGCTTCTTTTCTGTGACAAACATTAAACAATGATAATGAAACCAAGCATTGGTTGTTTTTAATTTGGAATGTGGCATTGCTCACACTGTGGTGCCTAGTGTGTTATTATTATTACTATTATTATTATTTATTTCTTAGCAGACGCCCTTATCCAGGGCGACTTACAATTGTTACAAGATATCACATTCTTTTTACATACAATTAACCATTTATACAGTTGGGTTTTTACTGGAGCAATCTAGGTAAAGTACATTGCTCAAGGGTCCAGCAGCAGTGTCCCCCATCTGGGATTGAACCCACGACCCTCTGGCCAAGAGTCCAAAGCCCTAACCACTACTCCACACTGATAGGGTTTCATTGTATACTAGCGTATACAATGAAACCCTATCATGCAATGTAATCAAAATGTACACCCCCCTCCACTATCCACAGGGCATCCCAATCATTACTGGAAGGTTGTACTTCCTCTTTGCTCTAACTAGATGGCAGCAGGAAGCACAATGACTCTCTCTAGTGGCTCAAAGTAGTGTTTGCCAGGAAGTGTACGGGCTCTCTGTCACATTCACTAAAGATCTTTTAATAGCAGCTCTCTGTTAAAACAATTTTACTCAGTTCTTTTTGTAATGGTAGCAATTGAGAACTGAAAAATTGGGGAAAAATTTGGGGAAACTTTTTGTCACCCAAACCCTATTTATGAGATAATTTTAGCAGGCCTAAAACACACCTATGACCAGCATTAAATAGTTTATAAGGGGCTGGTGTCAGATTCTACACTTGCTATGTGCAAACATTCTGTATGGTATTACAGTAAATGCCTTTATTACAGTTTGATGCACTGTTGCCCTGTAAAACTTAGCTTTAAGGCTTGGGTCATTAACTTAAAGCAGGTCATTACAGGGTGGAATGCACTCTGTGGAAGAGAATTGTTTTGACTGGCTTTGTGAATCTCGGAAGCTCTTTGTGTAGCAGGAGCGCTGCAGGCTTTCCAGACTAATGGCATTTATTTTCTTTATGTAAAAGGCACCAGGAAGGCAGATAACTGCAGTGGAATTTTATTTTTTTGTCATTTCATCTTTTTAGGGTAGAGACTTTTTTTATTTATTTGATATTTGTGAATGCAGTTTTCATGAAAGGCGAGCGACTAATAGCACTGGCAAATTTCAGAGTTTATCCTGAAAGCTTCACCAATGCAGCAACTGGTAAACTAACTTCAGAAGCAAAACAAAAGTAATGTTGAGGTTATGATTGAGAAGATGAGGAGAGGAAGGGGCATAATTGTGTTTTGGGACGTCATTGCATTTTGTGCATTCATGCTGACACAGATGGTTCTTTTCAAATAGTAATAATGTCATATCAATGCTGACATCATCAGGACAAATGTACTTTTTGCTTACAAAAATAATACTATTTGAAAACACCCCAGTTACCTATTTTCTGGATTCTTCAGTCACTTCTTGTGATCCTCCTTAATGCAGGGTCATAGACCACCATAGACATTGAAATATTTGAACTTTAATGTAACTTAATTTCCAAATCAATAGCTCATTTATCTTGCATCTCATAGAGCATGGAAAAAAGTTAAAGGGGGCTTTTTGTAGGACTTGACTTCATTTTGAAGAATCCGAATCCTCTCATTGTGCTTCAAAGCTCTTCTGCTTGGGGAGAACTTGGGGAGAAACAGAGAATACATTAGGAGAATGATAAATGAGCTGAAGGCCCTCGGATCAGATAAGTCATCTGAACAATCTAGCAGTTTTAATAAAGTCATAAAAATGGAAAGATTCACTTCATCCATATTCATTTTGCAAATTCCACTCAGTTCACAAAAATCTGATGGATGAATTACTGCCTCTAATATTAAAAATGTGCATTTAAAATATTCAGTTAAACTCTAGTTTTCATTAATGTAGTATCATGTGTAGCGCTTGTACCATTGAGGTTCTTTCAGAGATTGACAAGAATGTTCAATAACACACCAATTATAAATGAATAAACATGCCTTTTAATCTAATCTCTGCTGATATAAAACAAAAATGGACTAAATCACGAATGCATATGTATACAACATTTCACGGAATAGGAGCAAAGGCGCCATGTATGGAAATGGGAGAGGGAAGGAATGCTTGAACTTATTGGAGCGAATAGGACCGGAGCTGTCAGACAATGGGAAAGAGCTTGATGATGATACACAGAAGGGGGGGGGGGGGGAATTGACAGAATGACAGAGGGGGAGGAGCCTTAGCTCCTGCCCTTTGAACTACAAGCCAAGGTTAAAAAAAGACAAATTAGCCCTTCAAGTATTTATACAAATGGTTGTCATTAACGCTATGCTGTTTGATGAATGCATTGCATTATTTATTTTACCATATAGAATTACAGGTACTCGGATTTGGAAAAATGCTAAATTAATAAGTGATTTAAAAAACAAAGGCCAAGACTTCTTTGTATGATTTATGGTCCAGGCAGACAACAGCAGGAGCTATTATTCAAATCGCAATTCAATCCTAGCGCCTCATTAAGCAGCAGTCCTAGTTTCTTATTGATGTCATCTATATCTTTCTATGGTGTTTGTGTAACGGGCAATGTTGTGTGATGCACTGGCTTTACAGATTCTTTCCCCTGTCGTTGAGATGATGTTAAAAGCATGTGTGGTTGCCAGTTCATGCCCAGCCTCTGCCCTTTTACATGAGCAAGGAGACTGCAGCACATCATAAAAAGCAAAGCATTTTTCTCAACACTAATGAGTGAGTCAGTATAACCAAGGGGCTCATTGAGGTGCTTGGACTGAAATCTCAATTGAAACCTCACACAGCAGATCATTCTTTAGCCCCTAACTGTTGCAGAGAAGCTACAGAAAGCTACCCACAGTGAAGGATACCTTTGGAAATTCTTGTGCTGCCTGCCTCATGTGTGCTGGTTTTCAAATCAAACTCAGTGAACACCTGAAGGCTCTGGGGTGACTCATGAAGACCTGTTAGATGGACAAATGTGAAATCTGTCTTTTGCAATCACCATGTGTACTGTAAATGCCCTCCCAGCCACTGCAACTGTATTAAAAATGCACTGTTACAATAAGTGATTGAAAATAAAGTTGTTATGGGGCCCTAGGGGAATAATGAAGTATCAATGATTAGCCTGGCCTCAGGATCATGTTAATGATTAGCCTGGCCTCAGGATCATGTTAATGATTAGCCTGGCCTCAGGATCATGTTAATGATTAGCCTGGCCTCAGGATCATGTTAATAATTAGCCTGGTCTCAGGATCATGTTAAATGATTAGCCTGGTCTCAGGATTGTGTTAATGATTAGCCTGGTCTCAGGATCATGTTAATGATTAGCCTGGCCTCAGGATCATGTTAATAATTAGCCTGGTCTCAGGATCATGTTAATGATTAGCCTGGTCTCAGGATCATGTTAATGATTAGCCTGGCCTCAGGATCATGTTAATAATTAGCCTGGCCTCACAGTCATGTTAATGATTAGCCTGGTCTCAGGATCATGTTAAATGATTAGCCTGGCCTCAGGATCATGTTAATGATTAGTCTGCTCTCAGGATCATGTTAATGATTAGCCTGGTCTCAGGATCATGTTAATAATTAGCCTGGTCTCAGGATCATATTAATGATTAGCCTGGTCTCAGGATCATGTTAATGATTAGCCTGGCCTCAGGATCATGTTAATAATTAGCCTGGTCTCAGGATCATGTTAAATGATTAGCCTGGTCTCAGGATCATGTTAATGATTAGCCTGATCTCAGGATCATGTTAATGATTAGCCTGGCCTCAGGATCATGTTAATAATTAGCCTGGTCTCAGGATCATGTTAAATGATTAGTCTGGTCTCACGATCATGTTAATGATTAGCTTGGTCTCAGGATCATGTTAATAATTAGCCTGGTCTCAGGATCATGTTAATGATTAGCCTGGTCTCAGGATCATGTTAATGATTAGCCTGGTCTCAGGATCATGTTAATGATTAGCCTGGTCTCAGGATCATGTTAATGATTAGCCTGGCCTCAGGATCATGTTAATGATTAGCCTGGTCTCAGGATCATGTTAATGATTAGCCTGGCCTCAGGATCATGTTAATGATTAGCCTGGCCTCAGGATCATGTTAATAAGAACATAAGAACATAAGAAAGTTTACAAACGAGAGGAGGCCATTCGGCCCATCTTGCTTGTTTGGTTGTTAGTAGCTTATTGATCCCAGAATCTCATCAAGCAGCTTCTTGAAGGAGCCCAGGGTGTCAGCTTCCGAATATTACTGGGGAGTTGGTTCCAGACCCTCAAAATTCTCTGTGTAAAAAAGTGCCTCCTATTTTCTGTTCTGAAGGCCTCTTTATCTAATCTCCATTTGTGACCCCTGGTCCTTGTTTCTTTTTCAGGTTGAAAAAGTCCCCTGGGTCAACATTGTCTATACCTTTTAGAATTTTGAATGCTTGAATCAGATCACGGCGTAGTCTTCTTTGTTCAAGACTGAATAGATTCAATTCTTTTAGCCTGTCTACATACGACATTTAAACCCGGGATAATTCTGGTCACTCTTCTTTGCACTCTTTCTAGAGCAGCAATATCCTTTTTGTAACGAGGGGACCAGAACTGAACACAATATTCTAGATGAGGTCTTACTAATGCATTGTAAAGTTTTAACATTACTTCCCTTGATTTAAATTCAACATTTTTCACAATATATCCGAGCATCTTGTTGGCCTTTTTTATAGCTTCCCCACATTGTCTAGATGAAGACATTTCTGAGTCAACATAAACTCAGAGGTCTTTTTCATAGATTCCTTCTTCAATTTCAGTATCTCCCATACGATATTTATGATGCACATTTGTATTGCCCGTGTGCAGTACCTTACACTTTTCTCTATTAAATGTAATTTGCCATGTGTCTGCCCAGTTCTGAATGCTGTCTAGATCATTTTGAATGACCTTTGCTGCTGCAATAGTCATTGGGGACTGTATGGAAATATATAAGTAATTTTGTCTTGTGATAAGGACAATGGACACAATCCTGGTTCTAATACTAGTTCACTCATGCAATAGATTATTTATTAAAGCTTGGACTAGACACTACTGCAGTATATTATACATCATTTATACTGCATTCTTTGGTCTGTCTTTCAAGGCACCCCTGCCCATAAATTAGCTCACAGAGGCAGGGGTGTTGGATAGCTGCCCTCCCCTGTTAGACAAAGCCAAAAAGCAGGTGGCTGGGGAGAAGGCGGAGAACTCTGGCACACAGCAGGGACATAACAGATTGAGGTCAAATCTAATTCCTTTCCTTGCCGGTCGTTGGACGTACTGTTTATCGAAGGACAAATAAGATACTAGCTATTTGACTGACAAATTGATCTGGTATTTGAAGCACCTAAAATATGTTTGATGTTTACATGATTTGATCTAAGGTTAAAGTGAGTTGCCTGCCAGAACCACTGATGCTGGGTGTTTTGTACTGTTATTACAGTGTTATAAAACATACAGGCCACGCCCATCTTTAAATTTGGGGTCAGAAGCCATAGTCAGAAGCTGTATCTGTTACCGCCTTATGATATGATTCCACACTATAAAGGGCTGCCTTATGTGTCACTATGTGTCATAATTTCTAATAATATACACTAACGGTAATTAAAAAGTTAAGAAGCTTCAAATTACATTTTCAGTAACACTTTACATAAAGTGTCTAGTGTCTATAAATTACTATGTATTTAATAATAGTTACTTAGGAAATACATGTGTACTTACACGTAATTACAATGTTATTATGCATAGTTAATTTTCAATCACTGCCTCCCTAGATTTAAAAAAACAAACAAACGTTCTTTCTAGTTATTTATACAGAAAGACGCTGTGACAATGTTGTCTGCCTAAGGCTTATGTTATCTTGTCCATTTCAGTCAGAAGAACCTTGTGTTTCTGAAAGTAGACTGACGTGAATGTGGTATCTGACAGGCCTATCTTTCGTTCCAATGCCAGTGAAGGTCAATTTAAAGATAAAATGAAATAAGGATCCAACAATAGCATATACAGTGCAGCATAGCCCTTGAAAATGTACCCGGAGAGGATTATGTTTCTTAGGAAATAACTTTCCTCCTTTTCTTATAAGTAGGCTTACTACTATTCGATTTTTATTTTTTTGCCAAATCGACAATTAATAACAATGTTTATTTTTGAAATAATTTACCGTTTTTTTCTATCTTTATTTTTCAATTCGACCTTTATGCTTACAAAAAAGAAACAGACTTTTTATTCCATTGAGAAACATCTCATTTAGAGAAATTTATCATATTCGACATGCAACAAAACCATGGTTACCAACATTCTAATTGAAATAACATTTGATCACAGCGAAGCTATACCTTGTATAGATATAGATCCTACACAAATTTAAAAAAAGCATATAAAGTGTATTACACATACTTTTATAGCATACATTTACAAGTAAAAACAATATGCACAGAACAAAACATTAGAGAGTTGAACAGAACTAACTTGCACTTATTCCGAGCTCCGCCCCTCTCCTTAAGCACAGCTGGACTCACTGGAGGCAAGGCAGACTGGCCCGCTTCCTCCTGCCATGGAGACTTCAGCCGTCGATCAGGGTATTGTGCACAATACTCATTGACTGTTTTCCTCTTGCGCCCCATTTTCAAATCAAACTAATAACTGTCGCCGTAAATACCTATAATAGCAAACGCTTACCTACACCTTAACTTACTAATTTCAAAGAATGACAGGCGCAGTCGGTCTGATGATTGACAGTCATTTAAACGAATGAGAGCATTCTAGCGCTGCTTCAGCCAACGAGATCTGTCAGGACAGGATGAAATGACTGACGGTGAAACTACACTAGCCCATTAAGGAACCACTGATTTGACTGACAGCGACCCCTAGCCATTCAGAGCAGAACAGAGATGGGACAGACAGCAAGTATAAATACTACACAGACAAGATGATTTCTTAAATTATTATTTTTGGTAAGAAAATAAAAAATAGCGAGTGGTTTTACCGCCGTTTATCGTATATAAATTTATTTCAGTCGAACTCATATTTTTGGGAATTTGACATTAACGAGCTTTACCGATTACAATCAAAAAGTAGCAAGCCTAGTTATAAGGCAGCAGTTCCAATATTGCATTCTGAACCAGCTCACAATATAAGAATAAAAGACCCTGCACATTTGCATTTGTTGTAGAAAACCCCTGCTTGTTGTAAAGAGTCTCTCCCTTCTGAATGGGTTTGTTCATAAACTCCTGGCTCTGGCGATTGTCACACCTTATGCTTTCATCTGCTCATTCATCTGCAGATTGCATCTTATTATTGCTTATATTACTCGTTTTGGTTCTCATCTCCATGGCAACAGCTGAATCTCTTCACCTTTAAAGAGTGTATCAGTAGGCTATAGGATTCCGGTGAAACACAAATATGAAAAGACAATGAACAAACAGAATATTTCTGAATCAAATGTCATTTTTTAGGAGCCTTTTGTTTTAAGCAGGGAAATGGTTTTGAATGCAGGTTTTTTGAAGTTGCCTTGCTGTTGATTCCAATGAGAGCGCTAGATTAGCACCTGTGGGTTAGGAGTATTTATTAAGATAATAATGTAACTGTTTCCTCATAATAACAGTTTATTTTCATTAAATTAAGATAAGACCAGATTAATTAAAACCAGAATATTAGAACCCCAGTAGAACTTTTTAACTGGATTTGCCCTAATTTGGTAGCTTTGTTCATGCCACTTCACAAGAGTTAAAAAAAGTGATTTCAACCTCTGGTCTTTTGGCTTTAATATAACCGGCCTTATAGTAACAGTGGACCTGCCAAGGACATTTACACTCAAGAGCAATAATTGCATAAGCCACTGAAGTAAACCACTTCTCAGACAACTCAACAGAACACATGCCAAGAACCATTCTACTGTACCTCCAGAGTGCAGTCCTTTTATTTCTTAAAGAAATGTTTAAATTGGAGGCTTGAGTCAGCGTCTGCAAGATATAGGAATCATGATATTATTATTATTTTTTTAATTAAATCTGTGAGGTTATTTTTAATGTGTTCACCCAACACCACATGATCATACATCTTTTAACTCGGTCTGAACGAAGCCTGTAAAATGTGATTTTAAACTTGAAGACCTAACACAGGCCTCAGAAGGATGACCAGGCATATTTTTGCACAGTATAAATGCAAATTTCTGAAATGTACCTGTTCAGCAATGTAATATTCTTTGTTGGTTTCTGCCCATTACTTCTTGGCGGAAATGCTTCTGTGTTTTAGTTCTGGTAATTTTGATTTTGTTGTACAAAATTAAACACCTTATGATTTTATTTCTAATATTGTAACTTAAACAGCAGGTGTCAAAAAAGTGAAAATAATTCAAAACAGCTATTATAATATAATGAATCTCCAATGACCCTCGCTTGATCGCCTGTTCGCACCCTAATCTTAACCCTGTTACACATACCATTGAACTCTTCAAAGCATTGCAGCAAGAGATTAAAGGTGTAATACAGTATTTATTGATATGTGTCGCTAATTGACATTTTCTAGTTATTAGATTCACTCAGTGTAAGTGAAAGTGGATTGTTGAAGATTATGCAACCAATCCATATCAATCAATAAAAAAATAGATAATTATGAGTGGCGTATTCACAATTTCTGGACAGACGTTGCTAATCAGAATTCTGAATTGTGAAGGCGAGAGGAATCTGGTGTATTTTACACATTATTAGATTTCTGAGAGAGTTTTTTTTACTAATGGCTTTATGGCCTCGTAGATTGACCTCATAGACCTCACTAGTTAACTTGTGCCAACGACGCCATTGATTGCTGTTGCCTGAATATCATTTTAACTGCTTTAAACCCCTGGGTAAAATAAATATTTGAGACATTTGCACATATAAACACCATAATGATGCAGAAGACGGCTCATGTTTATCCAGTAATATTAGCCCTTTCTTCTCTCATAGTAATAAAAACACACATATTAAGGACGGAGGTGATTTTAATGTGTCTTTGTGGGGCTTTACATTCGGCACAGGTGTCATCTTCTATATTCAACATGCATTTGTCCTAAAGGCAATCTGCAAGGCAATACAATGTCTGCACATTTTTATTCATGTGCACTGTTCATGTATAGAGGAATCAGCTTTATTATAGGTATGAAATAAATTACCTGTAAAACAAATAAAGTTGGTTCCAAGTTAATAAATGGGCAGTTTTTTTTTCCAATATGGAACTTTATTTTGCAAAGCATAAATATGTAAAATAGTGAATTGATATGCAATGACCCAGTTACTGATGTTCAGTTACAGATTTATAAACAATCAATAGAAATCCAATGGGGGTGCGCATGTGAATCCACAAATAGCCATTGCAATTTTTTTGCTCATATGTGTTATGTTTAATATTTAACTGTATTATTTAAGACATTTTCATATTACACCCACCCCTCGTTATATTGCCCCTCGCTATACTGCGCATTTTTACAGTCTAACTGCACATGCCTTAGCTGCACTATGCATAGGTAATTTCACCTAGCACGCCATAAACAAAAATATACAAAACAATTAAAAACAAAGCATTAATATTGTACTGTTTTCATATACACACGCATTGCACAATAACACAGAGCAAATTAAATATCTACGTGCTGAAGCAGTTTTTATTTTAGCCAATGAGGTGTCACTTGTGGCAGCAATGCACAAGCAAAAGTCACAGGGCAGTCACGTCAGTTCCCTAGCAACAAGCATCCTATGATGGGAGTGGATTCTTTCAATGCAGTGGGTTTTTGTATTTGAGAAAGGAGAGGAAGACTCATGAAATTAATTGGAGACTTAAGTTGATGAGAAGCAATTACCCTCCACAGTATGAATTAAAACGGTGTGCTGCTTTTTATATGAAAAATGAGAAAAAGCGGGTTGCGTATATTAACCCTGCCACCCCCGCTAAAATGAGGGAGTGGTTGTACAGTACTACTTGTTTTTAGCCTATTTGTTTTTCTATGGGTCTCTCGCTATATCGCAGCCCTCGATATATAGTGGATTTATATTGGACCCCGACACCCACGATATATCAAGTGGGTGGTGTATTACATTTCCCTACTGCATATTTAATGACTGTTTATTAACATGAAACTGAACTTCAATAAATTAGCAATTGCATATTAATGAAATACTTGCAAAGCAAAGCATTTCTGTTGAGGAAAAAGGTGTAAAAAGTGTAGGTGCTATGACGATTGGCTGTATTCAAATATTTTAAATATCATTTTTCACAAAGATAATTGAAAAAGGAAAGGTTCCTGTTCATATGCAGTTCAAACTCCCTAAAGGGATTATATTACATTGCCTTGCTGTATGTATAAATTACCAGCAGCACAAATAGCTTTAATTAAAAGTGAATTCAAATATAAAGCCCAGATGAATACTTATTAGACAGATGGCATCAAATAAAAAAGTTTGTTTACAACACAGTTGTGCTGTCAATAAAATACATTGCTGCCCAGATCTCACTGCCAACAACAGGATTGACACTCCAATTATTAATATTATCCAATCAATTGTCTGTTATAGACTATTATCCGAGCACCAAATCTGGCTAGGAATCTCAACTCCTGGTAGAGATCATTTTTACAGTGTTTTGGGGACAGACAAGGTCCTAATACATCATTGGAAATGTTGTGACAAAGAATTATTCTAAATAAATAATGGTTCGGGACACAGGAGCCGAGTTTAGAACATGGCTTTGTGTTCCGGATCTCCATGTTGCCTGCTGGAAGCCACTGTGGTTGAAATTCATCAAGCCTGGTGAAATGTGTTTTCATGCTGTCAATATGTTGCGATGTACCTGAATGTAGCAAATTCCCTTGGCTGTCAATGCATCAATGCCATTTCACACTGTGAAATCCTACAGCTATCAGTGTGCTATTTGTATGAATCGTTATTGTTTGATAGGACACTATCTAATGTTACGAGATGATACTGAAATTCATCCCTGGGTATTCAGAAACATCCTAGTGGTTACAAAGACACAACCTAACTCTGATAATTAGCATGGGCTGCAGTATTATTATTATTATTATTATTATTATTATTATTATTATTATTATTATTATTATTATTATTATTATTATTATTTATTAATTTCTTAGCAGACGCCCTTACCCATGGCGACTTACAGTTGTATACAAAAAATACATATCAAGAATTACAGCATACAACAACATTACATTTTGCTTTATTCAGAATAATAAAATAACACTTATCAAATACAAACATAATTTTTTTAAAATCTGTTTATTTTTTAATAATAATAATAATAATAATAATAATAATAATAATAATAATAATAATAATACGTTACTCAATTTGTATTGACTTAAATAATAATAATAATAATAATAATAATAATAATAATAATAATAATAATAATAATAATAATAATAATAATAAAAACATTCCAACACTACAATGTCTACTTAACCCATAAATAATTGTTTTTGAGAATTCTACTCTACTGCATTTGGCTGTATCACAGCAGGATATTACACTGGAGGTTAAAAATCTCATTCGTCAAAGCTGTGAATATATAATACATGTCTGGCACCATTTTATGCCTTTCCTCCATTTTTTATTTAAATATAAATGATGAAAAAAATAAACCTCTGAGTTTGTTTTGCGGTACTATTTTTAAACACTCTTTTGGGCTACTTGCCAAAAACGGTTGGGTTTTAAATATCTTGCCAAGCGAGTAAGCTGTCATAAAGGCAAGGTCTATAGAAAAGAAGCCTTTGTCTGGAAGATATGAAGGTTTTCTTAAGGGCTTTTTCATCTTACATCTTTCCTCAACAAAGAGGCAGACATTTGATGCTAAGACAGCTGTACAAAGTAGCAACCAAAAACATAAAAACATTTTTTCTACATTCAGGATATTGAATCATTCCTTTTTACATTTCTTTGTCTTCAACAAAATGTATAGTGTTTTTATACTATTTTAGTCAAGTAAATTAATTAAAAAATAATAACATTGCTTATATAACATTTCCACTGGGGAATAATTGTCAGGAATTAAAGATAAATTATTAAGCATCATTAATATGATTTTTAGGGTTTTATATTTGCCAAAGAATGGCATTTCAAATTCGAATCATGCATTGTATACCTCATTGAAAATTAGAAATCATATATTTTATACCTCATTTGAAAACCAAACTATAAAAAGTTGTTTTTAATTTCCCTGTTGATGTCTGTTCTGTTATTTTAGAAGCTGTGTGCTATTAAGGGGATTCCCCTTTGTTCTCCTTTTGAATGCAGTCCTACACAACTAAAGGCTGCTGTACAGATGCATCTCTTGTTTAGCTTTGAAGACATGCATCCCACCCCACCCCTGCATTATTCAGCCCCTCATAACACGCAACACCACCCTCATTTAATCAATAGATGAGGTTAATGTAAGAAGAAGACAAGGATGCATATTGACTTATGTATTCATTCTGTCAGAAAATCATTATGCATCAAGGTACAGTATGATCATCACACATGCCAGCAACTGTGAAAATTGAGTTTAGATTCAATCTATATGAAAGATAATGAGTTGGTGCATACCTGAGTCTTCTGTATTACTTTAACCACTTTGGGATTGTAATTATAAGACCTATTATTCCAAGACTGAGGCAAAGATCTTATTACTCATGAGCGACAGAGTGAAGTAAAGCCACAAGTGTGTAATTACTGTAGGTATTTGTCTCATGAGTGATGTAAATGTGTTATTCCATATCTCTGGCCATCAAATTAGAAATTTTTGCAATAGTAGTGCGATTAATATTCCAAATGCGAACCTCTGTTATATGATTTTGGATACGAATCAATGTGAAAGGGAACTAAATTATCCTACAGCCAATCAGGAAACAGTATATGATATTTGTTTTTCTGATAGCGTTTTACCTCTGGCTATGTACAATCTTCCAGGCACCCCTCCGGCTACTGTTTCTACACCAACATTAGTCTGCTGTCCACTCATTTCTGACAAAATAGTTCTAATGACAAATGTTGAGGAACATTTGGGACTATGCACAAAGATACAAATATTATTTACTGTATGTTTACATTAAGTTTGATGATGTAGAATCCCAGTCACTCTGTCCGTTAGATAACAGTGACATCAGGAATAGATTCTTAGAAGTTAAATGTGAAAACATAGATAAACAGAACAAAAGTAACCAACATATTATTGCCAGTTGGTGTTACTGAATTTATGTGGCTCTGCATTCCATATTTACTGTGTTTGAGTACTAAGAGGTTGCACCGCCTCACCAGTCTATAGCAGAAAAAACAGCCAAAAAAACCCTGACTTTACAACTGTGGTGTCTTTCTGTGGCATGCTTGCTTCATTGTAGCAGTGTTGATCTAATGCAAAATTATCACATATTATCTTCTGTTGCCTGGTGTTTCATGCGCTTTGAAAAGCAATGCCAAACTGATATTTACTGCTATTTAGGTCCTGGTTGAGACAATGGTCCCTGAGCAGTGGATTTAGGAACCAACACCATTAATAGCGCTTAGTGTCCTGGTTTTGTTAAGAGGTGTTTCTGGGTGGCGCACCTGGGACTGTAGAATATGAATACTGGCCCCTGCAGGACATGCTTACCGAAAACCCAGGGTTTCTGTTGCTGTGTACGTTCTCTAAATAAATAAACAAGTCAACTAGAACAGATGGGTGTTGTCCAGAGGAGGCACGCAAGAGGAAATGAAGGTCCTTCGCCGCTAATTGCACAGCTTGCCACTGATCATGAGCACTATTGGCAGGCACTGGTGAAGAGGATTGACTGGGTAGGCTAACTCAACTTCTCTTACTGGGGGATTCTATGGAGTGTAGCCAGGATCGCTGTGAAGCATGATCTTTATAAAGTGCAGCGTTGCCATGATTTATGCATTTTGGCAAAGGGTTTGAGGTAAATCTTACTTGTAATGCACTTCCATCGCTATATAGGCAAACTCCTGTTTAAAGGTTCTCGGTTAAAGAGAGCCACCCTTCCTTACTTTCAGGAAATATTCATGACATCTTTTTTTATATATTAGGTTTCTATGGCATGTGGTTCTTTCAAAATGTCACATACTTCACTGTACAGCAAATGAAAGTTCATTACCAGCAAGATTTTTATGATATGATTTCTAAGCTGTAACCCACCTTTGATCCCCTAAATTTGTCCAGAAAACTCAGATGTGCTCATGTGAACTGAACCGCAATTAGTCAAATAATCTTTTTTGAACAGGGTTTTAATCTAATCATTTATTCAAGTAGTGTGTAAGATAAAGAAATCTCATCCCCATCTACAAATCTAAGGATTTAAAACAATGATCTGTGAATTTGTTTATTTTTGGTTTATTTATGACAACATTAAGCTGTATTCTGGATAGACTTGCATCCCCATGTGCTGTAGATGGCAAGATTACTCCTGGAACGTGGTGTGATTTCTCTAGTAAATGCTCTGCTGGCTCTGCCACTTCTTTAATATTCTAGATCAAATGTTTATGTTCTGATAGCCTGCTGATTGAATTCCTTCTTTGTGGAGTGCTACAGTGGAATTATGCATTCAGTGGGGAGAATACTAATAGGAAATAAACCACTGTGGCTCTCATGTCCAAATTTACTTTGAGGACTTTGCAGATGATTTACATGCATGAACTTTCAAAGCCAGCAAACTGTGATGATGTGTACGGAAGATAGCTTTTACAATGTTTGAAACTTAAGTTTTCTAATATTTTTGTTGTATTATTACCAACAGTAATGGTTTGTATGTCTGTCTATCTGCCTGTCTGAAAGTTTTTTGGAATGGAAATATGTTGCTAACAGTATTGTGGTTAACTCTATTCAGACTGTCATGGTTTCAATGAAGTGGCATTCATGTAGAGAACCTAACAAATGCAATGTACTGTGTATAAAGGCCATATAAAATGCAGACCAAACACACAGCTTGACCCACATACAGTATTATTTGTGTAGGCTGAGTCACTTCCACAGCCATCCAAATGGTAATCACAAACATTTCTTGTGGGGTTGTGGAGATTTCCCTTCATGCTTATTCTTGTGTATGATGTGCATCTGCATTTACGATGAGTAAACACTCTGGAGAAACGGACTGGCCTACTCATTGATACAGGCCTACATGTTCTAGCAGAATCCTTCAATCTGTAGAGTCCCACAATCTCGTTCAGTCTGTTTCCTGGTGCTGTCAAGCATATTTTCAAAGCCTTTACTTCAGTCTTTAAATAACTTCTCTTTTTAGAAAGGTGAAAAGTTCATTTCACGAAACTAGAACCAAACAAGTACGTAATATAGTGGTGTAGCGGACCCTGAGGACAAAAGACAGGTCTGCTTAATGCTTATCAGACGCCTGTCAGAAGGGTAACAAAGGAAAGAGAAACAGTCCTTGAGAATGTTGCTTACCTGCTAAGTAATATAAGAACATTAGGAATCCCAAGCAGACATCATTAACTTTGCACAGCCAGGATGCTTATGGCTTACCCTGCGCACCATGTGCCTTCACTCAGAAACCTGTATATTGAAGGTGTCTTATCCACTTTCATGTTGTTTGTTTCCCCGTTTTGTAAATTCGTGTTTATTCGTGTTGCACAAATAGGACAATTTAAGTTAATTAAGACTACAATGAATGCTTTGAAAAGCTTCTGATATATTATCGGGCAGTGTGGTCCCTGTGCGTATTTTGTGTTTTATGTGGTGTGTTATTGTTTATGTATGTATGTATGTATGTAGTGTTGCACGGAGTGTGGGCTATGTAGCATGGGTGATTTAAAATGTATATTTGTATTTAGGCACAGGGATTGCACAATCACTTCACGTACAGAGTATAGTGTGTATTTGTATGTGGGCATGGGGTAGTTCACATGCAGACTGTGCCGGGATTCAAGTGAATTATTGATTAGCAAGCAAGCCCTGGGACAGCTGTAGATAAAAGGAGCACAAATCACTCGCTCAGGGTGGAGTGTTCAGGGAGTGGAGAACAGCAGAGAGACAGGTGAAATAGTAAAATATAAAACAATTGCTACACGTGTTGGAAGTACCAGCACAATACTTGTTTTGGGGTTTGGTGTCAGTGTTTTGTGCCGTTTGTTTTGTTCAGTGTTTTGTTTTGTGTAAACCTTGCTTAATAAATCGGCGCAGCAGCACATTCATTCAACCACAACCCTGTGTCCTGCATTTCCGGGTTTGACCTCACCCGCAAGAACCTTACACCTACAAGGCTAAAATACCATTACTGCAACATTAGATTAATCCCATGTTCATGTTTAAAGGCCACAGACTTCAAGCCTTACTTTCATAAACAGCCATTATTTCTTAATGACTTTTTTGTGTACGTGAAATAAATTTGTATTTCGCTAAGAAGTCTGCAGTGGCAAGGGGCACCTTCCTAGGTTTCACGAAGCAATACAAATTATGATCTTGACAGTTAGACAACAAAGCCATTATCTTCAGATAATGGAACAATCAAACACAGAATGCATGCTGTTCACATTGCCATGGGGTAAAGGATGTTAAGATGGCTTTGTCTATGTTTTGCATCAGAGGGCATAGGTGTGAAGATTGTAAACAGAAAACACTATGATCAGGATTAACATTATGAACAGGGTGTATTGTTATATAAAATGGAATTGTATTATTGAAGTGCCACTTTTAATCAAACAAACAGCTTTATCACCTGCCCAAACACCTCAGCACTTCTTGTTTTATGAAACCCTTTTTGCATTAATAGGCATGTCTTACAACCAATTTTATTATACTCAGTTAAATAAGTAAACACAAATATATGCACCACAATACACCACAATATACGTTTAGGGGCCTTCAATTCTTTGTATTGTAGCACCAAAGCAAAAGCCTGGCAAGTCTCACATATTGTGTAATTGGGTTCCTTTTTTCATATTTTGTAGCCATGAAAGGTGAGATTTCTGGAGAAGGAACAAGGTCTTTATAACTTTCAGAAAAGGCAGAACATCACATGTGGTCAACGTGCAAGCTCTCCTCACCATGTCCTATCACAACAACATGTTACTTTAATTCTAGCGCCTTCACAAACTCAAAATCCTGAGGCGCTTCACAGGTAAAACAAGCACTAAACATGCTACTCTCCTGACTTCCACAGTAAGGTGGCCATAGTTCATGAAACATACATTTTTGACAGGGACGCAGGAGCAAACCTTTTTGGTTGAACCTTGACCATTGAGAATCTTAGGGGTACTGTTGTAATGGCCAAGATCCAATACAGACTAGATAGATCATGTATCAAGCCCAGCAGAACAGTCAATCAACAGCAATAGAATAGAATAGAATCAACAGTTTGTATTGGATTATTCCCAACACAATCTGATCTATAGGCTCCTATCTGTAGGAGGCTAAATCTATGATAAGAGTAATGAAAAACAAGTCATCTATTCATCATGCACATTTCAGCAAAGATCTGTCATGGGTTTTCATGTTCCTTTATGTGTAATTGCTTCATATGGAGTATTATATCCTGAATGGTTATTTCGTTTCCAATTTTACCCTGAATCAGCCAGCCTTATGGGGTCATAAGGAGGTGATCTCCAATTCATCTGTCAATTAGATGTCTGGGTTTATATCTTTTCTTCTTGCTTCCTTGGAATACCTTGCTTATAGTACATCGTGAATTAGTGTCATTTTAGTCAATTCTTCCAATGATATATGCATTACTGTTGGTAAACCGTGTTTAATAATTCAGGATGCTTCAAGTATTCTATAATTTGTATTCTACACAGCTGTGATCTGATCATTTTTAAATCAAATTGTCTTTTTAATTGTTAAATGTAATATAACGTATGCCATGATTTGTAATTATGCCTACTGGGCTTATTTATTAGGAGCACCACCCCCTAACAATAACTGGAAACTATTTCCATAATACAGACACAACTCGATTTCTGCTAGGTCTATTCTGAACTAATTAGAATATGTTTACTCTTTCAATTCACCAAATCAAGTTACAAGCTAAGTTATTAATTTGTGCTTCTTCAAAGTTTGTGTTGCGTTTCCTTGGCATACAGAAACACGTCATCATTCAAATAAGATCCATCCTGTATTCATGCTGTCACTATGGACCGCCATATTTCAAGATTCATTTGTATTCCTCCATTCTTTCAGGGAAGGAGATACACATCAAGCTCATAGCCAGCAGAATAATTATACTTACAAATAAAAAGGCTGAGTCATAACTGAGCTGCCTGGGGGATCGCTGGCAAAGTATATTACCATCTTTAGACAAAAAAGATACAGAATGCAAAGTCCATTAAAATCATCAGACATAAAAGGCTATTACCATAATGGCCTGATATTCCTTAGACTCCATTCTATAGTTTTATTTGTGAAAACAGTGGAGTAACTAAGGTGGGTTCTCACTTGTTAACAAAGATAACAAAGATACAAAACTCGATGCAGACCATTATTTATTTAACCTCAAGGGTTCCTTTTCAGACTGTGCTCCCCTTAATAAAACACAATGAGACAGTAGCAGCGTCAAACATGTTGCCAGAACACACTATCTTACAAACAACTTTATTAGAATTTGTTATTGTAGTGCTATAATCTGCAGTTATCCTGTCCTATTCAAAGCTTCATTTGAACTGCAGTTGATGATTTTAATAAAGGAATGACTCATTTTCCTTTTTAGTAGTCTCATAACATCCACAAGTCATCAGGTGCTGCATTTCTAACTCAACCCAAGCCTGCATCTTCAATATATGGTGTAGGTTTGGAATATTGTTCTAAAGAGGGTAAGACTTTACATCAAGTGTCTCGAATTACTGTGTATTGACATACTAATTACTTAGTAAATACATGTGTACTTACACATAATTACAATGTTATTAATCATAGTTACAATGTACTAAATGTGTACACCTTTTGTGCACAACATATATATGTACACAATTGTATCAGAAAATTATACAAATTATATCCATTATATTAGCACTGTATTGCTCAAAAGAAAACCTAGGCAAACCAGTAGCATACTGGCACAGTATACTGTTATATGGTACCATGGTTGGAATTATTAAACAAGGATTAACTCTTTTTACCACTATGTTTTAATTCTGATGCACCTTTATTTATTTTGTTAATGCATTTCTTTTTATTGAGTATGAAGTACCTGTATGCATGAATTACAGTAATATATTTACTGAACATATTTAGACAATAACAGGGAAAATAATGGAGAAGATAAGGCAGATGTTCACACCGCTCCAGAGTTTGCGTGAAACACCCACCAGAACTATGATTTAAGCCTAGCATGAGATACTTGACTCAGACCTTAACATTTATTTGACCTGAACCTCTGCTGACTGGTGTGAATGGGTGTATATGATAAATTCAGACTGGTAGTTTATGTCTATGACATCAGTATTTCCTACTCTCCCACTTTATGTATCCCTTGCTGGGTAAAAATGTGTTTAAATAGAGGTGCTTACACAAGCGATTGATTAAAACATGACAGCGCCCCCGAGATGTATGATTATTACACAACCGTGCACACCCTGTCATGGTTTATTGTTTACTTACGACTATACAGTAAAAAATCATTCACGTTATGTTTTTGATTCAATTCTTTATTTTTTTTATTTTGTTAGTTGCTGTACTTTTAATACTTAAAATGGATAATTGAACAAATAATATAATACATTCAAACACTGAACAACAATGTCTAGAAACAGACGCTATACCTGATCTTATTCTTTTTATTAAGAAAAAAATATACAAATGGGGTTTTTGAGAACAATAACCAACCCGGGAGCATAATGTTAGGGGAATGTCATCTGTGATTGAATGGCTTGTAAACATCAGATCAAATGGATTTGTTATAAAGTGTGTGATGTGTTATTATAGACATGGCCATAGGTTAAAAATGTAGCAGTGAAACAGCTTGTATTAATGGTCTATTCAGTAATTAGCATTTGCAGTATTGCCAACGTGACAAAGATAGAAAATGAGAGAAGAGATTTGAGATACGTCTTTCTCAAAAAGGGACAAACCTGTTTCATAATTCTAGTTTAACACGTTAACGGTAAGTATACATTTTAAAATAAAGCTTTATCTCAGTAATTACCACATTATTTTAAAAATATAAGGCCATTGATTGGGGGGGGGGGGTTATAGTCATTACCTAGCCCAAATATTCTTTTCATTATCTGCCTTGTTTAGTTATTTTAATAAAAGGTGTGTTCAATAGGTGTTGGTGGTGCTTGGAGTTTAACAGCTGACAGAGCCTTGTGGATAGGTGACAGTCTGAACTACTTTGGGTATTTACAGGACCAAACCCCTTCCCTTCATTGCTTATATGCAATTCCACAATTGTGCCACACTCTAGTAAAATCTATGATTCGTCACAACTGAGCAATCTCCTACCTAAGAGGCGGTTTCTGTGGGCTGTAGCCCATTTACCGTTGGTGGAGGTTTCAAATTCTTTATTTAACCAGGTAAGACCAACTGAGAGCTGGTTCTCATTTGCAGTGTTGACATATTATTGTTTCCAGTTTTGGCTGACCTGGATTTAGGTGGAAGCTGGTAAGTAATGAAATGCAGGATATTTTGCTGCGCAGTTTAACAAAACGACACCGAACCAATGTACATTTTAATTTGACATTCAGACTTGTGAGATATACTTAATGGCATTCAATGTAATACGTATTTCCTTTTTTCACTTCTCTTGATTCCATTTCTGCAGAGCATCAATGTCTGAGATTGTTCTTACCTTTGTCTTTCTTCTCTTCCAGTTTATCGCCTTCGCCTCCTTGTTCTTCATCCTCGCCTCAATCACTACCTTTTGTCTGGAGACCCACGAGGCTTTTAATACTATTATAAACAAAACAGAATTGATAAGGAATGACAGCCTATCTGATCAGAATGTACAGTATGAGATTGTAACGGACCCTGCTCTGACTTATGTAGAAGGCATCTGCGTACTATGGTTTACTCTTGAGTTTCTGGTGCGTGTCGCATTCTGCCCTGACAAGCTTGATTTTGTTAAAAACCTCCTGAACATTATTGACTGTGTGGCAATCTTGCCGTTTTACCTGGAAATGGCTCTGAGTGGACTTTCTTCCAAAGCTGCTAAAGACGCTCTTGGCTTCCTTAGGGTTGTTAGGTTTGTCAGGATTCTACGAATCTTTAAGCTAACCCGTCATTTTGTAGGACTACGAGTGCTTGGGCACACCCTGAAAGCTAGCACCAATGAATTTTTGTTGCTCATCATATTTTTAGCTCTGGGAGTGTTAATATTTGCCACCATGATCTATTATGCCGAAAGATTAGGAGCAAGTCCCAACGACCCAACTGCCAGCGACCACACACAGTTCAAAAATATTCCTATTGGATTCTGGTGGGCAGTTGTCACCATGACCACACTTGGGTATGGCGACATGTATCCTAAGACTTGGTCGGGCATGTTGGTGGGCGCTCTGTGTGCGTTGTCCGGGGTGCTCACAATAGCCATGCCTGTGCCCGTCATTGTCAATAACTTTGGAATGTACTACTCACTAGCCATGGCCAAGCAGAAGCTTCCACGGAAGAGAAAGAAGTACATACCTCAAGCTCCTCAAGGTGGCTCCCCTACACTCTGCAAGACTGACCTGGACATGCCTTGCAATAGCACCCACAGTGACGCATGTCATGCCAGGGAGAACAGGCTGATGGAACACCACAGATCAGGTATGGGAGCATGTGGATTCGTTCAGCAAACGATGACTATATAGACCTACCTTGTTCTTTAGAATCAACACAATGTGCTATTTTTACCGAGAGACTTGATTACAGAAGCCACGGTTCCATGCAGTGCAATTTCATTCTTGGTTTCCAAGGAAACCGGCAGAATGAACATGTACACCACAAGCATTCGAGATATAGTGAAATGATGAAATCGAGCCTCAGGACGAGGGAAATGGTAAAAATAGCAGCCCTTATGCAGGTGTTGTGGGGAATATATTGTGTCTGTTTCTATGATCATTTCTAGTCATTCACCTCCAATGCACTTACTGTCCATGCATTCTACAAGAAGTTGTCTATATAGTTCAGCCTACTGTGCTTTTTTTTATGAATGGAATGTGCATGTCGTCCCTTTGCTTATATGTGCTTATTTTAAAATTGCATGTGAATGTGCTTGATTGCAAAATGTATTGTTTTGCTGTGATGTGTTGACAGTGCAGTTCAGCATGGTGTGTAATCAAACACAAGTGCCTAGCCATATGAATAAATATGCATATGCTTAACTGTACAATACCATTATTTATATGGGAGTTTTGCATCGTATGGGTCTATTAAATTATTTAAAGCAGTAGTGGATCCAAATACTGTTGTCCTTTAATTCCAATGTTTGACATCTTTCCACTGTATTGTTTTTTTATTGCATTAAGTGCTGATAATAAGGGGGTGAAAGAGTCACAAGCAGGATTGATTCAAATGGGGTTAAAGCAACTATATTTAGATCCACTGCTATTTAGATATTTAGTGGATGAAATCCCAATGACTTATAAAAAAAAAGAAGAAGAAATAATGAAAGGCACTAAACACCCTTAGGTGATTCAAATCTGGATATGCACAAATAGCGCAGACTAAAAAGTGTATATTTACTTTTGTAACCCAGCTTATTATCCTGTTGCATTCTCCCTCTTGATAGCATTAGTTCGATGTTGGTGTTTGATGTTGTTTCGGTGTACAGTGATTACACAGCTCTCTACAGCTCTTTGTAAGTATAATTCACGATTGTCTGTAAATGGCGTGGTGCTTTGACCGGTGTTGTCAGGTGAAGCCAGTGGAGGAAGTGACCTGCCTTTGTCACCTGACGAAAGGCTCCCAATCAGGCGGTCTAGCACCAGAGACGACAACAGAAGAGGGGGAACATGTTTCTTACTGACAACAAGCGAGTACACGTGTTCTACAGGTGGAGGGATCAGGAAAGGTATGGATGTATTTCACTAGATAAAGGCTACATAGATCTGCCCGGAAGACTGCCACAGCTTAACGCTAGTTTAGTCCCTTGAGATATCCCTCCAGATTCCATTATCATGCCACATTGTATTTTGTACGAAAAAAGATAAGAAAACAAGGGTAACACTTTATTTTTAAGTTCTGTTTTTCGATTTAAAATGATGCTTTCATTACAAATAAATTAATAAATAGTTTAATAGAAACAGATATTATCTGTACATAATAATTAATTGCCAAATAATTTTTTAGTGGGATAACTAAATTTTTTGAAGGTTATTTCAGGTTTAACATTAAGAGTATGGTAGGTCTTGTGCTGTACTCTGCAACGCTTATTCTTAATGAATATTGCAGTCCTTGTAAGAAATGTTAGGATTACTCTGCACTTCTGTCTGCTTTTTAATTATTAAAACTTTTTTGTAATCATGAGGAAGAGCACCTTAAGGTCATTTCAAGTATTTTAAACTTTTTTCTGTTGATTACTTGTTCATTGCTTTTAGTATTCCATTAAAGATGCACTACACTGCAGAATATTTAATGTACAGCACTTGTACATTAGTGGAAATATGTGAACACTGTTTCGTGAGAAATGAATGTGAGAGATTCACTCGTGAAAGAATCAATGAGCCTGAAGTTAAATAGCAATTGATCATGAAGTGAGGTACATTTGTAGTTAAGTTTTAATTACAGAACATATCTGACTCCATTAAATCCTTTGCTAATTACTTAGCATCGAGGTATAATTGTATATACACCTAGTTATCAAAATCCTGTGCACTCAGTGGTTTAAAGAAAACTTCTTCTTTGCACACACCATCAAATCCTTGGTTGAGTACAGGGCTCAAAGTGAAGAAAAAAGTGCTCATCATCGCCAGCCTTTTATAACTTTTTTAAGGGATCAATTTACAAATATCACTGGTTATGCAGGCGAGTAACCTTGCCTGGGTGTGTTCCCCACACACCATTCCAAATGTTCTGGGTACTCGTTATTTGAAACAAGCAGGTGGAAAAAAGCATGGCTGGATCAGCCCTGATAATTTCATTTGTACAATGACAAACAAGGCAGACATTTGAACATGGAAGGAAAATGCACCACTTTGAGCTCTGGGAGAATGCCAGGCAATTTGATATTTTTCTAACAAATATATATATAAAGTTTTAGTTCCATCATAATGCATGCCAAGATTTGAATGAAACCGTGTTGTGCTGTTTTTATAGAAGAAAGCAGAACGTGATGAGGCGTGCTGCTCTATGAGTCTTGATACACAGGGTGACTAAGCACTTGACACCTGCAGTGAACCCTTATCACGCCAATGAATCTGTTTACACGACTCAGTAACGATATATAAGGCAACTGCATCAAAGTAGGACATTAAGTACAATGGCCACAATTTGAAACTCTTCTTCAAAGCTGTGCAGAGTCCTCACAGAACTTCACATGCTCCTTTCCCTGCCCCGCTCCTTTCTTCGGTTCACTCAATCAAACATATTTTGTCACATGACAGTTGTGTGTTACAATAGCATTCTGCCATGAATATTAAGCTGCTATGCTGTATTTCAGGGGAACAGGTTTGGTACCCCACATGTGACAAGCAAGCAGTTTCCTTCTATATCAAGAAGCTTTGCGCCTCATTAAAACCATACTCACAGAAATTATGAATGAGCTGATCTTATTAGTTATTTGTGAGGCCGGGAGGAGTAAATATGAAAAAAGCCCATTTCTAATTTGTGTTCTTCTTTCTTTTCTTGTCTACTAGAACTGTCCTTTAAAATAAAGTGTTACTGAAAAAAGGGGGAAAAATACAATAGGTATATATATTTTTTCATTTCATAAACTTTTCATGGTTATCTTAATTTACATAAGAACTTTCCGCTGAGAACAGCTACACTCCATGAGGCTTTTTACTATCAATACGGCCAGTGCTATTTATGCAATCTGTGAAATGCAAGCAGACAGAGAACAGGATATATATATATATATATATATATATATATATATATATATATATATATATATATATATATATATATATATATATATATATATACGCTGAAACATATATTGTTATTTTTTTCTAGCGCTTTCCAGAACTTGGCAGTCCACTTGTCATATCGGCTGCATTCAGCATAAACACAGGATTAAATGCAGCTGTCAGAAACAAGAAATTAAAACCATTTACAGAAGCATTGATCAATGAAACTAGGCAACAGTGCTGCCATGCTGTATGCTTACTATATTTACGCATATAGAACAGTGCAATGCTATGGGGAAGCCCTTATAAAAGTTAACTGGGCTATACCATGGTAAAAGTGAAGTGCAATTGTGGTAGTGAAGGACTGCTAATTAAGGGTTCGCAATCCATTGTCTTACCTCTTATAAGCACAAGCATCATTATAACTGATCACCCTTTTCCTTATGTTAAAAATATGAGCAAAACGTGAAGAACAGTTAAAATGTTGCTGCTGCTCCTGGTTCCTACTCACTTCCTGTGTCTTCAGTGTCACATCGATGACCTTGCAGGGTGCAAAAGTCTTTATATCCATAAAAGTAAAACAGAACACCAAACGATACTCAGCAAAAGAAAAGGATGACAAGTGATAAAATTGCAATTGCCAATGATACCTAACACAATGGATTTGAAATCCTTGTTTTGCACTCCTTTAACCATGAGATACATACTACAGTAAACTGCAAAATGACCATACATACTTTTATAATGTAGCATATGTTCTTGGAGTCTTTTTGTATGAACTGATAAACAGATATGCTTGATTTTAGGTTCCATAACACTGCAATTCTCTCATAATGAAATAATATAATTTGGAATTTAAACTCCCCATATAAAAGTACAAGTACACTATTATATGTAGACTTTGGGGTCAAGATTAAAATGTAGCTGTGAAATAAAGATTGTAAACAAAATTGTATGTTATCCATTTGACCTACTGTATAGTTGAAATTGTATCTCAAAGACTTTCCAGTATTTTGGATTCCCTTGAGTTCACCAGATAGGTTCAATTGTACTGAATAAACAAGCCTAAATGTGCCTGGAATATTTTAAAGTTACATTCTGTAGATGTGATGATTTAAGAATCTATTTAAATGGTCATTTACAAGTGCATTGAAAGTTCTTATGTAAATAGGGGTCTAAATAGTCAATGCTATTGTTGCTTGCAAATAATTATAGTTTTTTTGTTTTTAAGGTATATTCCTATAAGAGACAAAATACACTATTTCATCATAGAGCCAGAATTGTATTGTCATGTTTGCTTACTGATTTTAAGAAATACCTACATTATTATTATTATTATTATTATTATTATTATTATTATTATTATTATTATTATAAAACAGAATTTTAGTGTGTTTTGAAATGAATGCAACAAATAATTTATCAATGAATGGAACTGTTAGTAATATATTGTTTTGTGTCCATTAATTAATGCACAGAATTAACCAACTAAGAAACAGGTATGCTGTTATTGAATGAAATATGAAATTTCATTAAAGTTTATTAATGCATTGAAAACAGCTGTTAAATATCTTGAAATTACTATTCCTACTGTTTGAGTTAAGAACATTAACCGGAAAGCTAATATCTCTGTAATTGCATGTTAATTAATGGGCACATATATATATATATATATATATATATATATATATATATATATATATATATATATATATATATATATATATATATATATATATATAAACATTAACCAGTGTGTTTCTGGGTAGATGCATGAAGGAAAGTCTTGCACTGTTTGTCTTGTGTCTTGTTTAATTTCTTAGGCTGACTCAAACTTATTGTCTTGTGCGTTTTCTTGCATTAAGGATATGAAAAATCCAGAAGCTTAAACAACATAGCTGGCTTGGCTAGCAATGCTCTGATGCTGTCTCCAGTAACTTCACCCTACAGCTCACCCTGTCCTTTGAGACGATCTCGATCTCCCATTCCATCAATCTTGTAAAACGAGGCTGCAGCAATGGGTCCAGTAGAATCCAATTCCAAGTATTGTAACTGCATAAAGGAAGTCATTACATGTAGTATTAAATCTAGCCACTAGTACAGTAGTTTAACTTAAATTGTGCATGAGGTAAAGTGTAAATAGCAGGCAAGATGTGTTAACAGAAGATCCCTGCTGTATATCTTTGACTTTTAACGTTATTAAACATTGTGCATCTCCTTTTTAAACTAATTGTCCTGCATTACTTCTGGCAATAAAAGGACTTTTAGTGGATCTCTTTGGCCAGTATGCTGAATAACACCTGTATTATATAAGGGAGAATATATAGATAAAACAAAGAAAATATGTGCTTCCAAATGATAAAACTTTTTTGGACCTCTTCATTCCTGTGACTTTTATCCATTCTGAAGATGTGTGGACCCCTGTCTTGATCACACACTCACACATGTACACAAACCTTCAAAAATATGACTTTTTTGCATGGATCATCCTGTCTCATCGTCTGAAAGGAATGTTGCTAAATTTGCTGGGACGCAGATGGCACTGACTATGTGTGTGCGCCTTGTACCATTCGCTGACACAAATGCATCAGCCAACTTGTTTCTGCATGTGCCAATATATTGTGCTGGTTGCTGTCTGGTATGCTGTACAAACTGGAGTTTCAACTAGCAGGCTCCCAAACTGAGTGTCTTCGGTTGTTTATACACGCAGATAACTGCAAAGAGGTTGTCATTACTGGGTACATGCAAGCAGAGGCCAGCTCTCTTTCTTAATGGCTTCGGGAAGGCACAAGCGTGACAGAAAGGTAACACTGACATAACGGCTGGCATTTTATACAAAACTAAATGTTTCAACAATTCAAAACTCACCTGAAAATAGCCCTAAAAGAATAAGTAGTATCTCCTTGCAGTGCATGCTTTACATTGTTCACCAGCCATATAGAATATATAAACATAGAATATACATAATTAAATGTTGCCACACCTAAATTGCTGAATTACCGCTTTTGTTATGGTGAGGATTTACATTTTAAGTAAAAAAAACAAAAACACTAAAATCTATCTATCTATCTATCTATCTATCTATCTATCTATCTATCTATCTATCTATCTATCTATCTATATATTATACAGTATAATATATGTTAATGTTAAACTATATGATAGTTGCTGTATATAGTTCTAATTCTATAGCATGAATTTGCATGTCTAAATCCTTGTACAATATACAGTCTATGATTCAAAATGAACATTTCTGATATTTAGAGATGTGTATTGTTAACATGTTGTTGGCATCTTCAATAGAGATATTTATTTTAAAAAAGGCTGTTAGCTATTAATATTATATTGGTGCTGATGTTATTGAATACAGTGTTGTGCAGCATTTATCATTGACGTGAACAGCTGTCACAATGGACATTGGATTTTAACCATGACCAGGGAGGTTCTGGAAACTGACTTCTGCTTGAGAAAAAAGGTTGCGTGTGAATGGATCTCGCCAGATGGTCACCAGAAATGTGGACGGATTGAGCAAAACCCAAAAGAGTGAAACACACAATGATAAACCATGAAGCTGCTGCTCAATGTAAAAACCATGCAAACTAAATGGACACATCTTGACATAATGACCTAGCACACAAGCTATCGATGTCTGTCTTCTGTGTTCTGAGGCCATCTGGGTTCAGTCTTCACTGATAATTTGTGTGAGAACCACATCTTACTGTATTATTCATGAAATCCCTGCAATAAATCTACACTGTAGTGCTGTAGATGTATATGAACAGCACACAATTATAAAGAGAAAAAAAGAGTGCTAATCTTAATAAATGTGACATCTGGTCATCAATCCTTTTTTATTTATTTGGTATTTTTGTGAAGTCATTGAGCTCTTGAGCTTTTTTTTTCTGTGAGTTGCTTTTCGTCATTATCTCAAACTCAGCAGATTTATACATATATAGTATAATAATAATAATAATAATAATAATAATAATAATAATAATAATAATAATAATAATAAAACATGCTTTAATTAGTATCTAGACATGTATATTTTGAAAAATAAAATATTCTCACATATCAAATAAATATACTATATACTGTATATATCTTGAGTGTTGTGGAAATTCACAGTTATGATAATATGATATTCCATTTTGTGAAGAATAAAGTGGAAGCAAGCTGGAGAACAATATAAGACATTAATCTGACTTTGTTTCTTTAATTTATTTTACCATTCTATTTTTAAGAATGCATAATGTAATATATATATATATATATATATATATATATATATATATATATATATATATATATATATATATATATATATATATAAAAAATATATACATTTATATTACATTATGCACATAAATTACATTGGTTGCTATGCAACTACATATCGGTAGAGGAACTAACTAGAGTAATATTAGTGTCAATATGTGATAATTATTTTAGCAGTAACTACTTAGCAACAGAACAAAGTTCCTTTTCAGCTGCATGGCACATACCAATGTTTTATCATTTAGCATTAGTAACCAGGTGCTACATGTAATGGCCTGCTCTGTTAAGGGGGGTAATTAGTCGATATAAACACAAATGTGTCCACTTTATAAGCACCATACAGCATGATTAATGCACTGCCTCAGTAAATGCATTATAATATCATGTGCCCTGTAGCTAAAAGCATTGCCACTAAGGGTTTAAACTGGGTTGCGGTTGTGTTGCTGTTGAGTTTAAGTGTTTGGTTAACACTGTAACATTGGATAAGCTTTATTAACCTAAAGCATGCATGCACACTATAAAGGGCTTCATTGACATAATGTCGAGGTAAAAGCTTTTGACAGTCCAGAATTTTCTGCATGAAGTTGCTACAAGTACTCCCATAAACAAACCACTGTGCGGTACACTGGTTTATTAAGCGGGGCATTGACTGGATGAATGTGGCAGCATGAAGGTAAGATGAAAAGGGGAAGCTTGAACTTCTTGAGCTTCCAATTGCAAAGGATAAAGCAGCAGGTGCAGGATAAAGCAAAGCAGGCAGAAGGGAGGAAGCCTAACCTGAATCAGAAGACATCTGTGGGAGTACAACGCCAGTCAGAGGGATTGCACCCTGTATATTCTTACACAGGTAACAATTTATATGAAGTGTCTCAAATTACTGTGTATTTACATAGTAGATACTTAATAAATACTGTGCTTACACATAATTACAATGTTATTAATTATATTAAGTTACACTGTACTTAATGTGTACTTTTTTGCATGATATAACCCCAATCCTAACCCTATCCCTATCCATAACCCCAACTCTAAACCTAGCTTTAAACCTAACCCTAACCCTAACTCTTAACCTAACCCTTTTCTGATACAATTGTGTACTTACATATATTGTGCAAAAAGATTTATATGTTAAATACATTGGAACCATGCATAATAGCATTGTAATTATGTGTAAGTACACATGTATTTACTTGGAAAACTTGGTTGTATTTCTGGAAGGAGAATCCGCCTACTAATCAACACATCATATCCAAGCGCCATAAAAACTCAGTGTGGCTTTCATTCACGTCGCTTCTTTCATTTGGCCTCCTCCTCCCCGGCCACCACCTTGCAGCGTGCTTTGTCTTTGGGGCGAGGAGGCCCTACGAGTCACTTCCTATCTGTGGCACTATACTGCATGATGTCATCGTGTATTCACTAGTCGACCAGCATTGTGGATAGCTGTCAGCACACATGGAAAAGGTCTCCGGCCAAACTCATCATCATTAATCTGTTTGTCTGCAATTTAAATCAGATTCTCTATCCTGAAAAGTAACTACTATGTAAATACACAGTCATTAGAGACACTTAATGGAAAGGCTTACCGTTACATAATAATAATCTTTATATAGCGCCTTTCATAGTGGACCACCACCACAAAGCACGTTACAAGATACACGACTAGGGTGTGTAAACTATACATCAGCTGCAGAGCCACTTACAACAACGTCTCACCCGAAAGACGGAGCACAAGTGACTTGCTCAGGGTCAGTGGCTGAGCTGGGATTTGAACAAGCCTGTTTCTTTAATTACTGGACCACACAGCCTCCTATCTTGTGGTATGAATAACATCTACTGCTGCAACTCATGATCTCAAAAATCTAAACCTGGATCAACAATTCATTGATGCTTAAATTAGGTTCTTAAAGGCAAATGTATATGTACACATGTGCATATGTATAGTACTGTATGTCTATGTTCAGAGACACCCCCAAACTGCAGTAATATAAATGTTACAATGTTAAGCAGGTTACTTTCATAATATTTAACATTTTGGAAACATTATAAAAGCTTACTGCAGTTTACTATGGAGAATGCATGGTATAGTGAGGTAAACCACAACACAGGAAAAGCATGGTACATTGCAAAATGACTGTGCACATTTTCCATGGTAAACTATGGGAACACAGATGCTTAACAAAGATACAGGCTTCCTTAGCTGCCTATGTATTCAGCAAGCAGTGTCTGAGATCTTATCCCTCCAGTTGCAAACGATGGTCTAAATCCATACCCATTGCCATGGAAACAGTTCCAAAGTCAGAAAGAAGTCAGCAACACGAGGATGAGCTTCATATAGTTATTTATTAAATTGCTTTACCGAGAAAATAAATTAATTAGATAAGCACATATGGTTTTCATTAGTGGCCTGTTACCTATTAAGAGGCAGAACACATCACTTTATTAACACTTACATGCTGGTGACCATGGCATCCCTTAACTATGCTTCTAAGTCTCTTTTTTTCCACAAAGGATTATTTATTATTATTATTATTATTATTATTATTATTATTATTATTATTATTATTATTATTATTATTAGTTTATTTAGCCGATGCCTTTATCCAAGGCGAGTAAGTTAATATGTACAGCTGGGACTGACTATGCTATCAAATCTATGGCCTATTAAATATTGCTTTTCTGGTGTTGCTCATGAGAAGACTCATGAGCTCATGAAGACTTACTGTGTTCGATAAGATGTATTGTCTTCCACAAGAAGCCAATGTCAACTGTACACAGCAACTCAGTTATGGAGATGTTGATGGGTTATCAAGTTTTTCCAGGTAATTGATTTCCAAGAGGTTCAGACATTCTAACAGCTTCGGTCTATAATCACTGGTGCATGCATTACCTGCTCATGTGTAGCTCCCATAACCCTTTCTGATCCCAGGTCCCAAGGGGCAACAGGAATGTACAGTTATACAATCGATTAGAGGGGAGGCAGCATTATACAGCAGAGTCCATTACACATGACACCCGTCAATTCTTCACAAATGTGGCAAATATAATATTGTTGTGAAAATCTGGCGTAATAGCTCTTCTCTGTGGTCTTTTAAAATTAATTGGACTAAGAGGACCAAGCAATTTATGGGGATTTGACTTTTCCCTGCCCGAAAAGGCATTCCAGTACAAAGTTGTTGATTGGAAGATTTTCCAGTTCAAAAACAATTAGCCTCACAGTTGCCTTTCACATTTAACAGCAATGCTTTGTTAGTAAGGTCAGTACCTTGGGGTTGCTTGTCCTTTTGGTTAATTAGGTTAATTAAGTATTCTACTGAAGAAAAAAAAAACAATGACACCTTAATTGTGTCCTTGATAACATCTGTTTGCCAAACTGTAAACTGCTATTTAGGAAGGCAATGTTATAAAGAACAAAAGCCAGCTGGCAATAAAAACAAGCAAACATTTTAATTCTATAGCTTGTATAAGCAGCTGGTACAGTCATTTATTGTAATGAGCAGAATGTGGGCAGTTCAACTTAAAAAAAAAAAATATATATATATATATATATATATATATATATATATATATATATATATATATATATAAACTCGCACCACTCACGGGTTCGTTTTCCCTTTAAAAATCGACCCAGGACACAGAAATTGATTTTCTCGCGCTGACGCGTTAATTTTTAATAAATCACAAAACAAAAGAAACAAAACAAACACCTAGCTTCTCTTTGAGCACTAACTAAACAGGCAGATCCCTGACTAACTCGCAGGATGGCTAAGCCGTTTACCTGCCAAACAAAATAAACAAAAACAGACACAGGTTTACACACCACCAAAAGGTTTACGCACAATATCTTTCTCTTTGTACGCTTGCACACGCTCACAAGCGGGCTTCCCACACTGCAGCCCTGAGCAGACTGACTGCTCTCTGCGCCCTGGATAAGGGCGTCTGCTAAGAAATAAATAATTATATACCCTTCACCTGGTCCTAATTTACAATTACCGCCCAGGTGCAGGGGATAATTAAACACTAAAACAATTAACAAAAACTGATTAACAATAAAGCAAAACAATTAAACAATACAACCAAACAATTAAATTAAACAAATGTGCATTCCGCACATGTTTTCCACGCAGGGAGGCTTTAACCCCCTTCCTGCTGTGTTACACTTCCTCCCCCTTGTCTTTTCAAGACACCGGCCATTCGACGGCCACCTCCCTCTACCCTTAAAAAGACCACCCACCCTCAAGTCCAGAAATGTTAATTTTCGCCCTCTTCCACAGGCGGGCTTGAGGGTGGGTTGGTCCCTCCGGCGTTTCCAGGGAGGGACCTAGGACCGGCGAGGAGGGACCCAGACGGCTTGTCCAGGGCGACCACAGCACAGGCCGGTGACCGGGAGCATGGACTGGCAGGCAGAGGCGCGTGGCTGTGGACCGGCGCAGCGACGTCTTGAATCTCAGGGGGAGCGGAGCAGTAGGAAGGGGGAACTGAGCAACCAGCAGGGGGAGTGTCAACGACGTCTTCCTCCTGCGCAGCGACGTCTGGTATTCCAGGGGGATTGGAGCAAGGGACCAGGCAGGCGACTGTGTCTGGCTGTACTGCGACCTGGGAGCTAGGTCAAGCGGAGGGAGGTCTGGGCATTCCGGCCCGGTGTCTACACTGCCGGGCCAAGGGACCTCCCACGGTAACGCCGGACTGGCTTGCAGGGGTGGCGGCACATCTTCCCCCTTGACTTCCACAGGTGCCTCTGGCAATGGTGGCTCCTCCCCTCTGGGCTCCGGAAGCGGCGTCTCCTCCCCTCTGGGCTCCGGAAGCGGCGGCTCCTCCCCTCTGGGCTCCGGAAGCCGCGGCTCCTCCCCTCTGGGCTCCGAGGCGGCTCCTCCCCTTTGGGCTCTGGAGCGGCGGCTCCTCCCCTCTGGGCTCCGGGCGGCGGCTCCTCCCTCTGGGCTCGGAAGTGGCAGCTCCTCCCCTCTGGACTCGGGCGTCCGCTCCTCCCCTCTGGGCTCTGGAAGTGGCCTCCTCCCCTCTGGGTTCCAGCGGCGCCTCCTCCCTCTGGGCTCGGAAGTGCGGCTCCTCCCCTCTGGGCTCTGGATGTGGCGGCTCCTCCCCTCTGGGCTCCGGGGCTGGAGTCAGTGGGGCTCCTCTCGCCTGTTCCCACTTTTGGAGCAACAGCTCCAGTTCGGTCGGCTCCCGCACCTGTCTCTTCAGCGGGGCCAACCCCAGCTCTCTCTCCCATCTCCCCAGTTGCTCTTTCTGAGCCACGGCATTCTTATTGATCTGCACGATCAATTCCTCCACACTGTCCATTCTTGGGTCTCTAGGGGCACCCAGACACTCTGACACCATATGTGGGAAAACTGCTACCACTCGCGGGTTCGTTGCCGCTTTAAAAATCGACCCAGGACACAGAAATTGATTTTCTCGCGCTGATGCGCTAATTTTTAAAAAATCACATAACAAAATAAACAAAACAAACACCTAGCTTCTCTTTGAGCACTAACTAAACAGGCAGATCCCTGATTAACTAGCAGGACGGCTAAGCCGTTTACCTGCCAAACAGAATAAACAAAAACAGACACAGGATTACACACCACCAAAAGGTTTACGCACAATACCTTTCTCTTTGTACGCTTACACACCCTCACAAGCGGGCTTCCCACACTGCAGCCCTGAGCAGACTGACTGCTCTCCTTATATACCCTGCACCTGGTCCTAATTTACAATTACCGCGCAGGTGCAGGGGATAATTAAACACTAAAACAATTAACAAAAACTGATTAACAATAAAGCAAAACAATTAAACAATACAACCAAACAATTAAATGAAACAAATGTGCATTCCGCACATGTTTTCCCCGCAGGGAGGCTTTTACCCCCTCCCTGCTGTGTTACAATATATATATATATATATATATATATATATATATATATATATATATATATATATATATATATATATATATATATATATATATATACACAGTATATATATATATATATATATATATATATATATATATATATGTTTAATAAGGAGTTACTCATCTGAATGCTATCATTCATGTTGAATAAACAAACAGAATAAACTGTTAAAACATTACCCTTCACAAAGCTCTGGATCTAAAAGCCAAATTTGAAAAAAAGAAAGCTAATAACAGCCATTCTTCACATCAGTACACTGTTAATGTACCGGTCATTACCAAGCATTGGCCACCCGGATGAAGATTGAAGGGCGTTTAGGCATAGCGATAAATACTGTGCTTGAAAAGGTTTTGGTAAAGCACACACAACACATAACAATACATTAGATCAGCATATAATGGGGTCTATTCAACTGAACCAAAGGACAGAGGCTCTAAAACATTTAACGTCATTAATAAGTAAGCAGCTTCCAATGTCATTTTACTTGTAGCAATATAACTCAGATCCACATACATTCCGCATAAAAACAGTGATAGAAATGTAAAGAATGAATTAAAATAACATTTTAACGCACGCTGCAAAGAGTTCATACGTTAAATACATTGTAACTATGCATAATAACATTGTAACTATGTGTAAGTACACGTGCATTTACTATGTAAATACACAGATATTAGAGACACAGAACATGTAAAGTGTTAACCAAATAAACTAGCTGAGCCGTCAAAGTTGATAAATAAGGAGTCACCTTCAATACACTGTACAAGCATGATGAGTTGAATCATATTCCACCAACAAATAATTTCAGTTGAATCTACATTAGTCATTGTGTTGTCAAGACAGATATCAACATTCAACCAAAATCTGTCAGCTACTTCAAACCGTGCTGTTAACACAATTGCATGTTGCCTCTGTAATCTGCCATAGTTATATCTTATAAAGGCTATGCCCGCCATCATTTTGATTAAAACCAGGCTTTTCTGGAGAAACAGATAGCTGCTTCTCTACAAGTGGGTGGTCTTTTGACTCCGTCCATCTTCATATTTGGCTCTAAGGAAAAGATAATGACTAAAAAGAGTGAAAACTCTTCTGAAAAATGTATTTTCATTGGCCTCAAGCACAATGGCCAGTCTGCTATACTCACTTAATTTATTTTTCAGTTGCCCTTTTCAACATGCATAGCTTGCTTTATTTGAATATGATTGGCTAATTGGCATTGGAATCAAAGTCAAACAAATGAACTATGTTTGTATGACCTGTACTAACACATAGGGGCCTGTTCCATTCATCTTAACAGCAGCACATCCACATACCGCTGTCTAGATAATTCAAATAGGGACCTTTGTGTACCAGGGTTATGAAAATCATATAGTGCATTTCTGTCTGTAAACATCTATAAATCACCAGGGGGTTTTCTCTCTCTTCATATACAATGTATATTAAAACATCCTACTCCAAGGCCATGGTGCCATGACTGACTACTAGCACGTGATTACCCGTTTCCCAGGGAATCAATGCAGCTGCACACCACAGATTACATTTGAAATCCCTCACATCCATATTTTGTGAACCACATCACCATAGTAACACAGAACACTGCAACTTCTGAAAGCATTTGTTAAGCTGAAGATATGCCTCCTGTAGATAACTGTGTTAATGTTATAGCCTGGTGCATTTTGTAATCAGCAGCATTTTTAATTTGTTACGGTGTCCTCGTTTTTTGACAGTCAGAACTTAAAATGTCTCGACTTGACATTGCTTTATCATTCAGGAATTGGAATATACCATATATATTATACCAATACTTGTTTATATTGTGGTCTTAACGACATTTATAACATGGGATAATATGATAATGATAGCTCTTTATGGGCATTTAAATAAGTGTTTTGTTTATATTTAAATAAAGAAGCACATAAATAGCCAGTAAAAGGGTAATAACCACATTTTATATGCTTTTTGCACACCATCTTAACATTTTTTGTACTGTATATTGTTTTGTTTTCCAGAATCTTTTTTTCACTTTGACTCTTGTGGAGTCTATTTTTACCTGCTAGAGCTCTGTAGACAAACTCCTTGTGCAACAGGTATTAGGGTCCCACTTTAAATGTTAAACTGTCTTTGTTTGCTGACAGGTGGTGTAAGGTGGGATCCTAATACCAGCGGTAGAGGAAGCGAATCTACAATATTGTTATGGTCTTTAAATGGGCTTTATTTGATTCTGAAGCGAAAAAAAGTCTGTAAAACCAAATGATCTATAATATAATGTTCATTCTAATTATATTGCAATGAGAAAATAAAATATTTTTAAAGCCTTTGTTATTTCCCCTTTAACACAGGATTTGTTTTCCATTGCGGACACATATGGGGCTTTCTTGGGGGTGCTTTTAAATGTGACTTTATTTTGAATAATCATTAATGGGCCTTATATTCACATAACTACACATATCTCTTGTGTAATACACACCTCCTTTGTTTATAATTATTTTAGTTCTCAATAGTCTCATTTTCAAGACAGCAATAGAGCCATTCTGCTAAAATGTTATTTTCATGCAATTTCATTTTAACATAGAGAATAACTATTCATGAATCCAACTATCAAGCTGACTACTGCCTGCTTGAAAGATGATATATTCACAAATTGTTAAAACACTTATCGTAAGGGATCACGTGTGAATTAAAAAAATGTAAAATCTATGTTACATTGTTATGAATAAGACAAAGTAAATGCAGTGGTATGAACAGAAACATTTGAAGGACAATAGGATTGTATCTTTAAAGCTGAATGCCTTTGACTTGAATCAACAAGATTTTGACTGGGTGTTGGGTTTCTGTATGGTTTTAAAACATAATCCCCCCTGCTTGTTAAAATCTATTTAAAAATAAGGAAATATAAAGTTTATAATATGCATAAAAGTTTGTTAATATTCCAGCAGAAACAGCTTAATCACCAATTTATAGCCATCTGACACATGCATGCAAATCCTAGATTGATTACAGTCATGGGAATGTATGCTCGTAATGTGATAGAGTTGCCTGCACAATCTTGTATTCCTGAACTAACAAAAAAATGACTTGATTGGAGTGTGTACACAATCTTACCAAGAACAATGCCTTTGATAAGCTAACATGAAATAGCATCACAAATTAAAGATTATTTCATGCATAAGATTAATTAGAGGTTTAGCAAGGCAGATCAGCAAAAATGTTCTGGCTACTTTGCAATAGCCTCACATTTACTGTAAGGGTGAAAGTGCATGTAATGGATTGTAAACATGTTCAATGAACCAGGTGTCTTTGAGGATTGTTCTTTTCCATCCAGTCCAATGCACGTGCATGTGGCAGCTGTGGCTCAAGTCACAGCCAATCAGAGGGCTGAATGAAACTCCTAAATCCCAATGGATGCTGTTGAAATATTTTGGTAACACTTTACATTGTGTCTCTAATTACTGTGTATTTACACAGTAGTTAAATAGTAAATACATGTGTATTTATACATAATTACAATGTTATTATGCATAGTTACAATGTACTTAACTTGTTAATCTTTTTGCACGACATATGTAAGTACACAACTGTATCAGAAAAGGTTTAGGGTTAGGGTTAGAGTTAGGTTTAGAGTTAGGGTTTGGGAAAGGGTTAGGGTTAAGGTTAGGATTGGGGTTATATCATTCAAAAACATGTACACATTAAGTGCATTGTAACTATGCATACCATTGTAATTATGTGTAAGTATACATGCATTTACTAAGTAAGTACCATGTAAATATACAGTAATTAGAGACACTTAATGTAAAGTGTTACCAGAATATTTCATCTGCCCTTACTGTGCAGCACCACACATTGGAATGTATGTTTACAAGAAGAGTTAGTGTCTCACAAATCCAATGTAATGTAATAAAGGTGCTTGCAACATCTTGTATCCTTGAACACATTTTTTCCTTTGTAATTTTATTAAAACCATATTTCCTCTTTAATACATTTATACACCAATGTTCCTGCTACTATCAAGAAAATATGTCCATCTCAAGGATTCTGTTGACTTTCATAGCTTATTGACGTCAGCAGAACCCCTGGAGTCAATTGCATTTTTGCATCTTACTTTCCAGCAGTTGTTCAAATGTTCAAACGTAGGGCATCTTGCTGAGTGCAGTGAGCCTCCAGATTCTCAAAGGTCTTGAAGCAATAGCATCTTTTCTAAATGCACAGTACACATACAAACCTGAATTAAAATCACTTACAAAAAAATTTATAGTCAAATATATAATATATATAAATATATAATTTTACTATAAATGCAAACCACAATGGTCTGGCATCATTGCAATTGTTTTATAGGGTGGGGGTATTTTTGAAAACACTGAGTAATATATATATATATACTGTATATATATATACATACAGGCTAACTTCACTATAACGAACCCCCCTGCGACCTGGAGAAATGTTCATTATATCAGGGTTTTCACGATAATAGGGTTTGGCATTTTTCTGTATCAAATTTGAATTGAACATCAATATATAGTACTTTCATGAAGATTCCTTCACATTGATCAACATTTAAGCAGTATTGTGACAAGGTACTCGTGTCACATGTGTGAGTAAGTGCATTGCAAGACAGAAGAGTTGGAGTTGAAACATCGGCACAGGCACGCAGGATTTATTATACACAAAACAGAAAGTAAAGAAATGGGTCATGTGACACTGCCAACGATGGAAACGCACAGAGGACACATACAAGACAGGCAGGCAGCAAGTCTCAAATGCCCGTCTGTAAACAATCATTTGATCAAACAAAACAACTCCAAAAAGCACACAAAACAAACCTGTTTCCACATATAAATTACACCAACACTAATTCCCCACCTGTGGTATGTTTAAAAGAAAACAGTAAAGAAATGAAAAAGGAAAGAATGCACACTTCATGCTGAATACAATAATTACATGTCCTTTCTCTTGGAAAAACTATCCAGTGTAGATTGCTCCTCACACCCATTGCCTGGTTGCAGTTTGTGTGAAACTGACTGACAGGCAACGATTGCATTCGTCTTGCATGATTCGTACAACAATAGATTAGCGTTAGCTTTGAATTAGTCAACCATGTTTGGGCTTACGCTCACTTCTCAAATCGATCCACCAACCTTGATTTATAGATTGAAGTCCAAAAGACCAATTGGTCGCACACTCAAAATCAGGACAAGATTTACTGTAGTCTTTTAAAAAAGATTTTCTTCATTCTATTCGTTAAAACTTGTTTTTTACTAAACCGAGCAAACAAACGAAAAGGTAGTAGAACTACACGTTTCGACACAACAGGTCTTTGTCAGGTTCACAAAGTTGTATATATAGGGCAGGAGTGTGGAGTAGTGATTAGGGCTCTTGACTCTTGACCGGGGGGGGTCGTTGGTTCAATCCCAGGTGGGGAACATTGCTGCTGTACCCTTGAGCAAGGTACTTTACCTAGATTGCTCCAGTAAAAACCCAACTGTATAAATGGGTAATTGTATGTAAAAATAATGTGATATCTTCTAACAATTGTAAGTCGCCTTGGATAAGGGTGTCTGCTAAGAAATAATAATAATAATAATAATAATAATAATAATAATAATAATAATAATAATAATAATAATAATAATAATAATAATATACAGGAAGTGGACAAAAAATGGAAACACCTGGGGAAAATGCTGGACAGGCCTGGTTGCCTATAATTATGGCTAGAATGGCTGCAAGAGGAGACCTCAGTGACTTTGAAAGAGGGGTGATTTTTGGGTTGCGTTTGGCAGGAGCTTCAGTGACCAAGACAGCTCAACTTGCTGATGTTTCACGAGCAACGGTGTCTAAGGTGATGCCGGAGAGGGAAAATGATATCTTGTAACAATTGTAAGTCGCCCTGCGTGAGGGCGTCTGCTAAGAAATAAATAATAATAATAATAATACTCCAGGATTGTGATATCTGTGCATTAATTCAAAGTGCAAGGCAAAACAGGCGAGCAACTGCAGATCAATTGACTGCAAATTTCAACCTGGGGCGCGAGCAGCCAGTTTCATCAAAAACGGTCCGCCAAGAACTCCACAGAGCGGGATACCATAGTGGTCCAACGCCCTATTTACATTGATGTTTCCATTTTTTTGTCCACTACCTGTAGATGTTGATTTAGTAACTTTGGAATTACAAACAAAATACAATATGCATCAGAATATGTTATCATACAATAATATGACTGGTTGGGCAGTAATACACAACAGATAAACAGTTGATTATCCTTCATAAACCTAGACACCCCCAAATGACTTCCAATTTAGATTTAAAAAATTTAAATGGTTCTCAAATTCAGCATGATTCAGGGTTCAGCTTTGTGCATAACCCCTACTGGCTGATAACAATGATCCAACTTCCATTTGTAACCTGAACAATATGAAAGTTCCATTCTGTCATTATAAATGCTTCATTAAATGTGGGCTGCAGGGTAGAAGTTAAAGGCTGTAGCTGGGGTATTATGATTAATGGAAGTGCTCTTCATTGCTTTTCATCAGAGTTAACAAAGACGAGCCTGGAGCCCTGTCGGCATCTAACCACTGAAAATCAAACACCACTGAAAGTAATGGTCCAAAGACTATGGGTAGAATAGCTCGAGTAACCTGTCTCCCTACTGCTTTGGGCTTGTTAGTTTGGGCAGTTCTGTGCAGCTCCGTATAGTCCTATAGCTGGTCTATTCACAGGAAATCAACTCTAATTGCCTGTACATGACATGGGAACATGCACATTGTAATTCTAATGAGCCCTGTACAACTGAGCTTTCCGAGAATTTTAATGCTGTCGAATTGACTAATATACCATTGCTGTATGTTTTTCAGAGATGTTTGATTAGGCAGAACTATTAACCTATGTGTATGTACAGGTTGTATAACTAGAAGGTGTGATGATAGAACATGGAAACAAAAAGGTTACAAAGCAATGTATGTTTACCTTTACTGTATGATCTAATTTTTCTAAGATTTGTTTAGGTCAAAATTAGCAGTTAAATCATTGATTTAAAAAATAGCATGGTAGCACTTTACACAGTGTCGCCACTGTAGGGTTAGGATTATATCATACAAAAAGATTTACACATTAAGTACATTGTAGCTATGCATAAAAAACTGTCGCCTGACTTATAGGGCACCTCGTAGTATTTTTTAACTGCAAATCCATGATGTATATTTACATTTGAGTATTTCTAAAACACACATTAGCTCAATGTTTAAGTGTCATGAACCAATCAGAATACCTTAGGGAAGCAATGTGGTGCTGAATGCAATGCCTCTGCCTCCTCTGTGGTAGCAGGGCCCAAGTGTGTAGGATGAGTGTGCAGTTTATTTGATCTGTTGCAGATGTTGATATATTAAATTATACATAGTGGGTGTCGGAAACATTTTAACACTTAGCTAGGTTCCAGTTCCAGAGCTGTTAGCTGTCTTCTGATCCTCCAGAGGTTTGTCTTTAATCAACGTTCATCTTACGGTTTAAACGACACGTGGCATTCCAGTCAGAAGAAGAGAACATGCTACTCTACATGAACCTACAGGTTCCACAGTGAGAAGGGCTCCTTTTCTCCAAGCTATTTACGCTTAATTGTCATCAACAAAACTTTGTTCCGAGTGAAAAAAAACTTACAAGCCCTTACTTTAAATGTCTGAGTTGTTTATTCCTTGTTTGGTAATTTTATTGGGTCAATTTGTCCTTTAGTATTATTTTTATTCATTCATTTATTTATTTATTTTGATAATGATGACTTGGAGAAAACAGCTCTTTCGAATCTAGTGCAAGATTGTATAGCTTTAAATGCAGTTAATATACTGTAAACAACCCGTGTAAAACTATACAGTGCAGCATGCTATTATTAGTTGTTATCTAGACAGATTATACAGGTAGTGGACAAAAAAATGGAAACACCAATGTAAAGTCACTTAATAGGGCGTTGGGCCACTATGGTATCCCGCTCTGTGGAGTTCTCGGCAGACAGTTTTTGATGAAACTGGCTGCTGCGCCCCAGGTTGAAACTTGCAGTCAATTGATCTGCAGTTGCCTTGCACTTCGAATTAATGCACAGATATCACGATCCTGGAGTATGCGCTTCCGCCCACTGTTGCCCTTTGCTGATGATGTCTTTCCCTCGGAGTTCCATGCTGACATCGCCTTAGACACCGTTGCTCGTGAAACATCAGCAAGTTGAGCGTCTTGGTCACTGAAGCTCCTGCCAAACGAGCCCCAACAATCACCCCTCTTTCAAAGTCACTGAGGTCTCCTCTTGCAGCCATGCTAGCCATAATTATAGGCAACCAGGCCAGTCTTGCATTTTTATACATGACCTTAAGCATGCTGGGATGTTATTTGCTTAATTAACGCATGAGCCACACCTGTGTGGATGCCCTTGCTTTCAATATACTTGGTGTCCCTCATTTGTTTTCATTTTTTTGTCCACTACCTGTATGTGTGTCTTTGTTGTCTAGGCTGCCTGCTTATACTAATGGTACTAATATTAATATTTTGTGATGTTTTCAAACCTTATTAAAATGGGTAATGAGGTAACATATGTTATGGCTAAATCAGGATACATGAAGCAAAAATTATTAAGATTTCTCACAAATCTTAATGTTGTGCTATTTATCTTTATTGGGTGTTAACTATAATAAATACTTGGTGACAGTCTTACAATGATTACAGAACATTAAAACAAGCTAATTGCCTTTAAACATCCTTAACGTTCATTTGATTTACAGTCAGACTTAGTAGAAACAGCTTAATGTGTAGGCAGGGAAACAGTCTTTTGAATGAATGCTTCTTTTATAACATGTGCACAGTAGCATACATTACCAGGCAGTTTAGATCATAGATTATAGCTTGGTGCTTTAAGCACAGGTTTCCCAGAATTAGTGTAGGCATTCCAAGCCAGAATTTGAAAGTGAAACAAGGAGATAAGCGACTATAAAGAAAATGGTCAGGATTAGTGTTTCAGTGAGTCATCCTCATGTTTTGTATAGATAACTTGCAATGGGTTAGGTGTTTGAGGTAAGGCTGGAAGCACATTTTCCCCACTATGGATTTTGTTTCTGTTCTTTGCTTCCCAGAGTTACAATCTGCCCCAGAAGAGAGCAGAGTGGCAGAGAGCTGGCCATCGCTGTATACCTCTGAGAAGACTCTTACATTACAAGTTAAGAAAGAATTTCTCTCTTTTTAAATGCAATCACATTTAAGTTTCCTTCGTTCTCTTGCTTTACCAAGACTTTCAGAAACCAAAGTATACTATAGGAACAGATTTATTTATTTATTTATTTATTTATTTATTTATTTTTAAATTTAATAGTCGCCAATTATTTTTTATTATTTTCTCCCAACTTAGAATATCCAATTATTATTTAAACTATTATTTAAATTGGCTCACCGCTACCACCCCTGCTCTAACTCGGGAGTGGCGTGTGCCGTCAGCTGTGCGCTTCTTTTCACACTGCAGTCTCACCATGCAGCCACCTCAGAGCTACAGCGTTGGAAGACAACGCAGCTCCAGGCAGCTTACAGGCAAGCCTGCAGGTGCCCGGCTAGACTACAGGGGTCTCTGGTGCATGGTGAGCCAAGGACACCCTGGCCGACCTGAATAGCCCCCACCCCCACCCCGGACGGCTCGACCAATTATGCACTTCCCCCTTGGAACTCCTGTCCAGATTTATTTTGATTGGAATTTGAACCAGTCACATATTTTAATAACCCACCAATAAATTGACCTGCTACACTGGCAGCCTTAAGTTAACTCATGAGAAGAGCTTAAGTACAGATTGACTCAATTACAGCTTTACAAAATACCACACTGACCCAGAATACTAATTACAATGCCTTTAATTAGTTTTTAAAATATCTTTATTTAATGAAAATGTTAATCCCGTAGTGTTAGATCAATGCAATATTAAGTCATTGTCCCTATGTGGTGCACACCTGTTAGGCAGAAATGAAATGTATTTGCCTTACTACATGTATATGCCTTATTACTGATAGCTACAGGTAGTAGACAAAAAAATGGAAACACCAATGTAAAGTCCCTTAATAGGACGTTGAGCCACTATGGTATCCCGCTCTGTGGAGTTCTCGGCAGACCGTTTTTGATGAAACTGGCTGCTCTTGCCCCAGGTTGAAATTTGCAGTCAATTGATCTGCAGTTGCTCGCCTGTTTTGCATTGCACTTCGAATTGATGCACGGATATTACGATCCTGGAGTATGCGCTTCCGCCCACTGTTGCCCTTTGCTGATGATATCTTTCCCTCGGAGTTCCATGCCGACATCACCTTAGACACCGTTGCCCGTGAAACATCAACAAGTTGAGCTGTCTTGGTCACTGAAGCTCCTGCCAAACACGCCCCAACAATCACCCCTCTTTCAAAGTCACTGAGGTCTCCTCTTGCAGCCATGCTAGCCATAATTATAGGTAACCAGGCCTGTCCAGCATTTTTATATATGACCCTAAGCATGCTGGGATGTTATTTGCTTAATTAACGCATGAGCCACACCTGTGTGGAAGCCCTTGCTTTCAATATGCTTGGTTTCCCTCATTTACCCAGGTATTTCCATTTTTTTGTCCACTACCTGTATGTTCAAAGCAGCAGAAACATGTGTAGAAAATGTATAGAAAAACGTCTAAAATAATTTCTAATTTCTATAGCTGTTTTGATTTGGAATCCGATTTCCTTGAGAATGAATTTAGTCAAGAAATGCCAGTTACCGATCTGCTTGTGATTGATTTATCCAAATAGCCTGTAGCCCCTTCATTAACAGCGCTTAGGTAGGAAACATCAGAGAGGCTGAAAATTGACAGACTGAGCTCAAGGCTCTATCTAAAGAGACAGTTGTGAAGAGGCCATAAATAGTGTTTGAAATGAATCTGCATCGAAACATAGTCTGTTTGACATTGAAAGTTAAGAGCCATCAGGTAAATAATCCCTGAGTTAATTGATTTCATATATAAGATGCACACATTGTATTGATATTTATTTAAAAAATATGCTTGTGGCATAAACAGAATACTGATTGATCGTTCGTGGTATACAGTATTTCTTGTGCACCAGTTAAAGAAACGGTACCAAAAACTACAAGACTCCATTTCATTTCCAAAATTACTAATCAGTTTTCCCCTCACAGTAAGACTGCTAAGCTTTCTAATACATTATAATAAGTGTCTGTCCTCTAAGTAAGATATGTAAAAATACCACTGAAATTCAATTTGAATGGAGTGACTCACCGTGTAATAGGATCCTGAATAAGAGAGGGATGTGAATCATCCCCACGTCTCAATTATATGAAAGTTTCAAAAGAAAGACCAAGTTCAAAATGCCTGAATTATGTATTTATGGTTTATTGGCACACTGTACCACACCACTTACCGTATGCTTAGCAGATTTTTCAAGGGCTAATGGTAACCCTTTACATTACGTAGTTCCTTAATAAATACATGAGTACTTACACATAATTACAATGTTATTATGCATAGTTACAATGTACTTAACGTGTAAATAATTTTACATGATATATGTAAGTACACATCTGTATCAGAAAATAGTTAGGGTTAGGTTTAGAGTTAGGGTTAGGGATAGGGCTAAGGTTAGAGTTAAGTGCATTGTAACTATGCATACTAACGTTGTAATTATGTATAAGTGCATGTGTATTTATATAGTTGGACCATGTAAATACACAGTAATTAGAGTCGCTTAATGTAAAGTGTTACCGGTCAAATTCATTCAATGTTTAATGAATAAATAAAAGTTGATTGAACAGGCAATTTTAGTGGTAACTAACCCTTATGAAACCATCCAAAGCTCTGTGATTAGGGCCCAGTGAACCAGAAAAAATGCAGGCATGATGAGGGAAATAAAAATAGAATGACCTATGTGGCTACTGATAAAAACTTCCCAGTTTGGGACATTAAAGCAGCTTAGGATGAGTGAGATCTGGCAGCATCCACGCCATCTCCACATGTCTGTTCATGATCCGCTGCTCTCGAAGATGAATAGCCCTTGCACTTTGTCACAGCTTTTGGCCTCGGATACACTAAGCTAGTTGGCTGCTTCACAAAACACCGTTTGTTCTATCTACAGTACTCTGAATTGTTACTTGGCTGTCAAGTTGTCTGTACTGCTGTGTATGGTTAAGTGTCAGGGAGTGTTTACATGTGGTTTTGACGACGTACATTGTAAAACTTCATGTGCATGATTTGCCATCCATTCATTTATGAATTAAAAAAAAAAGAAAAAAAACATGTAATTCAACCAGATGATACTTAAGGGATACAGTGTAGTGCTTTTCAAGATCAATAGAGACCAAGGGTGAATCAATTTAGAGAGACACATATTGCTCATCCTTCTATGGTATACTTGCTATCATTTTTCTACTCCTTGTTTCTCCTTGCTTCAATTTCAATTGATAAGTCGACCTTCGCTGTATATTGTAGTTATTCCTTCAATAAAAATCTTCGGTTACGGTTGAGTCAGACAGCAGACAACTGTATGCATTAATTTAAACAGAATTTATGCAAATGTTGTTTTTCTGTCAGCATATTTATGAGTTGGCAGAATATGGTTTGTAAATACTGAAACCAGACACCCTACAAAGCCTATAGCATAACCTTAAGATCCTTCTGCAATGTCTAAGTTATCATTAACAGAAGACCAATGTAATACATCTCCTTTATCTTTTGCTCTTCAATGTAAATGACACTCAGTACTTGCCTCCAATTTGGATGCATATTGGCAGATAGTTGAGCTTATACTATAAATCGTTGTCATCACACCTGACTACCAAATTCTACAATGAAAGCAATTTATTTTTAAATTTAGTAGTCGCAATTAATAACTATTTTATTAAAGGCACACAGGTAAGCAAAACTCATATGAACAATAATTTATTATCTTTAAATTGGGTTGAAATGTCTGATGATAAAGCTTTGAGTCTTCTGAGATTCCACAGATTGTGTGGCTATGGCTCATTTAATACAAAGATGGTTTTGGTTAATTGCTGTTATCTTAATTTTGAGCACTCTGTGCTGCTTTTAGGAAATTCAAATGAAAAAATCAAACCGGAAATTATGTGAATTATAAAGTTAATCCACAAACGCCCTTAGAAAATTTAACTGCAGTATATGAAGTGACTGTATTATTCCTAAAACTTTTGACATATTTGCAGTATGTGCTTCATAAATGACATAGTGTTGAAGTATCAAGATTTGTTTCCATTGTGAATCAGAACTTTTCTATTCTCATGTCATTTTGCACATCTAGTTCCTGTAGGTTTATATAGGCCAGTTGCTGGCATGGTCCCTGTTCTTTCCAGCAGTGCCTAATGGAATCCAGTTGCAAGCTCAAACCCCCATGGTGATTCTGATGTAGCTCTTTAACTTTTACCCAACATTTAGTCTTCCCTGGGGTACCTATTATACACTTAGTTAAATCTGAGTTAAAATGGGATAGTGATAATATCGAACACCTCCATATGAGTCTGTACTGATCGCAGTGTCATAGAACCTTTTAATACTACTGTCATAGAGAACTTACTGCAACTGTCATCTGCAACTGACATGTGCACACTTTTGCAGTTTACTTTTCCCACGAGTAAATATTTGTTTTAAAAATATTGCAGTTAGAACTAACTTGTTTCCCAATTACATCTGAGCCCAAAACTAGACAGGGTGCAGTTAAAAAAAAGGACTGTTAAGCCACAGTGTACAAACCTGTGGATACTGGCCCTGTTGGTGTTGTGACTGAATTCTGAGAATAACATGGCTTTTTCCCCCCAAAAAAGGAATACAAATAGTGCTTCTGATTAAAAGCCCATTCATTTGGCAGTGTAAAGCAAAACACAAACTCTTTAAAAATAAAGTCTCTGCTCACAGCTTTTATTAACCATTTCAGAGTTGTTATTTAATTGCCGCTAAATTCCTTTACCTTGATCTACAATTAACAGAGCTATAAGATGCAATTAGTGCTTTTAGGTCAAATACAATTCACACACATCAAACAAACAAACAAAATCTCAACTGCAGTCAATCAAAGCAGATATCATGAGAATTCGTAAAAAAAAACAGCGTACGATCAATGAATCAGGTGTCAAGGGTGGCACAATCTACAAGAGAAGCAAAAGACTTTGGGGGGAAAATTAGTTTTCTTGTAATGTTTCCTTTGTTGACTAAATTGGAGTTTATTATTTGTTCAGCATGTTCCTTTTTTCTAAACTCGGTAACGATTTCCAAGTTTCCAAGCACTTGTCTTTGGATGTGGAATAGTGTAGTGAAATTAACTGAAAAATAAGTTACAGGAAAGCGCTATATAAATATTGCGAAAAGTCTACCATGCTGTAATAAACAATGTAAAATGAAAAGAAAAGATGAGGAAAAGGAATCCAGAGGAAAGCATAAAGTATGGACAACACAAAGTGCTCACAATCTATTAAGAGCTTACAGTACAAGGTGGTAAATCATGCAGAATGAAAGGAATTGACATCGAACCCAAAACATGCCACAATAAATTGTGTACTCTTCAATACTGAGTGCTATTATTAAGCATGGTCAAATCATTTCATACTGAGTGCTATTATTAAGCATGGTCAAATCATTTCATACTGAGTGCTATTATTAAGCATGGTCAAATCATTTATTGTAGAAGGACTGGTAACCGGAGAAGCAGAACACTTAGGAGTACTGAATTAGAGAAATCAAGGTGCTATAGGGACGGCTCAGCTTTATTTCATCAAACTTTGCTCGGACACTGTTACAGCAATTTATTGACCGTATGGTAAATGCAGTGACCTACTTTTTCATAGTGTTTACTCAAGATTGGCTGAAATGTTGGTGGATAAATTTCTTCAAATTCCGTTTCATAACTGTGTTGTGCACAAATGTGAAGCTGTTAATGGCAGCAAGGTTTTTTACAAGGCAGATATGAGGGTAGCATACATTTGCATTGCATTTTAGCATCTATTTGTTTATGAGAGGCCACTCCTGCAAAGACAATATTATGCATCTCTCTGTGGATCCATAATTTGCAGTAACCTATAGGGCAGCATCCAGATGGTTATAGCAGCTGTCTTGGCTGGACAAGATGACACAGCACAGGGAAAAGAGCAAACCTTTTATTTTTTACCAGCCTTTGCTGACAAATAATTAACCTACTGGATAGTTAATATTGGTAACCAACCAGAAGTGCACATTTAAATTCTGTGAGTTTTGGAGACAGATGTCCAGCTCCACCCCCAACCCCCACCAAATAAAACAGGAAAAGCAAAGTGCATTGTGGGTGCGATTACTACAGTGAATTGAGCGGGTGCACAGTTAGTTAAGCACTGCTGTTTGTTTGTTTTTGCTGCAGTATAGGAACCTTTTTAAAAGTAAATACACAATCTGAATTTACATTACAGTATGTGTGTATTTTCCATATTTCAGAGGCCTGTTGCAACAGTGACGCCACAATAACGGCTTTTCACTCTCCACTGCAACAGAAATGCTTCATCTGTAAAACAAAAATGACTATTAAATCTGCCATCATAAGTAAATGACTAATTACTCTATGCATAGGATAAAAAGAACATGCAATAGTTTACTGTGGGCAACTCAAAAAGCCTTTACTAATTGTTTATTTTGGCGTTACCCACCATAAACCCAGCAAGGTAAAGAAGGAGGTCAAGCATTGCTGAACCGTTTCTGAACCTGACTTTCTGCAGCTTATGTAACTGAATGTGTGGAGGGGTTAAAGCAAAATGAAGTCTGGACTCCCTTATACAGTAAATATTATCCTCAATGTTACTCTGGCACCTCACAACCTCACAAAACATACAAGGAAATCTTAATGTTAGAGACAATATGAATGCATGAAACTCAATGAATCAACACTACTCTCCTTCTACATTCCTTCCCTTTCACCCACACACCTGAGTGTGTTAAGTGTATATCCTGTTTATTAAGAAAGCTGTTCACTTCTTTTCCAGCCCTGGATCTTCTCTTACATGTACTGTTTAATTATTAATATTGTTGTAAATTGCTTTTCTACTGGGGCCCTGTTTTCTATTAACTAGGATGAAATCATTTGCTTTCTCCGGGAAGACTTTTACCCCTCTTTCATGTTGTATTCCCTACGTAAAGATAAACAGTTTAAGCATGCAGCTTATTTATTTGATCTAGTCACTTGCATATACGATGCCAGGGAATGCTTATTTACTGTAGTTCACCCTAAAGGGGTAGCTATCACATACAATAGCTGTACGCCCCCGTGAATATGATTTAATTGAGCAACTGTTTCAAATGAAGTGAGCATGCTATCATGAAACTTGAACAGTGTAATGCACAGCTTTGTATTAACTATACTCATGTGTAGCCTCTTTATCCTGTCACAGAATTATACTAGTGTTACTTGGTTTTATGTCCTCATTCGCTATCTGCAATAAGATTTAATGGTTTCTTACTGTATGTGCAACATAGAAAGTGTGTGTACGTCCTTGTTCCAGTCCTTTTACCAGTAATAAAGGAATTGAAGTTAGAGGACTTTTTTTTGTCTATACAAAATGGTTTTAAAAAAGTTAAATGAAAATGTTGTTATGCTAATAAAAAGTAAGAACGTTGTTACACCTCTTTTATTTTTATTTTTTTATTTTAGTCTGCCCAATTATTTATTCTCCCCCATTTGTGTCCCATTGTGTTCCCTCACTGCAGAAACCCCAGCACAATGTCTCAGGAGAACTGAAGGTCAGTGGACCGTCTCCAATCTCATCAGCAAGCCAATCACCTGATTACATCCCTCTACAGTGAATGTTGCAGAGATACTGGCCCCTGAAGGATAAGTGTCTGCTTGAGCTCACTGGGCACCTGGCCAGAAGGGTCTGCTGAAGTGCAGTGAGGAGAAACAGTACCTGCTGATTTTACCTCCCCAACCTGCAGGAGCACCAGAGCCAATGCAACGCACCGTGTGGAATCCCCAGCAAAGATCGGTGACTTCGCACAGTCAGGACCCAGTCCTGTGCTCCCCTGACTATGACTCACCTTGCACACCACATGGCTGTGCTTTTACCAGGTGAGCCACTCAGGAACCCTTTGGTTGTTACTCCTTTGAATCAACAATGTATTGTGCTGTATGTTTTCTGATTTAAGCTCACAGCAATCTTAGTCATACTGCCACAACATGGTTTGTGAGATTGTGCAGGCAGGCAATGGATTAGATGTTCCCCCCAAAAAAACGATGAACAAAATGAAAATCTTCACTATCGCTCTTGCTGTTATCTACTGGTATCATCGATGTGCTCTGCTGACTTGGTGTCATTGGCTTGGTGCCAGCATGTTGTCAGTGCTGTAGCCTAGCCTGATAGCACATGCAGACCCTATTTGATCAACCATCGCAACAGATTTCAATGCTAAGAATTAAGCCTGTTGTACACAGACCAGCGGCAAACGTATTAGAATATTGCAAAGAAAATGTTTGTTCTGACAACATGGTTGGATGAACTGTGTTTTTTTGGTAACCACATTTATGTGAACTGGGAACCAGAACAATAGTAACCATAAACTACACAACTAATGTTATATCACATTTTAGTGAAGTCTGAAAAAATGATGATATGGTCAAATCAGTCTATAACAGATCTGTCTTTATATTGTAACGCATACAGTACTGTAGGATATTTTGTTGAAATGCCAAACATAGGGAGGGGCAAAGCAGAACAGTGCTTAGACCACAGAAGCTATTTATACAGTCATGAAGTCAACGAAGTTGAGATGTGGAATAATTTGTATTTTTTTTTTTTACTCATTTTTAGTCTCATTCATCATTCAGACTGAAAGTTAATTTTTGTAAACACAATATAAGTCAATGAAGCGTGCTACTGTAATAGAAAGAAACAACCTTTCTTTTTTGTATCTATGTACATTAAAAACCTTTCTGAAGTTTTCATCAAACAGTAGCTCATTCTGAAAATCTGTTTATTGTTGTTGAATGCTTCAGACGCTGGTTTTCCCCTCTGGGCACATCCCATAACAGGACACACCTGTTGCATATATAGCTGGGTTTATAAATGGAAACTCTGTTTTTACCAACATATTTGCCTTAAAGCAAAACCACTCCATTTCCAAACAAACAACTGTTCAATTCCTTTGTTTTTACTAGACCCAGTACAATACTGTTGCTGTGCTGGGATCTATTGTCATATTTCCATCTGCACTGTGAAACCAGTCTGCAAAACTCATCTGGTTACTGGAGCTTCAGTCAGTTCCGTCTGTTCCACATTACATAAAAATCATATATTGGTTTTGTATAATTGGTTTTTATAAATGAATTCACCAACTTCCAATATTTCCCAGACAGGATAATATATTCACAACCTTCATGTTCAGTCTACTGTATTTTCTGCTGCAGCCAGAGATTTAAAACCTGCCTCTCGCGTCCTTGACATTGGATGCTTATTAATTAACTTCCACCTACGGCGCAAGGTGGAGAGATTGAGAATCCCAGAATCCTAATTGAAATTGATTGAAATTGATCTCCTGCTGATGGAAATGAACAAGCCTGAATCGTTTTCAAGTTAATCCCATTGGCTGATTGAAACAGATTATTTCATTTATAATCTGAGTTGTCACTTGTTTTCTAAAATTCTATGTTGGTTGTTAACATACTGCAATTACCCAATTATGTTGTGTTCTATCAGGAAGCATTAAACATAATTCAAAAGCCAGGTCAATGGACCATGGGCAAATAAAACAGACAAGGTGTACAGGATTCTGACACTGACGAGAGCAAATATCATTGTCTGCAATTTTGAAGAACCTGGAAAAACTCTCTAGGAAATCATAGTTACAGAGGGGATAGAAATAACAGCTGTGCACCCTGAGTGTTCATTTTTCAAACCACCATTTCAGATTTTAGGAGGTCTTTTCAGAAGCAGATCAAGTGGTTGAAGGAAGGCTGTAATTGTTAATACACATGGTAAATAATGATCTTAGCTGAAAGGAATGGAGAGTAAGAACATACATCAGATTATATTAAACAATATACAGTATATATATATAGTTAATACCATACCATAGTTAATACCATAGACATTTACTTAGTGTATTTATATATATATATATATATATATATATATATATATATATATATATATATATATATATATATATATATATATATATATATACACTAAGTAAATGTCTATGGTATTAACTATCTTGTTACCGTAAGTCTGTAACTATGAACCAAAATGCATTTAAGAGTTGTCCTTTAAACCAGTCCTACAGTTTCACTGAATGCTAAACACACTGATACTCCTGTTCTGGGATGTTGCAAAGTCAAACTGAAGTGACCTTACCCTTTGTGGAGATGCTGACACACAGAAGTAATGTTACAATAGGATTTACACCGCCTGGTTTAACTGGATGGGAGATAACCTTCCCAGTGTTTTCATTAATAAATACTTGACCTGGTTAGACCTATTCATTTGCCTGTGGGGATGTGACCAAGAGACTATTGAGGCATTGAGAAGAACAGTGTAAACGTTTCAAGGGCATTTACAGAGAGGCAGAGTGACAGCAGGGAATGCAGTTTAATGGAAGGCATGCAAATAGAACCTGCACTGCTGAATCAAAAATGGGTTTGCAAGGCAATTCCTGATTACAGAATAAAAGGCGCTTAAGGCCTGTGCATTAAATCCAACAAAAGTTACGCGTACAGTTTTAGAAACAAGAAAAAAAAAACCCACCAGGCAAAGGTACCAGAAATGTCTTACTAATGGCCCAGACTCACAGCCCCCCCCCCCAAAAACAAAAAAAACAAACAAACACAGAATCTCACTAAAAGATTCCTTTCCCCTTAGACCAGGGTGCTTCCACATGGTTCTCTTCCCTCACTGGCAATGATTTCAAAGGGGCGTAAGCCCCTCTCTTCTCTGGATTGATTGGCAAACACTCAAAATAATTATTAAAAAAGGTTTTGGTTTCAAACACTCAAACCTTCAACTTACTCTAATTTTGTTCTTTTCAGGACTTGCACTGGTTTCATGTGTACTTACACATACTTACAATGTCATTATGCACAGTTACAATGTACTGAATGGTTACATTTTTTGCACGATGTAAACATAATCCTAACCCTAACCCTAACCACAACTTTAACTTAACTCTAAACCTAACCCTAACCCCCTAACCCTAAATCTAAACCTAACCCTAACCCTAATCATTTTCTGATTGTGTACTTACATATATCGTGCAAAAAGATGTACACGTTAAGTACATTGTAACTAAGCATAACAACATTGTAATTACATGTAAGCACACATGTATTTACTATGTAACTACTATGTAAATAGACATAGTAGTTACATAGTATACTTTATTAAAACTGACTGTAGAATTCCATGGTAAAAGCACAGCAAAGTGTTGTAAAGTAAAATCATGGAAAGGCACAGGTAATCATGGAAACTGATATATAGGTATGGGAAACCCTGGTTAACCGTGATAAAGCATGGTAAATACATGGTATAGAAAGTATAGTAAATTCTTGTATGCTATTCTGGCATTGGTGCTGTATTTGAAGTAAAGTCCTATATCTACAAAGTGTAATAATAATTTACCATAGATCACACACAGTAAGCCAGTGGCTGCTTTGTGATTTGAACTCAAAATCTCCTTCCTCTTAATTATTTAGAACTACCACAAAATCAGCCTGTCTCCAACATGTCATCCATGAAATAAGGAGAGCTACGGGGAGCTGTGCACTGTCACAGATTAATTACAGATATGGGGGTTGCTGTGAAATAAATGTAAATATTTAGCTATGTACTCTCTCTCTCTCTCTCTCTCTCTCTCTCTCTCTCTCTCTCTCTCTCTCTCTCTCTCTCTCTCTCTCTCTCTCTCTCTCATATACTGCAGGTGGCCTTAAATAGGAATCAGAAAATTCCATTCACCTGCTATTCCAGACACCCTCAGGGTGAATCAAATAAGCAGCACAAAAGTATATCAGCATTCAGAAGAGATACACTTTGCCATTTATCTTCCGCCACAGCATCTAAGATTCAGTCTGAAAGACCAATCCCTCTGAGGCACTGGAACTGTGTGTCTCTGCGCATCGAAGCAAGGCAAGAGGAAGGCCTGACGATCACTGACAGGCAGGGTTTGGATTATTTTTCTCTCAGCTCCCAGTTCCAGGTTATTAATCATGGCATTTCAAGGTGTATGAGCAACAAGAATATAGCATTAACGTCGTCTTTCTGTAAATGTTACAATAATCTACAAATCACTGAGCCTTTTCAATGCATTAATGCCTTTGGCATGATATTTTCGGATTAACAATGGAAAGAAAATAGGTCAGTTTCAATGCTCATTTTCATACCGATCATATATCTATATCATTTTTTCAATTTCCTTAGAGCCAATTAGTTATATTTTTAGTGTTTTGTATTATGTATATATATATATATATATATATATATATATATATATATATATATATATATATATATATATATATATATATAGAATTGAACATTTTGATTCATCCTCCATTAGAAATATTACTACTTTTTCCTTTTCTTGTCATTGTATTCTACCCATTTTTCTCCAATGTAGTCTCATTATGTTTCTCTATCACAGCAACCCCCAAAACAGAGAACTGAAGGTCAGTGGCTGTCCTCTGATCCCATCGCCAAATCAATCGCCTCTTTATACCCAGGGCCTCGACAGAGGATGTCTAGTGGCTATTCCTTTTGGTGCAGTATCATTGGAGCGTTGTGTTCAGCTATTGCAGTGGCATTTACCAAACATTGCTATTGTCCTATTCAACCCTTCCTCCTTCCTCATCTTAGTGGGCATTGAGGCGTTTTAATGAATAGAGGTGATTTCTGTTTTATCACTCTGCTTACTGAAGCCGATAAAACAAATCTTTAAGGTCGCAGTCCAAGGACTCAAATAATGCTGTTGCAATATAAGCAGACTGCCTATTCTTATAAGGTGTTTTTTTTAAGATGAAAGACAAACAATATGCATGTACTGTATAAATATGTAGTTGATGCATATCACAAAGTGTTTGTGACAGGTGAATATACAAAGGGTAGCTAGTTACTGGAAAACCCTAATGTGAATGTATGGTAATAACATGGTATGCTAAAGGGTTACTGTGGCAGGATGGAAGCCCTTCATGTGTAAATAAGGCTGTGGTTGGTAGGGATGGAGTTCATTCTGTCCCTGCCAACAATCACAGGTCTAGGTGTGGCCATTCTCCAGTTAGGTAATTGAGTGCTAATTGGAGAATGGCTTAGCTGTTTGTTTGTTGGAGGAGTTTGGGGGTTGGGGAGTGTTTGTGCTGTGATTTTTAACATAATGTTTTTAACTGCAGTCCTGCTCTGGGTCACAATGGTTATGTCTCACTTCTGATACCACGTGACAAGGTAGCATCACGTCCAAGCTGTTACCGGCAGGAAAGAGATTCAGAGACAGAAAGCTGCAGTTTAAGTGCTGGTGCGCATGTTTATTAAACAAAACAAACACAAAAACAGGGACAAAATAAACATGGCACAAGGGCCAAAATAAAAGGATCAAATAAAATGACAGCAGCCATCGAGTTCACAAGAACTATGGAGTAGAGAGGGAGAGAAATAAGTAGTCCTGCCAGCACTGAGAAATGCCAAACTAAAATAAAACTGAAATCGCTTTTGGTCTTTTTTATTATTTCTTACCAAGTATCAATAAGAAATTACTTATTGGTGGGTCAACCAATACATTTTTATTTAAGTAAGTTTAAAACTTAAATGTGGTAGAAAAATAGGAGTTTAGTGTTTGCTGTCTTGTTTAAGGTACAATGTGTTCTGTGTGAAATATTTTCGCTATTTATTTAAACGTATTCCTGAAGAACCCTTTTTTTATCTGAAAATAACAAACGTTACTTATTTTGTAACATGCATTATTATTACTCTTAGCCTTTCAAGATACATTTCTTTCTGTAATATTAAGCAAATTAGGTTGAGTTTTTTTGATTTTGAATATATGTGTGAGTATGCAATGGTTTTAAAACTCTGATTTTGTCTCAGTTGCATAACTTTGATGGTTTTCCTTTGTAACTTCACAGAAACCGTGGACATTTAATGGTGAACATCAGTGGGAAAGTATGACCACATTATTGTGCACCTCAATTTTGTATTTTTAATTGAAATGTTATTTTCTTTTTACTTGTAGATTGATAATCTCCTGTAAAATGAATCTGATTAAATCAAACTGTCTTGAACTGTCAGAACTAATGACTCGAATTGACTCGTGCCAGATAGGTGACTCGACTCGACTTGACTCAACTCGAGCTTGACATGTCAAAGACTCGACTCGAACTGTCAGAACTAATGACTCGAATTGACTCGCGCCAGATAGGTGACTCGACTCGAGCAAACACTGTGACTCGACTGAACTCCAGTCCCAATTGTTGTGACTCGATTACAACACAGGGCCACACCTGTGACTGTTGGCAGGGACAGAATAAACCCCATCTCTGCCAACCTCAGCCCTATTTACACATGCAGGGCTTCCACCCTACCACCGTTACAAATAAGCTGTTCATTTTTTTGTGTCCAGGCAGACCATTTGCAAGTAAAGCTTAGCAGGAAAAGGGAGCTGAATAAGATTCAGAGAGATCAATACAAAAGACGTGAGGGCAGCCACTAAGATGAAATCTTAAACCCTCACAGATGACCTTGAGAGCTTAACGCTTATTTTTCCTGTACAATTGTGGTGCCAGTAACTACCTTCACAGTTGTCACAAACACAATGTCAGAACTTAATCTATGTGTAGTGAATGTTTACATGACAAAGAATTTGCCTGAATTTGAATGTAATAATGTAATAGGCAATATAATAAAATAAGACTTCTATGCACCTGCTTCCATGATACAGATTATTGGTAACTGATTACACACTTACATATACAGTATATATTGAAGATGCCTATGTGCTAAGCATTTTACAGAATCAGTAAACCTTGTGCTAGTGATGCATATTGATTTTTTTCAAGGTACCAATTTATATAACCGATCACTTGATAAGTGGATTTAATATGATATTATCCAGTAAATTAAAAAATGAATATTCAGAAAAGACATTGGTTTACCACCATACTAATTGTGTATAACTTACAATATTCTATTTTATTCAAATTTCTTCTCAGAGTTCCCCTTTCCATAGTATTTCTAATGCATTGCAATGTTCCAAAACTTTCGGACGCCCCCAGCATCCGGTACAAATAAAACATTTTTGTATTTCTTATTCATTTTGTTTCAAGGACCTGCCCATGTCCGTAAGAATTTGCTCATGAAACTGCATGGCTGGTCTTATGATGCTGATTAGTAGTGTCACAGTGTTCCTCAAGGATTATATTACATGAAGTAGTAAAATGAATGTACATGAGCATGAGTCAAGATATGATTCCCTCTGCACTCATGAAACACTGCTGTTCTAGTCTGTACTTTGAAACACGTGTATTTATTGGCAGATTATGAGTACTGCTCCCACCCACGGGGACTTGCATTAACCCTTTGCAGATGTCCCATTATATTGAACGCTTAAGAAATACGGTAGAAGTCATTTTTATAGAATATGTTGATGGAATGAATGCCAGAAGGAGAAGCATATCCCCCTTAATTACAAACTTCTTCACACTGATTGAAGAGTCTGTGAACGTTCCAGATTTGCTTTTTTAGTTTTCAATATGCTAGTTATGTGAAATAAGCTCTAGTTATAAATAGACTAATGTGTATAAGGATAGTACATTGTCCAATTGTTTAGTGTAGGCTAATGTGTTACGCTTACAATATTGCATCAGACTTTGCTGTTAGTGTCACCCTTTATTTTATTTTAAAAATTTTAATTTTTTTATATTACTGGTTCCTTTTTCATTTTGCTATATATTACTTGTATAGCTATTAATTAGTTATTATAATTTAGTATTTATTTATTTATATTGAAAACATGTTGTTTTTTAAAATATTTTATGGACAAAGGGCACTTTAAGTATTTTTTTGGAATAAAAGTTGTTAAAATCAGAAATATATATATATATATATATATATATATATATATATATATATATATATATATATATATATATATATATATATTTATGTTTGCTGTTGCTCAGAGATTATTCCTATTCTAACATATGTATGTACGTAAGTATAAAGACGATATTTGTTATGAACTAAAAATATTTTTAAAGCAATTTAAAAAAAAAGATGTGTGTGTTTTTTCTACTTTTGTTTTATTATTATTTATTTATTTGCAGACACCCTTATCCAGGGCAACTTACAAGATATCACATTATTTTTACATACAATTACCGATTTATACAGTTGAGGTTTTACTGGAGCAATCTAGGTAAAGTACCTTGCTCAAGGGTACAGCTGCAATGTCCCCCACCTGGGATTGAACCCTCTAGTCAAGAGTCCAGAGCCCTAACCACTACTCCACACTGCTGACCTTTTGTGTTGCTTTCTAGTTGGATACATTACTTAATGTCAGAGTGTAACCTTTGGCATGTCCAGGTACTACAGACAGCTTTTGAAAAATGTATCACACTCTATGCTTTAAATGGATATATACATTAACTCACATAATAAGCTAAAACCTTGCCAATCACTTCTCAAAAAGGTAAAACTGCGTACCTGTCAAACAATTTTGTATAAACTCAAGACCATACATGATATTTTAAAAATTATTTTAGGTTCTAGCTCCTGCGGTGTGTGGCTATCACTGCTAACTTTACATATTTTAAGTAGGAGATCAGTAAATTACATTTGAGGGCATTTCTAAAGAAAATGAATTATCAAGCGGATTTTTAAACTTTTGTGTCACATTCAAACTAGGTTAGTGTGGGTATACTTGATAATGGAATTAAATCATTATTTATTTAGTAATCTGCAGAGCAACAGCATTTCAGAAATGTATAATACTGTGTATTTTAAGTAGATATTTGGTCTGATACATGCTCTATCTCAGTCGGCCCTCAAAATGTTAGAATTCTCACAGTATGCAAAGGGTTAAAGCTATGTGACTCATGCAGAAGGCTGCCAATGCATCCAGAGACATCATTATAACGCTCCCCCTGATTTACTTGGATCACCTGCCTTTCTAAGGCCAAGACTAGATAAACCAAGCTCCCGGGACATTAAGCAACAAACAGACACAGTGCATTCAGTACATGCTTGACATAAATATGTGTCTCTGTGCCCTCCCCCAGGATCACTGATTGGCTCTGACAAGGACAATCAGATTTTTCACTGGCTTAATAACTAAGTAGGTGTCTCAGTTGTTCATGCTGTAAACAGGAAAGAGCCTGGAGTTGAATTTCAAGTAGGACTTCTTAGAAGGAAATTACAAAGCTTGGGCATAAAGCAAGAGAATGCCATTTGTCAGTTCTCTTCAGTTGAATATATTAAAATGGTTTATTCATGTATTTGTACTTCCTCCTTTAAGTCTGAAGCTGTACTTTTTAGTTATTGTTGGCCTGCTACTGAAATGTTGTTTTTACTGAACTGTCAATCAATTGAGTAATTGACTGATGATGTCAGGTCCTTGACTGGGATGAATGCTTGTTGGAAGCATTCAGAATGACAAGAAACCAAAGAATACCTAATTAATTTAGATATAGATGCTTTTCCTCATTACTTTAACATTAACGATAACAGCATTCGCTTGAACTCTTGTCAAAGCCCTTGGCCATAAATTGGATTTTGGTTCAAATCAGGGGACGGTGCAATGACAACAATGAAGGTTATTACTAATGTGATGAATGACTTGGGGTGGAAATTCGGTTAGTGGGTATGAAACGTACAGAGGATCTGAATAATATGACAGAGAAAACAAGGATGACAAACTATAAGTATTTGTTTACATCAAACAAATTAATATTTTAACTATAATAAAATACATATCATGGCCCCCGTTGTAATAGTGTTGCTTACAAGCCACCAAACCATTTTTCTTCTTCATCTTCCTCTTTCTTGTCTGGAAATTCAATTTTCCACATCGTCAATCAAAACCAACAGAGTCTCACTTGCTTGAAGTCACCCGGCAGCAGCAAAAGTGATGACATTAAAGTTGAAATGCTAAAATGCTCCGCCAAGGGCAAATCAATTCATGAACATAACCAGTTATCAGATTGCAGCTCTTATCATTAATATTTGTCACTGGTCCCCATTCCCTGGTGCTCTTTTTTTATTTGGATAACATGATATAAGTGTGACCATATAACAACAAGTGACATCATATTCCACATAAACTGGGGAAAACATATGTTATATTCAACCGTATGTAAAAAAGAAAGAAAGAAAACAAAAAAGAATGATTGAACAAACCTATGGTACCATAACCATCTACATTCTCCATGATGTTTTCTTTTATGTAAAACTGTTATCAATGTTAGATTTTTCCATTCTTTTAACAGTTATAAAGACACCGGGACGATTGAATCTATGCACAATTCCATATTGTCATGTCCTGGCCCTAAGATACTACATTAAAGTCTCTAACACCCAAGCCAGTCAATTGCCTGCTCCTGTTTCCCCCAGAGGTATCCTGGGATCAGGTTGTAGTACAATTGTGTTGGCATACCTACCGTGTCTAGCAAACCCGCCCACTGCTCATTATTACTACTGACACGACAAAGCGCTCCTGAGAGGAATTACCTGAGATTCACCTGTTTTCAGCCCCTTCCTTTCTAACTCTGGAGTTTTCTAATAGCTTTCTTTTGAATTAGAAACAGGAGCCCTGACAAGTAATTAGAAGAAGATTCCTAGTTTGGATGGAGAAATCTAATTTTACAGAGATGACCGTACTCTTTACCTTGCTGTGACACAGTTTACATGACTGATAGACTTTACCGGGTTCTTCCCAGACCCTGTGTTAGGGAGGAAGAGTTCTCCACTGGTCATTTGTTAAAGGCTGTTCAGTGTAACAGGTGTGACTGATTAGGTAATTGAGTATATTGAGCAGCTTACTCACTAGACCAGTTTTGGGACTGTTATAAAACAACAAGTAAAATGTGCTTCCCTGATATAGAATCAAAAGATTCCTGTATTTCATGCAATGCTAGAAGATATATGGACTCAGTAATTAAAATAAATGTATTATTATTATTATTATTATTATTATTATTATTATTATTATTATTATTATTATTTATTTATTTATTTATTTATTTATTTATTTATTTATTTATTTCTTAGCAGACGTCCTTATCCAGGGCAACTTAAAGTCATAAACAAAAATACATTTCAAGAATCACAGTACAAGTATTAATACAATTAAGAGCAAGATAAAATACAATGACTTTGGTTCTAGCAAGTACAAGTATATGACAAAATGCGATTCAATAACGGAGCAGATAGCAGTGTCAGTGACAGTTACATCAGGATATAATTAAATACAAAATACTACAGATTAAATAACACTTGTGACAGATTACAGTACTCTAAAGTACAGGATTAAATGCAGTAAAATAGGGAGCAGATAAGTGCAAGTAAAGTGCATTAAGGAAGAGTCATAGTGTCCAGAGAGAAAAGAGGAGTTCTACAGGTGCTTATTTAAATGTATTTAATAATGAAGAATTTAAACAATATATTCTTGAAAATGTAAAATTATTGTTATGTTTAGGGTGTGTTAAAAAACATATGATAAACAAAATAAATATGAATTAAATTGACTATCTAGAAAAAAACATTCTCAGGTGAGGGCTGAAATGCATGGTCTGATGTTCAGATCTTGGGTTTGTGCACACCCACAGTATCTTCCCATTTGTCTACACTACCTACCATCCAGCAAACCATCAAACTGCAAAAAAATAATTGGAAGAAATGACAAAACATATACAATTGCTTACTGTGAATCAATCAGCTCAAGGTAATCAGTTAGGCGGAGAGGTTTGACTAAAAATACGACTGGTTGCTTGTTTTTTTTTAATGTATTTTATAGAATAGGACACTTTTACCCTCAAGCAAAGCAAAATGAAAAAAAAATGATATGCAGCATTTTCTTTCACCTGACTGATTCAAAAAGTAGCTTGTGTGGTTTAGGGCATATTAGCGTCACACTTCAGTACTGCCAAGGGGGTTGACTCATTTGGGATTTTTTAAAAACAAAAGAAAATAGTCATCATTATTAACTTAGTTCTGCTGTTTTAAATTAAGCAGAGACAAAGGCATTACAGCCAATTAGTTCAGGAATGAGGAGTGTGGTCGATCAAGCATATTTAAGGCTCATGCCATTAATCTAGTACAGGTGCACTCCACTTATAAATCAGTACTTTATAAACAAAGTACATAGTAAACACAATTCAAAATGTTGCATGTAACTGTGAACATAAGTACCTTGAATATAAACAATACAAGAAAGCTTAACTGCCAAAGAACAGGAGTTTATTATTTGTACAAAACACACCACTGTGGGCCGTAAAATGTAGAACCATTTCACAAATTTATATTTTTCCTAAATGTAATTAGGCTTCCAAGCCAAAGGCTGGGGAAGCCTATTGTTTTTCTTAGGATTATTATTATTATTATTATTATTATTATTATTATTTTTTTTTATTTATTTATTTTTTTTCCTGCCAAAACATGCTCAAAAACTCACGAAATTTGGTACACTGGTAGATGCCTATGGATGATAGTCGGTGATATCCAGCAAATTTGCGCAAGTCACATGGTTCGGCCATATTGGATTTTGTGGAATTTGTTAAAACACCTATGTATCGGAAACCGCTTACTGCAGAGTTCTGAAAATTGCGATACATGTTGAGGGATAGTCCATGATTAACTGTTGTTAATATGAAGCTGATTGGTTCTGTGGTTTGGCAACCACATTGATTAATGACATAAAATTAGCATAAAAATATAAAATCATCAAAATTCATACATCTTCTCTGAAACCGCTTATCCGATTGAAACAAAAATTGGAATAAAACATCTCAGTATGGTCATCTCTTACGCTTGTTCAAGGGAAGTTGCTACTGTGAAAATCATGGCGTCCATGCTTCATGACATCATCAACATACGCAACTAGCTAGTTCAGGTCTTTCTACCCAGTGAAGTTTATTTTAACAAATAATTAACCCTTTTTATTCTTTCCTTTTTTCTTTTTTTTTTTTTACAAAAATGATTGGTGGCAGAAATCATTCTGTATGTAACAATGTTTTGACACATCTTCTCAGCTTAAATTTAAATAGACTTTTTAGAGTTAAGTATTTAACATCTGGCAGCAGTGTGGAGTAGTGGTTAGGGCTCTAGACTCTTGACCGGAGAGTCGTGGGTTCAGTTCCAGGTGGGGGAAAATAAACTCCCTGAACTCATTCAAGACAATTATTTTTAGGCTCAGCTCACCGTTACCACCCCCGCGCTGACTCGGGACCAGCGAAGACAAACACACGCTGTCCTCCAACCGCTTTTTTTCACACTGCGGACTCACCGTGCAGCTTCCGTACCCTTGAGCAAGGTACTTTACCTAGATTGCTCCAGTAAAAACCCAACTGTATAAATGGGTAATTGTATGGAAAAAATAATGTAATTGTATGTAAAAATAATGTGATATCTTGTAACAATTGTAAGTCGCCCTGGATAAGGGCGTCTGCTAAGAAATAAATAATAATACTGACATTGCTGCTGTACCCTTCAGCAAGATACTTTACCTAGATTGCTCCAGTAAAAACCCAACTGTATAAATGGGTAATTGTATGTAAAAATAATGTGTAAAAACATAATGCAATTGTATGTAAAAATAATGTGATATCTTGTAACAATTGTAAGTCGTCCTGGATAAGGGTGTCTGCTAAGAAATAAATAATAATAATAACATCTACTTCCTGATTAAAATACATTTGATGAAAAGAAATCCAGTATTTTAGTCACGTTTGACTGGTTCCACAGACCAGGATTAGCACAAAACTACCATTTTCCTTTTATGAAACAAAAAGTGTGCTAATGACAGAGTAAATAGATCTAACTATTTAAAGCATATTACTTGTTTTAGTTATTGTGTCTGACTCAAAAACCCTTCATGTAGTCTGTGGTCCCTTTCTGTCAAGGCAGAAATTCATAGTGGGATGTAACTGCTAAATTGTTTCCCGAGTAGCCCATTCAATTCTGTAATCAGCAAATAAACTAATAATTATTGATTGACTGACACATTTATGTTTCCATGGGAGATAAAACATGTCTTTGGTTACTGTGTAATAAAATCTTAGCCATTTTCCTTTCTTCCTGACTGTTTTAAATTCAAATGGATGAAGTAGCTTAGAAAATTGTGCCCTTAGACCCTTGCCAATTAGAATAGCTTCACTGATATTCTGCAGTCATTAACTGCAAATAAATCATTTTATAGTTCACAGTTTCATGGTTTCAAGTAGTAGGTTATGATTATTTATGTATTTATTAATTTTTTGGTAGAGATTAAAGTACTAACCTTGTGGCTTGTCTGGTTCCAAATAAGGTAGTCAAACCTTCTGGTTAGTAATAATGTTTCATGTTCTTTTGTTGTGATAACCCTTTTACATACAGTATGTTTCCAGTCACTATAGAAGCCTGTTAGTTATTTTGCAGTATTTTTTTTTTTTAATCTACAGCAATGCCAAACCTTAAGCTGATGAACCATGTTAATCTACATACTATCCGCAAGTGAAGACGATTATTATTATTATTATTATTATTATTATTATTATTATTATTATTATTATTTAGAAGAATGCTGAGGACATTTAACATGTTTTTTTCCCCTGTGTTCTCCCACCACAGATGAAATGCAAAGTGATTCTGCATTTCTGCAGTTTTCTCCTAATGAAGCTTAGCTGGTCTTGTCTATCTGCTGATTCAAAGATGACAAACAACTGTCCCTTATAGGTTCTGTTACCTAGCAAACCTAGCTTTATGACAGTGCTGGCAGTGTGTGATTTTCAATTTAACAAGCACAAGCATTTTACTTAGCAGATTTCACAAATATTACCCTGACAAGCTTTGAGGTCCTCTTTAACCACAGGCTTTAGTCCTGTTCACCTCACCAAGGACTGCAGGCTTAGGTGGCATACCCTTAATGATGACTTCTACAAAACCCAAAGTACAAAGAACAAGCCCATTGCATTGGTGCATGACAGATTGCTATAACAGCCATACACTGTGATGCAATGCAAACTAGGAGACACATTTTCAACACCACACCAATGTAGGGAAAGTAGGGAAAGCTATTGGAGGTGGGGCCCACAAGTATATTATTACAAGTGGGACAATTGGCTTGGGGGTTCCATGTTCTCTTCATTTCTTGAGCAGTTTTATGGAGGCCTTTTTTTTTTTAATTGGGTGATTCTGTATTAGTGATCAAAGAGGTGAGGAACAATGGCCCTGGCTACAGTTAGCTGTTATCCAAAATCAAAGCAAATCATTAAAATGATGTGAGGAAATCCATTTTTTTCTATATAAACATACTATACATATGCATACACTTTTCATGTTGTGTAATGCATCTAAATACAGTATGAAGAAAGTTATGTGATTACATCACAGGTTTTGTAACAGCTACATTGATGTAAACTGTGAGGAACTGATGAACCAGCTGATGCTAAAGCGATGGGATGAAGAGTTTGGAAAGATCCCAGTAAGATTTCAGTGGCTATGAAATATGTGTGACTCCAGGGACAGGTCATAGTGCACTTGTAATGTAATCCATACACGTTTTTATACTAGTAAAGGCACCGCTTTGAGTTTCAATATTAAAAAAAAACAAATATAGCCATCACTCTGCAATTCATTTGACCTGCTTTAATATATATATATATATATATATATATATATATATATATATATATATATATATATATATATATATATATATACAGTATATATATACAGTATATATATTTATAGAAGTCATGTGAATTTAAATTGCTAAAGAGCTTCTCAGAAGGACGAGATGTAATAAATAAGTTATGTCCTCCCTTGATAGACACTTTGAGATGCTCTTAATACTATCCACCACTGTTACTTTCAATCTTTGGTTTCCATCTAATAGTGTTTATTTTGTCCTTTATCACACTTACCTAGAAGTACTGATATTGATTTGTATGATATTAACGACACTTAACCTTGTCACTGAATGGATTACTTACTTCAGCAGCTGCCTCCATTAGAGCTGGCCTCTTGCAACCAAATCAGAAAAAAAGTTTGACCTTGCTTTTCTTTTTGTTTACATCAAACTACTGATTAAATCTACCACACATGCAGTGGTCCTGATCATGGTAGCTTTTGCCTTGCTCTGTGTTCTGTTGTTCGAACCGTTCATTCAAACCATCTGAGGTAATTCTGTCCATTTACACCCATTTAACAGTTTTGACTTTGACACTTGGATACTTCCTCCAGACCCTGCATTTTTAATACCTACACGCCTTTCAGCTCCAGCATTCTGCTTATTGGAGCCTATCTGTTTCAATGATCCAATCATCCGATTCAGTTTGCAATGCTTCTGACCTTGTGTTTCGATGACCTACTCTGCTTTAACCATTGTGCCACACATGATCTATAATTAAAGCTGTTTTTTTTACTTGCATTTCATTTAATTGTAGGTGCACTTTGTTGTGTTTTTCTACAACAAGGTTAACATCTGATTCATAATCAACCACAGATCCCTTCTCAATGACTTATTATCCTATATTACACACAATGACAATTGCCTGAGCTGGTGTTGACAACCAAACTGCAGTTAACAATCAAACAAAGTTCATCTTACTATACACTCCTGGAATTTAAATTTTTTTAACCTGCAGAGTGTTAGCAAATTACCTTCAACAGCAACCGGTCTGCAGTGTATAAATAATGGTAGCACAAGGGCAGCTACAATTGCATGAGTCATTTGTAGAATGGTACCACAGTGGTAACCTTTTCATACTGTGACATACCTTTCCTAACACAATGGCATGAGGTGGTAATACTGGTAACCCACTGCAGTGTAATGGTATAAGTACCAGTGCAATACTGTATGAAGACAAGTTTTTACTAAACCCAGTAATCACTAGGCATTGTGTGCAGATGTATTTTTCCCTTATACTAAAAGCCTGTGTGCAATGAGATTCCACATTGAGTGACATGAGACAATTATTTGTGAAAGGTGTTTATGATGACAGACACACATAAGAACACAAGAATATAATAACATTTACGAACGAGAGGAGGCCTACTAGCTTATTGCAAGGTAGGGTGGAAGCTCATAATACTTTTCCCTTTAAAGATTATTTTCAGATATACATTACAGTAAAGTGCATCTTAGTATCAGCAAGTTATCCTAAAGCGATCATGTCTTCTGTTTCTTAAATGGTGAAGAACCAAGCTAATGATTCCACTGTGAGTGTAAACTGTTTTTCTTTTTGTGCTATAATAATAAAGCATTAGCGTACTGCTAAATGCATACCCCAACAAAGTGTTTACTGTCAGACTAATGCTTTATGGATAGTCATGTATAAGCCGCTTCTGCTGTTGCTTGGCTTTTGGTGAACTGGCCTCCCTGCCTGGGCAGAGTGAACAAACGACTCCAATACTGACTCGCTTACAGAACACTGGCTGGCAGGATATGGATTTAAGCAGGGGATCATTTATGCCGCATCGCTCCGGATCCCAGATCTGGTACCTTTTTTTCTGACAGTTGAGAATTAAACAGTTTGAAAATGATGAAACGTATGAAACAATATTGTGGCGGAGTGTCCCGCCCCTATTTATTATTATTTGTGTTTTGTTTGCGGCGCAGTGAAAAGCGCCGCGTCTTTTATATTTATATTTAAAAACCCCGTGAGGATGCATGACTGATCAGCTACTGATTATTTAACTAGCTGACAGTCATGCATCCTTACCAAGCGATGCAGACTGTGGCGAGGGGTAATAAGATAATTAACAGCTAGTTAACCCCTCGGCCAGAGTATAAGAACCGACAGCTGTCTGTGCGGCGAAGTGGAGTTTTGGAGTAGAGAGTGCGGGAGAGCGGAGAGAGAGCGCATAGACAACATAAAGCAATTGCTAAAGCGTGCTGGTTTAGCCAGCACGCCACTTACTTGTTGGTCTGTTTATTCGTTTGGCCCTCGTGCCCTTTGGTTTGTGTTTTGTTTAAATCTTTTGTTTTGTTTGTTTGTTTATTAATAAATACGCTGAATGCCATAGCATTCAGCTTCACCCGCCATCCACTGTTTGTGATTCAGTTACTTCCTGGTCCGTGGCGTCACCACTGCGAGCCAGACTGTCACATATGGTGTCCTCGTGGGACAAACAACGCCTCCAACAGCGGACCAGGAAAAGGGCGTTTTTGTTTTTTCAAACAGTATTTTTTTGTGTTTTTGGAAAAAAATAAAAATAAAAAATGGGGAAGAGTAGCCGGAGGAGAAAGCAGCAGCAACAACAACAGCAGCAGGAGGCGCAGCAACAGCAGCAGGTCCTTACCACGCTGGGCGTCTGCCTCACCTGCCTGAAGGGTGAGGAGTGGTGCCAGCGGTTGGTGAGGTTGGGCACCTGGCACCGGACCAACCCCTCCATGGCAGGAGAGGAAGGAGCCTGAGCATCCAGAAAGGGTGAGAGAGGACCCGCATCCTCCGGGCGGAAGAATCCCGTCTCCTCTGAGGGGATCTGGGACTGGCTGGCGGAGCCTGAGAGGATATAATGGTCGCCCTCCCTGCTGTGATCAACCTCCTGTGGGCGAGAGATGGGGCGCTGGGAGGCCTGGGAACAGAAACACCAACCAGCATCCCTCCCAGACATCGCAGCCATGGTGCTCAACTACCTGGCTGCAGATATGGGAGGGGCCCGCTGCTGTTTCCAGCGCCAGAGGAGAGGAGCCATCGCTGCCTTCTCCAGCCAGAGGGAGAGGAGTCGTCGCTGCCTTCTCCAGCCAGAGGGAGAGGAGTCGTCGCTGCCTTCTCCAGCGCCAGAGGGAGAGGAGTCGTCGCTGCCTTCTCCAGCGCCAGAGGGAGAGGAGTCGTCGCTGCCTTCTCCAGCGCCAGAGGAGAGGAGTCGCCGCTGCCTTCTCCAGCGCCAGAGGGAGAGGAGTCGTCGCTGCCTTCTCCAGCGCCAGAGGGAGAGGAGTCGTCGCTGCCTTCTCCAGCCCAGAGGGAGAGGAGTCGTCGCTGCCTTCTCCAGCCAGAGGGAGAGGAGTCGCCGCTGCCGTCTCCAGCGCCAGTGGGAGGGAGCCGTCGCTGCCGTCTCCAACGCCAGAGGGAGAGGAGCCATTGCTGCCGTCTCCAGCGTTAGAGGGTGAGGAGCCCTCGCCACTGTCTCCACCACCAGGAGCAGAGCAGCAGGAGCTGCCTCTGTCTCCACCACCACCAGGAGCAGAGCAGCAGGAGCTGCCTCTGTCTCCACCACCACCAGGAGCAGAGCAGCAAGAGCTGCCTCTGCCTCCGCCACCTCCACCAGCAGAGGGTGAATGCCTGCTGGTTCCGTCTCAAGCACTGTGGGAGTACTGCTTAACGCTCCCAGCTCCACCAGCAGAGGGTGAATGCCTGCTGGTTCCGCCTCAGCCGCCGTGGGAGGACTGCTTGCCCTCCCACCTCCACCAGCAGAGGGTGAATACCTGCTGGTTCCATCTCCACCTCCACCAGTAGAGGGTGAATTCCTGCTGGTTCTGCCTCAATCGCTGTGGGAGGATTGCTTGCCCTCCCACCTCCACCAGCAGAGGGTGAATGCCTGCTGGTTCCGCCTCAACCGCCGTGGAAGAACAGCTTGCCGCTCCCAGCCCCACCAGCAGAGGGTGAATGCCTGCTGGTTCCGCCTCAACCGCCGTGGGAGAACAGCTTGCAGCTCCCAGCCCCACCAGCAGAGGGTGAATACCTGCTGGTTCCGCCTCAACCGCCGTGGGAGGACTGCTTGCCGCTCCCACCTCCACCAGCAGAGGGTGAATACCTGCTGGTTCCATCTCCACCTCCACCAGCAGAGGGTGAATACCTGCTGGTTCCACATCCACCATCATGGGAAGGACTGCTCCTGCCCTGCTTCGCACCGCCCAAGGAGGCCTGCTTCGCACCGCCCAAGGAGGCCTGCCCGCACCGCCAAGGAGGCCTGCTCCGCATCGCCTGGGGCTGCCTGTTGCTCCGCACGCCTGGAGAGCCACCAGTTACAGGGCACGAGGGAGAAGTGGAGCTCCCGCTGCAGCCTCCATGGCCAGGGGCTCCCCTCCTGAGTTCGCCTCCCGAGGGTCGCTGCTGCTGCTGCCGTCGCCTCCCGAGGGTCCGCTGCTGCTGCTGCCGTCGCCTCCCGAGGGTCGCTGCTGCTGCCGTCGCCTCCTGAGGGTCCGCTGCTGCTGCCGTCGCCTCCCGAGGGTCCGCTGCTGCTGCCGTCGCCTCCCGAGGGTCCGCTGCTGCTGCCGCCGCCTCCCGAGGGTCCGCTGCAGCTGCCGCCGCCCCGAGGGTCCGCTGCTGCTGCCGTTGCCTGCTGAAGGTCTGCAGCTGCTACCTTCGCCTCCCGAGGGTCCTGTTTTGCCTGGGGTCGCTACCAGTCCTGCCATGCGGCAGGAAATACTGTGGCTGGAGCCCCATGAAGGAGAGCTGCCGACCACGGAAAAGGGGGAGGTCAGGAGACCAGCTCCCAAGCCGCACTTCGCGGCAGGAAATATTGTGGCTGGAGCCCCATGAAGGGCAGCTGCCGCCACGAAGAAGTGGGGGAGGTCAGGAGACCAGCTCCCCAGCTGCACTTTCGCGGCAGGAAATACTGTGGCTGGAGCCCCATGAAGGGCAGCTGCCAGCCATGAAGAAGGGGGAGGTCAGGAGACCAGCTCCCCCGCAGCAATTTCGCTGCAGGAGAGGGTGGCGGAGCCCCACGGGGAGCTGCCGGCCATGAAGAAGGGGGGCAGGTCTGGAGACGACCTCCTAAAATTTTTGGCCAGAGGAGCCGGCCTGTGCGCGGGCCATTGGAACGCTATGGCTGTTTGGGTGGGAGGAGGACATCCCACCGTGGCCGCCACCTTTGGCCTGTTGCTGCCCCTGTTCCTGCGCCGGGACTGCTAGCCGGGACTTTAGGGAATAAGGGGGAGGTGGCCGAAAAGGCCATGTGTGCTGCGCACAAGGGGGCATGTGTGGCGGAGTGTCCGCCCCTATTTATTATTATTTGTGTTTTGTTTGCGGCGCAGTGAAAAGCGCCGCCTTTTATATTTATATTTAAAAACCCGTGAGGATGCATGACTGATCAGCTACTGATTATTTAACTAGCTGACAGTCATGCATCCTTACCAAAGCGATGCAGACTGTGGCCGAGGGGTAATAAGATAATTAACAGCTAGTTAACCCCTCGGCCAGAGTATAAGAACCGACAGCTGTCTGTGCGGCGAAGTGGAGTTTTGGAGTAGAGAGTACGGAGAGCGGAGAGAGAGAGCGATAGACAACATAAAGCAATTGCTAAAACGTGCTGGTTTAGCCAGCACGCCACTTACTTGTTGGTCTGTTTATTCGTTTGGCCCTCGTGCCCTTTGGTTTGTGTTTTGTTTAAATCTTTTGTTTTGTTTGTTTGTTTATTAATAAATACGCTGAATGCCATAGCATTCAGCTTCACCCGCCCATCCACTGTTTGTGATTCAGTTACTTCCTGGTCCGTGACGTCACCACTGCGAGCCAGACTGTCACAAATATACAATTTTCTCTTTATACATAACAGGTGCATTAAAAAAATGCATTTGTGTTCCATGAATTGATTGACAAAATTGTACTGCAATGATATATTTTAGGATGCACATCTATGAGTTAGAACATTACTATTTTTTTTTACAACCCAATTGGTGATACACCTGAAAATTAATGCTCTTAACAACAGCTGTCTCGTCGCTCCTGTTCCTCAGAGTAGTCACCCTGCCACTGGTATTGTTCAACCTTGAAGATAATGTTCAAACTTGGCTAGGCAAAGGTGGGCATGCAGCTACCTACACCAACAACAAGGCACGGAACACACAAACAGAATATATGGAAGCTCCTGCAAATCAAAGTCAGTACATCAGGTCTACAAACAAAGATGCTCTATTCATCTTCCTTAATGATAAGATCAGGTACCTTTTTTTTTTTTACAAATGAACCCCTGGATTTAAGGTACTTCTAATGATGAAGAAATCTCCAGAATCTGAGTAGAAGCCATCTTTTTCATATGGTCATGCCCAAGTGGCATCTGGGGTTATAAGATGTATGTCTTGTTGAACGTATTCAAATCAGGAGATCCCTGTTTTCCCTGCCTTGTCGTACTATATTATTAGTTTTATTATAGAAAATGTTTCAGAAAGGAACACTAGCCAGGTGGCTTTCTTCTTGAAGCAGGCATGTAGAAGTACAATCCCTTTGTGTTCATGTACTCCCATTAAACCAGAAGTGCATTTTTTCATTCAAGCAGGCAGGCAGGCAGGCAGGCAGACAAAAAGAACATCTGATTGCAAATCTCAAAAAATAAACACTGCAGTTTTTTGCAGATCTCACGCCTTGCCAACAGTTGTCCCCCAGCTGTTACAGTATCAGCAGAAGACCTGCAGGTTGCTGTCAGTGTTCATTTTGCTATTAAATCATTTTAAATTATTTTAACCCACTGTGACAGACAGAATAATTCTTAGTGATAAATCTCTCTCCCGACCTGTGAGGGCGCTGTGTAAAGGGAGTGCCCTGGACTGGATGGCCAGACAATTCATTCCCAGGGTTAGACAGAAGTCGGCCATCTAGAAAGGTGGCGGAGGTACAGTACACTAAATCATCGACCTGGAAGGGAAATGATGTGGCAGCCGCGGATTGGAGGAGCGGTGGCAATCGTTAACCAAGGGGGCATGATTGACGGTATATAAGGGGGCATAGCGAGGTGATCTGTTCATTTGTTATGGTTAACCGGAAGGAGAACCGTATTGTTATCATAAGTGTTTTGTTTGTTTTGTCATGTCTAAAATATACTTGTTTGTTGTTATTAGACAGCTAACATGATCCGGAGCTGTCGCTAAAGGCCAGCACCAAACCTGGACAACATTTCATTTGTGTCACAATTAACTGTATTTGCACCACGAGCACTATAGCACTCACTGTGGACTTGTGATCATGTTTGTGTAATTTGTGGGTGTTTAAATACTGGGAATATTATTTCGGGACTGAACCCGTGGATTAAAGGGAGCAATACACAATGCTGTATTGCCTGTTCTCATTATTGTTTACTGTTGTCATCAGACTTTGGATTACAAAGTAAACCATCATTTCACCAGTGCTTTGTTGTTTGTCCTTGTCTTGAGCACTGCATCACCTCTACACCTGTGCACTTTTCCACACCTACTTACAGGTTGGATGGCCAGATTCAAACAGACCTTGCTCCAGCTCCAACACAGGATAGGTCTTGTTTTTTGAGCTGAAAAAGCCTCAAATAGTCCTGACCCACCTACAGCATACAATGTACACATGAATCAAGATGTTCAACTCGACTTAAAGAAAGGATATTGTCCCTGTGAAAGCTAATGCCAGTTACCATCCTGTTATTATCTACATTGTTTGCTAACAGCCAAACAATCTATACAATGGTAATATAATCCAAACATTGGTAAACAATGTTTTTTTTTTTAATTTAACTGCTCAGGGTGTCTCCTGTCATGGGCTTTGTGATGTGCTTCTGGTTTTAGCTTGCATTCACAATTGTTTAGCCTAGGTTGCACTCGGCATAGAATGATGATTAGCCGCGATATTTGCATAGCTCCCCTTGAATCTCTTTTGGTTGTGGTTGATAAAAAGATGTTGTTTCACGGAGGAAATATGACTGATATCCTGCTAGAACACTGCAAACAAATATGATGTAATAATAGAAGTATGTGTTAGTGTGCAGAACCCCCCAGAAAAGCTGATGTGAGGTTATTTTTCTTTTTTTTCTGTAAAACGTCTGTGACTGAATTGTGCTTCAGGGCTCTTTGACTCATTTTACCAACCAAGTGCTGAATGTTATGACCTTTTGGTTTAGCATTTACAGGAATCAATCTTTGTATAAATGTGACACAGGAAAGTGAGAATAGACAAGAAAATCTGTTTCTGCTGAGGTTTCAATTGTGAAAAAACAAGCTAGCGAAGGACAACGATGTCACCAAAAAATGTCACTGTTAACAAAACAACAAAACCTTGCAGTGATAGGGACTTGATAAGGGAAATTACTTTTTTTTTTAAATGCTGTTCTAAGATTGAGACCAAAGGCATAGAACCTGTACACCAGACAGAATATTGATGATAAAAAAGACGCCTCTCGTCACAGCAGGATCCGGTAACACTTAACATGTGTGTCTCTGATTGCTGTGTATTTACATAGTAGTTACTTAGTAAATACATGTGTACTTACACATAATTACAATGCTATTATGTATAGATACAATGTACTTAATGTGTAAATATTTTTGCACGATATATGTAAATACACAATTGTACCAGAAAAAAAAGTTAGGGTTAGGGTTAGGTTTAGAGTTATGGTTAGTGGGGTTTAGAGTTAGGTTTAGAGTTAGGGATAGAGATAGAGTTAGGGTTATATCATGCAAACTAATGTAGACATTAAGAACATTGTAACAATGCATAATAACATTGTACTAATGTGTAAGTACACATGTATTAACTAAGTAACTACTATGTACATACAGAATAATTAGAGACACTCAATGTAAAGTGTTAGCGATCCATTTATAAAACATGTATAAATGTGTTGTTAATGCTTTTGACAATTTCTAACAAGGAATAACATTTTATTACAATAACATTTAAATGAATCATTTCTAGTCAAGCTTCACGTCATGATATCCTGTTGTAAAGTAGGGCATACACTTTCTTATAATTGCCTTTGTTACACTGTATTGCTGTAGCCTGTTCCGTGTTGCACCCCTCCTTTTTTTGAACTCTTCATAGACAAAGTCAAGACTCCCTTATTGTCTTTAGTTTATAATGTTTATCGTGACTTTGCAGGCTGTATATCTATCTAATAATCTTTCCCTGTTGAACAATCGATTTATACAAAAAGGAAGCAGTACAAAGTGAGCAACATGAAAAGAAAGGTATTTCATTGTCAAGGCAGCACACTGTATATATCTATACAATCTATACATTTGGAAAAGAAAACTTTTATTTGACCCTTTTATGTTACAATACTTGCAATATCTTGACATACGGAAGGGCCATGCTTGAGGAACATGCCATCTGTCATGTAGTTCGCTGGCATGCTTTTCTAATTTCTGAAGCACCTTTTTCAGGAATGGCCTAGATTATGTTTCTGTGGAATACATTGCCTTTCTTGACAGCTTGATGGCTCTTTCATCATCTTACTACAGTACATCATTACAAGAGTTGCATACCATCATCTTTAGCACCTGTAGTGTACATAGTGTACAGTATGTCCTTAATAACCATCTGACACAATCATTTCTAGTCACTGGGTCTCAGAATTAATTTATTTTTGAAAAGCTAGCAATATAGCCCCATCTCCAGTCTGAACACCTGTTAAAAAGACAGGCTTCTTGAAAACATTCATCTAAATTGGAATTCCTGTACTAAAGCTAATGCGCACTGGCGTTGAATGTCTAACACTGTAAATCTCTAATTAATGCAGTAAAAACAATACCCATTTAAGAGTAAATCTCTAGCTAATGCAGTAAAAACAATACCCATTTAAGAGTAAATCTCTAATTAATGCAGTAAAAACAATATCCATTTAAGTTTGGATGTTTCAAACAGTGGGTGTCACCAGCTAGCATGTTGAACCTGTAAGCTTTTAGAGCATGGATTAATCATACTGTACATCAAATTTATTTTATAAGATAAACAGTTGTTTCACGAGTATGGGGGTATGGGGCTTAAATAATCTATCGCATGTTCCATGGCTAAACCTCAGATCACGTTCGACTTCTCCAGCTCAAGAGATGGGTTTTCAGGGAACAGACACAAATGGCAGATTAAATAACAGCTCACTATAAAGGACGGAGTTTATTTGCCAGTCCCAATAAGTTCTACAGTTCCATCTCTTACAGGGTAAATTTATGTTACAACTTGAAAATACTGCCTTGGTTTGGGGGGTTTTGCCCATGATAAATTAATACAAAGACTAACCATTAAAATATTTAATAAGCTACATAAAGTTATGCGCTACTTTAAAAAGTAACCACTATACCCTTTAGCATTGTCTGATTTTATTTCAGCCCAAACATGTGCTTGTAGTACCCCCACAGTCCTTACAATACTGTACCTCCTGTATACAATTTTTCATATGTACCAAATCATACCAAATTTAATATCAAAAAAGGAATAGTCGTATGTAAACGGCAACAGAAATACATGCTCTGGCCATCTGGGCGTGTTTTACTGTTTGAAGAGTGAGATTAGTGGCCTAATTATGGTGACCACCCATCCCTAATTGGACGGGACAGTCCCTAAATGTAAAGATCAAGTCCCGGTCCTGGCTAAATGCCTTCGAGATGGAATTTGTCCCGGATTCCTAGACACGGTGCAGTGCCACAGTCAAACCATAGCATATCTGTTTGGAGCAAACCCCTGCCCCTGCCGCATCATTTTGCAATGCCTTACACAGTACCAGAATGATTGATACATTCCCACTATCATGTGACTTTTTACTCTCACATCACATGTTCCCAAACAGCCTGACACTGATCTGCAAACAAAATACAATTTGTAGAATATTTACATTTCAGTGTTTTCTTTGTTTATGCAAAATGACTGACTCTAAAAGTTGACGTGACACTGATAGTGATACGTCGGTAAAGGAAGGAGTACCCTATAAGGCCTACTCCTCCAAAGAAAAAAGGAAGCACCTGTGCTTCAGATTCAGAGAGGAATGGGTTATAACAGTCATGTACGTGGATTAGGAAAAGTGCAAATCATTCAACAAGAGTTTTTTATACATCATGTAGAAAAGATTTTAGAATTGGATACTGAGGTGATAACATTAAGAACTGTTAAGAATCATTCAAAGTTGATAAGTTGATATTTCATTTTGAAATACTGTTATTAAATATACAGTATAAAATATGTAAATATACAATCCTCCCCCCCCCTCAGGTGTCCCATTTTTGCATTTTGAAAAGGTGGTCACCCTAGGCCTAATATAAACATAAATACTGTTATTTGCAATTACCTACCAAAGGAAATATTTGCAAATATGTACATAATGCAGATTTAAAAATCTGTTCATGCCTGAAGCTCATGCCTGTACTTTTTATATTGACACATTAAGAACTCCTGTGCACCTGTCTTGAAGTTCTCTAAACACAGCCTATTTAAATGAAGTCGCAGTGGGGTGATTTGGCTGCACTAGTCCATGTACATGGGCACTAGTTTACAAGCTCTGCAGAACACAGTCAGCTGGAGCCTCGGCTTGTCATTAGTCAAATCTGGGATGGACCCCTGCTTAGTTTTGCTTTTTTATTAGGAATGCTTTAAGCTTAAGACTAGAGAGCACTTGATTAACCTTGGAGTGTGCTGGACACTAATGCTGATCAAAGGGTCGGGAAGTTTACAGCGAGTAAATAAGGGAGACAAACTTGATGTAGAAAGATTTGTGGCTGGGCTGTTGTGAAGAGTGTTGCTCTTACAGGATTGAACATCTGCTGTGCCTGTGATCCAGGAAAGACTGCAGGCCTCTCTGGAGGGTTTATTGGGTTATGACTGACCGATAAAAACGATGATAATTTAAAGGTCCAATGCATTCCTTCCTTCCCTACATTTTAATTTATCGTCATCCAGCTTCTTCCGCAACAGTCCCTACCAGTCATGTGAAAATCAGTCACATTCATTCATCTGCAGACATGCAATGTCACAATGCATCAGCAGCCAGCACTAAGCTTCACTAGAGTGACAGTCCTGAAGGATGAGGGGCAGTAATCAAAGTAGCTCTTGAAAGGAGCTCTTGAAAGTAGCTCTTGGAAGTAGCTCTTGAAAGTGGCTCTTGTTGAAACAGGCACGTCACACAGTTTCAAGTTTCTATTAGCCAGGGCTAAAGTACTAAAGATAAAGTAGCTGTCATAAGGAATAAAACCTCTTGTGCACTTCGCTTGAGGTTGGGGATTAGAAAATGAATCTCAGCGTCCTGTCCTCTACAGCACCACAACAAAACTGATTTTTAATAAAAGCAAAATGATTGTATTCAAATGAATTGTGTGGTGTAAAGCTGATGCATTCAGGTAAGGCGACTGCTGGCTCAATAATTTACCAGCATGCATGTCTTTTTAGATTACAGAAAGACATTAAAAGTTAACCATATTGAATAAAAATAGATAGCTATCATCATTATTCAGGGAGATAGGCTTTTTATCAGTCTTAGGTTTGTTAACACATCCTAAAACTGAGATTGACAATGAAGGGCATGTTGATGTAAATCCTTCCGCAAGAATGAAAAATGAGACTCTACCCTTCATGCACAGCATATCAGCAGTGCTATATGATATCACCATGAGACTCTACCCTTCATGCACAGCATATCAGCAGTGCTATATGACATCACCATGAGACTCTACCCTTCATGCACAGCATATCAGCAGTGTTATATGACATCAACATGAGACTCTACCCTTCATGCACAGCATATCAGCAGTGCTATATGACATCACCATGAGACTCTACCCTTCATGCACAGCATATCAGCAGTGCTATATGACATCACCATGAGACTCTACCCATCATGCACAGCATATCAGCAGTGTTATATGACATCACCATGAGACTCTACCCTTCATGCACAGCATATCAGCAGTCCTATGTGACATCACCATGAGACTCTACCCTTCATGCACAGCATATCAGCAGTGCTATATGACATCACTACTCTTTAAATCGAAACCAACAGACAACTGCCCTGGTGGAAATTCCAGTAGGTTTCATTATAGAATGCCCAGTCTAGTTTTGAACAGGTTTTTACTAGCAAGAGCAATAGATTTGCAATAGCTTGTTTCCACTTACCTGACCAACAGCAGCAGGTTTTAAACTAGTCTGGTTATAAATGCAGTAGAATCTCACAGCCACGAACTGACTGGTCAACGAAACACATCACTTGAAACCGAAAAAAGTGCTCTTTTGTACAATACAGTACAGTTACCAGTTAAACACAGCTCTCCTGGCTTACTTGTTGGTTTCTTCTTATTATTCTTCATGTTAAAGGTGAAGCCCTTTTATGAATACAGTATGTACACATCCAATCATTGGAAATAACATACTGTGGCAAAGTGGTTAACAGTGTGCAGGTGCAGGAATGCAGCAGTGATCAATGAACAGACAATAATCCAGGTGCAATGATATTTTATTTGTAAATCCGATGGTCTGATGACACAAATACAGGAAACAATAACGATGCTAACAGGCAATACAGCGGCGTGTGTTGCTCTGTTTTAATCCACGGGTTGGTCCCGAAATAATAATAGTCCCGTTCCTAAACACCCACACGTAACACAAAACACAGACACAAGTCTACAGTGAGTGAGATAGTGCTCATGGTGTAAATACAGTTATTCGTGAAGCAATAGTTAAGTGATGTCTGGGTAAGTGCTGGCCTTTAGCGACAGCTCCGGATCGTGTTAGCCATCTAATAATAACAAACAAGTATTCTTTAGACACGAGAAACAAAACTAACAAAACACTCATGATAACAATACAGGTTTTCCTTCTGGTTCAGCATTTAACCATACAAAGGATCAGATCACTTTGCTACGCCCCCTTTTGTACCGTCAATCATGACCCATTGGTTGACAAGCGCAACCTCTCCTCCAATCTGCGGCTGCCACGTCGTTTCCCTTCCGGGTCGATGATTTAGTGTTCCGTAGCTCCGCCCCCTTTCTAGATGACCGACATCCTTCTAACCTTGGGAATAAATTGTCTGGCCATCCAGTCCAGGGTACTCTGTTCCCTTTACACAGTGCCCTCACAAGTTGGGAAGGAGATTTATCACCAAGAATCATTCTATCTCTGTCACACATACCCATTTCAGAGTTGAGTACCCTCCATTCCCAACATGTTTGTAACTGTCTGTCTGTAGTATGGATTTGGACTCAAACAAATATATGTCATATCATCTTGTTTCAAATCATACATAATCATACATAATCATATTGTATTGTTTTAATGATAAATTAAATTGTATGACAAATGGTTTTGCAAGGTTAGAAAACGTAAACAAGCAGTCTGTTTCCCTCTTTGGTGTGGGGGCTGGGGTGGAGGACACAAGGGGATCTGGCGGGATCTCACTGTTAACAGCTTAAAGCAGCTTATGCCAATTTTAGCATCAGTTCAAACTATGCTACTCAACAGGCATCAGGAATCCCCAACCAACTCTGCAGCCAAATAATTTAAAGACTTTGATTGTGTGCCACAATGCTGGGGGGCTACGTCCCTATGGTGCCAGTCTATGAAACAGTCGGTTTGCCCTTGCAGTGATGTAGATAGTCCTATTTTAATTCCTATTTTAAGGCCCAGACTTTTTCCATATATATACAGTATATACAGTCTAACTTCACTATAACGAACCCCCCTGCGACCTGGAGAAATGTTCGTTATATCAGGTTGTTCACTATAATAGGGTTTGTCAATTTGCTGTATCAGAATGATAAAGAAACGCCCACATTAAATTGAACATCTTTATACAGCATACAGTAGTTCTTTCAAGTCAACTTCACATTGATCAAAATTTAAACTGTATATTTAAAAGAAAACAGTAAAGAAATGAAAAAAAATAAAAAGTGCACTTACATGCTGAATACAGTAATTACAAACCCTTTCTCTTGAAAAACATATCCAGCACAGATTGCTTCATATTTTTCATGCTTTTCTCAATGCACGCTTTTTTAATCTTGTTACCTCCTCACGTCTGTTGCCATGGTTGCAGTTTGTGTGAAGATGGCAACGGTTGCATACGTCAATATATATATATATATATATATATATATATATATATATATATATATATATATATATATATACAGTACTGTGCAAAAGTTTTAGGCAGGTGTGAAAAAATGCTGTAAAATAAGAATGCTTTCAAAAATAGACATGTTAATAGATTATATTTATCAATTAACTAAATGCAAAGTGAGTGAACAGAAGAAAAATCTAAATCAAATCCATATTTGGTGTGACCACCCTTTGCCTTCAAAACAGTGACCACCCTTTGCCTTCAAAACAGCATCAAGCATCAATTCTTCTAGGTACACTTGCACACAGTTTTTGAAGGAACTCGGCAGGTAGGTTGGCCCAAACATCTTGCAGAACTAACCACAGTTCTTCTGTGGATTTAGGCAGCCTCAGTTGCTTCTCTCTCTTCATGTAATCCCAGACAGACTCGATGATGTTGAGATCAGGGCTCTGTGGGGGCCATACCATCACTTCCAGGACTCCTTGTTCTTTACGCTGAAGATAGTTCTTAATGACTTTCGCTGTATGTTTGGGGTCGTTGTCATGCTGCAGAATAAATTTGGGGCCAATCAGATGCCTCCCTGATGGTATTGCATGATGGATAAGTATCTGCCTGTACTTCTCAGCATTGAGGAGACCATTCATTCTGACCAAATCCCCAACTCCATTTGCAGAAATGCAGCCCCAAACTTGCAAGGAACCTCCACCATGCTTCACTGTTGTCTGCAGACACTCATTCGTGTACCGCTCTCAGCCCTTGGCGAACAAACTGCCTTCTGCTACAGCCAAATATTTCAAATTTTGACTCATCAGTCCAGAACACCTGCTGCCATTTTTTCTGCACCCCAGTTCCTGTGTTTTCGTGCATAGTTGAGTCGCTTGGCCTTGTTTCCACGCCGGAGGTATGGCTTTTGGCGCAAGTCTTCCATGAAGGCCACTTTTGACCAGATTTCTCCAGACAGTAGATGGGTGTACCAGGGTCCCACTGTTTTCTGCCAGTTCTGAGCTGATGGCACTGCTGGACATCTTCCGATTGCGAAGAAGTAAGCATGATGTGTCTTTCATCTGCTGCAGTAAGTTTCCTTGGCCGACCACTGCGTCTACGGTCCTCAGCGTTGCCCGTTTCTTTGTGCTTCTTCAAAAGAGCTTGGACAGCACATCTGGAAACCCCTGTCTGCCTTGAAATTTCTGCCTGGGAGAGACCTTGCTGATGCAGTGTAACTACCTTGTGTCTTGTTGCTGTGCTCAGTCTTACCATGGTGTATGACTTTTGACAGTAAACTGTCTTCAGCAACCTCACCTTGTTAGCTGAGTTTGGCTGTTCCTCACCCAGTTTTATTCCTCCTACACAGCTGTTTCTGTTTCAGTTAATGATTGTGTTTCAACCTACATATTGAATTGATGATCATTAGCACCTGTTTGGTATAATTGTTTAATCATACACCTGACTATATGCCTACAAAATCCCTGACTTTGTGCAAGTGTACCTAGAAGAATTGATGCTGTTTTGAAGGCAAGGGTGGTCACACCAAATATGGATTTGATTTAGATTTTTCTTCTGTTCACTCACTTTGCATTTAGTTAATTGATAAATATAATCTATTAACATGTCTATTTTTGAAAAGCATTCTTACTTTACAGCATTTTTCACACCTGCCTAAAACTTTTGCACAGTACTGTATATATATATATATATATATATATATATATATATATATATATATATATATATATATATATATATATTATTCTAGTAGTCATACAATAGAATCCCTCTAACTACAAAACATACTGTACTGACACGAATAGCTTTGGAGAATAAACCAGTTTATCCACTAAAATGTCACTTATTATTGATGCCAACCAAGGGGGCACAGCCCAGTTAATACCAGCTGATAAACATCTTGGGGTCTTGGTTGCTCTCTGGTCATTTTGGAGGCTTACACCGTTAGCTGGAGATACATTTCTGCTCCATTTAGTCAAATCTGAAAGGGGCCTTCTGTTAAACTGAATCCCCAATATTTTCAGGTTATCTTTAGGGATGTACACTTCAAAGTTCTGGGAGCTGTACTGTCAGAGGTCGGAGTGCAGGAAGACTAATGGATGGACGAGATGTGAAGAGCATGGTGTGGGGTGGGATAGTAGATCTCGCTGCACTACTCAGGAAAGTATAAAAAAAAATAAATAATGGAACATTATGAATGTCTGAATGTTTAACACTCGATTAGGGGGTCTGGGCAAAGTTCTCAAAATGTGTCTGTGTATTTATTTCTTGTTGGTTCTGTTGCTTTTGTTTTAAACTTTGCAGAAGTTTCAATGTATTTGGTATCTATCACCCTGAACTTCACATCGAAAGCTCATCAAAATGCAAATGACACAGCGGAATGACAAAAGAAGGTAAAGTGGGTTATGACGACAAATGCACCATTTTGCCGGTGAAACAAATTGATGTTTCACAGTAGATGATCCCACAGAAGGTGTTATGGGTCCCCACTGATCTTCCTAATAACATCACAGTGTACCCTGCAGATGGTTAACAGGACTAAGGCCACTATACCAAGAATACGGAGACCTTTCTTGTCAAGCTCAGAGTGGGATCCCTTTACTCAACAGTCAGCATTGGGATTGAATCGTAAATCATCTTCCTACTCACATTGCCTTGTTTCCTCGCTAATGATCACAGTTCATAAATATTAAGTGCAGTGCTGGATCTCTTTGTTCTGCCATAAATACCATAACTGGAACATCAATCATCATCCTACTCACTAGCATTTATTCTTTGTTACACTAATGCTCTCAGATTATGAACGACATAAAAGTCACTGTGGTTTATTTTAGATTTGTTTTCATCCACTCATACTGGAAAAAAGGCATCTCCTGCAATCTGTGTTCCAATGCTTACTAACTTTTAGCAGATATGACAGAATGATTAGGTTAAAGGCAGTGATCAGTTTTAGAGGGGCTATCGGATAAAGGATAAAACCATTTCTGTGAAGTCAATGGAGTACATAAAGTTGCCCTGTCAGAAACATATATGCATTATAAAGTATAACATAGATAGAAACCTTGGTAACGCTTTATATTGCATGGCATAAATTCATATTAAATAGATATGCAATGGCATATTAAAATAATTTTAAATTAATATTTAATAGATATGCAATTGATATTAATTGTATGTTCAATTATTCTATTATTCTATACTGGTGACACCCAGCAGTATATTACACAAATCTATTGATTGCCAGTCATGCAAGTGGGTTAAAACATTGTCACAAATACATCAGCTGTGGCATCATGAATACAAGATAACACACACAGAAGGGAAATGTAAGTAGAACAAGCCTTTTTTTGTTGAAGAGGTTATCCTGGTTACTAAATGTAATAGTTATTTTTAAAAGCCTAAATTAATAGTAAAAAAACAAACAAGCAAACACTGGAGGAGACATCTGTTAATATACACAGGGTGCAAAAGGTTGTGTGTTAAAGCTTCTGTGTCTGAAATATAACTGAACTGCAATGAAGTGCTTAGGGAATAGGGTTTGACCTTTATTATTGCTACTACTGGCCCAGATCGCCTCCCTGTGATATCACTGAGGAGGCAGCTTCACTGGCAGCCTGTCAGGGAGGATAGGAACCACTTTTTTCTGGTTATTTTGGGTAAATTGATCCTGTCTTTAATTAGAAGTGAAACTAAGCAGGATTACAGCCTGCACAGCACTGCATAATTAACAGATGTGCATTTCACAGATTAGGGTGCAACTGATGAATGGAAAGGGGGTCCTATTTATGAACTATAATGATAAAGAATAATTGCTTAGCTGTTGTGTGGGAAGCATATGAATGTATCTGAAGAATTGATTTCACTGGTTACATATTTCTAAAACATAATTAAGAACAGACAGGAGGATTACAGTGAGAGAGAGAGAGAGAGAGAGAGAGAGAGAGAGAGAGAGAGAGAGAGAGAGAGAGAGAGAGAGAGAGAGAGAGAGAGAGAGAGAGAGAGAGAGAGATACTTAATATATACATTTTTTGCATATAACCCTTATCCTAACCCTAACCCTAACCTTACCTCTAAACCTAACCCTAACTCTTTTCTGATACGATTGTGAACTTACATATATCATGCAAAATATTTTTTTCCCCCAATTTGAAATGTCCAGTCATTTCCCCCCTCACCGCAGCAATTCCTTACTCAGCTCAGGAGAACTGAAGGTTCAGTTGCAGTCCCCTGATCCCACGACAGAGCCAGCTTCCTCTTTTCCTCCCAGTAACTCGAGAGTGGATGTCAGTGAGCTACCGGCCACTGGAGGACAAAGGCCAGCCCTGCAGGTGTCCGCTTTTGAGCTTACTCACTCGCCTGGCCTCCCTAACCCATAGGAGTACCAGAGCCAATGCAACTTCAGCATTTCAGTTACGCCCTATTTATTATTATTTGTATTTGTTTGGCGGCGGATAAAAGCGCGCCTTTTGTTATTGTTTTTTATAGTTATATTTAAAACCCGTGAGGATGCATGACTGATCAGCTACTGATTATTTAACTAGCTGACAGTCATGCATCCTTACCAACGATGCAGACTCTGGCCGAGGGGTAATAAGATAATTAACAACTAGTTAACCCCTCGGCCAGAGTATAAGAACCAGCAGTTGTCCGTTCTGCAGGGGAGTGTTGGAGTAGAGAGTACGGGAGAGCGGAGAGAGAGCGCGTAGAAGACATAAAAACAATTGCTAAAACGTGCTGGTTTAGCCAGCACGCCACTTACTTGTTTGTCTGTTTATTCGTTTGGCCCTCGTGCCCTCTGCTTTGGTTTGTTGTTTTGTTTAAATCTTTTGTTTTTGTTTTATTTATTAATAAATACGCTGAGTGCCGTTGCACTCAGCTTCACCCGCCCATCCATTGTTTTGGTTTCAGTTACTTCCTGGTCCGTGACGTCAATTCACCACTGCGAGCCAGCTTGCCACACTCCCTCACAAATTAAGAAACCCACCACCAACACCAGCTCAGGAATCAATGTCACACATTCTGCACTGGTACTTAACAAACATATTGAATCAAAAGGATTAACAGGGCAGGCAAACCGTTCAAAACTATGCAAGCTCGACTCAAGCTAGTAATGCTTGTACAGCTTATGAATGACAGTTTGGAGTCAGCGCCAACGCTCTCCCTGCAGTACACATTGAGTTTACATTGAGGTCCTTTAACAAAGGGCATCACAAGGCAAGGTCCCCAAATGTTTTCTTTCCTTTCTCAGTGACGTGTGCTTCAGTATAAATGCTGCTTTCTGGCAGCAAAGACTGGACTTGGTTCACCTATTCAGAGTGTTAAGAGAGTTTCTTTCCCCCTTTAAAACAGAAATTAACTGTATTGCTTACTGGTCAATAAAAACACACCCAGAAGAATATGAGCTGCAGAAGGCTTAATAAGATTCAACAGCCCCTTCCTGGCCTCAATCTATATTGATAATAAACATTTTAGTTTGTAAGAAAAAAATAATAATCCCTTCTGTCTAATCCCCCAAACAACTGCGTTTCTAACTACTGTAGAAATTCAATTACAATACCTACCATAGAGAGGGATTTTTTTTTGTCTGGAGTTCAATTCAGAATAAAAAGTATAGGAGGATTAGAAGTAAACCTCTGGTTTATTCTTGACATAATAAGTGACTTCCATGCTAATTGGTGTTAGCCAATGTCAAAAAAATGTATGTATTTTTAAACCTTGTGGAAGGCTACTTTTTAAAACATGCGCTGGCGATTGCTGGGTACATGTGAAGTGCAAACTGCAACATAAACTTAGCTTGTCATTTCTTACAACAGACTCAAACTATTCTGATAGGATTCAATCGTTTAGCTGGAAACTGGCTTGTTATCTGAGATGTGTGTATTAAAAGCATGGCTATTTCTTATTCCTCTGTCTTCTGAGTCATTCTGGGAAAGGTCACCTTCTGGATTAACATACTTCTCAAAAATGCATCGTGGCAAAATTCACTTAGATCTAGATTATAGCCTAAAACCTTGATCTGATTTTAACTGTAATACATCCCATACAGAAGACCATATATTCGTAATATATAGAACATATATTTTAGTAGCAGTTCATATATTTTTTAATGTATTATTTTAATGTCCATATATAGATTTCACATCAATGCATAGAATATAGTTTAGACTATATTTTACCATGTACGATATAATAGATTTGTCATATATTCAAAACATATATTTATTTTTAAATTTAGTTGTTGCCAATGATTTTACCCCAATTTTTTATTATTATTATTTATTTCTTAGCAGACGCCCTTATCCAGGGTGACTTACAATCGTAAGCAAATACATTTCAAGTGTTACAGTACAGGTAATACAATAAGAGCAAGATAAATACAATGACAAGTTCAAGCAAGTACAAGTGTGACAAAATACAATTCAATAATACAGCAGATAAGTGACAGTGATAGTTACATCAAGATATGATTAAATACCAAATACTACAGTTTAAACACTTGGAAGATTACAGTACTCTGAAGTACAGGATTAAATGCAGTAAAAAGTTTTCACCAATTTGGAATCGCAAATTTATTTATTAATCCCGGTTCACCGCTGCAACTCGGGGAACGTCGGCTGACACACGCGTCCTCCGAAACGTGTCCCTGCCTAGCCGTCTTTATTCGCACTGCAGATCCACAGCCATAGGTGCCCTATCAGCCACAGGAGTCACTGGTGCGTGGTGAACCATTGATTACCCTGCCGACCTAAGCCCTCCTTACCCGGGCGGCGCTCAGCCAATTGTGTGCTGCACCCTGGGAACTCACGGTCATGGTTGGCAATGACGTAGCCTGGATTCGAACCTGCGATCTCCAGGCTGTAGGGTGCATCCTTCAGTCCACATGGAGCTCCTTTACTGGGTGCGCCACTCAGGAGTCCATTCAATACACATTTGAAATAGCTACCATATATTTATAATGTTTAGTTCAGATGTGCCAAGTCTCACTCACTTGGAGAAAGGAAAGGACAAAATGGATTTGAATTGACTATTACTTTTTTTTTTAATCTTACTCATTTGGGTGATGTGACTATCGAATCTCTGGTGCTTTTCTGTTCATTCATAATTCATTGCTTTGAATCGTTGTTTATATTGACATTGCCAGCATTAAACCTTAACTCACAAGATATACAGTGGTAGTAAAAACACATACTTTTTAGTGATCAGAATAACTCTGATGACTGAATTTTGTCCCCCTAATTTTTGGATATATCTATCCTGCTTGGTTATGGTTGTGTGTTTGAGAATAACTGTCTCAAAAGCAGAGCAAAATATAAGGCACAGGAGAAATAGAATTCAAAAGAATATAAGGTGATAGACAAATATCCTGCCTTGGCACACACCAATACCCCCACCCCAAAAAAAAAAAAAAAACTAAAATATATATATATATATATATATATATATATATATATATATATATATATATATATATATATATATATATATATATATACATTCAGTGCCATTGCTATAAAATACTTACTGCATGTATATATATACAGTATATATATATATATATACACACACACACACACACACACACACACACACAGTAAGTATTTTATAGCAATGGCACTGAATGAATTGATGATGAAGAAATACCATGCTAGTTTTAGTTCTTTTTTGTTTTGTTTTGCTGACAATGGGATATATTATGATGACCCAATATCTGCTTTGAATACCATTAAACCAATACAATGCACATTTCAAAAAACAAAAAACAAAACATGTATTGCAGTTTTTCAGTCAATTGCCTGCACTTTTGATTAGCTTCCGTACCATTTTTGCTTTTTCTAAAACAAGGATTAAACTTCTGCTCTCAGAAATGTCTAGAGGATTGTAATAGTCAATAATAAAATCATAATCATAAAGCCGTAACATCAGTATAAGACACAGTTTATTTTTTTGGTAACACTTAAGTGTCTCTAATTACTGTGTATTTACATCGTACTCAGTAAATATATGTGTACTTACACATAATTGCAGTGTTATTATGCATAGTTACAATGCACTTAATGTGTAAATCTTTTTGCACAATATAACCCTAATCCTTTTCTGATAAAATTGCATACTTAAATATATAGTGCAAACATTTACACATAAAGTGCATTGTAACTATGCATAATAACATTGCAATTATGTGTTAGTACACATGTACTATGTAAATACACAGTAATTAGAGACACTTAATGTAAAGTGTTTTTGTTTTTAACTCATTTCACATGTACTTGTAGTCCTAAATCTCTTAAAAAAGAGAAGGCTATCTGAATGTGATCTAACTGTCCTAAACTATGTGAACCTGCATACATATACTGTAGCATCCGTATCATCATGGGTACTGAAAAGGTAAAGGATCACACGTCTGCTCTTGGATGACACAAGAAAGATTACAAGTAACCAATGCAAACAAACAAAACACACGATGACACTGATTTTCCCTTTGGGAACAGACTAAAAAGTTGAGCTGACATGAGAATTCATAAAGACTTGGCATCACATTCTCTCTCTTAGAACCAAGGGAGTATAAATAATCTGTAATATATGACTGACAGGCTGTCCAGTCTGTTCATAGGGGCTATAAATCATACTGGCATATATAACAGATACTCAATCCAGGGTGTCACTAAAGGGTATTGCTGTCATTAGAAAACTTTAGCATTTCTATTATGATTTAGAAGTGTAGGTCTTATTCTAGTCTTGTACAGCAACAACCTATTTTTTTTAGGATAAATTCTGGTACAAAATAATAAAAATTATGAAGTGCTTTTTCTCGATTTTGGAAAAGTTAAAACATGTTGAAGTGTTTGAAGTCCACTTCCCCATTGGCTGTCAGTGTGAAGTTGAATGACAAGGAGGAGGGGCTGGAATGGAATCCATCTGTGCAGCTTCTGATTGGCTGGAACCTGAGCATTCCGCAGTGTTGTTATGTAGGAGCACTGGCCGAGTCTATTTGGTCTGTAGTTACCAGGTAACTACAGACAATAAGCCTGACTTTTATATTATATTATACTAGTATATGTAAACTTATGGAAACTATAATAAGATCCAAAATGGAAAATTACCTATATGGTAACAGTATCCTGGGAGACAGTCAGCATGGTTTTAGGAAAGGATCTGATTCAAACATTCAAAATTCTAAAAGGTATTGACAATGTCGACCCAGGTGGACTTTTTCAACCTGAAAAAAGGAACAAGGACCATGGGTCACAAATGGAGATTAGATTAAGGGGCAGTCAAAACAGAAAATACGAGGCACTTTTTTACACAGAGAATTGTGAGGGTCTGGAACCAACTCCCCAGTAATGTTGTTGAAGCTGACACCCTGGGATCCTTCAAGAAGCTGCTTGACGAGATTCTGGGATCAATAAACTACTAACAACCAAACGAGCAAGATGGGCCAAATGGCCTCCTTTCTTATGTTCTTATGTTCTTATTTGTGAAAACTGATGGGAATAATTTGTCAGTTTAACCGAGGAAGTGTCAATAAAAATAACCAAAACAATCGATTTTGTTGAAAAATAAATATCAACAAATATGCACAACACAGGATGCAGCAACTGTAAAGTAATGCGTTTGTTGGAAACACCACACTGTGTTCTCTAGCCCTTTCATTTGGAATTAATACAGTTCTATTTGACGTTATAATAATGATTTGTAATAAAGAATTGATTTAACATCAATTACTAATTTTCCAGTTTAATCAATTGAAAACTCTGAATGCATACTGTTCCTCTTAATAATAATAATAATAATAATAATAATAATAATAATAATAATAATAATAATAATAATAATAATAATAATAATATTTGTTTTGATAAAATGTATCTCTAAATTGTATTACAGACAGTTACTGTAAACTAAATAGAATTATTACAATCACTGATGGCTCAGCAACCAGTATGCTTGCCCTTTTTATTAAAATAAGAAAGTCATAAATTCATAAATTGAAATCCTGCCTGAGGATAACTGCACACATTCTTTACCTGCTGGGATTATTGGTAATGGAGAAATACATGTTAATAATACCAGCACATATATGAAAGTGCTCAAGGCACTCAACAGACAATACACGACTCAGAAAGGTGCCCTGTGGCACAGTAAAAAGCTCCTAGGTCAGCTCTTATGCTTTCTCTGATTACTGAGTTGTAAAACTCTAAGGATAGTTAATCCTTATATCCTAGCTCAGGCAAAGCACCAACACATGGATAAGTATTGTTAAGTAATGGTTTTTATACATCAATGGAAATATTCTTTAAAATCTGATGCTTTGTGTACCAATTCAGCATAATTGGGAAACTCTTGATAATGATAAGTTACTGCTCTTAAACTAATAGCTTAGGATATTAGCATCCACTCTCCTAAAGGGACTATTCAAAGCAGATGTAGCTGTGCTTACAAAATATGTGTAACACGTTACATTAGGTGTCTCTAATTACTGTCTATTTACACTGTAGTTACATAGTAAATACATGTGTACTTACACATAATTGCAATGTTAGTATGCATAGATGCATACAATGTACTTAAGGTGTAAATCTATTTGCATGATATAACACTAACTCCCCTAACCCTAACCCTTTTCTGAAACAATTGTGTACTTACATACTTACATATATCATGCAAACAGATTTATAAATTGTAGCTATGCATAATAGCATTGTAATTATGAGAAATACACATGTTTACTGAGCAACTACAAATGAAATATACAGTAATTAGTAAAGTGCTACCAAATATAAACAGTACATACATTCTAATAAAACAGACAAGATTTAAAATACATTTAAAATAGTGATATCCATTCATATGCGAAAATACAGGGTGCTGACTTTAATGCCTGGTAATGCCCTCATCAAAATATCCATACGATTAGCAAAATCACATGTGTATTAAGTATTTAGGATGTAAAGCAATGAAACTGGACATGGATACTAATACATGTAGTTAATTCATACCCAAGCCTAAGTCATTTTGAAACAGGATGGAAATTAGCTTTTGCCAAATTAATTGAAAAAAATGGAATGATTTCTCAATCTTGGCTCCAGTAGTCATTACTCCCCCTCCCCCCACAGCATAATTAAACAACAAATACAGACAATTGCTTTGATTGGAACAGGCCTTTGGCAGTGATTAAATCTCAATTATAAAAATAAACTAGAAAAATAATCTCATGGCAGCTCATTTGCAAACACTCTCATGCGAACGCAGCTACAGTATCTCAGTCCATTCAGCTTACCACTTATCTCAGCTCAGGTGCTTTTGAATAAGACAGGTTTGCAAGTTATCTTATATAACACCTCCTGCATAGACACATACAACAAACTGAACCAGTATCATCCAAACACATACACTGAAATACCCTATGGAGTAACATACCATTTATGGAGCAGACTTTGACAGAAAATACATTAAAAACTTGCATTAATATAATACTGGTTGTACTGGCTTGAGCATATATTGAGAACAAAAAAGAATATCATCCACACATACACATTTGCAAAGTGACATGGACAGAAGCCAAACATAAATAACATTCAATGCAACTTTCACTGTGTTTTTTGTTGCTGCACTGCGGCAGGTCCGCGACAGGTGAATAGCTGTACATGCGCTGAGCTCCCCAGATGTTTTGCTAGACCTCTGGGGTACCCTTATGCATGGCATGTATTGCACCACTGACTTCCCCCAATGTCAACCTGATTGGCTCACAGGATGTATTGTATACCCATGCACTCCCTTCAGATCCTTTATGGCCTGTGCGAGGTCCATCGCTACTTCTTTATAGAAACGTACCATGATCCTTTCCTGCACTCTAGAGTTCATTTAGCAAGACAAAAAAACATATTACTGTACGGCACCAGCTATATGGTCACATGGCTGAAATCAGGTCTCTCATTGGATAGCTTGGATAGGGCGATATCTGAGAGTAAATTATACACTGGATTTAGTCATTTAGAAATGTAATATTATTCACAGAACACTGAGGAATTGAAGATTAATCTGATGATCTATACACTATTTCTCTTAGGCAAGTTTTGAACCTGGGTGACTCATATGTTCATGAGGCTTAATGCAAGTTTGCAAAAAAGCTTTATTTGTATGTTTCTTCCTTTTTAGTTTTATAGTATCGATGTTGTTTCACTTGCTTCAAAATCAAAAGCTGACAACTGAAAACACCCAAGTGTATGAGGAGGTGTTCCTGACCCCAGTAAGGCTTTGTGGTCCAGTGGTTAAAGAAAAGGGCTTGTAACCAGTAGGTCCCGGGTACAAATCCCACCTCATCCACTGACTCATTGTGTGACCCTGAGCAAGTCACTTAACCTCCTTGTGCTCCGTCTTTTGGGTGAGACGTAATTGTAAGTGACTCTGCAGCTGATGCATGGTTCACACACCCTAGTCTCTGTAAGTTGCCTTGGATAAAGGTGTCTGCTAAATAAACAAATAATAATAATAATAATATGGTAACCATTAATTTTAACTGGAAGCAGTTTTCACCTCAGCAGAAAGGCCTATTTACAGCTGAAAGACCAGCTGATTCGCAAGCAATTTGTTCTCTAGACAAGGGCAATACCAGAGAATTCATATTGGCATTGCTCGTCCTCATTCACTTGAGAGATGAATGCCTCTTTAGCTTTACAGCACAGACATGTGGTGTGTGAATAAGTTATGTGCGGTCAATAAATGATTAACCTTATTTCTTTTACAAGAAAATGTCTTGGGCACAAATATTTAATTGTGGGATAATTCTCGGAACACAGCAAAGATTCAGTACATAACCTGTATTTATAAATTATTGTTTTCCAAAGTTATCATGATAATTAGGGTTACCATATGACACAATGTTCACATGGACAGTTTGGGACACAGTTCAGGCTTTTTAACTCAGATCCCCAGTGCATTCTGGTAAGTGTGGTCCTGCATCTCTTAAACGAGTGAAAGGTACCTGAGACACGTGAGTTTTAAAACCTGCATTTTGTGTCTTTCGCATTGAGCTCTCATTGGGTAACTTCCTCAATTAATGCGAGTTGCAGAGATCAAGTTCTACCAGCCCATAATCCTAACTGGGGCTGGCAGAGTCTCAATCTAAATCGATTCAATTTCAATCTGTTGCTGATGGAAATGAGTAGGACTGGTTTCAAATGGCTTTCAAGTCATTCCTTTTGGCAGATGGAAACGTAGCATGTGGTAAGTTAAGGCTGTGCATGATTGGTGAAAACCAGAGTCTGTTAAACCAGCCATTAAATTCAAAAGCACCATGATGCACCTCACGGGCTTGAACCATTTAATAAAAGTTACAGTACGTGTATGTAGGGCATGCTGTTAGTGGGAGTGAAAGTGACATGGCTGCTAGACCTCAGCTTGTCAGGTTTGGAATTCAAGCAGGTCAATTCCCATGCAGAGCAGCACCTGTCACCCAAACAGTGTAAGGACACAATTGTTTGGCCTGCTTAAAAACGTCCTACAAAGTATTCCATTACACTATTGCAGGGGTTCATGTTGTTTGTTTTATTGCTTCCTGGTACTTGAGAAATAATGTGCTATTGTAACTTTTTAACTGCTGACTGCACAAGTTCAACTATCACATGATTTCTCTAAATTGAAGAAGCAAAAAACAAGCCAGAAGAGCAAAAGTTGAAAATTCTGTATGACACGTTTACAATTCAGGCTTCTTGAAGATTGAGACTCACAATCATCATCTTTCTTATCACCAGCCAGACACGCACATGCACACAATTGCATATGTTCCATCGTTTATTCATATTTAGTATGCTGCTAATCATGGAGTACACATCTGGAAGCCACGTCTAAGGCTTAGGCTGAAATTTTCTCTTAAGATTTAGAATCTAATTTTCAAGTTGTGTTTTATTCATTGGGTAATATATTTCAGCCTGCATACTCAAAAATATTATAATTAAAACAAAAACACTGCGGTTCTCATCGGGAGCCAAACAGCCTTTAGCAAGCCTTCGTTTTTCATTTATATGTTTTGATTGATTTATTCATGAGAAACTTTATCCAAACAGGGAAGACAATGTTTTTTGCTTTCAGTGCTCCTCTTTAATACTCAGTGTGCTTTATCTACTGGTGTTGAACAATAAAGCAGCACCTATTAGGGAATTTTCAGTACCACAGTTACATTAATAGCAAAAGACAGTCAACTCAATTTCATAAAAAAAGACTTGTGTTTTAATACAGTTATTATTATTATTATTATTATTATTATTATTATTATTATTATTATTATTATTATTATTATTATTGAGTTCCATTTGTCATTCCAATTATAAACACACTCAGGGCTTTGTTCACGTTTAGCTTGCTTCAGTACAATGAAGTGGTATAATCACGTTTTGCATATTAAATAATCTATCTAATTCACTACATTGAATTTTCCTTTTTTCAGCATGCAAAAGCATTTGGATTAGAAATGGAAAAACCTGTTAAAATGTGGTGAGATGTCTACGAGTGAGGTACAGGAGAGCTGCAAATCACACAGCAGGCATCTACTGATAAGTGAGAAAACTATTACCAGGGCAAAAATATTGTGTGAAATTACCAGCCCAAAGCAGAAGTAAACAGGCATGAAGAAATCATACCGATTCCCTTTCTCTTAAAAAAGCACTAATGAATAAGGATAGATCCAGATTTAAAATGTTAAACACTTACAAAACAATGATATCCAGCATTGCCAGAGACTATGGACTGTTTTTTTTTGTTTGTTTTTTTTTGTTTTGTTTGGCAGGTAAAGGTATTATTGTGATTATGTCAAAGAAAATACTGAACATGATCTTTGTGTACTTTTTTATTAATATTATTTGGTGGCGATGCAGTAATTTACTGGAATACCATGTACAGTTCACCTCAGACAGAATAAAACACTGAGTGCAAAGAGGCCAAACCCATGTTTATTTCAACCCCACAGAGAATTAGTCAAAACGGTGAATCAGGGCACTGTGGGACGGACACAATGTCACTCCCATAATGCATTGTCACAGAGTAGGCGCCCACAAGAGCCATAGTTCACTAGCTCTAATGACAACATGGTGTCTTAGAGCATTAGAACCCAGGGATGCACAATATATTTAAATATTCATCTGTGCAACTGAAGGACATTTCTTTCATGATTATAATGGGTTTTGAATTAAGGTCTAACAATATGTGCCAATTATAGAATGAGATCATTTAGCAATTAGCTTCCCACTGCCAGCAACCAATGGTAAACACAGACAATGGTGCATTGCTATGGAAACTCAGCTGGGGTTGAGACATTGGATCAGTCAAGCTATTTGTTTATTCATTATCATGTAGTCATGCTTTAAATGACTACTGTTCCTTATGAGGATGTGTAGGCTGTTATTTTTTTGGGTGGGGGTCTGACTTCCAGTGTTAAATAACAATATAGACACTGTATGGTTCACCAAAGGCAGAATAAAGAAAAAAAGAAAAAAGGTGCTTTATGACAGTAAATAATGTCACGAATCAGTGCTGGGTAGAGGCTTTGTTCCAATTATATATCAATATGGACACAGATAGGCTAAAACAACTCTTTATAGGTACCTGCGAATATTTTAAGGCTAACCCTTTCCCTATCCCAGTATTGGAACGCAGTGCCTTGTCCTGCATTTGCCTTTCATTTATTTTTCTGTACATACTACTGCTTTGCATATGATGTAGAATACGTGATTAGAAAATCTAACACTAGTACGTACAATACTCTTTCAAATAAACTTGTTATGATTTTGAATGTGCGCTTCTTAAGAACAGTATTATTGTCATTGCTTGCACCCCGGCACCTCTTTCTTTACAAATTAAGCGCTAATTAGTATTGTTTAAAATAAATCACAAATAAATTAAATGTTTGAGTTGGAAATAAACCAAAATGTTATTATGTTTAATCAAAGTATAAATCGATTAAGGACTTCCTTCTTCAATAGACAAGTCAAGGAATGTTATACCTTGTCTGTATATTCTGCCTGCACGATATTTCCTCTTTTTCTGTTGCTCTGCTCGCGTTTGCAAATATAGTTGTCTGAAAGCCATGTTCACTTTTTAACTATTAACAGAGATGGTCCTGAAATACTTCCTGCGAAATAAATAAGAGGAGTGTAACCAGTCTTAAGTGATTTCCATGCAACATTGTGATTTGTGAGCAAATTAACTTTTGAATTTAGCTCGTGGTGGTGAACTTGCAGGATTATTCATGACACCTCCCCCAAATTTTAGGGAAAAACACTTGTGAGAGAACAACTTGCAAACACATTTTTTCCAACGCAGCATCTATTTTGAATCTCACTTAAAAGCGCAATTTTGTTTCGCAAAAAGGACTTGTGGAAAGAAAATCTCTACAACTCCCCTTGCGACACACGCAATGCGTTTGAATATTTGGCCCATAGTTCAAAAGTTCTGGGTAAATAAGTGTCAGGAAGCAGAAAGAATGCTAACACAAACCAATCCATCTCTTGTTCCCTCAGCACTCTGCTCCAATCGGAAAACAAACATACTGTATGATTGTGTTGCTGTTCCTTCACCTCTAGATGGTTTTCAGACTGAAGATGTGCCCTTGAGAGGACTGCTCCAGTACATTCGTTTTCTCATACTACTCATATCAGTATGCTCTGTGCCTTTGCATTACTTGCTCTTTTTACTAGTTTTAGCTTAGATCCGCTGCTATGAGATGAATACCTGTGAATGTGTACATTGATCTTTATACATTTATGCACCCATGTTTCTAGCTGTATATCAACCAACTGTGCCATTGTTTACATTACAGGAGCCTGAGGACGGGACTTCCAATTAATGACAGCTTGATTTATTCTACATGTGTAAGCGCCTTGTTGTGTCCAAAGGAAAGAATTAATGTATTATTCCATAGCAGTTCAAGCAGTGAAGAAAGTGTTTAGATTGTTGCAGTTTGTTTCTATGACAACGATAAAAAGTCAAAGCTATAAAAAGCCACTCTGTGATACATAAATCTAGTCACTTCAAATTTACTTCTTAGTGTTTCTTGTCTGGTGTTTTGCATTATTCATTGTGTTTTAAGACTATTTAAATGTTAGCTAGCTTAAATTTGGGGTAATGTATTACACCTCCTTTTTTAAAAATGTCAAAACATATTTTGTCTGAAAGTAATTAAATATGATATTTGCTGGAACAGAACTTGGTGCAAAAGCAAACAATACTAATGATAGATAACCTATAGCAATAAGTTTGGATGATGTAAATACCACAGGTAAAATTACTGGATTTGTACCAGAAAAATGAAGGGGCAAGAGGCAGATTAACTATGTTTGAGCCTACTGCCAGTAAGTGCTAATCAGTTTCAAAGATCCCACTTTATTGATGAATGGGTTTTAATTTACAGTCAGCACTCGGATTTACAACACTCAGATACAAGTCAGTCACGTTTTACCATCTCTTCAATGTTACAATTTATTTGATTATCCATCACAGCCCGCTTTTTTTTTTACTTGCATGCCAAATCAGTCTTTATTGTGCAGTTACACCACGCTTCCTCCAATTTCACATGACGAAAATGCAGCAAACAGAACAAGACAAGCTATAGCAATGTAAAACAGTTAAAATGATCTTTTGTGCATTTTCATTTGCAAGAACATTGAAGATATGCGTCACTCTGGTTTAACTGTCACTGAAGTCAACATTTTATGGGTCGGATATGTGAGTGCTGACACACACTGTTTTGTCAGGATCCATTCTAGAGAACTGTAAACCAATAAATACACATGCATTATACAGTATGAACCATCTTAATAGTTTAGTAGCCTTTAGCAAAATGAACCCCCCTTCAATAACATGGGATAAGAAATAAAAATAACCATAGCAACCTAACTTTGGGAAGCATTCTGCTGCTAAGCTACAGCAGCAGTAATTATAATAATAATGTTCTTTTTTAAATTGAATTTTATTTTATGATGTTCTTTTTTAGCCAGGACATCTTTATATTCTTTATTCTTTTCTTCTTTTATAATTGTTCCATACAGCTCTTTCTCCTTCATGGGTTTTCAGGGTTTCATTTTCACTTTATCTAATTAACTTTTCTGACCTTCTCTGCTCCGTCAGAGCTGTGTTTGTTTCTCTGAAGCGATTTATGCTGTTTGTGTGAGGAACAGCATAGCAGCCACTAAAAGGGCAAACTCAAACAATGCTGAAAGAAAGAGAGTATTATCAGCCCTCAGTACAGGTGATGCAGGCTGACCCTACAAATACAGGTAACACTTTGCATTAATTGTCTCTAATTACAGTGTATTACTTAGTAAATACATGTGTACTTGCGCATAATTACAATGTTATTATGCATAGTTACAATGTACTTAATGGGAAAATAATTTTGCAATGAATTGGCTGCTAGTGGCAGATGAGTTAATAATACATCAGCATAAGACCCTTACCTACTTCTCAACTACAAAGATTGCTTTCGCCTTTGAACCATCTGCTTTGCGGTTCCTGTGCAGCTCTTGCCTTTCTATTCAGTTCAATAGGCTGAAATGACAATTCATTACAAAGGCTGCAATTCAGCACACCAAACAGCACGTTTGTCTGTGAACCAAGTGGCTGGGGTTACAGTACCATTTATTTAAAATTGCTTCATTAACTGTTAAATGGATTCAAATGGTTTATGCGGGGTCGGAGCTGCTATTCACATTCTGGAACGAGAGTGAGAAAAGCGTGCACACATCTGGAGCACAGGTACGCGCTTCAGGGTGTGCAGGATTAAAAGTACGCGTGGTTTAGCTAAAAACAGGAGTTCCACAGATACAAGGAAGATATTCACATTTTGAAACAGCAAAAGACGAGGAGACACCACGCATAAACTACTCTGCCCAAGGCCAGCACCAAACCCGGACAACACTGCACAACTGTTCATGAATAAATTGTATTTCATCACTCTCACTTTATCACTCTGGACTTGTGATCATGTGTGTGTCTAAAACTGTGTGTATATGGTTCAGGACAGAACCCCGTGGATTTAACTAAGCAATACACATTGTTGTATGTGTATTGCCAGTTCTCATTATTATTTACTGTTGTCAAGTGACTTTGGATTACAAGTCAAACCATCATTTCACCAATAGTTTTGCTGTTTGTCATTCTCTTGAGCACTGCATCACCTCCACACCTGCGCACTGCAAACCACTTTACCACAATATCACATTCAAATTAAGATGTTACAATATAGTGCTGGGTTTGTTTTTTGTGGGGGTTTTCTAGCATTGCTGATACAATACTGTAAAATCCTCCAGAATGTAATGATTTCCATTACATGAGAGTAGATGTTAAAACTTCATGCTGATTTGAACTTGGCTCTCGCCAAGATAAGCACCAACTAAGACGTAGCTTCACAGTAAACTAATGTGATCCATATGTGTCTCCATCCATTTGCGCTTCCTTCCATATGATGATGTAGATATCCTTCTGTCTGGTGTTGATGGCTGAAGTGTAATGCTGGCTCCAGGGATCAGCTTATTTTGCCTCCCTAGCGCATCAGCACACACAACGGCTGCGATGCTGGCTCCGGGATCAACCACAGTGCGGTCTCCCCAGCGCATCAGCATGACAACCGTCTGGATTGAGCTAAGTAGGGTACATCTCTGGGGTCTTCAAGTGGGCACCTTCCATCCTCAGTGTTTCGTCGACCAGCCCACGACACCTCAAGAGGGCTCGACGGTGATTCTGGCGTCCCAGCATCACCCTCCGTCCCCCACTCAACTCAGCCCAGCTTACTTACCTGTACATCAGCCTTTCTTTCTTTCTATTGTGCTTGAGATCCCCAGCCAGAATCTTTCCGTCTCAACCACAGCCAGTTGCTGCTCCTCTCTGCTGCTTCAGTTAAGTTCTTCACTGTGCGACGCAACTCTTGGCCATTGAATCCGACATCTCTGAGAAACCGGGTTGTAGAGTGTGCCACAAATCCTCGACATCCCACTTACACTGGGTAAACCCAGACTCTCCATCCTCGCTGTTCCGCTTCAGTGGCTAGTTGAGCATACCGCAGTTTCTTCCTCTCATACGCCTCATCTACAGCATCCTCCCATGGCACTGTTAACTCTACCAGGTGAACAAGGCGTGCTGATCCAGACCACAAGACAATATCTGGTCGAAGGTTTGTGGTGGCAATCTCAGGTGGAAAAATAAGCCGTTGACCAACATCTGCCAGCATTTTCCAGTCTCTAGCAGCTTCCAGTTGTCCTGGGCGAGGATTGGTTTTAACACCTTTTCTTGGTGGTTGCTCTCCTGGGCGGAGAAATGTTGTCTTTTGTGTGTGATGTTTTGATGGAACAGGTGGCAACTTATTGGTCATGTTACGCTTGTCTTCCAATGCTAAGGCCAAACATCGCAGCACCTGGTCATGGCGCCAAGTAAACCGTCCTTGGCTAAGAGCCACCTTACATCCTGTCAAAATGTGCCTTAATGTTGCAGGTGATGAACACAAAGGACATGAGGGATCCTCTCCTACCCAGAGGTTTAGGTTCTGTGGTGATGGGAAAACATCATATGTTGACCTTATAAGGAAACTGATCCTGCTCTGTTCCATTGACCATAGGTCTTGCCAGCCAATCTTGCTTTGTTCCACACTTTCCCATCTCATCCATTCTCCCTGCTTGGCCTGGGAAATGGCCTTTATACACCTCATCCTCTCCTCCTGCTTCTGCACCTCGTTGACTACAAGCTTCCTCCGTTGCGCTGGGGCTGCCTTGTGCCATGTAGGAGGAGCTGAACTGAGACCAAGACCCCCTCTTCCATGCTGAACTTGCCCCATGATATCACCAATTCGAAGGGCAGCCTTTGCATCCTCCACAGCTTTCTTTGCCACCCACTTTCTTCCAGTTTTCAACACAGGTGCTGCCTCCCTTACGCATTTGTCGCGTGACTCTACTAATGTCATTTCCAGTCGGACCTTGGCGCACTTAAACTCCTCGGTTAGAGCGGAGACAGGTAGCTGCAGTATTCCTTTACCATAAAGTCCCACTCTGCTGAGGCAGCGTGGAACTCCCAACCATTTCCTGATGTGTGAACTGATTAAAGCTTCCAGCTTCTCTACTGTTGTCAAAGAAACCTCGTACACAGTCAGTGGCCACAGCAACCTTGGCAGTAGGCCAAACTGAAAGCACCAGAGTTTTAATTTGCCTGGTAAAGCGCTGCTGTCTATGCTCTTCAACCCTTCCATAGCTTGTTGTCTAACTTCTCCCACACGAACTGTGTCCTTTAGATCCCCGTCGTACCATCTCCCAAGGCTCTTCACTGGCTTCTCAGACACTGTTGGTATTGCCTCACCATTAATGAAGAACGTTTTATCTACTACTTTACCTTTAATTATAGAGATGCTCCTTGATTTAGTGGGCTTGAATTGCATTCGTGCCTATTCAATGTTATTGGTTAATTTGCCCAATAACCGATTAGTGCAGGCTACTGTTGTAGTCATGGTTGTCATGTCATCCATGTATGCTCGAATTGGTGGTAGTCGTATTCCAGAAGCCAAGCGCTCTCCTCCCACTACCCATTTTGATTTGATTTGTGTATTTAACCTACTTTCACTTACTCAGCATACTTTTAGTGAAGTATTATTGTTTTGGCCAGACTTATGTTTGTTCTTGAAAGGAAATGTTCTTTTGCTCTTTAAAACAAATGTTAAAGCTCAAATTATAATTGACATGTTAAATACTGTTAGTTGTGTGAGAAATGCTAATCAAACGCAAACTCCAGGCAGCTTTACTGGGCCATTCAGAGGTGTGTCTTTATTCAAGTCATATTTGATTTCCAGAGTCCACGGAGTGGCAATCCTCACCCACAGCCAGCTACGCGGCAGAGATTTTTGTATGAGAATGCACGTATTGTGGGGGTGCGTATCTCACGCATATATCCAGGTTACGCAGGGTTTACATGCTTTTTTGAGAATAGACCCCTTAGTGATTGAATTACACCATTCAACCTGTAATGGAATGGTAATCAGGGACTGGAGTTACCTAGCCCTGCTCTATGCCAGTCACTACCTCAGCACATTACATTATGTTAAAGGTGCTATTATGTACATTCACATAATTCTGTAACCGTGTCTTTAATTGTAATACATGTTGGGGAGAAGTTAGAAGAAAATGTAATTGTTCTTACTACAGATGCAATAACAACATTAATGTTAACTGCCTTGTAAATGCAAAATGCAAATACAGTACATAACTTTTCATACATTTAATCCGCATTACACACTGTATTTAAAAAGAGTAAAATTGCATCATTATTTATCCTCAAGCCTACCATTTATTTTTTAACAAGAGTTTTTCATAAGAACTTGTCTTTACTGAAAAACCATCCTTGCAATTCAATGGCAGTCCATCTGTTTAGTTTCCTCGTACAATTGAAAAGCTTGCAGTGTAAACAAAGCAGTCTGTGCTGTATTAAACATGTATTTAAATCATGTCATTTGCAATGTTCAGGCAGGTGCTCTCTTACACAATGAAGATTTTGGAAATGTGCAAATATAATAACAGCTTGTGCAGTGTATGAAATGTGTGCCACAAAGCTAGATTTATATAATTGCTATGTCTGTGCAATTCTTTTGTAATTAACTGAAATTTGACATTAACATTCACGACCCTAGAAATTACACACATTGCGACTTTGTAGGATTCAAGCTGATTTCCAAAGAGACAAGACTTAAAAGTAGAAAACAAAGTTTATTAAAGGTTACAATCAAAAGGAATCACTCAGTGCTAATGAACAGGAGATGGATATCCTTTTTTTTAAAGTGACCTGTAGCAAAGGGGTGTGAATGGCCTGGTTTCCACGCAGCTTAGGAAGTTGTCACTCTCTCTCTCCACAGTCATTATTTATGTGACGTGGCACGCATCTACCACGAGCATTCCACGCGTTATAGGAAGTGCATGTCTGAAATATTGTACGACTTTAAAGGGTGGGTAAATAGCTTTCTCCTGCTAAAAAGCCGTACAATTTACCAAAATTTGCATGGAAACATGTCCAGAAGTCGTACATTATGCTTACAAGACTTCAGCAGTGAAATCCTGTTTGTGATGTAACCTCACACAACTTTCTGCTATAACTGAAGACCGTGCCAAGCAATCTTAGGCTTTATTGGGAAGCTTCTTTGTCCAAATAAAAAAAAACAAAAAAACAGTATGAGGGGTTTAGACAATTAGACAAGTCATTGCGCAAGGCCAAATTGGAAGCATTTAAATATACCCTCCCATATTTTAATATTAATTAGATGATTTGCTTTTTGGAATGAGAATTTCTCTGGCTAAAAGAAAACTACATGGAAACACACACAACCCAAAAGTACTACCAAAACAGAGTGAGAAAAAGGTGAGACTTACTTTTCTCTTTCCATGGAAATTGCCCCTTTGTTGCAAGTCAGTTTCAGTCATGATGAGACATTATGACCAGCTTTGAAAGAAAGCACATAGTAGCTACTAAGTTGAAAGGTGCTTCTGTATCCATGACTGCACAAATTACTGATATCAGTCAAAAAATGGTGTTATACGCCTGCACAATTTTAACAAACTCCTCGGGTCTGTCTTAAACAGTGGCACATCTAAATAACTCTCTAACTCTTTATGAATTCAACTGGGGTGTTTTCTTTTAATCCACATATTAATAACAATACAGTGGAAAATCGCAGGGATTATAAACTCTGCTGTTTTGGTCACTCAGGTAGATCTAACATTGTTTTGGTTGTCAGTGGGTCAGTGGTGGTCCTTCATCCTATTGACAGTGGTTATGGCAGGCCTTTCTAAATCATTCTCCTGAAGACCACAATTTGAAAAACAAATCAAAATAACTGAAGCCCAAGTGAAGCTTTTGGCTTGCTTTAAAACACAAGAGGCAAGATACAATTCAACAATACCTTTGGTTCTGAACTGGTAACACTTTACACAAAGTGTTTCTAATTCCTGTGTATTTACATAGTAGTTACATAGTAAGTACATGTGCACTTACACATACCCCTGCAATGTTACTATTGACTTAATTTGTAAATCTTTTTGCATGGTATATGTAAGTACACAATTGTATCAGAAAAGGGTTAGGGTTGGGGGAGGGTTAGGGTTAGGGTTAGGGATGGATTAGGGTTATATCATGCACATTATTATTATTATTATTATTATTATTATTATTATTATTATTATTATTATTATTATTATTATTATTATTTACATATTAAGTACATTGTAATTATGCATAATAACATGGTAATTATGTGTAACTACACATTTATTTACTAAGTAATTACTATGTAAATACACAGTAAATAAAGACACTTAATGTAACGTGTTACCTTGGAAGCTAACTATAAGAAGTGTTGAGGGAATTATAGGAGAGAAGATGGACAAGAAAACAAACAAGAAAATAACACACGTCATTGCTAGGACAAATATATGGGGATGGGCTAGGCACTTTGCAAGGGGAATAACCAACAGATGGATGAGGCTAATCATAGACCTGAAGATAAGTGATGATTTGAGATCAAGAGCAAACAGGAAGATGGAGAGATGCAGATATATAGAATATGATGGACATGCCTTTCTGGTGGCACAGCTTGATAGATAACAAGCCTGCAATGCTGACATTAACCAGTTGTTTAGGTGATGTGGATAATATACTGACAAGTTTAAAATAGTTCAGGTGCCTGCATCTACACTCATAACTTAACCTTTATTCAAAAATTATAGTGGTTTTCTAATATATTTATTACACCTGCACCCTTTAATAAACTGCACAATTTAAATTAACTACAACATATTTACAGAAATGTGGTTAGAATAAAATAAAATAAAAACTTGTGAATACAACAAGTTGAAAAATAATCACTGTACCATCTCTTAAAAAATGGATTATTGTAAGAATGAAATCATTTCTCCCTGTTATGAAGATTGGTGGTAGTAATGTACCACAGTATTTCAAAAAATGCAGACAAACTAACTGCGTCATCTGTCCCTCTGTCCTTTTTTAACCGTTTTCTTTCCAACTTGAATTTAACAATACTGCCTGAACCAGTATTGTTAAATACCAGAATGTCACAAAAAATACATTCTGTAGGCATTACTAAAATAGTGGTGGAGGATGAGCCCTCATTGTATATGAAACTTTTTCTTTTGTGCGCCTCTGAATATCATTCTTAATCTCCTCCACCATTCTTTTAATAATGCCTACACCTAAGAAGTAAAGGCTCTCGTTAGAACCTTGCTTGCCACTGTAGGGAGACCTTTTTAGGTGATTCTAAGAACCTTTTTTTACATGGACTCTATATTCTCTATTTGCAGACTGTTTTGTCATGCAAGCTATGAAACATGTATTGAAAATTGGAGTTTGCAAACTGTATTATAAACTGCAATTTACAAACTGACTTGATCAGAAGGGTTAAAAAATGAGCTCTTTGCAAAATGTTATTAAATGTTTCTTTGTCCTTGAAAACGATGTCTCCTTCTTGCTGCAGACAACTCTCCCACATCACCTTGCCTTGTATATAGCCTACTGTCTGACTGTGGCAAATTAATGCCTGCTTTTCAGAGTTCTTAAAATCAGCTTTAATAAATTAGACGGAATATTTAATAGGCCTCATTTGCAAAATACCCTCCCAATTTTAGCGGTTTCGTTCAGAAATGCCCCAGAATTACATTTGCATATACAGAATTACATATGCATATACAGAATTACATATGCATATACAGAATTACATATGCATCAAGGGCTAAAGCGCACAGAGACATTGCCCCCGCAAATCATGTCTAAATGGTGTGTGTATGCCACTGCTTGTGTTTTATAAATCCCATCCAAGAATTTAGAACCCTCAGCGCCTGTTTTACGGTCGTAAAACATGCGCAATCCTTTTATAAATCTGGGCCTCAGTGGTAGAACGTTTGGCTTCCCGCACTTTAGGTAATCCAATAATCAGTCAATAGTAATACTGAAATTATTATTATTAATTTCTTAGCTGACGCCCTTATCCAGGGCGACTTACAATTGTTACAAGATATCACATTATTTTTACATGCAATTACCCATTTATACAGTTGGGTTTTTACTGGAGCAATCTAGGTAAAGTACCTTGCTCAAGGGTACAGCAGCAGTGTCCCCCACCTGGGATTGAACCCACGACCCTCCGGTCAAGAGTCCAGAGCCCTAACCACTACTCCACACTGCTGCCCTTAATAATAAATAAGAAATAAACTTAGAACACTGCCAGACATCTTTCTCACCACAGTCAGTAGTATCAATGTCTTTGATATACACCAAGAGTGAACGCTCTATACTGTTCTTAGAATGCCTGCTCTTCTAACTGATGCATCTAGCTGTTATATGTATTATTGTATTGCCCCATGGCAGCTGGATACTGCCTCGATTTTCCTCTAGGAGATGAAGACTAAAATATATTATACTTCGGCATAAAGGGATTTGATTAAACCAAGCACCACTTCAGCCCATGCAAACTTCCACTAATGAAGTTAATGGACTTAACAGTCCCCTTTGGTTAAACTTGAGCCAAATAAAGTTAATCATAAAGTGGCAATTATGGCTATTTTCTGTAAAGGATGACCTTGTATAGTTGGTTGCCCTTTAAACTGTCTACTGATGTGGTGCAGATTATTGAAATTGTCACATTTAACATGTTTAAATGTGTATCTTCTTTTTACTGTAATGTATCTACCCCTAGCGGCTGATGAGTTCATAATACTGACTTCAGCATAAGACATGAACTTACCGGTATCGTCTTTGAACCCTCAAGTTACTGGTTTTCGTCCACCCCTTCCCTACCCATTTGTATTATAAGCTGTAGTATGTCTGGTGGCTTGAGAGACACGTGATTCTAAACCCGCGAGTGGTTGCGGTGAAGAGTCTGACTTTGAAACTCCCTCCATCGGGCAGATCCGCACTCATGTTTATGCTCAAGGTTGAGCTTTGATAAAGCAGGGATCAATAATAGTCAATAATCCTGAGTTCAGTATTAAATGCACTGTAACTATGCACGCTAACATTGTAATTATGTGGAAGTACACATGTATTTACTAAGCAAGTTACAGTAATTACTATGTAAATACACAGTAATGAGAGACACTTAATGTAAAGAGATACCAAGTCAACTGTGCTTATTATCATACTTTTTTCTTAGTTCATTTTAAGTAAAATGGTCTTCTGTACAATGATTCTGGACCCCATAATACAAAAAGCATTGTGGCCTTGAAGAAAGTAACCAGATTAATCCCAGGGCTTGAAGGAATAATCCATGAAGATAGGTTGAGAAAACTGAATGTATTCAGCCCAGAACAAATAAGAATCAGTGACAATTGAACTGCATTATATTGTACTGAATAGGATCCTTTGCTCCTTTCACAAGCATTTTCTGAGAAAGAAAACATGCAGTTGACATTTTTACTTTTGCCATTAATCATCAATGAAAGCCTTAAAGATCTGATGTCATCTTGCGTTCAAGCAATTAAACTGACGCCTTGTGGGTGCAATGTGGCTCCCATTTCTCTGTTCCTGGAAGAATTTCAGCCTGAGATTGACAGTTTGATAGGTATCGATGTGACCAGAAATCACCTGCTTACCACAGCTTTTGACATCTGCGCTCAGGCCAAACAGGCCACCCCAGTGTCCTGTGCTTTTAATATGCAGGACAAATCAACTGTCTGCCTTCCCACACCACTGACAACATGCATTATTATTATTATTATTATTATTATTATTATTATTATTATTATTATTATTATTATTATTATTATTTATTTGGCACATACTGTATTTCTTCATATTGATTTATCCTTCAAATTCCTCATGCAATACCAAATGAAATCAATTAAAATCCAGATGTCCTTATTTTCAACATGTTCCACCTGGGGTTCTCAAGCAAAGTATGCTGATGTAAACATGTTAGCCTGTGAACTGTATTTAATATTCTACTGCCCTCTTGTTTGATCCTGTGTAAATTGCTTAAACAACCAATAATGTGGATCCTTTGGAACAGATAACAGAGACAAGAAAGGTGAGGAATATATTATGCATTTGCCTTTTGAGACCAGAGTCAGAATTACATCAATAAGGCTGGCACCAATGGGGGAATGTTGTGAAAATGTTTCACATCTGTTCATGAGGAGGGCAGACATAGTGGAATAGTGTGCTGTGTTGAATGATTTCAGCTCTCAGCAGATGATAAATCATTAGACGTTTCCCAATAATAAACAAGGCTGGCATATAAGCATTAAAGAAGACATACTGGGTTGCCATAATGTTTGTGGCACTGGACAGAGGCTGGGCATGAACCAGGCTCCTTTGCAGAAGTGGTTATATAGACCAGGTAAACAAAATCAAGCAATTTGATAATGTTTATGTACAATCATACATTACCTGATTAATTGAATGTGTTGCCCTTATCAGTCCGTTTACACAAGGCCTGGAGAGTAGTATAATTTATCACCAAATATATACACCTCCTTTGTGCTATCCCAGTGGCAATGTAATAATAAGAGACATCATCAAACACAGAAGGAATTAGTTTGTGTTCAGATTTAATTGAATCTTACTAAATCAGGGCCACTAAACCCACACTTATTTGCTAAGATTGTAAGATTAATTTCTAATCAATTATCAAATTTGCTCTCTATTAGTTTTATTCTGCTTTATAATGGAATGTTATTTTTACTTTCAATCTATCATGGCCAAGATGCAGAACTTCTTTCTCTGACTACCTATTTAATATGTTCATCACTCTGCAGTTTACCTCACAGACGTTACAGGCCACGTCACCATGGAAACGGACTGTGTCCTTTGTGAAACTGTCCTTTTCGTGTAACTGCAGTCTGTCAGGAGAGGCTCATCGCTGCACAAAATGACAAACTCCCTGAAAAGGGCACATTTCATACGAGCTACATTTCCAGCAAATTATTTCTGCGAATAAATAAAGTAAACCATAATACATCTCTTCATCAAGAAGTCACATTTAACTCATTAATTACAGTTGACCTGCAGCTTGGTTTGGATATGAAATATGAGAGTTTACTTTACTAATGTATTCCACGTGTTGTTTAGATTCACTTTGCATCATTTCTTAGAATTGTGTATAAACCATAAGGGTACGCCAGTGTGTAAACCATTAACCTGGATTCCCTACAGTACACTGCCCCTAGTGGTTGTAAGAAATACTACATGTGAAGACTGAAACAGACAATCATAGAAAGGGAATCTAAACAACAATAAGAATACACTAGTTAAGGTAACTGAAATGTCATACCTATCTCAAGTTGCATTTTAACCGTCCCCAATCAATCACATTAATCATGTCTTTAAAGCCTGCACATGAAGGGATACACATAACTTGTAACTTGTAGAATTCTACGAAATCCAGTGCAACTGTTTTCAGAACCTGGTTTGCAGTGATAGTGAATGAGGCCTGTGGGAAACAACAGCTCTATAAAGCATAAGGCTTAAGGGGACATATCACTTTACAGTGTAATACAGAGAGCTGAAATGCAATCTCTTTTATTGTTTTTTGGTGTTTAAATAAATGCGTTATGACATTTTAAAATAAAACAGAGATGTGTGCCATGAGCAGCCTGAGAAAAGTAAACAGAGGCTTCTGACAGGCCATTTTGTCTGTGGCAAAAGTGAAATCATAGTCAAGTATAGTAATGAGACTGTGGCATATGCCGTGCTGTTAAGTTATGCTGCTTTGAGGACATGTCTATTGACTGTTCAGCATGACAGATTTTATCCTGCTGTTTGACAATAAATCACAATTGTCCTACAGTTCTGGAAATCACCTCATTAAGAATTCTCAAGTGATGGTCAAAATGCAGGGTGCTTAAACATTTCAATCTTTTTTCAGTGTGTCCACTGAGGCATTCTGTATCCAATGTAAGCTCTTCACAGTATGCGATTGGCAGCTTTCATGTGAATATAATGGGTGTATTAATTATAGACGAGCAAAAAGTCCACAAAGGAACGGCAACGTGTTTCTGAGTGGGAGAAAACTTGGTGATGTCAGAAATGGAAGGCTGGCATGGGGAATTGTGATAGATGCCTGAACTTGATTGATAAGCAGAAGGGAGAAACAATGTCAGGCAAGGCTTCAAATAGCTAGACAGAAAACCAAGAAACTGAGAGGCTTTGTTCAAATAGGTCAATGCCTTTTACGATATTTTTAAGTCAATGTCACAGGCTATGGATGATAAAGCCACAAGAAGCAATTTATTCTGGAAAGGGAACTAAAACATGGAACAAGAGACTCCTGATTAAAATTAATCAAGGTGGGAGTTCCATAGGACAATTACTGAACTGGCTCAGTTAAAGGCCGTAAGGAGATATTTTTGTTTAATAGCAGTCAGCGATCTCATTTGCCTTTTATAACCCTGGCAGGAATTCCCCTCGAATCGTAGTGCTACAAATTATTTGAATTGTTATGTTTGTCTTCAAGTCTGTCTTAGTAGGTTACATCCTTACTAATCACAGAGGAAAACAAAGTCAATTCATTACTAGAAATAAAAGTCAACTGAATGGTTGTCTGTCTATTCCACTATTCCAATGACTGTCAGATGTAAAGTCAAAGGAATGGCTGTAGCTTATTAGCTAGTATACCTCAGTGCACCAATAACACTATGGATCTACTAAGTCTCATAACCTTTGATTACAATAACAACAACAACAACAACAACAACAACAATAATAATAATAATAATAATTAATAATTATTATTAATAATATTATTATTATTATTATTATTATTATTATTATTATTATTATTATTATTATTATTATTAAGCACAAAGTAGTAAGCACAATGTAACAGTAACACCTTTGTTAAAGGATTGGTCATAAATGCTTGTAATAGTAAGAATATGCATTGTTAATTTTTCTTATCATAATCTATAACTGCTAATAGTACAATAACAGGTTTATAGATGTGAAAATATATCAGAATTATTCCAAAACTAGTTTTACATACTGTAGCTGTCTTTCTATGTCTTAAGTACAGTATTTTATAAATCAGAAAACTACCATGAATAAAATAATCACCTGATAAGACATCTTTATTCAAGGCGACTTACAGAGACTGGGGTGTGTGAACTATGCATCAGCTGCAGAGCTGATGCATAGTTCACCACAATACCAGGGATAAAAAAAAAAAAAGTCTACTTTTATACTGTTTCTGCCTGAAAAATATTTTGAATAGATTATGGCAATTAATCTACACAGAAACACAAGAGAGAAGCAAACAGAACATAATATTGTAAGCTAAGTAATAAGTACAAAATAAATAAAAGAAACAGGGATATATGTTCTAATCCAAGGCTATTATCGTAGCATGGTCAGGTCCTGTGGGAGGTGAGTACCCAGGGTCTGGAAAGTATGGGGGTGATTACAGAGAATACTATGGAGATTAAAATGGCCAAGTACATCATTAGTAGTAGCAGTGCCTGTTACATAAAACAAATTGAGGGGGATATTAGCCCCTATTGTGCATTGTTTGACTTAGACCTTTTTCTATCATTTTTTTATAGCACAGTTGTTGTTTTTTTATACAATTTTTTATAACATCATCCCTTTTTTAGGATATCTTGAAACAAAACCCTCTCTACAGCAGTTACTGCATAGTGTAATATTTCTTAATGCTTCTCATTTAAGGTTTATCTTAAGTGTTATATTACAGTACATGACTGAGTGATGCATGCAGAGGATACAAAGCTTTCTGTATTTTCAGATTCTTTGTTTATGGTGAATTGGTTATAATTGATCAGTTATTTTTTAAGGCTTATTTTAAAAGTATTATTTAAAAGTATTTATTCATTGGCACTCAAGTTGTCCCAATTTCTAAATGTATACACCCGGCTGTGCATGTGAGTACCTGCACATTTATGTTGAGAATTTCACCCCTGCCCCTCTGTGTGGAAAAGTACAGAAGTATGTATATAGCTGAGACTGATTGTTATGCTCTGAACCTATTTATTTTCATTTTTATGGCATTTCCATAAAAATATTGGGAGCTAAGAGGTACAGTCCAGATTGGTTTGAACAAGCCAATGAGGGATGGGAAATTGAGTTGACTGGACAAGCTCCAAAGCTGTCCTCTGCGTGGCATTTTCTGGCCAAAACTGAGTCATCCATTAAGTCAAGTAGACAGATGTTAAAACTAATGCCCTTACCAATGTAATCCGATATAACTGAGGTGCATATTTTTAGAAAGAACAATCTTAATTATGTGAGTGCTCCTGCAAGCTGTCTGTGATAAGTTGAGTTTATTGTGTTTGTAATTGTGTTTGTTTGTTTGTTGTGATGCAGTAAAATATCAAGGTGTTTGTGGCAGGGCTGAAGACATTTTGAGAAGGCTTCTGACTGCTGGGTACTATTGATCTGTTATTGATATACCTATTTGTCAGTACCAAACCGGGCAGGGGCAGCTATGCGATTAGGGGCAGAGGCTTTGGGATTAGAGACAGTTGCATCATGTGTATCATTTACTTCACTACAGTGAGGATAGTGTGGAAATGATCGTCATTGAGCCCTCACTAGAAGTGACATAGGATCACGGGGCGACTCATCACGTTGTTTGCTGTGACATTTTCATTATTGGTTGCAGACTTGCCAGCTTGAGGTGTTGTCATGTTATTTTTCTTTCAATCTTCAGACAGCATATTTGACCAGAAGGAAGAAAAACAAACATCAAATTGTAATTATGTGTAATGACACTTGTTTTTACCAAGTAACTACTCTGTAAATACACAGTAATTAGAGACACTTAATGTAAAGTGTTACCAATCATCTATATCATACTTTACTGAAGAATTGTGTTTAAGTAGCTTGTTTTCAAGAAAAGACTATATTGTAGATGTTAATGCAAACAATATTACTCCTTCTTAATTAAAAAAAAAAACATATTTCCTAATGAGGTTCTTCCCTCCCTATGCCTGTACCCCACCCTGAGATTCATTTAATTCATGACCCTTGCAAGTCAGTTATCCTGTGGGTAAATTATGAAAATAGCCACACAGTATTCATGTAAGTAACTAAATTGTCCTTTCTCTCCACTCCACTGGATCACAATAAATAATTCACTTCAGCGCTTTTAATAAACTGTGCCCTCAATGCTTGAGAAAGTCATCTGTAATATTATCAGGACCATTGGGTTTCTCATTACCTTTACTGCCTTTGTTTCTTCAATGGGAGCTTATTTACATGAGTGCTTCCTGAAAATTCAACATTCTGACCTTTACCACGGTTCAGAATTTCCCCCATCTACCGTCACTGACATGCCTGCAGCATGGTGCGAGAGTGTTTACGATAATCTTCATACAGTAAGGTTATTCACATTCACGCAGTGTCTATGGGTTTTCTTTTCTGTTTTGCTAATGCTGTCATTCAGTCTTTATCCTCCATGAACAATGCACACAGCTTTATGAAATCACATTGGTAGGAACACTCCTTTGCTGGGGAAAAAAAGCCTTTTCAGACAGGTAAAATATAAAACAAGCCTCAGAGGGATCTCTGAAAGGCAAACACGCTTTGCTAAAGCCACATTGTCACCTAGTAGCAATGCATGGCATTCCAGGTCTACAGCTGTGGATGTGGAGCTGGAACCAGGCGGCTGGCTCTTTCAAGGGGTAGCATTCATTGTTGTTACGCGGTAGAAGCAAAGACTGCCCATCAGTATTACCACATCATTGTTTCATTTAGCACTTCTCCAATTTCCAAAGACTTTACTAGTCATATTGGGACCAGAATCAGGTATGCAGGCATGGTCTAGTCATCATCGTCCTGCTGTGGGAGATGCTGACAGAATGACTAACAGGATTGAGCAGACTGTTTTGCCAGACAATTATAAACAACTTAAAAATGCATGAATAATTGGATTCATGCATAAAATGAGCAGAGAGTCTGACCACCCTAAAACAGCCCCAAAATTATATTATTACCATTGTTTTAATGTACTTCAGTACCGGTAGCATAACACTATAAGTATTGTACTGATTTGCTGCTGCCATTTGATACTGCTGCAATTTGAACTGTCAAGAAATTATTATAGACAATTTAGGTTTTATGGAGTAGTTATGAATACAATTGGACAGATTGTTTTTACTGTTGTGCATGATATGTTAGAAGTGCAAAGATCTTGCTAGTGACGTCACAAATGATGTGCATGTCGGTCCTCAAAGGGCACATTCAAGTCTGATAAAGTGTGCAATAAAATGTGTCGCCTAATTTTATCCTGCAACTGCTCAGCTCTCCGTTTTGACATGTGTTCTATATGAATAGTTCCACGGTTTTTTTTGGAAACAGATGCCATCTCATTGGCCAACCACGTAAATGGTAAACAGCAAAGGACCGAACATAGACCCCTGAACCAAAGTCAAATTCAGAGGAGAAATGATTAAGTCATAATGCTGTTTCTCAATCAGATCTGAAATAGCAAAAGGCACACTAACCACCGTCTCAAGGTGGTCTCGGAGAATCTTGTGATCCACAGTATATCAAAAAACTTGTAAAAGTTTCACTTTCTTTTCTTTATCCAATGAGAGTACAAAACCTAGAATGTTTTACCAGAACCTGCTAAAAAGGTTTTTTTGTTTTTTTTTGCGGGGGATGGGGGGGGGGATGTACAGGGGGTTATCAAATGTGCTATCTGACAATCCCTTTTTCTATTTGATGGAATTGTATCAATGAAAATTCTAAAATATATCAAGTCAAACTCCAAGTGAAAGTGCTATTATATCTGAATCATTTTTTTTCTAGTTATCAGTAATTTGACTGCCACTCAAAACCATGTATACTTTATTTTATTATATTTTAAAAAAGAAACCCTCCAGGCCACGGGAGGGATCACATTACCCTGTTGTCTTTCAAGTCAGATGAACTGTACTGTGGGGCCCATAAGCATTGACACCTTCATTTCAATTCTATTAGAATTTGCAAGCGGTGTACTGGTGGTATATTCATTTTAATTCTTCACTTGTTCTTGATTTTTGCCTCAAGGTTAAAACCCTTCATTAAACAAAAAATAAAATAAAGAACAATGATTTTCACTAAATTAATTTTCTAAGGCATGAGTTTTGACCATCTGTTTGGAAATTTGTGTTTTTGCCATCTAGAGAAGAGCAGAATAACATGATTCCTCCACAAAATATAAGAACCTGACCCCACTCCGCCCCTCTACTGACACCATGCTGTCAGTCTCCTTATTCGCTGACAGCATGCTGTCTTATTTTCAAAGTATAATTTACTTTAATAATGAAAATGAATAAAACATATGCAACTGTAGCGCCTCAATGTCCTGCTAAGCCACTTTTACCCTAGCGGCTGGGGATGTACAGAAAAAGTTGAGAACATAAAGCTTAGCCCATGAACAAAGCAGTTCATCAAATAAATAACATGTCAGCCCTTACGGTGTCCTGACTACCTGTACGGAATGTTAACATTGCAGTGTGGTTCATTGGAATACCTGAACCTGAACAGAGCTTGCAAAGACATGCAACAGTAGTCACTAAAAAAGCCAGACGGCTGTATTGCAACTGTGGTGTTCCCCAGCTTCAGAAAGGTTATCTTTTTAAAGGGTATGGAGCTTTTAAAATGCCGCTTTGTTTGTTTGTTTGTTTTTTGAACTGGTGTCGTCCAGGCTGTGTGAGTCATCCTGGATCACAAATTGCATCCACCTTCACAAATTGCTTTACAGAGGTAGGCTGTGAACTGTGCATTATATGCAGTCACTTACAATAGGACATTGATTTAACATCTCATCCGTGTATGCTTTTCATAATCAAACCAATCTTTTGGTAACACTTTACAGTGTGTCTCTAATTATCATGTATTTGCTAAGTAGTTACTTAGTAAATACATGTGAACTTACACATAATTGCAATGCTATTATGCATAGTTACAATGTACTTCATTTTTTTCTGTATCTTGTACTTGATTTTACTCTTAAAAGTAACTGTATTCTCGTTTTTTTGTAATTGCTCTTATGTGAAATCATTCTTATCCATTTATTGTACTTACTACAGTACTTGCTCTTAATGGAATTTACTCTTGTAACCACATTTTTTTAAGTTTAACTACTAGTTTAAATATTTACTGTATTTTTTTTCTCTCATTTGAATTCTCTTACTACTGATTTTATTGTATTTTATAACTGCCATTATCTGTAATATGATACTTTGTAATATGATACTTTGTAACAACTGTAAGTCACCCTGGATAAGGGCATCTGCTAATAAATAAATAAATAACTCTAAGCCGAGCCCTAACCCTAACCCTAACCTTTTTCTGATACAATTCTGTACTTACATATGGTATATTGTGCAAAGTAAAATGAGACTCCATTTTTTATAAATGTTGCACAAAATAAAATCAAAAATAAAGCCAAACTCTGGACCGCATTGAATTTGGAGTATCAAGGACAAGTTTTTTTATTCAGTTTCAGGGTTTATAGCAAATGTAAGGAAACTGGAAGCATTGAAATCTGAAGGTTTATAAAATGACAACAACAAGGAGTCATTATTGCATGGCTAATGGCAACAAAATGTCCCTAGCTTATTTTTTGCTTTCCATTCTATATCCTCAGAAGGAACATGGTTTGAATAAGCCAGTGTGCTGTGTCAGACTGGTACCATTTCTGGCAAGGCAACAAATCAATATTTTATATACAGACAGCAGCAACAGCAAACCATATAAAAACTTGTATAACTCTTACATGTTTTTCAGATGAAAAGAAGAGTCCAGGTTTATAATGTGCAGCCCTGTGGAAATAACTTGAGATTGGTTAGTTCATGCTGACAGTAGCCCTTATAAAACTGTCCCACATTAAAAACATAGCAAAGTGTAATAAAGCATAGTGAATGCATGGTAAATCACAGGCAAGCACTGTAAAGCATAGAGAGATATGGTAAAGCATATTTTAAAACATGGCAAACCATAGGAAACTATGGTAAATCCATAGGATAACAATGGGATTAGCATGGAAAAACTGCAAAGTTTCTGTGCAAATTTATCGTGGTAAGCTTTTACAAGGGAGGTACCCAACAGAGTATTTAGAATAGGTTTACAAAGCCAGTCATTCATAGCTAAATGCTGTGAGAATGTGTCTTGTTGACCCCCTGGACTCAGCTGCATTGCATTTCAATGCCAAGCTCTTTACAACATGTTTTCCAGCCCCCGTGTGCATCAGCCTCATGCGCTGCACTCTCTCCTGTTCACCGAGCTGAGATCCTCCAATGGATATGTCAGGACGTGCCACTGGGCTGAAGCCACACAACCTATTTTACAAAGGCCTTCAACAGTCATCATTCTGCAGATGAACAACAAAAAAAGTCAGATTAATATCCTCATACTGCATGACATCGTGAACTTCATACAATCTTCAATTTTCATTTTCTGCAAAGAAAAAGTAAGAACTAGATCACTTTATATTTAATAAGAACTACTGGTATTAAAATGACTGCAGAGTTTTAATAATTTAGAATTGGAAATGTGCATTTCCTACTATTTTAGCTAAATGTGGTGGTCTCATGAATAAGCAAATACTGTATTAATTAAGCATAAAAAAGAAGCAAAATGGAAAGGTGATACAGTATGGGAGCAGGCAAAAATAAAATAATGACAAGAAAATAGATAATCTAACCAGATATGTGATATGCCTACAGAGACATAATGAACAGCTGCTATACCGATATGCCCTATGGTGGTCCAAAATAAAAGATACAATATTGCATTTCTATCAGAAACTGCACTCTTTCAAGATTATTTTCCTAATTTTAGTTTACTTGTGTCTTGGGTTTCAAAGGCACAATGGTAAAATCCTGTGTTTTATCCATTGAAGTCTGAAAAATGTAACCTATACTGTTTACACAGAAGCAGAATCGTAAAATCTCCATCACTACAAACTACAGTAAATCTCCATTTTAAACATACATACATTTCTAACTGGATCACTTTATTATATATATATATATATATATATATATATATATATATATATATATATATATATATATATATATATATATATTGTAATAAAACTTGCACCACTCAGGTTCGTTGCCCCTTTAAAAATACCAACCCAGGACACAGAAATGGATTTTCAAAGTGCTCTTGCGCTATTTTTAATAATCACAAAAACAAAATAAACAAAACAAACACCTAGCTCTTTTCTTGAGCACTAACTAAACACAAAACAGGAACCTAAACTCTCTTGCAGGACAGTGAAACCATTTACCTGCCAATTAAACAAAATAGTCAAACAAAACAAAACCACACAGGTTTCACACTGATCCAAAAGGTTTACACTACCTTTCCTTTCCATACACTTTTACACACAATCAAGCGGGCTCTCCGCACAGCCGCCTTGAGCCAACTGACTGCACTCTTTAAATACCCTGCACCTGGTTCTAATTTAACAATAACTACCAGGTGCAGGGGATAATTAGTAATAAAACAATTAACAAAACTTATTAAACAATAAAGCAAAACAATAAACTACTAACAACAATGTGCCTGCGCACATGTTTTACGCAGGGAGGATTTTACCCCCTCCCTGCTGTGTTACTATATATATATATATATATATATATATATATATATATATATATATATATATATATATATATATATATATATATATATATATATATATATATATATATATATATATATATATATATATATATATATATATATATATATATATATATATATATATATATATATATATATAAATAACATGGATGAAGGCTATATTTGCATCCTGGGCCATTTAAAAAGAGTGCTAATACCACAGTAGTGACGTCAAAAAGTGATAATTCCTCTAGAGGAAACTATGAAACTTTGAACCATTCGACTCCTCGAGACCATCACTTTCAATTCAAACCCAAAATGTCTCGTTTTTTCAATCACTCGACAACACCCATATTACATAAATGTTCATTAATGATCAACAAAATGAGAATACGTTAAAAAAAACGTAAAAGCTGGTACATTCGTATCGCAGAGAAACAAAACGGATAAAAACAAACATCTGTATAGCACTGAAAAACACTTAAAGAAAAAGAAAAAAAACCCAACTGTACTGCTGAACCTCGTCTTCTTTAATATTAGCATCACAAGGGGATCCATGTATGAAAGAAAATAATATATGGGCTTCTTCAGTGAGTTACAGGAAAACAATTTCATCTCATGTTTCTGTGACAGTTTATAAATTACTCGACCTTCGGTCTCGTAATTTATGACGTCACAGAAACCCTAAATGAAATTATTTGCCTGTAACTCACTGAAGCCCATCTATTATTCTTTATACTGTATATATATATATATATATATATATATATATATATATATATATATATATATATATATATATATATATATATATATATATTCTGTTCTTTATTGCAATTAATTCAGTTATTTGTTACATAGGCTTGTATACTCTTGCGTCAGAATTGGATTTAATTTAAAAATACCAATATATTTGAATTAGTATTATTCTGTGATCACACACTGTGTTCATTACAGTACATTCTGCAGGAACATATCTGTGACACAACTTATATATATATATATACAAATAAAATATATTGAGTGTGTAACTTGACATGTCTGGAATTAGGAAGCCAGTTTATCATGATCAAGTATATAGTGATAGTTATATAGTTATCAAGTATACAGTATATAATCACATCTTTGAAAGGAGGCACATTATATCTCTTGCTGTGGTGGTCACGGGACTCACATGTTTTCGATGCTTTTTCCTGTGTTTTTAAAGAAACAGTGTAGCCTAGTGGTTAAAGTTTGTTACTCTGAGCAATTTCATGTCTTAGAATTCCAACAGAGTTACTGTCTTCCTCATTCCATTCAAATCATGTAACAATGTGACCTTGTCCTTGTCAGCCCCACCTACTGTACTCAACAAATACATTAATAGTGAGAGCAGGTGTCACATGATTTGAATGCAATGAGGAAGACTTTGCCAGCACTTAGGATTCTGCAGACATGCTCAAAGCCAGGTAAAGGCAGATTTAGAGAAAACAATTTTAATAACAATGTGGGAGTATGGCGTGGGGCGTCACAGCCTGGGTGGTAATGCAGGGAGAGAGACTCAGACACTGAAAGCTGCAAGGTTAACCCAGATGCTAATGCAGGGAGAGAGACTCAGACACTGAAAGCTGCAAGGTTAACCCAGATGCTAATGCAGGGAGAGAGACTCAGACACTGAAAGCTGCAAGGTAACCCGGATGCTAATGCAGGGAGAGAGACTCAGACACTGAAAGCTGCAAGGTTAATGTGCTAATGCACAGTTTACTAATAAAATAAACACAGACAAAACACTTACCAAAACACACTTGACAAAACAAACGGCTCATGGGCCAAAATAAAAGGGTTTTACAAAACTCACAAACACAGAACAGAACAGCACAACATGGTAACACACAAAACGGACCTCCACCTCTATCACCAACATTAAATCTACTCATTCCAGATATGTGCCATATGTGACATTTTTATATTTGTCCCAGGAGATGGACCCATCATTGTTCATTCCACTGCCGATCCACGTTATTATAGATGTCTGCCTTTTTAATCCAGGCCTTCAGCTCATCTTTGGTCACATATCCATCCTTATCTTTGTCGATCTGATGTACAATCATTCCTGTGAATACCTATTTTATACACTTGTGGCTAGAGCCTAATTAATCATTTAATCATTTATTCAATGTTCTGCTCCAGCCACATTCCCACGTGTTTTGACAGGGAGAAATTTAACCCCCTCTCTGCCAACCCAATATTCCCCACACAAACACACACTCAATTCTGCAGGGCTTTCGTCTAGCCACAGGGAGCAACAAAACCCATACCCACTGATTGCAAGTACCATACAATATCAAGAGGGATGTAATAAAAGCAATACAACTACACTTGAAGATATTTACTCTTCACGTTGTGCCAGCATTTTGATGTACAGCTATGGCCAAAAGTTGTGCATCACCTAGAATTTTTATGATTAAAACATAATTAAAAAAACAAAACTCTTTTACTTAACGTCATGTAATCAAAGAAACTACCAAACGATATCACAAAGGTCCACCTGAAGCCATAATAGTAGTACAGTATTTTATGTTAGAATGCGATATGTCACATTTATCAATTTATGGAAAACTACAAAGCAATGTGTAATTCAATATGTTAACATAACATTATTTAACGGGTTTCATTCGGCTTTATGAAGCAAAATCAGTTAATTCTATAGCAAAACATTTGGCCATAGCTGTATATTATGCATGAGATTTGAGTAATAAAAAATGTGTTTAGTGAAGATGTTAATTCAGTACATGTCTCGCTACACACAGCTCATTGAGCTCATCCATTAATTCAGGAGTGTTCACAGACATTACCTCACAGTGGATCCCCTATCCATTCCTTAACAGTCAATGTAAATTGCAGCTTATTTTAATAAATGCCTCTTGACAGAAAAGATAACAGTTTGATCAATTTCGCTGTCAGATTAAACTATTTAAACAGCAGGAAATGGTGTATATTTGCTATCAGCTGCATGGGAAATATATAACTATGCAGCCTTGACAGACTTGTGAATATGTTACGTGACAATATGCTGCATGTAAATTTAGTACTGGACTTTTGATTAAGAATTCCCACTGCTAATACTATACTTTGAGATCTTCTGCGAGGTGAGTTATCTCATTGCATTTATTTAGAATCTATTCTCCATAAACAGCCCAATAGTATAAAACATGGCATATCTTTCAACCAAGACTTAATACTGAAGCATTTGAAGGGGATGTGACTCATCAAATCCAAACTTAATGGATGAGCTGAGTTTTTAATGTACAGTCTCTTTAATAGTACCCTTACTCCCATGTGTCCTCAAGTATCTTTTCTTTAACACTACGAATATTAGTGTCAAGTTTACTATAAAGGCAGAGAAACTGGAACTTTAATGACGTTGGCTGTAATTCAGCTTCTATGCATCATCAGCTTCCACTCATTGGCTTTCATTGGACAGTAGATGGTGATCAATGCATATTATTTTTTTTTAACATGGTAAATCTAATGTGGGTGTTTCAGTAAGCAGTGCAGTTGCCAGTGGAGTCTTAGATCACTGTTTTTGATGGATAACCTCAACACAGTCCACCAACTCAGGTTACACTTTTTCTATCATAACAAATACATTAAAGTAGCAATTAACCCATTAAGTGTCATTGTCCTCATTTGAGGAAAGGCTTACTTTGTAATGTTTTGAAGCATTTTTAACTGGCATCTACCTGTTATTTAAATTGTATATTTAACTTTATTGGCAAATGATAACTTACTCTAATGTAATCCTTGCAGTTCCTTAATATAAAGGAATATATGCTGTAAATGTGTCATTTTATACTTCTGAAAGATTGAAAACTTTTAGAATGATAGCATACTGATGGAGAATGGATCAGATTACATCAATACAGCTTGTGTTCTGACTTTTTCAAAGAAAACATTATTTTCTACTTAATGCGTTAATGATTAGACAGTTAGGTCCTGAGTCTTGTCTCTGTGAGGCGTGCAATTGATAACGGAGGTCAACCAGGACTGGGTGATGGAGGACCACTGACCGCCAGGAAAGAGAGATGCAGTAGCAAACCTGAACACCAGATGCATACTATTATTCCAATAAGCTGTCTTATCTGTGTCTATGCTGTATAAGCCTCTTTTAAACAAAGGTAATAGTGTACATTCTCATCGACAATCTCCCCTATAGCACAGCATATTTTTGGCTAGCCAACACACAGCAAGCTATTGGATGCAGATTTATATGCAAGACACTTTCTGCCTGTCCTCTCACAGTAACTATTGTGGAGATGTTATTGTGTCAATAAGAAAGCTGTCAAGTGTTACTCTCAATCATCTATTCTTACAGGACATATGTTCCCTGCAGCACATAATACCTTCATATAATTTCCTTCTCAATACAAGCCCTCCTGTACCATTTGCTTTGCTGTCTGACCTTCATTACCCTACAAACTTTGTACAACAAATATAGAATTCTAGGATAGTTCCCAAGAGAATTGATTCTCAATGATTTACTGCCTCTGAAGAACTATGGATGAAAATATTACAAGCAATGATCTCCCCTTAATGGTGGTTTGATGTAATATGCACTGCTGAATGAAACAAAAGCCTTTTTCTTGTTCTCAGTCCCTTTGTGTCTGTGACTTTCAGAGTTTTTTTTTCCCTATCGAGGCAGAGCAGAGTTCTTTAAAGCGTGCATTGCCTGCCTTGTGACGTGAATGTTGCTCAGGAAACATGCTGCTTTAGGCACCAATTAAACCCGGTCACATATCTTGCAGGGAGCGTCTACCTGTTCATATAGATTTTCCACATCAGCAATGTCAAACAGATTTAATTAGCAGCATGAACTTGGTATTTCTGTTGTAGAGATTGATGGCATTACACTGTCAGCATTTTTAATTCAATTAAAGCTGGTGTAATGTGTATAATTTATTTTGCATTTAGCAACATTAAGCAAATTTTATGCCCCCTGGCTGGACTTCCCAGCTAAAAGCCCTGACTACGAATCCATAGGGAATGCATTGGCCATGCTTTGGAAAAGAATCAACAGTCAGGGTTAACAGACTAATTGGCCCAGATCTAGGTCAGGCTCTGCCCCCTTGGACTACATTGATATCAGAGGCACTGTAAGTTCCATTGAACCACAGTGAGATTAGTCCTGTCAGCCCTTTGTTCTATAGCAGATTAGATTAGTGTCTCTAATTAGTGTGTATTTACATAGTAGTTACTTAGTAAATGCATGTGTAGTTACACATAATTACATAGAGAATAAAGTACAAGCTATTGTACATAATCAGATAGTAAAAAGCCACCAAGGAGTTCCGTGCTGTAGCTTGTATTTTCCCGTACAGTAGCTTGTATTTTATTTTGTATAATACCAGCTCAAAAAGAAAAAAAGGAACACACACAGATAAAATTAAACAAATCTTTTCTTTACTAAAAATCACAAACTACTTTTTTTTGGTTTATAATAATTAGGCACTATCGGTTAGTATCTTGGCTTTTGCCTAACATCAGATTCATAAAATTTCACACTGACTTTTGAGTTGTTAAAAATGCAATTATGCCCAAAAATACTGTGGAGGCTGTAACTTAGAGTTTTGTGTGAATGGCCTCTGGGTGGCGCTACAACAGAGACTGTGTCGTTATCGTTATTTTCTTTCTCACTATCTTCTATCGTCGTTGTTTTGTTTACCGTCATGGTCTGCAGATTGCAGGAAGTACTGCCTTTCAGCCCTGACACAATGGTAAATCGAGAGGACATTTATTTTATTTATTTTTTTTAACAAATAAGCTTTTTATTTGAAAATTGTCTACATGAACTTTCAAAGCACTTTGAAACTGTCAGATAATTTGTAAATGTTTTAAAAACATGTTCATTCCATTTACGTCAGATCGCGCCTGTAATCAGAAATATCAACGCGATCTGTCCTCATAAGGACAGGAGGCTGTGTGGTCCAGTGGTTAAAGAAAAGGGCTTGTAACCAGGAGGTCCCGGTTCCAATCCCACCTCAGCCACAGACTCATTGTGTGACCCTGAGCAAGTCACTTAACCTCCTTGTGCTCCGTCTTTCGGGTGAGACGTAGTTGTAAGTGACTCTGCAGCTGATGCATAGTTCACACACCCTAGTCTCTGTAAGTCGCCTTGGATAAAGGTGTCTGCTAAATAAACAAATACTACTAATAATAAGATTACAGGATAGTAATGTCATCAATAGTAGCCTGTAATCATAGAATTAAGAATAAGGTTTTATAGGGAAATATCAGCTACACTGGTGTTACAATGTTATTATGCATATTTACAATGTACTTAATGTGTACATCTTTTTACACGATATATGTAAGGACACAATTGTATCAGAAAGGGGTTAGGGTTACCATTAGGATTAGGGGGGTAGGGATAGAGATAGTGTTAGGGTTAGGGTTATATTGTGCAAAAATATTTTCACATTAAGTACATTATAATTATGCATAATACCATTGTAACTATGTGTAAGTATACATGTATTTACTATGTAACTACTGTGTAAATACACAGTAATCCGAGACTCTTAATGTAAAGTGTTACCACCAGTTCAGCAAGCACTCCTGCAAGAATGTCTTGAAATTCAGTACACTTATCAACAGCATTTCCAATGATCCAACACCTCCAGATGCTAAACCCAATGTATACACACAAACACATGCAGGCATAGAAGCAGTGCCGCACCCTCCAACAACATAGGAGCTTGTTGGAAGGTTGTGTAAACTGGCTTTCTGGCAAGAGCGATGTGCTGCTTTGATATTGAGAGAATACTGGGGAGTTCAGTAACTACTGTGACAGTAAGACTTCAATAGCACTGTTTTTTTTAGCAGCACATTGGGTAACCATGGAGACCGTTGCGATGGTGCTGTTTACTCTGTTTACTCCTTTTAACCTGTTGTGATTCTTCAGTGTTGCACAATACAGGCAGTTCCAGATTTGGTAAAGCAGGGTCAAAACCATGGGCACCTATGCTAAAGAACAGTAAATCCATAAAATGCATATAAGCATTTCTGTGCAAGTATTTATTCCTGTATTTTTTTTCCAGAGAGATCTGTTTCTCCAGCCATTTTTGTGAGCAAACTCGGTAAGCTTGCTGACTTCCCCAACAACAACTGTAGAATAGTATGGCTGACATTGTAACGTGGTGTTTATGACTTTCACTGTATTTGTTTTCCTAGTTCAGTTTTCTGTGTGATTGGAACAGTATTGTACATTTTTAGAAGCCAGTTTGGGTTGCATATCTGCTGTGTGTGATACATTGCTTTAGAGGATTCTTACCAGAGCCTTATCCCTTCAGCCAAGACAAGGGCACACATTTTTATGTGCAAACAATTCTGGCTCTTTTGTACAGAGGTTGAGATGTTTGCTTGATTGTTCTTGGTAACAGCAATATCCTGTGTAATAGAATGGGCCATTTATCAAGCTGCACTCTTTGTAAAACTCTTATTTTAAAAGCTGCTGGACGTGAATCAAAACGTTTACTGCTAATGCAATCTGGTAGTTAAGAATGGTAATGGGAATTTGTAATTGTTGTTTCCAATAAATGTTTTAGTGACCCTTCTCAAAGTCAAACAGCATTAAAGTACATGGTTTTCCTATATGAAAAAATGCACACATTATTGTAAAGGTGCATTTTATATTTTAATGGTAATTTATTTGAAGCTGTTGGAGAAGAGTATTTTTGAATGCTCCCTGCAGAGACTTCAATGCTGTGCTTCCTGCTATCTTCCAAACGTTGTATGAAGGAATTAAGTCACCATTAAAAACATGTCAGTCTTAAGAAAAATTGGTACTCAAATGCAAGCCAAACCATCTAGCATCTGGGAGTTCTTTTAAATAAAATAAATGGCAAACATTTATAATATTCACAATAAGTTCAGAATTGTTTTTCCTTCAAGGACTCAAACTCCCAGAAGCACGTGTGCCGGATCCATTCCTTCTCTGGGATATACAGTGTGGGAAAGAGTGCAAGATACTTCGGCCAGTTTTATTGTTTATAGAGCTATGAAATAATACCAATTACACATTGAACATAATGTGTGAATCTTTCAAATAAGAAAATGTAAGCTCTACCAAGTGATGGTAACACATATTAGATAAGATTTACTGCAATTATTGTTTGCTATATGTAAATTAAGGAACTGAAGATGATGCCCTGCTCATCTGAATAAAACCATTTAGGGTTCAAATGACTGGTGTGCACATGCAGAAATTCAAAGCCTGAGCCGAACAAATCCAAGACAAGCCAGGCCTGATACCTACTCAAATGATCCAAACCTGACCTGAACTCTATCCTAATTCCAAACAATGCAGTTTTCTCTAGCTAGGGCAGTGTCCACTGCTTATTTCTACTCCCCAGCTGCTACCAACTGCCCAATTAAGATCTGCCTTTAATTAATAACCACTTTATGGCATACCATGCGTGGATGAGTTCCCACTGGTTCTGAAACCTTTACCACTTATGGTATTTTGATTTATTTCTTTTTTTTAAATTACATTTTTAATTCTAAAGACTTTTAAAGACAAAAAAATATATAAGAAGCTCACCACAGAGATGTTGGTTTTGTCAGTCCCTTTCTTTTAATGATGTAATGATGGCAGTGTTTAGACCGTTTAGTTCAATTGAATAGACCCTATGATCTGTATCTGCAGGTGCACATGAGCCTGGCTGTTTTGTGCAGTGGTTAAGAGCTTGTCTGAAGAGTGCAATGTGCTGAGTATGCTCACTGTGCATTGGGTTGCCACGTCTTGCCCATCGCCCTGTCTGTGTTAGGAACCAAGGCACATTCCATAGCAACTCGTCAGCAACGTGTTCCATCAATATATTCTAGACTGATTCAAAGAACAGCTGTCCACCTATTTGCCTGAATACATTCATGGATGAGTTACAACAATACATTTACTGTAGCGCTATGTGGCAGGGCCAGCGCTGTCTCTGTGTGGACATTGCCCGTAATCTTTCTCTGTCTTTCTCTAACTCCCCATCTGTAGAGTAGCAATAAGCCCCCGGACCCTGCAGGGTCAAATGACGTAAGACTACCATCTAGTGGTGAAAACTCTCAACATGCTGCACTATAAAGACCAATGCGTTTTTTAATAGGCATTATTCAATTCAATATTAACTACATGCATTACATTAATAGAACCAAGGAACCAGAAAAGTGCTTGGGAAGGTTTATATATATTCACCCACACACCTCAGTGTAATAGGTTAATATAGCCTAATATTCCACTCAAATCACAGTTAGAGAACACCTAAGAAACCTGGACAGGTGGAAATGAAAGAATGTAATGCAGTATACAGAGCTCAAGAGTAGAAAGGAAGGAGACACAAATAAAGGCAGGGTTTCCCAACACAAGCTCCAGCCTAAAAGTCTACTTGTCTAAAAAAAAAATTAAAAAAACACATTCATTTCTATTTTATTTTGGTTTCTTTCTTTAAATATCCAGTTTACTTTAGCCTGTTGGTACAGGGTTGTTTTCTGTTCAGATAGTTACTGTAACAATATAACAATTACACACTTTTTCCAGTGAAGCCTGTACCCTTTCTAAACCCATACAAGAGAAACTGCAGTGATAACTGCACTTGCAGATATATGCCACATGGTGGCAGCAGTACATTACAGGCTCTGCACAGGACTTTTTCTTTCTTTTTTTTTTTTTTTACAGTTTGACTGTAGGATAAAATTAGCCATTAGCTGTTGTTTTGGGGCTGGTGGTGGGCTTTAACCTTCAAACAATCTTGTTAGCAGTCTATAAGGCTGAGGTTAAGGAGCAGAAGATGATGCCCTGGTACTGTCATTTAAAATGACCTCCGTTATCAAACGATTTGCAATGGCACTGTAAGAAGAGGCCACACTTGCACAAGGGCAGTTACTGTGGTGTGAGTCATTGCTAGAACAGTACCACCACTGTCAGAGTTTCATATTTGACATTAAATGCCAATAGAGTCACAATGGGACAGTACGAACCGATTCACACTGCTTACCCAGTGCTTCTGTGTTATGTTACAAACCCACTTTTCTTGCCATTAACCCTTGTTAAAGTTTACCATGGTACATTTGCACAGTAAGTTAGCAGTTTTCCTATAGTTATACTATGCATTATTTATTTATTATGTTGATTAATACAGTTTTCCAAGATAACCATCAGTTATAAGTATCTAAATCAATGTCGCAATGCACCTCAGACATTCTCATAGCCCCCACACATTGCTAATCCTTAGAATAGTAATTACTGCTACACACGTAAGGGGTGCATGTAATGATCATATTAAATTTCCATACTCGTTCAACAGATCGTAGTTGATGAAGTCTGCTTAATTGGGATTTTATCACTGAATACATTAAAAAAAATTAAGTTAACAGCTGCAAAATAAACCAACAATGATTACCAAATGTCCAGACCCCCATTTGTCACTATTGAACAGTATCTGTAATACAGTCTGTGGACGTTGCAGCATGGATTGTGTAATAACATGCATCATGCTTATTTAGACAGGCACAGTATTGTAAAACATATTGTAGAGTTTTAGAGAGGTGGTGGGTGGGTGTTACAGGGAAGAGACACATTGAGTATCAGTGTAAGATGTATCTACCAGAGCAGGACACTACGCAAGTCTTTTTTCAATGCACTTGAAGGGAGATCCTCATTTTCCCAAAACGTGAACCTCCAAACCAGTATATTGTGATGGACGGTGGCTGCATGACATGCAGCATTAAACTAAAGTTCAGTGCCCTGGATGAACAGCAGGGCCAAGATCTGGTGTACAAACAAATAACAGAGTGGGGTGGCTCAAGAGGCCTGGAGGCTAGGTGTAATGATGCTGTATTTGCAGAAATGAACTCTATTGCCATATTCAGTGATTTCCATGCTTATCGAATCCCACTAGTATAGTTTTGCTAATTTTAAAGTTATTTTTCCTACTTTTTATCCAACAACTTCGGTTTAGCATTATAAGGCCATTCGGCCCAGTTCCTAGAACTGTAGATGATTCATCCTAATACTGAAGTCTTAAAGGATTTCGTATAGTTCTGATTGGCACACAGCTCTGTGCTCCTGGCACCACTGTCTTGTGCTCACACCCAGGAGACTGTGTTTTTCCTTTGTGATATGCCTGTAATATGTCTGTATTGAAAACATTTTAAGGTTGTGATCCATTGTTGGATTGTTTCCATAGCTATAAATGAAGATACAGTATGCATAATTTAAAATTGTCCAGGTAACCAAAATATGCCAATTAATATAATAGCCCTTGCTGTGATAAATACATGCTCCACCAGAAAGAATGAAGAAGAGAAAAAAAATACTTTATAATGCAAATAGATAGAGAAAAAAACATAATTATCATAAAAACATATTATAAACCACAGGGGATGTAAACAAGTGGAATAATGAGGACTCTTTTAATTGTTCTATTTTTACAAACTACATTTCATTTTTTGAATTTTATAATTAAAACCACATTTTTAAATCTCTTTTTCATTTCTGTTTTCTCAAATTCTGTATTAGACTATTTTTAATGTAATGGTTTATTGTTCTTTTGTGTGTGTGTGTTTGTGTGTGTGCGTGCGTGTGCGTGTGTGCGTGCCTGCATGGTGTGCGTGCGTGTGTGTGTGTGTGTGTGTGTGTGTGTGTGTGTGTGCGTGCCTGCGTGGGTGTGCGTGCGTGTGTGTGTGTGTGTGTGTGTGTGCGTGCGTGCCTGCATGGGTGTGCGTGCGTGCGTGCGTGCGTGCGTGCGTGCGTGCATGCCTGCGTCGCGTGCGTGCGTGCGCGTGCGTGCGTGCGTGTGCGTGCATGTGTGTGTGTGCGTGTGCGTGCCTGCGTGCGTGTGCGTGCGTGCGTGCGTGTGTGCGTGTGTGCGTGCATGTGTGTGTGTGCGTGTGTGTGCCTGCGTGCGTGCGTGCGTGTGTGCGTGTGTGCGTGCATGTGTGTGTGTGCGTGTGCGTGCCTGCGTGGGTGTGCGTGCGTGCGTGCGTGCGTGTGTGCGTGTGTGCGTGCATGTGTGTGTGTGCGTGTGCGTGCCTGCGTGGGTGTGCGTGCGTGCGTGCGTGCGTGTGTGCGTGCATGTGTGTGTGTGCGTGTGCGTGCCTGCGTGGGTGTGCGTGCGTGCGTGCGTGTGTGCGTGCATGTGTGTGTGTGCGTGTGCGTGCCTGCATGGGTGTGCGTGCGTGCGTGCATGCATGCGTGTGAAGTGTTTTGGGGTCCTTGTGATGAAAGGTGCTATAGAAATGTGAATTGTTGTTGTTGTTGTTGTTGTTGTTGTTGTAATGTGTATCAGGTAGGAATTGGTGATACTCACAGGTTTTTCAATTCCACTTGGAGTTGGATTCAACTTATTCTCTAGTTACGGCTGGCTTTTGTTAACTATAAAATAAAAATGTCAAAAGATAACACAGACGGCTTGCTAGATTGGGCCAGATAATTTATCAAGATCTTTTCACAAAAATGCAATTTGCCACTTTTATCAAAGGAAAATCAAACTGGTTATGCTATGCAACTACTGTAGAGACCAACAAGTCACAAAATGAACAGTTTTATTGCACCTTCATGATATAAGTTAGACCCTGAAGTGTAGGCTACCAAACTGTCCTGGTGACACTTCAGCTGTTTGATCACTCTAATGCTGAGGCTGCTCTCTGCTCCTCTGTTTTCTATACTGCTTACCTGCTGATCCTTTCCGAGCCCCTTATTACAGGAACATTATTAATTACAACAACGCAGACGCCACGTCTCTTTCTGTTTTCTGTTATTTAGAAGCTCAAGATTGATGAGGCTGTGGAGAGTTTCATTTACGGGATCAGGTACCACTGTTTTTGTTTTTTTTGTGGCTGTGTAAATCAATGTTCTGCTGAAAAGAAAAAAAACACAATAGGAATCAAGAAAATGAGAAAAACTGAATTTGATGCTACGAGACAGGATTTATGTCAAAAGAATGGTCTCATTTCAAAATTACGTTATTACTTAATGATTATCTTTCAACCTTAAAACACAAATGCTGAGCTGCAGACATATTGATAAAGCATTAGTGAGCATATCCCCCCCGGTGTATTTACTGTAACAGTACTGCTTTATGAATACAACTCAACGTCAAACGGTGCCACACTATAATTTAATATCTAACGAGCACTGCAGATTTCTTCTGTGTTTGAAATTCTGGATAATAATAACCCAAATCCCCACTGTTCAGAATTCAGCATCATTTCCAATGCACAATTCCACCTAACTCACCTGTTTCTGCGTAAATAAATCAAATACAATCCAATGAGGATGAGGTTGTGCACTTTGTTTCTCTAATGAGAAAAAACAAAGTTCAGCTGAATAAATCGTTGATCTTGCTGCACATTCACTGTACTTATTTTTACTTAAGACAACAGGTTTTCCTTGCTGTCGTTGGGGTACTTCAAGAGAACCATGTTGTGGTGCATATATGACTCAAGGGCAATCTATTGGACAGCTTTGGTTACCAATTAGTTGGGATGCACTGAATTCAGAAATGTGCTAGCCAACACACAGAATCTGTATCAGAAGTTATGTGAAACATGTTTTTACTCAGCTTCCTAATTTAGGATCATAGCACTTTACACACTCTCTTCAGGTTGACCCTAACCTGTCCTGCCCATTTCCCAATCATGCACACCCATACAGTTAAGCTCTGTGAATACATATTCTCACATGGTGAATGTACTGCACCTCTGCAGCAAGAGAATGTTAGCATGTTATTCAGAAAACATAGCATTGGAAAGTTGTGAGTAGGTTTGCTTTTCACAAGGAAAAACACAGAAATTGCCATTTTCTAACCTGTGTATGGTCTTGCATTTTTTCAGTTTTAATGTAAAACAGAGGCATCCATGACAGCACTGGTTCTAACATGGCAGTTGCTATCTTAAACAATGTGACGGATGAACACGATAAGCAAGCATGTATATGTGACAAGCTGACAAAACCATCGGCTTTCTTTTCGTTGGCGTGAAGCTTTTCATGGTGTGTCTGCATACTTCAAACCTGTCAAAGACTGCAACAAATCCAGTATTATGAATATATCAAAATGTGGATCGATATATTATTTCTTATGTTCCTCAGGATTTAAGAGGAATAATACATCTATCTATTGTAACCACAGCATAGATCTGTAGATTTTGATCTTTTATTTAAAAAAAAAAGCTTGGATGACATTTTCTCACAGTTAATGCCATTCAGTTGGAGTAGTAAAAAGACAGCAGTCTATTATTACCTCCTAAAAGAAGAAACAGCTTCCTCCGTCATACAGTAAAGGGAGCCCAAAAGATGAGGCTTAGGCAATTTCATTTCACAAGTTTAATTGGTGCAGGCCTTTGATAGTATCGAATCAGCATGACTGAAGGGGCTAAACTCAGTCTCATCCATTTCAAAGTATTACTTAGGACTCATTGGACTGCTTATGGCTTTAGACGGATAGAGATGCAGAAAATCATGTGGGAGGTGCAAGGCCCATCTGTAACAGCTTCAAGCACATGCTATGGAAATGCCACTGGCAGCAATACACCCTTGTGGATAGCAGTTTCACAATGCAGGCTAACTGACTGGTTTCACTTTTTGTTTTGAGCATTGCCCTTACACTGTGTACGATGCATATATTGCTGAATCTACAGAAATGAATTGAAAATCAAAATTAGGATCTGACCCACAATCACTGAAGACCAACAGAAAAAAATTCAAGAAATGGGACCAATTATTTTGGCCACAAGTTGTCCTCACGAAACAGACCACAATTAAAAAAATGTTCATGAATACTCTTAAAACAAAGAGTGATGTGTGTGTCAATGTAAGCTGAAATTTAGGGCTGTCTCATAGGGAATTTTGTTTTGCTTCAAGAGAGTTTTATTGTCATTTAATAATATTATATTAGTCTCTGGATAAAAGTAAATTACCCATAGCTATCTATCTATCTATCTATCTATCTATCTATCTATCTATCTATCTATCTATCTATCTATCCATCCATCCATCCATCCATCCATCCATCCATCCATCTATCTATCTATCTATCTATCTATCTACTATTTCTGTCTGTTGGTGCATGCTGGGAGTGTGAGGGGTGTGTGCTGCTGCTGCAGGAGGGGTTGTGGAGAGAGTAGATGAGTGATTGCCTTTGTGCTATGTGTTTTTTTGTTTGTTTTTGGGATATAAGTGTTATTTAGGTTCATTTATTTGGGTGTTTTCAAAAATTTAGCTGACTTTGTCAGCTTGAATAGGCCAGTATGGCCAGTTCCGCGGGGAGGGAAGCTCCCACAAACTTTTCTTTTGAAAAGTTAAGCCGCCGTCATGGAGTAAAAATCATAACGGAGGGGTTTGTGTCATTGGAGCAATGTGTTTTGGCATTAGGTGAAGTTGTCGGATGCGAGAATATCAAATCTGCATCTCGAATGAATGGTTCAATTGTTGCTTTTCTGAATGAAATCAATCTTGTTACTAAAGCTGTTGAGAAGGGAATTGTGGTAAATGAGACATTTATTATCGTGTTACCTCTGGTTTTACCATCCAGAAAAGTAATCCTTTCAAATGTTCCTCCTTTTCTAAAGAACGACGTGTTAGAGAATGCACTCTCTAGACACGGGAAAATTGTTTCGAGTCCGAAGAGAATACCCCTGGGGTGTAAATCTCTGAAGCTGAAACACATTGTTTCTTTCCGCAGGCAAGTTAACATGATTCTAAATGACATGAGTCAGGAGTTAAACGTAGCCCTCAAATTTAAAATAGAGGAGAATAGTTATATTATCTTTGCGACTACAGATGTCATGAAGTGTTTTGGTTGTGGGAAAGAGGGGCATGTTGTTAAAAACTGTCCCAAAAATGAGGCTAGCACGACGGAACAGGACAGGGGGAAAAAGAGTGAGCATAAAGAAACAGAGAGGAGAGAGAAGGGGAAAGAAATTGGGAACGGCTCTAATAATTCTGCAGATGCAGGTAATGAAAGTAGCCGACAGACAGAAACTCAGGGGGATGAGAGACTGGATCAAGAAGCTAGTACTGAGGTGAACGTAGGAGAGCTGGCAGTGACTGGAAAACAGAGCAGAGAGAAGGCAACAACTAGCGCTGAAAAACCGTCAGCTCTTGCTGCAGACAGCGCTGTGGAAGCAACAAATAGCGTTGAAAAACCGTCAGCTCTTGCTGCAGACAGCGCTGTGGAAGCATGTTGCAGTAAAAAAATACAGAATACGTCTGAGTCTGTAGAGGTCAAACAAACAGAGAGTGTGGTTGTGGCAGTAGAGTTAAATCCAACAGCAGGTGAAGAAAGTAAAATAAATTCAGTATTAGAAAAAATGGATGTAGAAACGGTAGGGGAAAAGTTTAAGTTCAAAACTCCGAAAAAGAAAAGACAGAGGAAACGGGAAGATGATGAAACTGCAAAGAAAAGAGTTAATGTTACTGAGGAAAGTGAAGCAGAGTCTGGGAAGAGTAAAACAACAGTGCCGTGGAGTGTTAGAGTTGCCAGCAAAACTCCCGAAGAGAGCTCAGAGATAGACAGTGAAGAGGAGGCAAGTCTGACTGACTGTTCCCAAACATCAGACTTGGCTCTCTCTGGAACTGGCTACAGTGTCAGTAACATAAAAGATTTTTGGAAATCACAAAGGGTAGAAGAGGGGTCAATATTGAGGACCATTTCCCAAATATCTCTTTGTTTTTATTAGCGGCACGTTTTACCTCACAGAAAGTGTCAGGCTCCGACCTCACTGAGCAAGAGCGTTGGCGTTTGAAAAACCTGATCGCTAGAGTCAGTAAACAGTTAAAAAAAAAAACAACCTAGTGATTAAATGGATTGGAATTTCTTTACCTTCTTGTCAGTGTGTCTGGTTCTTCTTTTTCCAGTTTCCTTCCTTCCTTTTCATACTAAAATGAATTCGTTCGCAATTGGGTCTTTAAATATTAATGGGTGCAGAGATGAGCTGAAGAGAGCTGCTTTATTTGAATACCTTGATCAGAAAAAATGTAATGTTGTTTTTTTACAAGAAACACACACTGATTTTAATAACCAAGTTGACTGGGTTGGTGACTGGAAGGGGGACGTGTTTCTTAGTCACGGCTCCAATGTAAGCGCTGGGGTGGCCGTGCTGTTTTCAAAAGGTTTTATTCAGTCTCCCCTGTTGTTACTGAAGTGGTGAAAGGGAGATTGTTAAAAGTTGACATAAAGATAGGGAAAACATGTTTGTTTTATAAACATATATGCCCGAATGATGGACGAGAGCGGGTCCGCTTTTAAGACGTTAGATCAAGTTTTAAATGGCTGCAGTGGCAGAGATAGGGTTGTTTTAGCTGGTGATTTTAATTGCACAGTTAACCACTTGGAGGACCGTAATCATCCTGAGCCACACCTTCAGTCAGCTTCAGAACTTAATTTGATTTTAAAAAAGCATGACTTAATTGATGTGTGGAAACAATTTAACAATTCAATGAGACAGTATACATGGGTCAAATACTGCAATAATAATGTTTCCTTGGCCAGGTTAGATCGCTTTTATATTTTTAAACAGCATTTTAATCTGGTCACCAAGTGTTTCATTTCTCCAACTGGGTTATCCGATCATTCTCTTTTAACTTTAAGTGTAATGGTTCCCTTGCAAAAGCCAGGAAAGTCTTACTGGCATTTTAACACTCAGCTTTTAAAAGATACCCATTTTAAAGAATGCATGAGTTTTCTTTGGGAAAGGTGGAGAGAGCAGAAGACTGCTTTTACTTCCCTGGCTGAGTGGTGGGATGTGGGGAAGGTGCAGATCAGATTGTTCTCTCAGCAGTACACTATTAATGTCACAAAGAGGATGACTGCGGCTCTGGAAGAGCTGGAGAGGGATATGTTAGAGCTTCAGAGAGCTCTACAGTCCAATCCCAATAGTAGGTCGATTCAAGACCTCAAGAGCAAAAAACAGCAGATGGCTGAACTGTTGAATGTCAAAATGCAGGGGGCGCTGGTGAGGTCCCGAATGCAGCATATAGCTGAGATCGATGCACCCACACAGTTTTTTTTTGGATTGGAAAAAAAGAGGGCAGAGCGGAAAGTCATTCACTGTTTAAAAACTTCGACAGGGGAAGAGCTGAGGGAGCCTGGGAGATTCGGCGACACGCCAGAAATTCTATTCGGAACTGTTCACAATGGAGGTTGGGGAACAGGCTGAAGCGACACAGCGTTTCCTGGAGGCTCTGCCAAGGCTCGCTGAAGAGGAAAAGAAAGAACTTGAGTTTCCCCTAACGTTGCAAGAGCTCTCTGATGCCCTCCAGGGGCTAAAAGGGGGAAAAACTCCAGGAATGGATGGGCTGCCTGTTGAATTTTTTTAAACTTTTTGGACATTATTGAAGGATGACCTGTACAAAGTTCTAAATGAATGCACGGAGAAAGGAGTGCTGCCTATGAGCTGCAGGAGGGCAGTGATAACACTATTACCCAAGAAAGGGGATTTGTGTAGTATAAAGAACTGGAGACCTGTGTCCTTGTTATGCACAGATTACAAAATAATGTCCAAAGCCCTGGCCAGGAGACTAAGCACTGTTTTGGGTCTTGTTATACACCCTGACCAAACCTACTGTGTGCCCAACCGATGCATCTTTGACAACATTTTTTTAATTCGAGACATATTGGCTGCCTCTAAGCTCTTTAGTTTCCCTGCTGGGCTTATCTCTCTTGATCAAGAAAAAGCCTTTGACAGAGTCGACCACAGTTATTTATGGAAGGTAGTTGAAGCCTTCGGATTTGGCCTGAGATTTATATCTCAAATACAGTCCCTATACTGTGACATTTTTAGTTTGCTGAAGATCAATGGGGAGCTGAGTGCACCTTTCCCAGTCCGCCGGGGTATAAGACAAGGTTGTCCTCTCTCAGGAATGCTGTATTCTCTTTCTATTGAGCCGCTTATCAATAGACTTAGACAGGTTTTAACAGGACTCACTATCCCATGTAGCCCAGCTCAACCAATTAAGGTCTCCGCTTATGCAGATGATGTTTCTGTTTTTATTCAGAGTCAAGCTGATGTTGACAAATTGTATGAAAGTCAGAAATGTTTTGAAGCAATTTCTTCAGCCAAAATAAACTGGCAAAAAAGTGAAGGGTTGTTAATTGGGGATTGGAAGGGATGTGGGATCCCAGTTCTGCCAGGTGGCTTGCAGTGGAGTCAAGAGGAGATAAAGTATTTGGGAGTATACTTAGGGAATGAGAGGGCAGTCAGGAAGAACTGGGAGAAATGGCGTTGGATTTTGCAAAAGATCTCTTACCGGGGAAGGGTCTTATTTGTAAATAATTTAGCTGCTTCTATGCTCTGGCATAGGCTTATATGTATGGAACCTCCGAAAGATCTTTTAAAAGAAATTCAGAGAGAGTTTTTGAGTTTCTTCTGGGACGGGTTACATCGGTTGAGGCAGTGTGTGTTGTTTTTACCTCTGGAAGAAGGAGGGGAAGGTTTGATGGACTTGTCTAGTAGACTCAGAGCTTTCAGGCTGCAAACAGTTAAAAAACTGCTATATAGCAGCGAGAAACTTCCCTGGACTGATGTAGCTCAGTTTTTACTGCATCAAGCTGGAGGGCTGGGGCTGGACAAACAGCTTTTCCTCCTGGATAGTGCCCGATTCAACTCGCCCAATCTGCCACCGTTTTACCAGAGTTTGCTTAGGGCTTGGCAGAGTCTGAGGGTTCAAAGAGGTGAGGGAACTCTTGACTTCTATTGGCTGCTAGAGGAACCTGTCATTTTTAACCCTGGGTTTAGAATAAAATTAACAGAGTCTCAGTCGTTTACAAAGTCAATGATGAAAGCTGGGGTTATAAAGCTTCGACACGTTGTGGATGTGAATAGAGCAAAATGGAAAAGTCCACAACAGTTGTCTTTAGCTCTGGGTTTACACTCTGCGAGAGTAGGTGGCAGGTTACTTTGTCAGATTCAAACAGCCCTGTCTAGAGAGCAAGATGACATTTTGAAAAATGGGTTCTCAGCAAAGAACCAGGCCTTACTTGAGACCCCTTTCCCCTCCTTATTGATTTCCCCATTGGCCCCCTTGAGTGGGGAAGATGAAGGTCACCTGCTAAAAATGGAAAAGTTGACAGATCTCCCCCTGGCAAATACAGAAAGCAAAAAATTATATGAATTGTGTGTTAAATTGTGTCATGAAAGACAGTTACAAGAATTTCCAGACACACATTGGAGGGAGCGGTTGGAGGTGGGAGAGTAGGCCAGACCGGCTTGGAGGAGCCTGTATAAACCTCCTCTACCCAAGAGATCAGGGGACTTGCAGTGGCGACTCCTGCACACCATCATCGCTGTCAATGCTTACCTGTGCATCATAGACCCAGGAATAACAGATAAATGTCCCTTTTGTATAGAAAGAGAGACTGTTTTTCATGGTTTTGTTTTCTGTAACCGTTTAGCCCCTTTGCTTGTTCTCATAAGGCGCCTGTTTATTGACCTGGGCTTGGATTTTTCTGAGTGTGTTTTTATCTTTGGTGTAGCTTACACAAAAAAGGAAAAATATGTGTGTCAGCTAGCAAATTTCCTGCTAGGACAAGCCAAGCTCTCTATTTTAAAAACTAGAAAAGCTCATATTGCTGGTGTTGGTGAAACCAATGCAGTTACTGTTTTTAGAATGCTGGTTATCAGTAGGATTAAACTGGATTTTAAATATTACAGTATGGTAAATGATTTGGAAATGTTTTCATCGAATTGGTGTATTGCTGGTGCACTATGTGAGACAGATGGTGGGATTTTAATTATTTATTTGTAAATTGCTGTTGTTGGTTATTTATTAATTTAAAAAAAAAAGTAAATATTTGACTATGTATTAATGTATTCGTTTTTATGTGTTTCTTTGTAATGTTAAAGATTTGTGAGTAGTTAATAAAGGTATTTTGAAAAAGTAACATCTATCTATCTATCTATCTATCTATCTATCTATCTATCTATCTATCTATCTATCTATCCATCCATCCATCCATCTATCTATCTATCCATCTATCTATCTATCTATACACACATAAGCAATAACCATCTTCACAATTCACAAATATTTTTTCTTTCTTTGATTTCATATTAAGTTGCCACAGGGTGGCAGTAGAAAGTTCACAAACACAAGACTATTGAACCGATGGCTTTAAAAAGGCGGCCCCTTTTTATAGTTGTGTGCAGCTAACGGTCCATGCTTGTATTATGATAATGTTTGGTTGAGCAGCGTGAAGAAATATGTAATCAGTAAGAAACGTGTATTCTGTAAGATATACAGTAAAAACTCACAGTCACAACAGGCAAGGCATTAATAACATTGTATAAGTAAGAAATTAGGTTTTAGAAAAGTAGGCAACATTTAAAAAACTGTATTTAAAAAAATAGAAATGACACAGAAGAAATGTACAAATGTTTATTATTGGTATAAGATCAATAAGGTCAGTAAGGAGGACCCTAATTAGACGATGTACAGTGTGTTTATTATATAACGTTGTATCGATAGTTTAGATAATTATCCATGACAAAAAAAAAAAAAGAATCCCACATCATCTGCCATGAAGTTATTTGAGTATGAAATCTCTCTCGTTATACTGACATCACTGTGGGCAATTTTCCAGCAGGAGATGTCAGTGTTTGTGATGTGGGTCTGCTGATGTCTGTTCACATTGGTATCACTTGAAGAATAACATCTGGAAAAAAATGAAGCGCCATCAGGTAGAGGGATTTCTAATGAATATCAGGAAATGATCTCTTGAGATGTAACATAAACGAAGATGGGACAGGATAAGATCATACACTACATCTTACACATTACTCCACCACAAAAATAACCTTTTAAGGTCAAATGAGTGAATACAGGATAACAGGGCCAAAAGGAAATGCAAATTTTGAAACGGGGCAAAAAAAAAACATATTATGAAAACATACACGTAAACATACGGTGACAACTCAAACAGCATTAAATTGTATTTGTGAACTCTGCCATTAGGGTTCAAATTAGAGCAGACACAATTAACACATCAAAGTCATCTTAACTAATATCAGCATTTAAACATGAACCAGCCAGCAGATGTTCATTCAGATTTGGAAATTTTATTTCCATCAGCCAGCAAAATCTCTCTCTCTCTCTCTCTCTCTCTCTCTCTCTCTCAATTATATATTATTCAGTAATGTATTTATTTATTTATTTAACTGTATTTTATACAGATTTTATACAGATAATCAAAAATTGGACAGGTATAATCCCCAATTCTAATGCTATCTCACTGCTGTAACCCACTTATCCTTCAGTGGGCCAAAGATAAACAGGCTCCCCCTGTCAGGCAATGGATTACAGCAAGCTGCTGAACCAGGATGCAAGGACCCAGCCTGGGAAACCTCTGATCAAGGTCTGGGGCATCTAACTAGTAAGGGTCGCTGAACTGCCATGTGGTTAACTATCCCCAGCCGATCTTCCTCCACAGCAGTCAAAAGCCAATTAAACGTTCCCTTTGGGCCCCTAGTCAAGATCCGCATCACCAGCATTCGATTCTGCATTCTCCTGATCGTATCACTGACCCTGCACTCCATGTGGTAGCGCCATTCTTAGCCAGTACATTTCTTAAAAAAACACATACCATAGAAATGTCAATTTAAAATAATAGGCATATTTTGGTATATTTTGATATAAGCTGGGAAAATGAAAACCTAAACAAATATACAGTAAGTTGCATTCAGTTAATGACCCTAACTATAAACATTGCATTTCATTGCTGTGTTTCAATGAAAAGATATGAAAAGATGGTACATAGGGAGCATTTTACAGTACATACTGTACAGTACTTAATACGACGAATGGCAAAGCTACGTTCTTGTCATGTTCACCGTGCTGGCAAAAGCCAAATGTTGCCAATCAAAGTTTGTGGATGTTCAGTACAGCTCTAGTTTGTTCTAGAGTGCAATTCAAATTCTAACTTCTAACTTGTTTGTCATTAAATGAGGTACTTGCATGCCCCATTAGCTGAATTTAAATACACACATCAGTTGGCAATTTATTGTACTGCTAATTCCATAATTGTACATTCCCAGATAACTAATCCAATTAAAGACATATTCTTGCCTGAAATAGTACAGTATGCTAGACGCAATGAAACTGCAATGACTGATGTTTCATCCATAGAAATTAACACAGTCTCAGTCCAGACAGTTTGTTAGAATTGTTTCTATAGTTATGGGTCATGGTAGCACTAGAAGAGTTTGGAACCACAGTGGTAAAATGCGTATTTTGATGTACCAAATGGTATGAGTATCAATAAACAATGTTAGGCCATTGGGTATCACTTAACATTAAGTGTCCCAACAATACTGCAATTGCCTGTACTAACACATTTAATGCACACATGGTTGTGTAATTACAATGCAACAACATGCTTAATTGGAAAATGAAACAGTTTGGTAGTTGGTAGCGTCTCTTGTAGTTACACTGTATATATACACAGTATATATATATATATATATATATATATACAGTAGTTTGCAGAAGTATTCACCCACTACCAATAATGTCACATTTTGCTGAATTACAAATAATTTATGCACAGTTTTTCAAACAAACTTTTTTTATTCAACGCTGTAGTGGTTAAACTGAACACTGTTATATGACGAGGAGGTTAAATGTCAGCAAAACTTGCAAAGAAAATGTACAAAATGAAATTTACTGGTTGCATAAGTATTCAGCCCCTTAAGTCATTACTTGGTAGAAGCAACGTTTGCAGCAACGTTTGCTCTGAATCTTTTTTGATAGGTCTCTACTAGCTTGCACAGTAGGATGGTGAAATTTTTGCACATTCTTTATGGGAAAATTGCTCCAGTTCTGATGTGCAGTGTTGGGCTTGCGCCAGATGTAACGCTTGGAATTTAGACCGTAAAGTTCAACTTTTGTCTCGTCTGACCACAAAACCTTTTTCCACATGTCTGCAGTATCATCTACATGCTTTTTTCACAAACTCCATACGTGCTTTAAGATGAGGCTTTTTGAGTAATGGCTTCTTTCTTGCCACCTGTCCATACAGACCAGCATTGTGCAGGGACTGGCTTATTGTTGACATGTGAACACTGACTCCCATCTCAGACACAGAACTTTGCAGATCTCTCAAGATCAGTGTTGGCTTCAGAGTGACATCCTGAACCAGTTTCCTGCTTGCCCGGCTGCTAAGTTTGGGAGAGCGACCTGATCTGGGTAGTGTCTGGGTGCTATGATGCATCTTCCACTTCTTAATGATGGGCTTCACTGTGCTGAAAGGGATAATCAGCATCTTTGAAATGTTCTTCTACCCTCCTCCTGCTCTTGAGAGGTTAGAAGCTGATTTTGCATTTACCACCCACAGGGGTGGTTCAAATCAGGTCACCCAATCGCCAAATGCGACCTTCAATTTTAATATGGTCATTAGACTTTATCATAAAGTCGCCACGTTGCATTTACAGGATATACACCCACCCCTTGTTATATCGTTATATTGACTCTCGCTATACTGTGGATTTGGATATATCGCGGTCCTGTAGTTGGCTCCCCATTTTTACTGTCTAACTGAGTTTGCCTTTGCTGCAATATACATAGGCACTTAGAATTACTGTTTGTTTTATTTCGTACTGCACATCACAAACAACAATATACAAAACAATTAAAAACAAAGCATTAATATCGTACTGTTATCATATACACATGTATTGCACAATAACACAAAGCAAATTAAATATCTACCTGCTGAAGCGGTTTTTATTTTGGCAGCAGCAATGCACTAGCAAAAGTCACAAGGCAGTAACATCAGCCCCCTAGCAACAAGCCTCTTATGTTGTTGTTTGTAATGGATTATTTCAATGCAGCGGGTTTGTGCATTTGAGAAAGGAGAGGAAGACTCATTAAATGAATTGGAGACTGAAGTTGATGAGAAGCAATTACCATCCTCAGTACGAATTAAAACGGTGTGCTGCTTTTTATACGAAAAATGAGAAAAAGCATGTTGTGTATGGGATTTATACTGGACCCTGACGCCCCCGATAAAAAGAGGGAGTGGTTGGACAGTATTTGTTAGCCTAATTGCTGTTCTATGGGTCACTTGCTATATCACGGCCCTTGATATATTGCATCCGACACCAGCGGGTGGTGTACAACAGAACTTCGGTTCTGTAATAAAGGCTTTCTGCTTAACTGTCAGAATCGCGTAGAGCCAGTTCTTTTGTTGAACCAGCCCCCTTTTCTTGTTTCCATAGTAACACACACCAGCCAGAAGTTAGGGAACAGCAGAAATTATCATTCCGAATTGATTCTGTGCTGAAATTATTTTCCTTTCTTTTCTGCTTAGCTTTTGTAATAGGGCTTACATTCTGAGGCTTTATACAGAGCAGTCAATTAGACTGGTGAACTAATTAATTGGTATTCCAATTGCCACATAACTTAATTGACTGCCTGCAGTTTCAAAAATTAAGTACAAAAAGTACTTTTCATGTTATTTCACTGCATTCAGTCTGATAAATATTTCAGCCATAAAGCTGTCACTTGTATTCGAATACCTTATAATAACTTTATTCTAGCAGTGATAAGCAGAATTGAGTTTTAAAGTATTCCAACTGATACCGCACAAGCATGTCCTGAAGTATGCTTTCTTCTACAGGCTACTGTTGTTGTCGCAGCGAGCAGAAAAGAGATGATTTAAAAGCCGGGATTCCTTTACTTTAGCGACACAGGTAAGATTATGAAAAAGTTGTTGAAGCCCAATGTGTTAAATAATATATTTAATATAACATTCCAAGTTTCACAGTTTCACAGTCAAAATTCTGTCAGAAGATTTTAAAAAGATTTTTAAAAGATTTTAAAAAGAGACGACCCATGAGACTAATTAAGGCTCTATGCATTACTGCAGGCAGCACAGTTGCCTGTCAGATTGTCATTTTATAAATACAACAGCAGACAGCATTTCCAAGGTCTCTGCCAATCGTATCAGGTGTTTTAATGGACACGAGTGCCATTCATCAATTGGGAAGGAGTCGGTGCTTGGACAGGTATGGTGCTCCTTTCTGTACTCCAGGAATCTGGTTTATATTGATACAAGTGGTTCAAACAAGTATACAGAGCCTCTGCAGCCTTGAGTTCCCTAATGGGGAGGCATGTTTGTTACATCACCCAGTTCTGTCATTGTTTTGAAGCTGCAAAAGAGGCAGAATCAGTGCACTGCAGTTTACAAATAAACTCCCCTGAGTGAGAAAACTTGATCAAAAAGAAGGCCACATTGTTTTTTTATTGGGAAGCAACTCTTCTCGAAGTGACTGCCACCAGAATGCAAAGGGGGTTAATAATGTGCAAGTCTATGGAGACCACCTTCACCTTAGGGTAGAGTGGTAGCACTTTACATTACAGGACGTATATAACTATGTAATAACACAACACCATGTAATTACAAGTTCACTTCCATGTGGTTACAATGTAAGAGCAGGAGCTATGTGTAGTTACTCTGTTATCACACTTGCAATTGCATGGCTTTTCATGCCCTGTAATCTAAAGGGCTACTTTAACCCATAGTGGAGTAAGTGGTGGCTAGAACCCTGATGAACACGGTTAGCAGACACTTTACCACACACACACACGACTAGCACAAACTTTCTCATTGCAACATCGGATGCGCTGATGTTTAGAAAAAAACATTTCTCATTCAAAGATTACAGTCCCCCAATTGTATTAATAATATGTATCTATTATTATACGCACCATGTGAGTCTATCTTCATACTGTAGCTCTTTGGGAACACCTCGGCCCTGAATGGAACTCCCTCTGCAATTCAATCCTGTGTCTCTCTGCTGGAGCACAGACCCAGGCCTTCAGAGGTCAAATGCACAACAGGCTTTAATCAGTACGTACACCTGATCGGTTAGTATGCATGTGCCGTGCATCTTCTGTTAAGTAAGAAAGGATACTCTAATTGCATTGATTTGCTTTTTTAAATAATCTGGATCACTCTTCGGGGTAATCAGGGAAGGTTTATCTCATTATCAGGCTAAAGAATGAAATCAATAATCTTGAACAGGTGTCTACGTACACCTTTACCCTGAGTAATGAGATTAGACTAATATTAGGATCTAGTGGGGACAAGATTGTGTAGCCAGTGTGCTGAAATAATAGAAATGAAAATAAATAAATATAATAATGATCATACACCCATATATCCATTTTCTATGTTTAAAGTAATGTGCAAGTCTGGGAAATAACTTCTAATTAAAAGGGTGCAATTTAATTTGAAGTACAAATCAATCCTCTTGACCTGCATTATCTTCTTGTCTGAATAATTTAACATTAAAAGCCTATTTCAAATTCAAGGTGATAATTATTACTTTTAGTTTTGTTACAGCCAGATTGTGCTCCAGTCTCCGTTTTTGAAATCTCTTTAATTATTTCTCTGCAGGCAGCAGGGTACGATATCATAGAAGCGACCACAGACATAGTACTGATGAGATCCAAACACAGAGAGACAGCAGAGACAGAAATGCTAAATTACCACTGTGATGAGACATCACACTTGGGATAGGATTTTAAAAATCTAGCTTAAGAAAGCATTGACATAGTGGTATCAGTTCTAAGAAAATAGCTATCTATAAATGGACACTAAATTGTTAATACAGATGGGGAGAGATATGGTATTCAGTACAAGTGAGTGTGTGTGTTTGTGGATATTTATGACAGTATATTAACTGGGTCTGTGACAGAATATAACAACCCCATTATCTGATTTCCTGACGTTACAGAGGAAAAAACTCTATTTCACAGTACAGAGAATACGAAAGAGTAAGGAAAAGGTAATAATAATAAGCAATCTGCCATGAGAGGTAGACATGTAATACCTTAGACATGTCAGCAACAATGGAATACTGGGTGCTTTTATTTGAAAAACTATTTTAAGCTGATCACCATGAAATTCTTTTTTTTTTATTTAACACCTGGTGTAATGCAATTTAAAACACATCTTTCTTTCTTTCTTTCTTTCTTTCTTTCTTTCTTTCTTTCTTTCTTTCCTTCTTTCTTTCTTACTGATTAGTTGTTTGTTGACATTGTACAAGGCACCTACAGAACATACATTGCCTGGCCAGTAATATCAGGTTAATTTATTGTTTGCCTTGTATACAGCCTTGACAAAACACAAGGTGCTGGAAGGTGTATATAAGGACGGCAATCCATTCAGTCATACATCATGCAACTGATGTAGAGAGGCAAACAGAGGAACTGCAACAGCATTGGTCAATTGGATTGAGATCCAGGGACTGTGGAGGCCATGGAGAAAACATTTTTTACACAATTCCAACATGGCGGATGGGTGCATTATAGTCTTGAAAGGTAGCAATTGGCATCAGGGTACAAGTGCAGTATTGTTTGGGTGGACTTCATCCACATCGATGCTCAAACTAACCAGAGTATACCAGGAGAACATTCCCCTGACCAGGGAGATGCCAATAAAATGGCCAGGCAGTGTAGATCAACTTTCCTGTATGTTTAACACAGAAATGGCAGTTAGATGGCATATGACAGTGTCCTTTCTTCCATGGTGATGTTTCAGAACATAATGGAGTCGGGGTGAGAGGTCACAGTATAAAAAGCTGATTTCTCACATTCATAACAGTTATAACAATAACAATTTATATATATACACTTGCAAATATATGTGTGTGTGAATGTGTAATAGTAAAACTTTTTTTTGGTTTCTTGCTTCCATTGTCATGCTTTTTTTCACACTCATACGTTTTAGCGCATATTTTTGGGGGGATGGAAACAGAGCTACTGACAGTTTCCATGACAAATTCAGACCTCGCAAGTCTCTCTTCTCAAAGAGCTGAAATAGCATCGAAGCAGCCGTCGTCATTCAGTTTGCCTACATCAATTCTGAAATTGATGAACATAATAATAAATGGACGGCAAAGTGCAAGCATTGTAACACAAAGGTGACAGAAGTGCAGGGAACTTCTTTTTCTAGGTAAGCCAATTGTTTTACATGAGAATAGCTGTTATATCTAGCGAAACCGTCTTCAGCCAGGTGGGCCTGATCATAACACCACATTGAGCAAAACTGTCACCGCAGCTTCTCTCATCTCTGGTGTTTGAGTATCAAGTGTCAAGCTCAGTTCGGAAGGATCCTAGAATCTCTCAGCTTCCACATGTCCCAGCAATGTACTTAATCTCTTCTGAGTCAGTACAAGGGTTGCAGCAGTGAGCTAGGTCGAATAATTGGCAATTTCCTAATTGGGGTATAAAAGGTTGTAAAATAATTGCAGATTCAAGTTTCAAATTCACAATTCCCTTGAGATGTTTCCAATTATATGTAAATATTTCATGTAAATGTTTTTATACACCTTTTCAGGGTGCGTATTCCTAAGTGAATTGATTGTAACTGGAAAAAGTCAATAGAATACATTTTTCAGTTGTTGCATTTTTTGTGTTTATTTCGTTTCTCAATTGGTCTTGGTCTTGGTCTCGGTCTCGGTACGTTTGGTCTTGGTCTTTGTCTCGGTACGTTTGGTCTCGGTCTTGGTCTCGGTACGTTTGGTCTTGGTCTTGGTCTCGGTACGTTTGGTCTTGGTCTTGGTCTCGGTACGTTTGGTCTCGGTCTTGGACTTGGTCTCGGTACATTTGGTCTTGGTCTTGGTCTTGGTCTCGGTACGTTTGGTCTCGGTCTCGGTATGTTTGGTCTTGGTCTTGGTCTCGGTACATTTGGTCTTGGTCTTGGTCTCGGTACGTTTGGTCTTGGTCTCGGTACGTTTGGTCTCGGTACGTTTGGTCTCGGTACGTTTGGTCTTGGTCTTGGTCTCGGTACATTTGGTCTTGGTCTTGGTCTCGGTACGCTTGGTCTCGGTCTTGGTCTCTGTATGTTTGGTCTCGGTCTTGGTCTTGATCTCGGTACGGTTGGTCTCGGTCTTGGTCTTGGTCTCGGTACATTTGGTCTCGGTCTTGGTCTTGGTCTCGGTACGTTTGGTCTCGGTCTCGGTATGTTTGGTCTTGGTCTTGGTCTCTGTATGTTTGGTCTCGGTCTTGGTCTCTGTATGTTTGGTCTCGGTCTTGGTCTTGATCTCGGTACGGTTGGTCTCGGTCTTGGTCTTGGTCTCGGTAAATTTGGTCTTGGTCTTGGTCTCGGTACATTTGGTCTTGGTCTTTGTCTCGGTACGTTTGGTCTTGGTCTTGGTCTTGGTCTCGGTACGTTTGGTCTCGGTCTTGGTCTTGGTACATTTGGTCTTGACTACATCACTGGTTTCAGTTGACTTGTCAGCTGCTTCAGGAAAGCAGAAAGGCTTCATAGTCATGATACAGTATGTCGAATGGTTCCATCCATATGTAACTTTAGTTTGTAATCAGAACTTATAATAATGCACATTTTGACAGCTAAAAGTTACATACGCAGTTAGATTTCTGATATACAGTATATATAGTTCTTTGGTTTGTTGTACTGAATAATTGTATCATATTATCTGTTTGTTATTGTACTATGCTGATACCCTGAAAGCTCATTGCATTAGTCATTTGCATTGCACCCAAGTGAATTGAATTACCATGCAAATCAAAGGTTTGCAGTAAAAACAAATACAACTCATCAAATTACACAATTGCAGAATTTAATTGCATTTAATTGACGAATCACCCATTTATTGGAGTTTATTTACATGTTAATAAAATAAACAGTTAATAATATATCAATATATCAAACAATAATATATCTGTGATGAAGGAATGTAACTATATCAAAATGAAGCTATTGGTGTTATTACAAAATGTAACAACCATTTTTTGTACATATTGTAGCGTGCACGGGGGTAAGGTTCAGGGCTGGTACTATAGGTGACACAATCTGAAAAGACACAAGGCCGTTATACGCTCCTGCCAAGGAGATGGCTCTTTTGTACAGCGGTATCAGTGCTATGCTTCAGAGCGAGAGGTCCCGGGTTCGAGTCCCACCTCCACCTGTGAGAAACTCCTGTCTGCGGGAACCACAGTTTGCTACATTGGTGTCAGAAGTGGACGCAGGTACCCCGGCACGCAATCGTCGGACTGTAGCCTGGTGAGCAAGTCCGGGGAGGACTTGAGGCTGGCAGGGGAGAGTGTAGCGTGCACGGGGCAAGGCAGCAGTAGGGCTGGTAGGTGAGGTAATCACACATAAGGACATAAGCCCGATATACGCTCCTTGCAACGGAGCCGGCTCTTTTGTACAGTGGTATCGGCGCTATGCTTTAGTGTGAGAGGTCCCAGGTTCGCTCCCGCCCTCCGCCTGTGTGTGGATTGCATCGCCCTGTGTGATGTGCCTGCCTGGAGGAACTGAGGTTCGCTACAATATGTATATAGTTGTCTTGTTATGTCATACAACAGTGTGCACATTTATTAGAACACTGCATTGCTTCTGTAGCTTTCATTTGTTGTGCATATGAAATCAAACTACTGGAACTGAAAATCTTGGAAAATTGTCAAAATAGACAAATTAGTGATTGCCCAATTTAATTGATGGCTTTAATTGACCATACATGCTATGAATTTTAAATAATAAGAGAAAAGGAACACATAGCCACAAATGATACACTGCGTGAGACTTAAAGGCCTAATTAAAGGACAACGTGGTTTAACATTTTCACACAATGCCTATTGTTTCTATATCACTGGTATAGATGACAAATCTTGAGGTGTTCTTATAAATGTGCAAACCACAGGATAGGAAACTACCAATAGTATTATTAATAAACATACTCAACATACATATGGAATATAAGCACAGAATTGCAGTGACAGTTTTGTATGTACAGTAAGTAATTTATATATTGGGAATAGTAGGATTAATTAAGTCATAAACGATTACAGGAGAAACATTTTACAATGTGTCTCTAACTACATTGTAATAGCACAGTAATTACACGTGGTTGCGAAGTTACAAAAAAAAAATGCTTAATTACAAAATGCAGTTGCCAGTGTCTCTTGTAGTGGCACTTTAATTACATATGTTGTTTATTATTTACAGTTCAATGACTATGTTTAGTAATTAGAGACATTAAATGTATAGCTTGGGAAACGTGGAAAGAATTTGTGTAAGGATTCATTGGAGCTGAAATGTTAATATACCAGCATAGGTGCAGTATTTAACTAGATTTGGTGGAAAGCAAGTGAAAGTTTTATGGTCAGACTTGTGTTAACCGGAGTTTCTGTGCATTGGCTCCATGACATAAAGCATTGTGCTCTGTGATTCTACCATGTGATGGTGCTCATTCAAGGTCCATCCGATGAGCCTGGAATCCCAGGAGAAGCTTAGGCAGGGAGAAGACTAGAACATGGGAATTGCTGTGGCTAAATGTAGCATTTCATCAAAACCGCTATAGCGAATATGCAGCACAGTTACCCGAAGGAAATATTGGAGTCATTTGGAAACATTTGATGTTCATTTAAATGCTGCACAACTGTAGCATAATTGCTGCTCATGGGAGTTAAAAAAAAATCGCATACTGTAGTTAGACTTCTGTTATATAGTCAATGCAGCCACCCACTCCCAATGCAATCTTATGAAATGTATTAATACTGACATTCATTTTTTATCTGCAAGATGCTTTGAGGAATATAAGTGGCTTTGTTTTATCATTGGCATGGTTTATTAGGCACACAGTGAAGCCTCCCGACAACTAAATGAATTAGAGCCCCTATTTATGTCTCATCTAAGCCTTCACATTTTAGCTTTGTTTCTTGCTGCCTTCATCCTCCTCTCCCCTTTCTTTGCAATGGTGTCCATTTCTGGCACATCACATCAGCTGCACCAGGTCTCTCCTCCTCAAGGTTGCTCCTGACTAATAAACTCCAGACCCCTGTGCAACCGATACAACTGTTAAGCCTTATTATCGGTTCATTTACAAATCCCGCTCCACTGTGCTAGTGTCTCTAGAGATGGAAATAAACTGCTGCCCACGAAGCCCTTTATATTGCATGTGGCTATATTCTCAAAGGCTTTTTGTATCTTCTTTTGTCCAATTTGTTCACATAAGGAAAATCATACCCTAATGAAATTACCAGAAGCTGCTCAGATATTTAATTAACTGACCTTTACGCAGTCTCAGGTTATTTTGTATTAGTTTGCTTACAATGTTTCCTTTCCTTAACACATTGTGGAAATAACAATTTAGTGTGGAAATAATGATTGAGAACTTTACCTGTTTGACTTTCAGGCACACCCAACCCTCACATTTGTTAAGCCTCAAGTTTTCTCCCTTGCATTTACTAATATATATTATCTTGGTTTCTGGATACCTGTTGTGTAACTAAATAATTACCTGTTAAAAAAATAGTAATAAAAACACTATGACTACTAAAACTTTAATAGTACTATGACAACTACCTTGATGATTACTAGCACTATTAATATTATATTAATCACAAAAGGACCTATTGGCACCACATATATTAAACTTATGAGGAAGTGTGCAATTGAATAAGGAAGGTTTTTTTTTCTTTCTTCTTTTTAATTACTATAATTATGAGACTCTTCTAAAGGTCTTTTATTTTGCCTTTGGGTGCCTAAATAATTTCCTACCCTTCCAAGAACAGCCATGAAAAAGAATCATATTAATAAATAAAGAACAGAAAAAACTCTTCAAAATGCTTCTCAACTAACATTATATAGAATAAAAGTAAAAATAGATGAAGGGAAATGCCAAGAAGCCTTTCTGGCCTCCTAAACTCCAAAGTGGTTTAACCCCCTAATCTTTAACATTTAAAGAACAGAGTGATTCATTTCCTTCAGTAGGGTGTTGGATAATAGGGATATGCACAAACTGTCAGCAACTGTGGGACTAATGGTTTGATAATTGAATTCAGAATGTATTCTCAATTATATGATACTGATTGCTGTGAATATTGTGTTGAAGGTGTATATAAAGAATGTAAGGTGGTAGAGGTAATTATTCATAGCCAGTTCATTTTTTGAATAAAGCAAACAGAAATATATGAACAACAAATTATTTGGGCAGTCAATTAAATATAATATTGAGTAATATTATTTTTGAGAACTGTAAGTTAAAGTCCAAAATGTAAACTGATGATTGAATAAACACAAACAACAATACATATACATTGCCCTTGTTTTTAATACCTACCGTATCAGCAGAAATGGCCAAAAAATAATAGAAAAACAAAATACATGGGGAAACAGAAACTACAATGTGCAGATGTACAAAAGAAAGATAGGGGAGTTATCATTACCACATTGTGATAACATGCTGATGGAAAATCACATGATGTGAATGGATCATTTTAGTTAAAAATGGATCTAATTCCATAGCCACTGGGCTTCTCCTATTCATACTGTACTGGGTGGACAGTTTTGTTCTGGCAGATACCCTACTCAGTATTGGTCAACCAGGGCGGACCCTGCTAATTTAAGACACCTTTGCCCATCTCTGAAACTTGTTTGCCATATAAAGCTACTTGTTATAAGTTGTACTTGATGGCTTAATAGACATAATAGCAATACGCATAAGCTGTCTTTTGGATTTGTGTAATAATGTATTTACTTACTTACTTACTTACTTACTTAGGACTTACTTAGCTGCAGTCTTATCATTCAGGAACACAATGATAATGCATTAAGTATATTTTTTTATACTCTATGTTACTCATTTTCATTGAAAGTTAATTTATGAAAGCCTAATGTGATAAAAAAAAAAAAAAAAATTAGCTAAGAGCAAAATAAAGCACGAAAAGGCAACTTTCTGATCCCAAACAACCCTCTCCAATGGCACTTTGCAAATGAACTGGCTTGAAATAAAATATTTGGCAGTAGCAGCGCCAGTCTGTGCTGGCACTCAGTCCCCTCAGACTACTGAAAGGCAGCAAAGTGTTCAGTGTCAAAATCAAGGAGAAACCAGATGTTCCTGCATGCTAAAGCCATTGTTGGCTTAATGTTGTTTCCTATCAGTGCTGCTGATTCTCAAAGCCTCTCTGTAATTTACATCCTGTTCGTTTTAGAAAACTAGAACCAACTCATTAGTTTAATTAAAAGACTCTTAAGTGCACTTTAGTTTGTTATTACATCTGCACCACCATTAGCAGGTGTTTTCTAAGAGTGCTGTGAGAAAAAAAAAAACAGCCCCAGCCAGTCATATTGGTTTGCAACTCTAAAACTATTACAAAACCAAAACGATTGTACCATATGCTAAATGGCAGAATCTTTTGCCTCTGTAATTTGAAAGGCTGGATTGATAGAGGAATCGTTAGAATTCTTGGTTGTACAGACGACAGACCTTGTGGTCAGGGATGGAGGAACAGGGGCTATCCAATTGTATTAATAAACTGATTGTTGAGCTGTTTATTGGAAAGCCAGCTCTTGTGCTGAAGGGCATAAAGCATAATCCACAGAGCCCATTTTGTTGTGGATTATCTCCGACAGCCACAATAAATGAGAGGCTGTCTGCATTTTCACCTGACCTCAATCCTACTGAACACATGGGACAACCCCAGAACTCACCAGGCATTCCTAATGGATTTGCTGGAAGAGTGGTCATCGTTATCCGCACAGCCATATGAATAACGATTGGAACTCTCCCCCAGAGGTGTTCATTAGGGGAATGATTGGTACACAGTACACGTGGGCCTCCCCTTTTTAAGGAGCTCTGAACATGAGCCCCATTTCAAGCCCTTTGAACATTTCAAGTGTCTGGGATCTGTTGTTTTGTGACCTGGAGTGGATCATTGCAGCTGCAGGGTATTATGGCACAATACAAACACCAGTCCTCTGCTCCTCATATTGCATTGTAAATGTGTCCTTTTATTTCTGTATTACAGCTAATTTCAAAAAGATGAAATACATGAAAGTTTTGATCTACACAGCTGCACTCTGTATATCTGTATCTGTATATCACAAATAAAGTTAGAGAAAAACACAGACAAAAAGCCAAGAACCAAGAGATCTTCCAACATGTACTGTAGGGGTCAATGAAGGTTAAAGCAATATTGTGAGCACACTTGAGAAGAGGACACTGTGCTGAGCACAGCTGAAAGGTGTGCTGTTATTAACAGAGGTTTTTATCCTAGGAACAAGTAATTGATAAGCTGGGGTACATTTGACCTTGCATATGTTCTGTCTGGAATTAAAATGACATAACATTACAGAAACCTTTTTATGCACCTAAGTAGACAATTCCTGGGCTGTTATTTAACAGTGTAGGAGCAGTCTTCAAATCTAAACCTCTAGGTGTGTGATACAGTCAGGGGTGTGCAGGTTTGCGTCCAGGCTGTGCAAAGTCAACAGTCTTTGTTGGTGATTCTGGAGGGAGCGTCGCATTGGCTCTGGCACTCCTGCGGGTTAGGGAGGCAAAACCAGCAGGGGCTGTTTCTCCTCATCGTGCTACAGCAGACCCTATCGGCCAGACACCCAGTGAGCTCAGGCGGACACCTGCAGGGCTGGCCTTTGTCCTCCAGAGGCTGGTAACTCACTGACGTCCGCTGTCAATTTCCTAGGTGTAGAAGAGGAAACTGGCTTGGTCGTAGGATCGGAGGACACCCACTGAACCTTCATTTCTTCTAGGCTGTGTGTGAAATTGCTGCAGGGAGGGTAAAAAATAATTCTATATTCTAAATTGGGGAAAACTGGGGGTAAAAACAACTGGGCACTCGAAATATCTGAATAAAGCTTCAGTGCCTAGTGTCTAAGACTTGTCAAGAAGATTTAGTTTTCTAAATCCAAACGATTCTATGTGAGTCGTGTCTCGACAATCTAACATCCAAAGTGTTTTAACTTTAAATCGGAGACCCGAAGGAGGCGGTCCTGAAGGATGAGCCGCAAGAACACATAGAAAAAAAAGAACTCTTTGTGTTTCATATGTCTTTGACAGTAGGAGATTATTTCTTCAAGCTGATAACACATTCTCAAAGGGCTTGGCATCTGTCACCTTTGGGCATACTGTATATCTTCAGGTCTTGAAACGGATTAATACTGAAAGATATGCTGATCACCTGGATTACCTTCACATCCAACGTTCTTATTTTATTATAACCAGGTCATACTGCTGACTTCAGTATAAAATAGAACACAAGAGGCTGTAATGAAACTGTTAAAATGGTTAAAACCTTCGAGATGGGAGAATCTTTGCTAAGGAATATTTGGAATGTTGTTACAGGGTGTGTAAAAGTCCAAATCATTTGCCACTATTCAACCTAGAGTTGTTGGATTGTTTCCTGGATTTAAGTGGCTGGCCTCCTGTATACCTTTGTTGTGTGCGAACCAAAATATATAGAAGGGGCTGCTGCTTAACATCTTAGGTTAATGGACATATGTAATTTTGTTAATTGTTTTGTTAACCATCTTTAGACAAATCAGTGGTGATGATTTTTAAATCTTTTTACTTTGAAATGCAAATTACCCTTTTTTTTAGTTACAAAAAATAAATAAGCAGTCTTACTTAAATTACATACTTGCAGGGTTTATTTCTAGTGTTACAGGTGGTTTTGCTGGTTGCAGTAAAAAGCAATGATAATCAGCCCCACTGTCTTTGTTTTATCTTTTATTATTATTATTATTATTATTATTATTATTTTGTCTTTAACCCAAAGCAACCTATTGAACGTCATAAACAACTCTTCACTGGTCCTCTAGCTTTTCCCATATCAATACAGTCATGTCCTGTATGTAATTATGTGCACAGTGCCATAGCATAAACACTTTAAGAGTGGCCCAAAAGCTGACAACAGAGATCAATATACACTACAGTCCATGCTGCATCATTAAACAAATGTAACAACCACACAATGAAGAGGAGTTAGTACGATGGCATACTAAGAATGGCATGTTAGAAGAATCATTTTAAATGTATATTAATTGACAGATGCAATCATTAAATATATTTCAGTTTCACAGTATTATCATACTACATATAGAATATGAAAGCAAACAACAAAAACAGTGTCTGGATCTGCCTGGGATGCACTTTTTTAAAGAGGAAATGTCACCAGCCTGACCTTACCAATTACCAAAACCCCTAAATAAAACCAACAGTATCTGGCATGTTTTAGCAGCTGGATTTAAATGCTTGGTCTTGTGCATGTGTCCTCCAGTCTTCCTTTCTGGAAAGCTAAAAACAACAATTAATGAAACTCCCTCAAAATGCAAGACAAAGTCAATGTAATGTAGTGCTGTTGATAACTCCTGGGAGGTCGTGATTGTAGAGTCAGGCTTGTCTTCTCACAGTTTCCTGAGGTACATTGTCTAATAGTACAGTGCTCACCTGCATGCAAAGATATGGCTCGGCCAAGTGTCTGAATTATTTTTTCATTCAATAGTTTTTAACCTAACTTTATTTCCTTATACCATTATTTTATTTATGCCCTACGGCAGTTGAACTGATCAGCCAGTTGGCTGAGGAGCTGTGCAGAAACTCCACACTCACGATTACCAGATATCTTTGGCACTCTTTCTATTGTCAGTCAGAGCTATGAAACAGATTACAGCACAAGCCTTTTAAAGAATCGAGGTTAATCAATTAAAGATAATGAATCCTATCTCTGTGCAGTGATGGCTGATGTTCCTGAAGCAGTTGTGAATAGAAAACCGGGGAGGAAAGCTGTCGGCATCGATTTCTCATCAACAGGGACTGGTGACCTGGGAGGCACTGCAGCCAGGTCTTGAGTTTCATACAGACCTGCAGCTGAATACAATCGGCAGGCACTTCATTACAAAATAACAACACAACTAAATAACACCAAGTGCTTATTAAAAAAGAAATCAACTGAGACAGGATCATAAAAAAACAGCATTCAGAGTTTAACAATCCGACAAATATGTCTATCTTCTCTACAGTATTTAGAGACTGTCATTGACATGTCATGGTTGTAAGAAAACACTACAGTCTAATGTCTATGGCTATTCTGTTACTGAAGTCTGCACACAATCAGTTTGCACACAATATTAAGAAACTGCAGAAGCAAACTACTAGCAATTGGATTTGTTGAAAAAGATCTTGAACAAAAAGTAGATTTTACTGTAACAGTGGGTCCTTCATTTTTCTTTATATTCCTCTCTTGTCCCTGCCCCTTGGTGTTTTGGTATTGTAGTGTACATGTTATTATAAACATTTCTCCATTGTTAGCACTGTCTTTTTAAGTTGGTGTAGCGCAGTAGCCTCCAAGCCCGGATGTTATTGACAAAACAAAAGGCTTGACAAAACTCACGAAAATGTAAACAAACATCAGTTCTAATCATTTCTATCTAACATACGTGAACACCTATTTTATACACCCATGACTGCAGCCTCTAATGAATCATGTTTTTCACATGTGGGCTCCAGCCACATTCCCATGTGTTTTGACAGGGAGCTATTTAACCCCACTCCCTGCCAACCCATTATTCCCCTCACCATCTCATACACACGTGCACCGGCAGAGCTTTCCCTGCCACACTGCCACAGTTGGGTATTTTTTTAACCCTGTCTTTCACATTTTTATATTTTTGAAGGAAGTCTATTAGAACCCAATGTAGGTTTCTGATAAACTGAAAAACTATCATATGTTCTGTGTTTCCAAATCCATTCATTCATTGCTTTGCATGTGCTCAGTGGTTATCTAAGATGACGGGTAAAAAACTGAAATTCACCTGTAAACTAGACAAGAAAGACAACTTAGACATGATCCAGGATTGATGAACCAATCGAAATTCTGATCTCGCCAGCCATTGCTGATTCCTCTGTGCAGTGAGGTGGTAATCAACGTAACAATAAGGCTGCTTCAGTGAATGTTAGACCACAGATGAGAGAACTGCAGAGAACCCCCTACTCATCACACACACATTAAGAAGACTTAAATGTCATGCTCAGTGTCTCAAATTATTTTAATTATATACTGTACATAAGTGAATGAAAGAAGCAATGTTTTTTTTTTTTTTTTAAATGTTTTATGACGTACAGTAATCTAGACATTTTTAAAGCTCCTGAATGCCTTCATCCAAGTTTTATATGGTTTGAATTTGACAAATTGAACATAAAATTTCTCTTCACTAAAGTTACAGAAAGGAAATGCATTGTGAAGTGCTTTTTACCAACTAAATTTGTGATATGCTGATAGACATGCTATGCTAAAAGGCATCTCTTACATCTGCAAGGAATGAAGTTGCAAATATAGAACAGCTTCACTGCAGGCTCACTGCAATTTTAAATGTGTTCAAGGCGATTTCAGTTTTTGAGTACAGTGTGAAAATATTAAGGTTAGCCTATTGGTTACAGCAGGTGTATCTAATTTCTTTATTTTAAGCCCTCTAGTTTCTAAGCTTAAGTTTATGTGCTTTGCAACCCTGAGTATTCAGTGACTATGTTTGAGAAATACTCGTACAGAGCTTTGGGTTACAATGTAAAGTTTTCTTTTTAACCACCACTTAAAATAACTGCACATAAGCTATGTCAGCGCTGATTCATTGAGAGCAGATGGCATCGAGTTCTGAATTTCCTCTACCGTGTAGAACTGGAAGATTGGAAATCTAATAGATGCACGTACCTGCTCTGCTGAGATGACGTCAAGCAAGTAGCTAAAGGTTCAAAAGCTAAGCATTTGAAATTCAAAACAAGGTCAGATATCTCAAAGTAGACCTATAAAACGAATTCTTGCTCCTTGCTATCCGTTATATTTGCTTATTTACCATGTGGCGAAAAGTAAAAAAATAAATCTCTTGTTCTATCATAACAGTAACAGTCTTGATATGTTTAATTATTTATTCATAATGGGAGGAGCTGATATAACTAGAGTATACTGTATGTATATCCTATAGAGATTGTTGAACAAATAAAACCTTGCTTGTTAACTATTAAATCTCAGTGGATGCATAAGATGTCTCGTCAACTTAAATCTGCTAAAATCAGCAATATATGTAAAAAATAAGTTTAGAAATAACTTTAGGAGAATATATTAGGATATCATGCTAGTCAACAAAGCATAAACTGATGCAATTACCACTGAATACTTTTTGGCAGATAAATCTCTTGGGTTGACTATACACTTAACCCCAGTTCTAATCTGCATATTGGTATGATATAAATATATCTTAATGAACCATAGCAGTCTTTCTTCCAAGGTCATTGGAGATTACAGTCAGTGAAACCCCATGGGTAACTTAGGAATTCTGCTTGTTAAGATGTTTAGATGAGCTGCAGTTCTGTTCATTTTTGCAAACCCCATTGTTGGTGATGTGTATGCCTTTATCACAGCTATACATCATATCTATGCTATTATCTAATCAGAGCTAAGGTGTGACTGAGTTTAGAACCCGATCAAATCACTTGAACTGCGGTCTCAGCTGCAGCCAATGAAAGCGGAAAGGAAAATAAAATGTCCATAAAGCAGTCGACCGGATTGATGTTTGTTGTATTGGTTGCCCCTGTATCTCTGGGACTATTTGTTGCATTGACTTTCAAAGATAACATCAGTGTTTCCAATAACTGTGTATTTACATAGTAGTGACTTAATAAATCCACGTGTACTTACACATAATTACAATGTAAACTTCATGTAAAGTGATACCCTTGAAAGTTGGAATGTATATTAGAGTGGGGAGTTGGACAGTATGACTGTCTGGAATGTATATTTTGAATGTATACATTCTTCTGTATATACAGTGTCATTCCCTGTCCTTCAGGCTGTGACAGGCGCTTGTGAATTGGGCTGCCTCTTTAATGCAGCTTGTTTCCTCTCCTGGCAGGTCTGGGAATTGTTTGCAGAGATTTTCTATTTTTGGGAAGAAGGCTTCCCTTAATTAATTATATTTGGAGCACTGCAATAAAAAGTGTAACTCTGTCTCGACCTGGTTGAGAGGACAGTGAGCACACAGCCTGTCCTCTTTGGGCAATCATGTCTGCCTGTGTCGGCCGGTCTCGATGGCCAGGCTGTGCTCGCTGAGCCTGTACTTTGTTAAGATCTGTCTCTGTTTTTTGTCTTTTACCCTGGTCAAGTAATCAGCCAGGGTGTAGTGTCTTTTTAGGGCCCGATAGCATTCCAGTTTGCTTTGTGTTTTAGTGTGTGTGTCCGTGAATAAGGTATTCTTGTTTGTTTTGTGCTATAATTTTGGTTGACTCTGATTGTGTGTTTTGGAGTGGTGCTGTCCTGAAGCTGGTTGGTATTAGTGTGGGTCAGTGCAGTGAGCTTCAGGACCAGCTGGCTGAGGGGACTCTTCTCTGGGCTCTGCTCTTGGTATTGCTAAATTATCCCTAAATTATGACATGTCCTGAATTTTTTTTCAGACGTGATAGGGGCATCGGAATCAGGTTTTGCAAACTGCCCGTGACTGGCAGCTGCAGACTCGGGTTTCGGTAGTACTGTCGTGGATTCTGTTTTTCTTTTTGCAACAGCTACCGACACCACCCAGGGAACATTAATAATGCTGATGATGTCATCAAAAAAAGGCAGATTTTCATTCTTGAATGACTGTATACCCAATCATAAAGTGCTTTGTGACAGTCACCCGTATTCGAATAGCAATATGGACGACTTTCGTTAGTTTTAAATGAAATTCGTTTTATTACAGCAGTCGGTAAGTACTTTTATCAATAGGTGTCTTATATTGTGCTTAATCACACTATAATAACACAGTAATTATGCCTATGGTTGGAGAGATATATAGATGCAATACAACATGTTTAATACAAAGGGATACATAGGCAGTGTATTTTGCAATCGTATGTTATGTGCATGGTTGTGTTCACTGTGCAATTAGTGTAGTTAGAGATACAATGTAAAGCGATACCCAAAAATAGATTGGATTAAAATGAAAAGGGTACAGACAAAGCAACTACAGTAAATGTTTTCATGACATTCCAGCTAAGCTCTGCAATGATGGCAATTGGAGATACTTAAAGAGTGGGTAACACTGTTTGTATCAAGCGCTATTCTAAACACAATTGTAGTTACCCAGTATGAACAACGTAACTACATAAATAAGATAAACAAGTATTGTTCTTGCTCTTTTTACCTGGATATTGCCTTGTGAACAACATCTTGTTACCTGATGGAATTCAATGGTAACAATTAAGCAAAGCGCTGGTTCTGGCACGAAACTTACTTTAATCTTAGATCAAATCACGTAAACATTAAGCATATTTTAGACGCTTCCAATACCAGATCAATCGTCAATTGAATAGCTAATTTCTTATTCGTCCTCGATAAACAATATGTCCAATGATCGGCAAGGGTATATCTTACCTTAATCTGTTACGTCCCAGTTGTGGGCCAGAGTTCGCCTCCTCCACCTGCTTTTTGGCTTCATCTAACAGGGGAGGGCAGCTACCTTGCCCCCCTGCTCATGGCTTCCCTACGGTCAGCCTCTCCACTTATCTGCAAGCTAATTTATGGGCAGGGGTACCTTGAAAGGCGAGGCAAAAGGCTAATGAATGTCGTGTGAAATATGTATATAGCCGTGTTGTCGAGTGTATGTTTTAATAAATAATCTATCGTTTGAGTTTCCTGACTGAACCATTCTTCTGATCATGTCAATGTAATTACACACTTATTCAAACCAGTAGTTACTATTGCAGAGCAGGAAACAGAAGATTATTACCCACTTCTCCCCTAATTATTACATAGTTATTAATTCCTGTTAAATGACTCCATGACATTTTTTTTCTGTCACCGTATTAGCATAGCAACCTGCTTTTATTCTTCCCATGGGAACAGAAGTATAAGAAGCAATTTTTCATTACAGTCCAAATGTTAGACCCCTAGGGTATCCAGCATGTACATTAAAATGTTGTATTGTTTAATTTATTTTACCAGGGGCCCTTGGCTGTCACTGCTTTATTCATGCAGATGAAATAGTACACCTTCCAGTTTATGTATTTTGTATTTTGTATTGAAGGCATTCAATAATCTATAAAGAAAACAGTTCTATAATGTTAAGTGTGCAACCCATCTTTGTTTTGATGTATTACAAAACAAGACCTATCAATTTGTTTAATGAACAGGACCAACCTTTTTTTCCAAATTACTCAGCCAACCTCAAAATTACCTTTTTATGAATTTGTATTTCTCATGCATAATTCTACTGGTCTTTTAAGAAGCAAATCCTTTTTACACATATGATTTGTGTTATTTCAGAACATGCAATTGAACCGTTCAATTTATTGAATGATATTACATTGAGCAGTAACAATTGAAATGTTCCAGTAGGATAACAGAACTCTGCTTTTAGACTGAAATTGGTTTGATCTTATTCTAATGAAGGTTATGTGATTCAAGCACATTTCTGCTATATATTGAGAAATGAAATGAAACCATATATTTTATTTTCTAGGACACACTTGATCTCTAATTTTCCAATAACACTGACATTAGCAATGAATTAGATGCAGTATTTATAGTGGATTACATTAGCAAGATTTTTTTTTAGTGAAGGTGTACGGATTAATTTCAGCGCTGCTTTAAATTTTGACTGAAATGCAGCTGACACATGAGTAATTCAGATAAATGAAAGAATAGGTATGCATTGTTAAAAGGCCCTTATAAAATTAACTGCAGTGTAAAATGGTAAAACGCACAGCAGAGAGTAGTAAAGCAAAGTAAAATCATGATAAATAACACCAAATTATGTTAAAAGTCTATTAAAAATAGGCATGTGAAAAGCATCATAAACTACCAAACCACTCTGCTAAATATGTAAACACGATGGTCCACAGAAATTGAGCAATTCTATGGGAGATTCAGACACGATACATAACCCCGAAACTCCCCTCTTCTCTCACCTCCACTCCCCTCCCCTCCCAGAAACAAATAACAAACTTATGTCCCGTCATGACTTAGTAACCATGGAACCAGTGAACCACTTAACTTAGAATACTTTGAGACATTTAACTTAGAATACTTAACTATGAGATATTTTTTTTATCTATCTATCTATCTATCTATCTATCTATCTATCTATCTATCTATCTATCTATCTATCTATCTATATAGATATATATATATATATGTATATATCAAAAGGGAAGTGTGGTGTGATGCATAATTGTGTTTAATTGTGGGGGAAGGTTGTCTTGGCAGCTTTATTGCCTGTGAACTTGTAACTCCCACATATTCCAACATTTCTTCTACACAACAGAGGAGATGTGGCTTGCATCCAATATAGGTCATGCTGAAGTCAGATAGGAACAGCGCTATTATCCTGTTTTTAACACTCCTCACCAACACTGATGGTGTCAACGACTTGGACTTGCTCACAACTGCTAGGGGGGTGGGGGATTTGCCAATACATGGGCTCAAGTATTATTAATACTGAGTCACCTTCAGTATATCAATTTCCATGAATGGCTTTTCCCTTTAGTGCATTAAGCGCTGTATAAACTACTTCACTAACCCATTCAGAATGCCTTTGCTTGGCATTCTTACTGAGACAGTCTTTTAAAACATGAGCAATAACATAAATCAACATCTTTAAAATGACAGCTGTCTGGCATTTTTCGCAGGCTGGTTTTCTAATGAGTCCTCAAATAGACATTATGCTGAAAGAACACATATAATGAAATCCCGGGTCGTGATGATGACTGGCATTAGAAAAGTCAGCTTTGGGTTGTAATGCTTTGTTGCAACCTCAACCACATTTTATATATATATATACATTTCACCATATATATTTTTAAACCTACATCTACCATACTGTGCACAGTTATCAGAACACCCCATTGCTTCTGTTGTTTTGATTTGTTGGGCATATTAAACCAAACCACTGGAACTGAAAATCTTGGAAAATTGTCAAAATATGTGAATTAGTGATTGTTTAATTTAATAGGCCACACATGCAATTCTTTTAAAATAGTAAGAGAAATGGAACACATAGCCACAAATGGTAAAATGCATCTAATAAAGCACAAAGTGGTATAACATTTTCACACATGAGTGCCTATTGTTTCTATATCACTGATTACTGACCAAAAATTGGAATTCTCACACCCACAAGTTTTCATGCAGGTAGGTTACATTGTAACCATGCATAATAACGTTGTAAGTACACATATATTTGCTAAGTAACTACTATGTAAATACAAACTAATTAGAGACACTTAAAGCAAAGTGTTATGAAAAGAAAAAAAAGAATGGTTCTTGAAGCAGCGGTTGGCAACATTAAAAATGTCAAACCACTATCTCTACATAGTCAATGGTAATGCTGTGCAGGTATGATTTATGGAATTGTCTTTTATTTCATGAGCTTAACCACATTTAAAAATGCAGCACTATTTCTTCTGCTGAGTGACAAAAAAAAAAACCAGAGCGTTTTATATTGAAAAATGTGTCTTATCTTTCTTCCTCATGCTTTAAGTCACATTGCAGCAGCAAGCACCGATAAACAATGGACGCTGTTCGGATGTGAGGCAAACACTCAGCAGAGGTTATCTAATTGCTAATTAGACTTCTTAAATACTGAGCAGCTGCAATTATTATTACACATTTAACAATAGCTGAAGTATGACTCACTGAAAAACATAAAGGAGATTTGTACAGCACTGCAATTAATCTTCCATTTTAAAAACAGAGAAGAGATGTGCATTGAACACTACTCCTCTCTACCAAGATACATTCATTATTTTAAATGCCATTTAAAATGAGCCCTTGAAAGAAACAGTATTGATTAGCGTGACCTTACATTTCCCTGAGATCTGTGGTGCTTGTACGGGAGCACAATTACCCCTGACAGCCTGCACTGCATCTCTCCTCTGATAGTGTCACAAGGCAGGGGTTCCAGAGTCGCTTCGCAGTCATTCAAACCGCTGAAGACACTAAAAAAAAAAAAAAGTCAAAAATCATATTGAGAAACAATTGCAACATCACATTTTTACTGATGAAATGGGTATTTGACATTTGCTGCACCCACAAGCTGAATAATGACAATCTTGGTAACATATGACAAAGGTGACCTTTAAATAATAATTTAAAAAAATAGCAGCAAAGTCTAGATCCCTTTAGCATGTTAATAATGCAGTTGATTGTGTGGTTGGGAACCCTTCTAAGTAACACTCTACATTGAGTGTGGATTTACATTGTAGTTACTTAGTAAATGCACGTGTAAACATGATTGACATGGAATGTCTAGAAACATATAGGTTACCTTGGCAACTTCCACACAACAACAAAGAAACATACTGCGAGACAAACTGTTAAACTTTCTCCTTACTCAGCCCTTGCTACACGCTAGTCTTCTGTATCGAAAACTATCCACAGCTGCAGGTTTTGAGGCATACAATCAAATGCAATGAAATCAAAATTCAGCTCATGGTGCACTTTTCACACACACCTCAAAGCACTTTGCAATAGATTAGGATTAATTACAGAACAGTGTCTGGGCGTTATTGATAAAATGGTAAATAAATAAAATAAATTAAAACAAAACAAACAAAAAACATGCAGAATTTAGAGTTTAACATCTCACATGCCAGTGAAAAATGTGTATATGTCTCTACGCTTTGCCTGTGTATTTTCTTTGTCTTCTATTCGAATTGTGTAAATTCTCAATGTAAAGGCAATCTGGCAGAACGTTACTGATAAGGACATTCCTTATTTGGGCATGATATATTGTCGATGCCTGGTGCTGTTCTGTACCCAGGGGATACCACAGCTGTAACAGAAAAAAGTTACAAAATTAATTGTGAGAAATTGTTAAATAATGATGTCGCCACAGTCTAGGTATAAAAAGGCAGTGAGTCCCCAGGATCAGGATTGGGAAATCCTGGACTAGATTAATGAGGACTGCACGCTCTGCCATCCCTGGAATTGGTAATTATGTGTAAAGTGCCTTTTTCATATTGCATGCTGATTTTAATGTTTAATAAAGCATTAGTATTAGTACATGTTATGTGATATATCCCAAAGGGAAATCAAATTTTGTTTAACCTGTCAAGTTTTAAATTTTCATATTGCTTGTCAAGTTAAAAGCTAAATATTAGAAGCAGAAGCTGAACAAACCATACAGAACTATATTTACAAATTAATTCTTTAAAACACTATGCAGCTCTGGCCAAACGTTTTGCATCACCCTATAAAATTAACTAATTTTGCTTCATAAAATCAAATGAAACCTGATGAATAAGGTTACATTAACATATTAAATTACCTACCACTTTGTAGTTTTCCAAATGTGACTTTTTGAAATCTAACATGAAATACTGTACTACTATTATGGCTTCCGGTAAACTTTTGCCATATCATTTTGTAGTGTCTTTGATTACATCCTAAAATTCTAGCTGTATCTTCCAGCTCTGTAACAGCGTGTAATTTGATCATGCAATTTTTCTCATATACAATAAATTATCATCTTTAAATCATTCCAAGACTGTCTGCTTCCTCTTTGGTGTTTCATTTTGCCCTTAGGTCATGTAAGGTTTAGTCACATGCATCTAATTGCTGAGGTAATTAGCCTTCTGCTGTGGACAGACAAGGACAGACATGATTACTCAAGACTGCTTGTTAATTCCAACGTAACAACAACCTTGGGTTGCCCTCACTCAGAATACCTGATCATATTCCTTTTTTTTTAAAGAAGTTCTCAGAATGAAGGTCTCATATACTTTATATGCAATGCTAGCTATTACCTTTAGGTTTGTCTGATTAATAAACCATCAGATAACTGGTTGTTTCATAAAGAATATTATAATATTAGAAATGAAAATGTAGGGGCTCCTGAGTGGTGCATCCAGTAAAGGCGCTCCACGTGGAGTGCAGGATGCGCCCTATAGCCTGGGGATCGCAGGTTCAAATCCAGGCTATGTCACTGCCGACCATGACCGGGGGTTCCTAGGGGGCGGCGCACAATTGGCCGAGCACAGCCCGGTAGGGAGGGCTTAGGTCAGCAGGGGAATCCACGGTTCACGGCGCACCAGCGACCCCTGTGGCCGATAGGGCGCCTGCGGGTCTGCTGTGGAGCCGCCAGACCTGTGTTGTCCTCCGGCACTATAGGTCTTGTGGCCTCGCTGTGGATCCGCAGTGCAAAAAGTGACAGATTGGCAGGAGCACTTTTCCTTTTAAAAATGAAAAGTTACAATTCTTTATGTTTGTTTTAGAACTGCACTTTTCGCAGTATTCAAAACGTCCTCACCACTAGATATTCCACAGGGAGCTCCACATTGGCTCTGGTGCACCTGTGTGTCAGGGAGTCCAAATCAACAGAGTGACCTCATTGCACTACAGCAGGCCCTACTGCTCAGGCTCCTGCTGAGCTCAGACGCCTGCAGGGTTGACCTTTGTCCTTCAGGGCTGAAGAGCTCAGTGACATCCGCTGTAGAATTCCTCGGTGTAAAGAGGTGGTTTTTTTGGCGGTGTGATTGGAGGACAGCTACTGACCTTTGGTTCTCTGGATATGTTGTAGGGAGTTGCTGCTGTGAGGGAACATATATGGACATAAATGGATAAAACAAGGTGTGACAGTGCGCAAGCCTATAATATGCTGTTCTTCCAGTTTGGCAGGGATAAGGTTAATACTATCCCTGCTAAATACACATGCAGACTGTGGCTGTGACTTAATTAATTAATTAATTAATCGAGCAATTAATTAATGAATTAAGCTCAGCCACAGTTGCATATAAGGTGCAGTCTGTCCACTTGTGGGGAGATGAACCCAGGGCACGGAGCAGAGCACAGCAGCTAAATGAAGGACTACAGTTCTCCTTTTTATTTCCCATACTGAAAGCAGGTAACTACTTCCAGAACACCCAGAGAAGGTTACCTGCCAGCCCAACATCTACAGCTGTGTCTGCTAACAAGGGTACCATTTGTTTCCATACTTGCTCTGCCTAGGCCCAATTACATATAGTCTTTTCATATCTAAAGACGCAGTACCGTTTATTTTGTGAACAGTTTTTCTGTAAATAAACACGCACAAGCAGTCTTAAACTGCCTCCTTTTGCCTTTCACTACCTAAATATCCAATTAGAAATATTGCAAATTAATTTCCATTTCAACCCTCCACTAACAGTAATCTATAACCGTACAAAATAAATTGTCCTGAGCTACTGAAAACTCAGGTCTCTTTCACAGGACATAAAAGAAAGCAATGTCAAAGTAATACATTTTACTGTGACTTGCGTTATAATTGTGACTCCCCTAGCCCTAAATGTTTAATTGACACACAAGTGTCAGTTATGAGACTTGTCTGTGGTGATATTATGCAAGTCGCACAAGTCAGTTTTTCAAAGACCAGTTCATCTATTATTAGTGTCCATACTGAGATGCTAGAGGTTCTTATCTGAATTGTCAAGCTAAATTGTAGCTAAGTATTGAGGTGCAAAGCTGAATCTGTGCTTGCCTCTCCCACAATAATGATAACAACACAGACTCTATCACCTCTAAAGATGATACCACTGTGAGGCTAAAACGCTTAAGTGAAATACCACAAGCTTAAAATGTCATTGCTTTCAAGATCTGTACTTTAGTCCCATTGGTCCCATTGGTTGGTTATCAAAAGACACAGTTTCTGACTTCCACAAAGGAAAGGGTTTGTTTGGTAATAAAGTTCAGTTGCAGTGATGTCAGCAGGCGAAATACAGTAGAATAACACATTGTACTTTGGGGAAATAGTATACAGAATAGAGGGTTAACAAAGGTACATTTGAGCAAAGTTCATTTAGCTTTTGTATATTGAAGACAGTACCAGTCTTGAAGCAGATGATAGTAAAGAGGTGATACGGCTCTTCCATATCAGTGACTTATGATAAAGCGAAAATGTGTTCAAATACAATAATTTCACAGTGACATATTGAAATACAAAATGAAATATTCAATATAGATCATTTTTTAGATATAATGACAAAACAAGTCATTTCCACAAAGCATTTATCACTAAAGAAAGTTATCATTATTTAAAACTATCTTTGACACCCAGAATGGGAGACAGTCCCTGTCGGCTTTGCTTCCGCACCCACGGGAGCGCCAGAGTCAATGCAACACTCCCCTCGGAGCCCCAGTGCAGACCTGCCTGCTTCATACAGCCACAATGCAAACCTGCACTGTATGACTCTACAGGTGAGCCCCTCGGGGTCCCCAGCTGTCATGGTACTTTAAAGTTTGTTGCAAACACATGCCATAATAAAAGAAAGGCAGGGATGAATACATTATTTTCAGAACAACAGCACTACAATCCAATCATATTGTGCTACTTCTGTTTTCATCATAAATGTAACCATTGCGGTTAGTTGCATATAAATAACTCAGGTGGGTTAATTTAAGATATATTATCTGTACCACAGTTGTCTCTTCCTAGTTCTGCAAGAGCTTGATTTCACAGAGACTTGTCTATTCATCATTCCAACAGCTAACTGCAGACCCCAATAAACCAATTAAAAAATCAATGGTTTTGCAGGGGCATACACTACATCTTCAATGAAACCGGATCATTGACCCAATTAACAAGGCAGGCTAGTTCCCAATAGCAGACTAATTATATGGTCAATACTCTTGTGCATTACCCTCCACTGGGTACCCCGCCGGCAGACTATTATACATTATAAAATAGAGAGGACGTTCAAACTGGGTTATTCCAAACAGATAAAAAAAAAAACACAGGTTCCTGTCAGTCGAAAACCTGAAGAGTAGAAACGCTGGTTTAATGAGTTACAGTGGAATTTCACAATCATGCATCCATTTCTAATTTTATTTTAGCATATGCATGAAACGTGTTATGTTGTTCTGGCAGCGGTAGGAATTACTTTTGTTAATGAAGCAATGCAGACGCACTGTGAAGTCATTTGCGAGTCTCTACTGAAGTGTTTAATTACCAAACAGGCAAACTCCTGTGGTTTTAAAATATCGATCATTTTTTCGATTCTGTAAGGGATATGGAATGGCTGTTAAGGGTGTATTAACAGTGTATTAACAGTGAGATAACAGTGGATTGTAACACTTCACATTAAATGTCTCTAATTACTGTGTATTTACATAGTAGTTACTGTACTTAGTACACACAAACTTACACATAAACACAATGTTATTATGCATAATTACAATGTACTTAATGTGTAAATCTTAATGTGTGGTCCAGTGGTTAAAGAAAGGGCTTGTAACCAGGAGGTCCCCGGTTCAAATCCCACCTCAGCCACAGACTCATTGTGTGACCCTGAGCAAGTCACTTAACCTCCTTGTGCTCCGTCTTTTGGGTGAGACGTAATTGTAAATGACTTTGCAGCTGATGCATAGTTCACACACCCTAGTCTCTGTAAGTCGCCTTGGATAAAGGCATCTGCTAAATAAACAAATAATAATAATAATAATAATAATAATAATAATAATAATAATAATAATAATATAACCCAAACCCTATCTCTAAACCAAACTCGAAATGTAACCCTAACCCCCCTAACCCTAGCCCTAAATCTAACCCTTTTCTGATACAATTGTGTACTTACATACAGTATATCGTGTACACCAGCGGTTGTCTCCAAGTATACTTATTGCTTGCTGTTATTATTGTTTGACACGCACCTATATTAGAACACAGGTATACCCTGCATAAATAATGTTCAAAACGTATAACACAAATACGTATAACTCTCTCTCTCTCTCTCTCTCTCTCTCTCTCTCTCAAATTCAAATTCAAATTGGCATGACAATAAAAAGAATTGTGTTGCCAAAGCACATACATGGCATAACCCGGCTCAAATATTCAGACAAATATACAGACAAAGAAATTTTTTTAATACTAAACAGTATCCCTCCCTCCCTCTATAGTAAACAGAATCCCTCCCTTCCCCTCTATATCAAACACTATCCCCTTCCCCCTCTATATTAAACAGTGCCCCTTCCCTCCTCTATTAAACAGAATCCCTCCTCCCTCCCTCTCTCTCTCTCTTTTCCCTCTCTAGTGTGACGTGTTCATGGTTTGTCCCTCAGGTTATGACAGGTACACGTATTGACCAGCCAGTCTGGCTGTGTGTTTGTCTTCCCTCAGCAGGATTGACAGCTTCTTTGTATCACACATTTTGGGGAATTCTGGGACTAAATCGCAGAATTTGGTGAAGAAAATATCCCTTATGTTTTTATATTTTTCACACTGTGTCAGGAAGTGAATCTCTGTCTCGACCTCTCCTGTCTCACAATGACCACAGCGCCTGTTCTTCCTGGCCAGCCAGGTTTGCCTCTGTCGGCCTTTTTCAATGGCCAGGTTGTGGTCACTGAGTCGGTATCTCTCTCTCTCTCTCTCTCTCTCTCTCTCTCTCTCTCTCTCTCTCTCTCTCTCTCTCTCTCTCTCTCTCTCACTCTCTCTCTCTCCCTCTGAATATAATAAAAATGGTCTATGCTATAATCTGATAATAATGCTATGTGGATGTGCTAGTTATGGCTTCCCAACATTGTAAGACAGAACTTTGGCTTTGTTGGTATCGTAAAAGATTACCAGGGTAAAATTACCAGGGTCATTTTGCAGTTTACCTTGCTTTTCATCTGATTATGCAATGGATTTATTGATCTTTAGCAAGGTTTACCATGGCGTTTGCTGTTCATTCTTTTCTGTGATAATCCATGCTTGACTGGGCTTCATAGGCCTTCACTATGCGTTGCTACACCTTATAACGCTTTTACCATGGTATACCTCAGTAAACGGCTATCAGCACACACTTTGTAATATATGTTCTGCATTTTAACATCTAAAATGAATATTGGGCTGATGGTCTTTTTATTTTTGGTTGGTTGGAGAAGAAAATCACTGTAGTGGCAGATTTTGTTGTGCTGTATAAATCGGCATCAGCAGTATAGCAGTATTAGATCACTTTGCTGATACACATTACTGTATTGCTGAAAATATATAAATAAGCGGGCATATACTCTCAGAGTAGTGAAACAAACAATAAATAAATAAATAAATAAATAACAAAATCATTGCATTTCTTCATTTTTGGATATGCCAGAGATGTTAAAAGCTGTTTTTTTTGGTCGGGTCGATTTCGAGTGGCAAATTTATACATGACGAAACAAAAAGTTTTACATTTTAACTATGTATTTTATTATAACTTGGCTTAGGTCAAATAGGCCTTCTCAAACAGTCATTCTTAACTATATTATTATTATTATTATTATTATTATTATTATTATTATTATTATTTTATACAAAATACCTAGGTCTATCAAACTTCCCGTTAACATGTCAGCATTCATTTTAGTTAATCCAGTGGCAGCTTTTTCTTTTATTTAAATTTATAAAATTGCTTTAAAAAATGTGCTTCTGTTCCTGAAACGCATTTACGAACTATAACCTCTGTTTATTGCAGAATATCAGTGTTGTGTATCACAGCTACACAGGGACTCACAAACGTGCATCACTGGACATGCAAACTGAGCATTATATTACTGCTTGTGGGTTAGGAATGACATTCACAAAGAATCTACAGTACAATATAGTAAAATTATATATCAAAAGAATCAAAAACAGATTTCTCAAAAGTGCTGGCTATAAGGAATCACAATAGAGCATACCAATAGGATATATTCATAAAGGCAATTTGATTTCAGAAACAGCATCCTCTCTTCATTTGATTTAGTGACACTTCATATAAAAATAAACTGAAGAACCTGGTGACCCACAGCAGCATACAGCAGATGACAAATACAGATTTTCAAAAGAAAAACAACCCATTTAGTTTGATGTCACAGGAGTAAACATGTGCATGAATACATGAGCATTTTGAAATTGATTTGAGATAATAAATGTATAAAACACGAATACATCTACATTCCCAGCCTTGCTTCATAGAACTCTAAGCACAACATGTGCATTTCCTGCAAAATATTGCTATCGGGTCTGGTCTGTAGCAGCTGTTCTTACTGATTTTTTTCCCCAACTGGAACTACTGGAACGAAAATGCTTTTTTTTGTGTCTTTTTCTCTTTAGCGTGGAAACTGAATTCAGGAAAGTGTGAACACAAGTGCAAGACAAACACCTGGGAAACACTGTTCCATTGAACACAAGTCACTGTCACTGTACACATTTCATCTCAGGGACTGTGCTCTGCATTTTCTTCTGTAAAATCACTAACCTACCTGAAACATTATGATCAGTCAAAGACATTCTCAATGTCATCTTAGAGAAAAAAGTAATTCTTATATAACTAGAACCCGTAGGAATTAAATGAGACTATACATATAGTTAAGTCCTTTTAGGAAGCCCATTCTATTTATTTTCTAGCAGATCGAGGAAAGATTATAATTGGTAAGCAATTTGTTTTTTAACAACTAATTTGATCCTAGGGCCGCATCCTATCTTTATTCCAGTGAATCAATATTGTGTTATTATCAACTTGAAATATAAAATGTATTAGGTGCAGTATGTAACAGAAACGTTTCGTTTTTAAGTTATACTTTCCTGCTTTGAAAAATAAAGATATGCACGAGATTGTGTGTAATTGGCTCATTAAAAAACAAATCACCTCCAGATTTAAAAAAAAGCAGGTGGAGGCTGGGGAGGAGGAGATGAACTCTGGCACACAGCAGGTACATAGTGGATTGAGGTAAGATGTGAATCCTTTCCTTGTCGATCACTGGATGTATTGTTTATCGAAGGAGGAATAAGAAACCAGCTATTCGATTGACGATTTGTCTAAAATATGCTTGATATTTACATGATTTGATCGAAGGTTAATGTGAGCTTCCTGCCAAACCCTCGCTTTGCTTAATGAACAATAGAACTGAAGAAGTTAGACTTGTCAAAAAGCTACAAACTCGTCAGGGAGCAACTATTGTACTGGGGGTGGTAACAGGGCTCAGAATACCTTTGCACAGTGTGGGTAAGTATTACAGACAACTCCTATCAATTCCTGCCATCTGTGATCACAAATGTGTACGTTACTATGTCTATTTTTCTTCTCAAGAAATGATATTCAGTTTGGTAAACCAAAAACAGCTAACTCTTATATATTTAAATTGGATGTGCATGCTTGCTGTCACTTTGGATTTTCCCACTGTCAATCAAAATGGCATGTAATCTCAGCAGCCAGAATTTGGGTGCTGCGTTTTGCTCCATTATTATTATTATTATTATTATTATTATTATTATTATCATTATTATTTAGCAGACTCCTTTATACAAGGCGCTCCATATGCCATATTGTTCGGGGTCACCTATCGAACCAGCTTTTGTTACAGGTTTCTCGTAATTGCCTTTAAGAAGTATTTACGGGCAATGTTCAATAAATCCATTCATTAACGTTGATTTCAAAGCAAGAACGGCTGTTTTTCCCTCACCTTCACAAATGAGTACCAATCAATGGTCTTGGTGCGCCAGTACGGCATTAAAAAAGTCAACCCCCCGGAAGAGTGAAGAATTTGCTCAGTTTTTAAAACACAACGCAGAAGTTACTTGCCATTGATTGGTACTCAGTTGTAAAGTTGAGGGAAAGATAGCTTGTCTTGTTTTGAAATCAACACATTAATGAATGGATATATGTATTTACCTGCCGATAAATACTACTTACAGGCATTTATGAAAGTTTCTGGTAACCCCTATTATTTTCACATTTTGTAACTTCTGTTTATAAGATTCTACTTCACTGCATTTTGGAACAGTGGAACACTACAGAGTAATTAGTTCAGAAAGGGGAAATAAATTCAGTGTTGACACTTTCTTTAAAATTATAAAATGTACACTTGTAAACCGGACACCTTGGGAAGCAATATGTCTTCTATGTTTTACAGATTGTTTTGTCCTCAAGGCTTTGCAGCCTTTTCAAAGGCAAGGGGTCTCGAAGTCACCAGGTCGATTGTTGCAATTTTGTTTGTCAGGCAAGATTTTTGTTTTTAACTGCATATGAGCTGATGGCCATTCTGTGTTTGGAGATCAATAAGGAATACAATATTATTATTTCTTTATAAATATATACTATGTGCATGCAGGTCTTTTGTTTATATTCCATCAGCAGTGTTGGAATTAAAAATATATATGATCTGTTTCTGTTCTCTTATTTGCTTCACAGCCATATGGTTTGTGGTCAATAAAGCAAATAAGAATAATTATTGTTTTTGTTTTTATTGTAAGACCAAGTTTTTGTACAGTAGTTCAAAGTAACATTGCAGTTAAAATGCAAAGCTGTAGTTAATGCATATCCCATAAATTGGCATTAAAATATGTACAGTATTTATTGAAGGTACTCATTACTTCAAGGTAATGCTTCATTTTACTCACCCAAAATACATTTTACTCACATAGGTCTAAATTGGAGAGTAAATCACTCAATTACCCAAAACCTTATCTGAAGCACTGACTGCAACCCTTCAAATTACTGTTAATAATTCTGTTGTATATTAATACTTAGCATAATACAGTTCAAACTGTAAGTGGTTGTGGCAATGTGCCCCGCCCCTGTGTGCATGTGTGTGTTATATGTTGTATGTTGTGTGTGTAAATGTTGGTGTATAGTCATCGGTACACCGGATATAAACGGGTCTGTGTTTCACGTGTGATTTAAAAATGTAGATTTGTATTTAGGCACGAGGAGGGCACAAATCACTTCACGTGCTGGTTAAAATGTAATGTGTGGTCACGGGAGTACACTTTATTAATTCACGTGCAGTTGTACCGAGACTCCAATTGAATGATTGATTAGCAATCGAGTCTTGGTACAACTGCATAAAAGCTGCATGTTTTCACTCACTCGGGGTTGGGTGTTCGTGAGTGGAGAACGGGATAGGAGACGGAGGTGTGATAGTGAAAGTATTAGTAAAAGTGTTCTTACTCACCGTGTTTGTCTGTTCGTGTGTGTTTAGTGTATAGTCCGTTTTGTTTGTCTATTTATTTTGGCGCAAGTGCCGTGTCCTGTGTTTGTTTGTACAACCTTTTTATTTTCTGTTTTATTTTGATTATTAAATGCTGAGCGCGATCACGCGCTCAGCTTCATCACTACCCCAAGTTTCTGTGTATTACTTCCTGTTTCTGGTCTGACGTCACCCACTGTCAGCCGTCTTTGTGACACGGGTTCACAATGTTAACATTTGGCCACTAATATAGCATCATTTAAAACCCTTTTTATCTGGGGATATCAGACAAATCACAAAGAATACAAACTGAAGACAAACATTTTTAAAAGAAGTAAGGGTATGACTAGCAGCAATACAGTAGAAAGACGGTTTAATTAAAACTTATCAGCGATACCCCTCAACCTATATCTATGGAGCATGCAATGCCATAGTAGTTCACGTTATTGCATTTTAGCCATTTCTGCAATATAAAGACACATTTTGATACATTTTGTTTCCCCGACATAGATATTAAAGTGTAATAAAGTTTTAAAATACACAGCCTTCTACAATATTTTAGAGATGTTTTATTCTTGTACCAATATTCTGTTTTTACACACTGTGCAACAGGTTCCTGTCATGTGCAGTATAATGCCATTTCTTAAAGACCCAGTGTAAAAAAAGGTATCATTATTACTGCTGGGAATACCATCTGCCACCTTGTTTAGTTTCTCAACCAGTACTCCTGCCCTTTGGTAGAGCTTCATAAAATCTTCATTACATTCTCATTTATTTCCACTATCCAATGTCTTAATAAAATATTCAACTACCCACATACATGATTCTTACCAGTTTTTTCGAACGTGTACATTTTGCCAGAGGCAGAGAACTGCTGGCACTGTGGTGTGTAATTTACAGATTCTTAGTGCTGAAATGTAAAATAAAATACAATAATAATACAAGTAAGCACACAGTTGTATCAGGAAAGGGTTCAGGTTCGCGTTCGGGTTCGCGTTCGTGTTAGGGTTCAGGTTCGGGTTCGTGTTAGGGTTAAGGTTAGGGTTAAAGTTAGGGTTGGGGTTGGGGTTGGGGTTTGGGTTAGGGTTATATCATGTAAACATTAAGTACATTGTAACTATGCATGATAACATTGTAATTAAGTGTAAGTGCACATGTATTTACTAAGTAACTACTATGTAGATACACAGTAATTAGAGGCACTTAATGTAAAGTGTTACCCAAATCTGAGGTGGCTCTGCCCACAGTTTCCTCCTCACTGGAAGCCCATGCCCAGCTTCTTCCACATCAGCTTCCTCTGAAGAAGGAAGCTGGGGTTCACATATTTCAAATCATGTACCCAATAAAGCCTTGAAAACTATTATGGAATCAGACTCTCTTCATAAATAATTATCTTTAATAACAGATACACATGACAAAGCTGTTAGGATTTGCCCAGTAAATTGGCTATTTTCTTTTTTTATCTAAGTGTCTTGCAATGACAAGTTTGAATTCTAAAAATGATTTTGAGCAGGCCTCTTCCCTGAAATGCAGTTCCACTGCTGACTCCATTTCTCAGATATTAAAATGACATGTCTGATAAAGAACTGCATCAATCACCAATTCTGCATCAGTGGAAGCTACCTTGTTTATATTCTACCAACTTTCCAAATCAATAAAGTCGTATCCTGAGCTGTAGACCCTATCCTGATGGAATGCAGCTTTTTGATGTATAAAAATTGGATCATTTTTTGTCACATCAATGCAAATTACAGTTGTTTTCCCCTTGTAGATGATTTAATTCAATTTCAATTTGCACAATCACTGTCGCATGAGGCAAATAAAGGAACCAAACCTATAAACCTATAGACAGAAAGAGTATAGCTTTCACAAAAGGCTTGAAGGCTTGACCTATTGAAGCAGATTATTTCTGTGACAAAAAAAAGCACTTGCACAGGATGTACTATACACTTCCAGTGAGTAATCACTGTCCCTGGATACACGTGTACATTACTAATCAAACACCTTTCTGGCAAAATGCGTTGTATTAATCTTTATTAGTTTGCTTGCTAAGTTCAGGTTCATTTCACCCTGTGAGCTGTCCCTTTCTACTGACTGCTTGCAAAGGTAAATTGCTTTCACAAGTCTTTTCCTCCACTGTACTACAGTGGAGGAAAATAAGTATAAATTCCAAGCTTATGCATTCAATAAGCTTGCAGAACTGAGATTGAAAACATGGAGTGCCCCTGCCCTGTCTTATTTCTGTTCTGGTAAATAATTCAGACAAAGTGAAGAAGGCTGCTGACATAAGAATGTAAAATGAAGAAACTCACTATTTTGATGGATGATTAATTAGGTTGTTGCATTCAAGCAATCTATTTAATATGGTGAAGGCATGCAACAAACAACCTTCATTTGCTTGAGTTCCTGTGTGCCTAGTGCCGACCGCCTTCCGAATGGTAATGAATGGATTACATCAAAGAAGTCTTCAGAAATACGCATACCAGAGTAAGACAAAACATGAGTTACTATATTTTTATTTTTCAAAATATATTCTCTTGGCATTGAAAAATGCATGTTAGAGAATCAAAATACAGTCTGTAAACTAAAACGAATCAATGTATTTACAATCCCAAAAATTGAATCAGCTTTGGCATACTGAAAAACCAAACAAAACTTATTTTTGTAAAAAGTGCTTGCATAACTATTACTTTGCACTTCTTCTCCTCATAGTCTGTCGATAACTTCCAATTACTGCATTGTATTATCTTGACCTTTTCTTCTTTTTTTGTCAAACCATTGCGAGGTTTAATTATTTCAGCTCATATTACTTGATCGATATTCTTTCAGTACTGTCTTGCATCATACATGTTTTGTGTGATTAATATTGATTCAGAGCGCTGGATGTTTTTGTTTTCTGGATGGGGGGCACATGTATAAATCCGGGGGTCGGGGTGGGTGTTCAGAGGAGAGGACATGAGAGAGATGGGAGAAAATGAGAAAACCGAAAGTAAAAATTAATCATTGTTGATCGTGCTGGAAGTTCCAGCGCGGTACTCATTTGGTGGAGGTATATTTGTATGTGTTTTTGTATGTGTTTTGTATGTGTTTTTGTATGTGTTTTTTATGTGTTTTGTTTAAACTTTTACTTTTGCTCTGTGAGCATTGGAATAGAAACGTACACCAGTGCATTAACTCGCAAATATCTACCTGTGTGTTTCTCTGTCATCTTCCTGGTCTGGGGATGTCACTAAACCTAACACCCTGCCACACTAACCCATCACCCCTAACTATAACCCTTACCCTAACCCAAACCGTTTTCTTATTGTGTACTTACACATATAGTGCAAAAACATTTATACGCTAAGTACTATGCATAATAACATTGCAATTATGTGTAAATACACATGTATTTACTATTGAACTATTATGTAAATACACAGTAATTAGAGACACAATGTAAAGTGTTAACCAAAATACTATATATTAAACTTTTCTGTGGTGTTTATTTTCCTAGTTGGTTTTGCAAATACTTATCAACAGCTTTATAGTATATACCTTTATTTGTCATTAAATACTGAAATATATGGTACAACATAGACAACTGACATTGACACTGCATTGTATATATATATATATATATATATATCAAGTCAGATATATATATATATATATATATATATATATATATATATATATATATATATATATATATATACAGTACTGTGCAAAAGTTTTAGGCAGGTGTGAAAAAATGCTGTAAAGTAAGAATGCTTTCAAAATAGACATGTTAATAGATTATATTTATCAATTAACAAAATGCAAAGTGAGTGAACAGAAGAAAAATCTAAATCAAATCCATATTTGGTGTGACAACCCTTTGCCTTCAAAACAGCATCAATTCTTCTAGGTACACTTGCACAAAGTCAGGGATTTTATAGGCATATAGTCAGGTGTATGATTAAACAATTATACCAAACAGGTGCTAATGATCATCAATTCAATATGTAGGTTGAAACACAATCATTAACTGAAACAGAAACAGCTGTGTAGGAGGAATAAAACTGGGTGAGGAACAGCCAAACTCAGCTAACAAGGTGAGGTTGCTGAAGACAGTTTACTGTCAAAAGTCATACACCATGGCAAGACTGAGCACAGCAACAAGACACAAGGTAGTTATACTTGCATCAGCAAGGTCTCTCCCAGGCAGAAATTTCAAGGCAGACAGGGGTTTCCAGATGTGCTGTCCAAGCTCTTTCGAAGAAGCACAAAGAAACGGGCAACGTTGAGGACCGTAGACGCAGTGGTCGGCCAAGGAAACTTACTGCAGCAGATGAAAGACACATCATGCTTACTTCCCTTCGCAATCGGAAGATGTCCAGCAGTGCCATCAGCTCAGAACTGGTAGAAAACAGTGGGACCCTGGTACACCCATCTACTGTCCGAGTAGTCTGGTCAGAAGTGGCCTTCATGGAAGACTTGCGGCCAAAAGACATACCTCCGACGTGGAAACAAGGCCAAGCGACTCAACTATGCACGAAAACACAGGAACTGGGGTGCAGAAAAATGGCAGCAGGTGCTCTGGACTGATGAGTCAAAATTTGAAATATTTGGCTGTAGCAGAAGGCAGTTTGTTCGCCAAGGGCTGGAGAGCGGTACACGAATGAGTGTCTGCAGGCAACAGTGAAGCATGGTGGAGGTTCCTTGCAAGTTTGGGGCTGCATTTCTGCAAATGGAGTTGGGGATTTGGTCAGAATTAATGGTCTCCTCAATGCTGAGAAGTACAGGCAGATACTTATCCATCATGCAATACCATCAGGGAGGCATCTGATTGGCCCCAAATTTATTCTGCAGCATGACAGCGACCCCAAACATACAGGGAAAGTCATTAAGAACTATCTTCAGCGTAAAGAAGAACAAGGAGTCCTGAAGTGATGGTATGGCCCCACAGAGCCCTGATCTCAACATCATCGAGTCTGTCTGGGATTACATGAAGAGAGAGAAGCAACTGAGGCTGCCTAAATCCACAGAAGAACTGTGGTTAGTTCTCCAAGATGTTTGGGCCAACCTACCTGCCGAGTTCCTTCAAAACTGTGTGCAAGTGTACCTAGAAGAATTGATGCTTGATGCTGTTTTGAAGGCAAGGGGTGGTCACACCAAATATGGATTTGATTTAGATTTTTCTTCTGTTCACTCACTTTGCATTTTGTTAATTGATAAATATAATCTATTAACATGTCTATTTTTGAAAGCATTCTTACTTTACAGCATTTTTTCACACCTGCCTAAAACTTTTGCACAGTACTGTATATATATATATATATATATATATATATATATATATATATGTTTGAGTATATTTATAAATATATTGACACACTTTACAGTATACTATACTTTTCAATATAATGCAATATATTTGCATACAGTAAATTCTTTAGTACTGACCATACAAAACTTTGCAAAGTAAACATACCTTCATGATTAATCTGCTTCATATTCAAGTTTTGATTTTAAATACCATACCGTGCAATCACCTCTTAATTCCTATGGGAAGCCTATGTGTACTTAATATATTTAAATCTACCTGTCACTTGGGAATAAAGCTGGTTTTATCTGTGCTCCATAAAGAAAATCAAATTTATAACTCTCATTATTTTCTCTGCAGGAACCTTAACTGTGTTATAGGATTCCTTAAAACAGAACACATTTCAATGACTGTCTCCATCAGCTGAACTTTCCACCAACCTGTACTTATCATTCATTATGTGTATTAACCACGGATTAACATCAACAACCATTCTAGATCTGCAACTCATCACTATTATTCCCAGTAGACTCAAAAATCAGCAAAGTACTGCCAACTTTCTCACACTCAGTGAGTGACTAATGTTACAGTCAGAGGCAAAGTTTTTTTTTCATCTTCACTTACTTCCACCTAGCTCTCACACATTACCATCAAATTACTATAGTGTCTGCTGTAAGTGTACAAATCTGTAGCAGTAGCCTCAGAGATATATATCTACGGTAAATGCATGCTCGTTCTGTTTTCTTGAAATACAACCAATTCAGTTGGAGAGTGCCATTCTTCAATCCTTTGGCAAAATCTGCCATAATGAGGTGCCTCTTTTGGATGAATAGATTCATGGACATATACAGTCAACCTCGATTAGCTCGACTGGAGGATAACTCGACACCTTCGCTTTTAAGTTTTTACTTCGACACCACGCTTAACTCGTAACTCGACACTTATTACCGTTACCGAAGGGATAAAAACTATTAAAAAGACTAGAGGATAACCTGACACTGTCGTTTCACGTGACTGACCTCTGACAGGAAACGGATCGTTCATTCATTCATTCGCACCTACCAAGTGCAGCTGGTTGCAGTGTCGGTTCTTAATGAGTGAGAAGCAAAAAATTAGTTCTCGTTCAATTGGCTTCAAAGCTCAGCTTATCCGGGATAACAAGTTTGTCAGCAGAACTTTCAAAGTGCTTTCAAAGTGTTTTTAATAAACTTAAAGGCACCTGTTATGCTACACTTAATAACATGTAATATAATTTATATTAATTTTATTTTTCAGTGCTTATTTTGAGCTATATTCGAGTTTTATGTTAATCGTATTTTTTCGGGGCTTTCGCTTTTTATATACTGTATGAAAGTATTGTATTTGGTTACTTTTCAAAATGCTTGGGAGTTTTTTTTCTGTCAAAATATGTATCGTAGTAACTCACCAGTACTTGCACACTTAAGTTGTACCTTCTTTCCTTTGCTGTCTTCCACAATGAAATTCCTATGGGCACGGGCACATTGTTCTGGGGTTTTTGTGTGTAGGCATTTTTTTACATTTCGCCACAATTTGCAATTCTGTTTTAAATTGTCCTTATCTTAACTGTAATACATCATTAAATCCCGTGAACAAGCCTCCAATCCTAAATATAATCTTGTTTTAAATCTTGCAAGCAGAGTCTCCAATATAAATGTAGCAATGTGCTGTCACTCAGTAGTTAGGGTGGGCTTAAAGTTTTCAGAACGAATCAATGATAGATACAAGTCAGGAAGGAGGGACATTGCCCAGCTGCACTGGGAAAGTTATTTTTTTTTATGGGAAAGATGTGGTCAACGTGAATTGAGTATCTATTTCTGCTGTTTTCCCTGTGTTTTCTGGTGTTTATTGGTTATACACTGATTTCATTTTTTTGTATAGGGGTTTTATCATTTTTTACTGGTTAAGACACCCTAAATATCATATCATATCATATCATATCATATAACATCTTCTTAAAACCATGTGTGACTCAATGGTTGCTTGTTGCTTGGTTGCTGAGACTTCCCCAGAAGCCTTTGGAACTTCTCACAAATTATTTGCAGAATCAGTGATTTCTATTTTTGCATTGGGTTCATTTTTGAAAAGGCATACTAAGAGAGGATGCATACAAGCTCTTAAGTGCCACAGCTAAATGATGACTAAGAGTTAGAACTGAATGAGATCTCCCATTTATGAACTTGGAAGTTAGTTCTTTTGAACTTTTAAATAACTGTAAAATCCAGCCAGCACTGAAATAAGTCATAAACACTGTTATTGAAACTGGTATAAATCCTAAAAGTACAGTCGCTTTTAAGACTTAAACATCTGGCTGTATTTATAAATCAGTCACAATGTGTTTATGTCTGCCATAAATACTTCTATGAATTATTTAGTTCACTGAATACATGTTCTTAAGCCTTCCAGCCTTTTTTCTATTGATGGTACTGTATACTCATCATTTTTCCAATTGGCAGAAAAATCCTGGGCTTTAAAAAAAAAGGAATGTTAAACATGTTAAATAGTAAATTAGTAACTTTCAGTTCCAGGACAGATATAACTGTTAGCAAATGCTAGGAAACTACAGTGTAGTTATATGATTATTAGACTGTAATTATTGTACAGTAGTTATTATATTGTAATTATTGTAATATCAATAGCTACCTAGCAACGACTGTATGAGCATGTGTCCTATAACTGAATGCGAACATTCTTACCCTCTACTTACGTAGTAACTGCAGCTATTAAGATGGCCCATACCCTCATAGGGTCAAATTTACTGTTTATAGTGTACAATGCTTTCAGCCTTATTTAAAGGGAATTGCTATATATATTTTTTTTTACTTTGGAAAAGGCAACACTTGCATTTACAGAGATGGGTCTTTCAAACACCTGATTCAGCTGCACTATCTACCAACCTATTTCAGACTGTGGGAAGAGAAATAACAAAATAATGCAATGCTGTTATAATTGTACACATTTCTATAACAATTGTACTTCAAGCTATTTTGTATGCACAAGACCTTGCAGTGTGCATGCTGTTTATTAAGTTTCCTATCATGGCTGTTTGTACTGTATATTTTGGTTTCTATGAAAGCCTATGCATCTTACACCTGTAATGAAAAACCCAGCAGCATTGCAGTTCTTGACACACTCAAACCGGCGCGCCTGGCACCTACTACCATACCCCGTTCAAAGGCAATTACTGTAAATCTTTTGTCTTGCCCATTTACCCTCTGAATGGCACACATACACAATCCATGTCTCAATTGTGTCAAGGCTTAAAAATCCTTCTTTAACCTGTCTCCCCTTCATCTACACTGATTGAAGTGGATTTAACAGGTTACATCAATAAGGGATCATAGCTTTCACCTGGATTCACCTCGTCAGTCTATTTCATGGAAAGAGCAGGTGTTCCTAATGTTTTGTACACTCAGTGTATAATTCTATCACTTTCAAGCATCACAGACAAGTGTTTCCAAAGCTAATGCTTAAAAATACTATGAATAATGAAGGACATGATGGCTGTTTTTCTTTTTTTATATACAATGAAAGATATCTTAGAAAGATAAATGATTACCAACTTAATTAAATGTGTAAATTATGCAAATTATCTTTCTGCATTTGAAGAAGCTGACATATATACAGAGCTTAAATAAAGTTGCTTGGTGCTTGTGACGGGGTAACCCCTACCCCTGGGTTGTTTTGTATAGTTTGGGTTGTGTAGCACGGGTGATTTAAAATGTATGTTGGTATGTGGGCACGGGGAAGTCAACAATTACTTCACGTGCAGACTGTGCTGCGGTCTGAATGATTAGCAATCAAGTCCTGGCACAGCTGCTTAAAAGCAGCACAAATTTCTTCGTTGGTGAGTTCGTAGTGGAGAACGGGAGAGTCGGGAGAAACAAATATACAATATTAAACAATTGCTACTCGTGCTGGAGGACCAGCACAATACTTGTTTTGGGGTTAGTTCACTGGTTTTTGTTTGTCTGTTTATTTTGGCCAACATGCCGTTTTGTTTTGTCTAAATATTTACTTTGTTTGTTTAATAAATCTGCACACCAGTGCTTGTACTCACAATACTGTGTACTGCATTTCCTGGTCTGATGTCACCATCAGCTGCCCTGTTCACAGTGCTTCATAATCAAACAGTTCTGTTATGAGAAGCCATAGTACAAAGGATACCAAACAGTGTACAGAGTGTCCATTACCATGTCTTGCAATTAGATTTCATCATTCCTATTTTCCAGGAGCGGGATGTTGTGGAGGAAACAACGTTCATTTGTGGTGGTGCACAACCAGTCACTGCTTTACTGACTGGCATGTTTCCAAATCGTTTTATTGCTAAGTGTCTTTTTGTGTCTGATTTTTATTACAGATTTTTATTACATGATAGTTGCTGTTATTTATATTAGACTCAATTAACCATGCTACAACAGAATTCCCTAATGGTCAAATTGTTCCCTGCGGCTTCTTCTGTTTCAATACTAAAATTCGGCTAGGTAAGTTACAACATGGGTGGATATACCTGAAGTGACTTATCTGCCAGCACTGTTTCCTTTGGTTATATAAAACAATGTCAGCTTTGTGGATAGAATACATATCTGTTCTTCAATTCCACATGGGTTTTCAACCTTGCAGAGGTCAGAATCGGGGAGATAAAAAGTTTAAGAAAAGTCAATAGAAATGTCAAGATTTGTCTGCTAACAAGAACTGAAAGGTGAGGCAGTACATGATTATTCATATTACAGAAAAAAAGGAAATAACATATCACAACCATGACAGGAATTCAAAAAGCCTGTATGTGCACAAAGTGTGATGGTTATGATGGTACAGCAAAGAATATTACAGTAGGTGAGGACAGATACACATAAAACTTACATTGGAACTGTGCAGATAAAAATACTAATCTCCTAGTGGTATGATTTGCAGCTGAATCCAGAGCAATACTCTTATGCTCTGTCAATGAGACAATACAAAACAAGGACACAAACACCTCCAAAATCAAGTCAAACAGCAACCAAAAGGAACATCTACCAGAAGAAGAACACAGCACAAAAAAAGGAAAATTGTTTTAAAGGATTAGTGTAAAGATATGTTATTGAACATCGGAAGCAAGGGGAGTGTTGTCATAGTGCATGTGGATTAGGCAGTGTACTAATGGTGTATTAAGAGATTTGTGAAACCCTTGTCCTTTCCCTGCACACTTATAGACCCTTTTCAAAATGATGTCCCTGTAGATGACTTTGACATGTTGGCAACCACTTGAAAAATGTCATGTCATGTGTGTTTCTATGTGAATCAAGGTACACAAAAGATTGTTACAATTCATATACAGTATGCCATTGTTATATAATAAATTAGAGAATGTAACGTCAGTCAGGAAGCTCATGCGATAGATTATTTATTAAAACACAGACTCGACAATACTACTACATTATACATATTTTATACTTCATTCTTTGACTTTTCATTTGAGGAACCCCTGCCCATAAATGATCTTTCCGATAGGTGGAGAGGCTGACCATAGGCAGGGGGGCAGTATAGCTGCCCTCCCCTGTTAGACTGAGCAAAAAAGCAGGTGGAGGCTGGGGAGGATGAGGCAAACTCTGGTGCACAGGGGGGACATAAGAGATAAATCCTTTCTTTGACGATCATTGGAGGTATTGTTTAGTGATGGACAAAAAAGATACTAGCTATTCGATTGACGATTTGATCTGGTATTGAAAGCGCCTAAAATAGGCTTCATATAAAGCTAAAGTGAGTTCCCTGCCAGAACCACCACTTTGCTTACTGGCATACATGGTACATACTGTGCATAACTATGTACGTGGGGCCCTATTGGCAAGGACTGTTTTTAGGAATGTATTTTTAAGGACTGTTTTTTGATTGGTGTTTCTTTTAGGTTAAACTCAAGAATAATAAGAATAAACTTCTAGCCCTCTCTAAAACATCTAAAAAAGGTTTCTTGAACCGCACACTTGATTTGATTTATAAGAATGGGCTAAGCAAAACCATTCTTAAAATTGTCTTAGTGTTTAATAGCGACCATAATCCATTTATTATTATTTGTTTATTTAGCAGACACCTTTATCCAAGGCAACCTACAGAGACTACGGTGTATGAACTATGCATCAGCTGCAGAGTCACTTACAACTACATCTCACCCGAAAGACGGAGCACAAGGAGGTTAAATGACTTGCTCAGGGTCACACAATGAGTCAGTGGCTGAGGTGGGATTTGAACTGGGGACCTCCTGGTTACAATCCCTTTTCTTTAACCACTGTACCACACAGCCTCCTCACTGTATGGCATTCTATTTCATTGCTGCAATAAAGATTCATCTACAGTTAGAACAATATAATACAAGCACAAAAGTTTGTTTTTGATACATATACAAAATAGGACATTTCAAGTGTTGTTTAAATAACTGGTCTGCCATAATTAGTCTGAGCATAAAACTAGACAAAATAATCAAAACTGCATTTATAATCACACATACGCTACTGTACTATGCCTGCGCTCAAATGAACAGTGCCCAGTGTAAGGAATGTTGTAATAGTTTTTATACTGAAACTAATTATTCTTTTATAATATGTTATTTTCTGTAACAAATTGAACTGAGAATCTGAGTGTGGTATTTGAGCTCAGGAATGTAAGGAGAGCCTCTGCTTGTATGGGGGATGGATGAATCTCAGAGATAACAAATTCAAAAGGAATGTTTGTGAGGCTTGGGAATCTGCCATGAGTACATAGGTATAGGAAAGAGAGGTCATAAATGACATCATTATAAGGGTGTGTTTTGGGATCTACAAAACTAAAGTGAATGCATTGTTAGGGGCGCAGTTTCTCTCAATCTCACTGCAGCCCAGAGTGATGCGATTCTGTTCATTCAAATTATTCTATTCTGACCTATACCAATAAACATATATTTGACATCACTAATATTGTTTATCAGTTTCATATTTCTTACACCAGTCATACATGCTCCAAGGTTTTAAGGCAACCCAAGTACAGCAGTAAATTCTAATTGAATCTCCACTGGTTTTATTATTATTAAAGAGAGAAAGAGACAATTAAAAAATATGAGAAAATAGGAAAAACACAAGTAGACATAATTATCTAGCTCATTGTTCTGCTACAGGTAATAGCCACATTCAATCCTGCCCCTTTATAGTTTGAGAAGATGAGACTCAGTATCTTTTTCTCGAATTTCCATAATTGAGTCTTGATAATGCTTAGGCTACAGTTCACAGAGAAGTGGGCAGGTTTCATTTGGTCATTATTCAGGCAGCTAAAAACAACCCTCTACAAATGTTCCTTATCTGCCTATACCACCTTGTTCAAGCCTTAATTAGTATGTTGGCAATAATTAGAAGAAAATGTTCAAAGGTCTTCTGATCAGAGAGCTTCAAGTGTTTGTACTTACAGTATGTATTAAAGAAATATAACTGTTGCATTGCTTCCTGGCTGAATTAATGACTAAAATAAAAGTATACATTGAATATGCTTAGAGCAGTACAGTATATAAAACATGGGTAACACTGCATTACATGTCTAATTACTGTGTATTTACATAGTAGTTACTTAGTAAATACATGAGTACTTACATATAATTACACAGTTATTATGCATAGTTACAATGTACTTAATGTGCAAATATTTTTGCATGATATAACCCTAACCCTATCCTTTTTATGATACAATTGTGTACTTACAGATATTGTGCAAAAATATTTACACATTAAATACAACTACAGTCTGCATAATAACATTATTCTTTTATGTAAGTAATATTGGTGCAAACTGCACTATAAAGAAGAGAGGTTGATACAACTAACCCAAAATGTCTTGTTTGCTTAACATCATTAATTTATTTGTTATCTACTGTGAAAGCTAATAAAGACCCCCCACGAGTGCTTTAACCACTGTACAAAAGAGCCAGGTTCTCTAGCGGAGCAGTTAAAATCTTCTTTAATAGGCCCAGCCTTTAGGGGGCCTCATGCTCACATGACTGCCGTGAGATTTAATGTGCTTGTTATGTGTGCGCAAAATGCTCAGGAAATTTGGCGCTAGGGTACTTTATGTAGCACTAGCAACATTAAATTCTGACGCCAGTAGACATGTTTAATCTTTTTTTTTTAATTATTATTCCTTAGCAACCGCAGATTACAATAGTTTCTCATTGGGTCAGGACTACTCACATGACCCACTCACACTCATCCACATACACAGGAAACGGATATGGGTGTGATTAGATATGGGATACATTTTGTTAAAAAATATTTACTGTAACACAAAATACTAAAAACTAATGGGGGAGGGGGCAAAGTGGCATTGCACACAGACTCATAGTTGGGCATTACAGTATTTTTCAATAGGCCTACTGGGGCATGGTCATTTTAGAAAAAGTTAATACGTGATATGTTTGAATGTTTTGATATGACTGAAATTCTGTGTGCTTTGAAGTTGTGAATTATATAAAATGATAACGTCTAACAAACAAACTGAAACAAGTATTCATTAACATTTTCATATCATTACTATTATTTACTGTACTTAACATTAGTATATGTAGGTGCATATGCACCTATACACTCGGTTGCTACTGTAGCATTCATTTGATGTTCTGGACCCCACACTTAATCTTCACTGCCTAGGGCCCCCCACAGTCCTTCATAACCTGACTACTAGCACGGCATGCAACACTACTCAAGTTCAGGGCGGTCTGTGTCTCCGTCTGACATCAAAGAAAGGATTTGGGGGGTTCTATCCGCAAAGCAGGGATTGAACTGATGCACCTGTGGGGCCAGCACGCAAACAAGCAGCTCTCCACTCCCCAAGCACATTCTTTACCCACTGCAAAGAGCTAGACTGCCTGTCGGAGCAGTTAGAAAGCTGTACAGGTCAGTCCCTGGTGGAGCAGTTAGTTAGCTGTAGAGGTCAGTCATGTACCAACACTCACAATACACTTTTATCTCTTACTGACCCCTAGCAAGATACGTCTTCTTCTAGATAACCCTTATAGAGGAAGACTGCTCCCTGTACAGATTCATCCATTTGTACAGTGGATGAGATGCTTGCTTGGAAACCAGGAGGTTGGTGTGTCAAACTCAGCCTCTGTCTTTCCCAAATTCAAAAAGAGGCAGATTAAGGCTGCAGTTGTCTGAATTAGAAATGGGGAAAAAAGTGTATTTCCATTTCACTTGCTTTAGTACATATGGTGGGTGGAGATTTTAAACAGACTAATGTGAACAGTTCCTTTATTTCCATGGAAACCGGAGTATGATAATTACTTTCTTTGTCTCCCAGCAGACACAGCAGGTGCAGGAACCAAGACAGTGTGAGTTACAACAGACTAATGATTACTTCTTTAGGAAATAACAAAGAATTTAGAGGCAGTACAACTCATAAGGACATGTGTAATAGAATGGCTAAGGAATTGCATATGATGGAGGGGTGCTCCCAAACAGATCACACCATGAACTCTATCCAATTGATTAAAACAATGACAGATCTTAATACCACCATCCTCTAAGTCATTTAAATGAGGGGACTTTGAGAACATCTCTTACAGTGTGTACAAGTCTCTTAAACTGATGTTTATCTTTAAATTAAAGTAAAATTAGTACATGTATAAAAGGGGTAATTTGCTGAAAACTGGGCACAATATATCCTTTCAAGTGTGGATAATTAAGTGTGAATCTAATATTTCCTGAGATGGCTTGCCTTGTTTGTTGATGTCAGTTTCCAGACACAAAATAATGATTGTTATTGATCCTAAACCTTGCCTAACACAAGGCACGTGCCCCAAACATACAAGGAAAGAGTGTTCTTTATATATATTTTTTTTAAAAATAAAAAATACAGCTTGTATTCACTGCATCTTTCTACAGTGTGTAAACAGACTATTCAGTTACTTTTTGTTGATGTTACCAAACCTGAAACTTTGGTGTTTTGTCATTTTCCCACAAACCACTATAACCCCGGAATAAAAACATAAGTAGTAATGCAGACTATTGCACGTTTAAAATGGAAACAAACTTTCTGTTGTGCAGCATTGGATTATTATTGCAAATGGCAGAAAGCAGTTACTTTGGAGCAGTGCTTGATTCATTTTAGATATATTTCATAGTCTTTGGAGCAGCGGATGGATAAATAGCAACTAGCTGGCAGCCTGTGTTTGTTCAGATGCTGTGTTGGAGTTAGTGTACTGGACCAGATTCACAGGGCCTGACCAAATCAAACCCTGATCATTCTTGCGAAAGAGTGTTTATGCGATAATATCGCTAGTTTCCATATCTCATTTTCTTTATCACAAAACCAAAACTAGCAATTTCCAATGCACGAAATGGGCGGAGAGAAGTTTCGCAGGAGTAGGAGGGACCGCCGAAAGCAATGTGAAAACAGCTGTTGACCAATCCCCAGCCGGTATTTGTGACATTTTGAAGGGGCGGAAACAAGGCGGTAGCATGCGAAAAGGCAGGCAGCCAGGGTAGAAAAAAAATAAAAGTCTGTGTTATATTACTGTTTCGTTTGAATATCAGTGAATGAATGCTATTACATACAACTACTATTATTATTATTTATTTCTTAGCAGACACCCTTATCCAGGGCGACTTACAATTGTTACAAGATATCACATTATTTTTACATACAATTGCATACTTTTTACATACAATTACCCATTTATACAGTTGGGTTTTTACTGGAGCAATCTAGGTAAAGTATTTTGCACAAGGTTACAGCAGCAGTGACCCCCAGCTAGGATTGAACCCACGACCCTCCGGTCAAGAGTCCAGAGCCCTAACCACTACTCCACACATCATTATTACTAATAGTAATAATGATAAAAATATGTTTAATAATAATAATAACAATTATCTTTATTTTTATTGTGTAAAATATTGAAAAATACGGACGTGAGTTTGAAAGAAAACACACACACACTCACACACACACACACACACACACTCACACACACACTCACTCACACACACACACACACACACACACACACACACACACACACACACACACACACACACACACGGCAATTACCTCGCTTCCATGACGTCTGCAGCATCTTGCTGCATTGTTCTGTCACTGTTACGAAAGCGCGCGTTTTCATGATTTTTGTAAAAATCCTTACCGTGCCCTGGCTTGTGTCAGCACCATGCAATGCCAGCATCCTCATACCCGACTGGCACGGTGCTGCACAGAGCCCTGTTGTGCACAAGAACAAAGATTAAAAAAAAAAAAAAAACTTGGGGTGAATAGAACATCCAAAAACAAACGTAACACTGTCACCAGGATCAGTACCAGTGAATATATATACAATAAGAAGTCGAATGAAATGCTATCCAGTGCCATGAAAAAAAAAAAGTTGATAGCAGATTGTATTTTTGTAAACGGGCAGAGTCGGGTAGTTGTATTATTATTATTATTATTATTATTATTATTATTATTATTATTATTATTATTATTATTATTATTATTATTTCTTCTGTCGAAAACACAAAACAAATTTAAAAACGTCATCTTGATGCTTCTGAGATGGCCTTTATAGGTATTGCGTAATTTTGTTATCTACACAGATTCATATGTTTCAAGTGGACCGCTTGGCATGCTGACACGGTATAGACAAAATGTGCTCCCTTGAACTGGAACAGTGGGCTTGTTCTTACATGCTGAGAAGTTGGGCTTCATAATGTTTCTAGTGCTGTCTCTGTCCCTATCTTCACCACATTCTGTCTCAAGTAAACACACCAAAATAGCATTAGATGCAGAAAACAGGATACAGCCATTGCCTGCTATTATTTCAAATAAAAATAGAATAAAAAATAACTTACGCAAACCTATCCTTAGCTGCAAATTCTACTCTATATAGATAATATTAAAGCCAAAGTACATTCCAACAAAGCCTTGACAGTCGAAGTAAAGCTTTTAATTATATTCAGTACAAATGCTTTTAGACTGAAACTGTGTGTGTTTCTTTTTTTCTTTCTTTTTTTAATGTAATTATCAAAGGAAACATCAGCACTCTGGGCACCTGCCGGAATCAGGCATCCTTTTATATACAGGAAATGCTTTCATTCTTTTCATGTGCAGACTCATTGTAATGCCACTCTCCGATCACCACTGTATGTTCCAATTACCCCAATTATAGCTTTATTCAACTCTACATCCTGAAGAAACCTGCCCTTAAAATCCACATGTTCGCAATCCACAGTAGTTAATATATTAACAAGACTAAACAACATCTTTATTTAAATCCACATGTTGTCTATCCGCAGTATTTAATATAATAACAAATCCATTGAAGATATGAATTTTGTGATAAAGCTTCTGAAACATAACATAACATAACGCCTCAGTGTTAATCCAATTATTAACTGTCGTTATTTATCTGCTGTTAGACTGCTGGAATCTCACTTCCTCTGGGATTCTGATACATTTTTGAAAAAAGAACGTCACAAAGGAACCCATTCACAGCAATGATTTTTTTTCAGATAGTAAATAAAGATACCAAACCAGAAGTAAACAGCTTTGGGAATCTACAGTAACCAATAATGTTGGTAGGACAAAAAGTTGTGCAATTGGACTAGATTAAATGTGCCTGTGAATGGGGTATCAGGAAAGATCGTGGCTTGAGCACTGAAAACAGCACTTCCCTTAAGCACTCCAAACCCCGCCCCAGTAGTCAGTCAAACACCAATGCTACCTGTTCAGGTGTTTGCAATAGGGCTGACTTGTTTCCAAAGCCTGCAGTACTCACACTGTTTTCCCTTACCAGGATGTCGGTCGTTCAAGTTACCGCTCCCTAATTCTGGTAAAGACGAGCTCTTACCTGGTTTCAACAGTCCCTTGTGTCAGGAGGGCAAGACCCTTTTCTGCCCGTCACAGCACCCTTGACAATCTATTTTGAATTGTGAAAGTATTTAAAGTCATGTGGTAGGATTTGAGGCAGTGATGAACTCAACCATGCAAAGCAAGCAGAATTTTGGAAATACAATATTCGTATAAAAATGAAACAACACCTAATTAGCAGCAAAATAAAAGCCTCACACATCTGGGCTTGCTAATAAAAGCCACACACATCTGGGCTTGCTAATAAAAGCCTCACACATCTGGGCTTGCTAATAAAAATGCAAGCACATTAGCTGTTTTCCCATGTCTGGGTCAGTTTGACTCAGAGTATCAGTTTAATGGATGGCTATTAATAAAAAGAGCAGTAAGACTGGCAGCCTATTGTTTTTGGTCCACTTAACAGATGGCAAAAATGTTAATGATATTCCAGTGTTTTCAAGCTAAAAGACCTAATGAATACCAATGGCATTAAAAGCTGAAATATTGATGTTAGTGCATTAGAATCTGATCAAGACATTGGCAGTGTTTTTCAGTTTCTTAGCAGAGTTGACACTGTGAAACAGACTGCATTGCAATTGTAGTAAAACTATATGTAGCAGTAGTTATATGTAGTGATTTGAACAAATCAGAAACATGAACCTGTGTAGATGTCATCCCGTGGTGAATCTTCTTTACTGCACATACACAAAGGACGGGTATCATCAAGAACTTTCTTGAATGGAAAAGAAAGGGCGTGAAGTTTTCAACCAGAAAGCACCCTTTCGAAGAGAAAGGGTGTGAAGTTTTCAACCAGAAAGAACCCTTTCAAAGAGAAAGGGTGTGAAGTTTTCAACGACAAAGAGCCCTCTCCAAGAGAAAGGACATGATGTTTTTAACCAGAAAGAGCCCTTTCGAAGAGAAAGGGTGTGAAGTTTTCAACGACAGAGCCCTCTCCAAGAGAAAAGGCATGAAGTTTTCAAGCACGGAATGAATGGTAAACAGGGCTGCTTCGTTCCGAGAATCAGATCAAGTCTACAACAAAACCAAACCATATATGGAGCAAACTGTTACGCACGATAAGCGGAAGAAACTTCCTTATATGGAAAGTGCAACACAGAATTCTACTTGTAAAAGACTATATAAACCCTGCCAAAAAAGAGCATGATGCTCTCAACCTCAGATGACCCAGAGAGGCCACTACTCGACTGAAAGAAAACCACAAACCTTCTCAGTGCAGCCTACACCACAGCCTGAGCGAGCAAGACCATGGGGAAGGACAGAGAGACCGCGCCAGGCCAAGAGAGACACTGGCTGTGTGTGAAAGAGGATAAGCTGTATTGAAATGTAAATGAGTAATCCGTTAGTTACATATTTTGTGAAAGGTACATTTTAATGAACCTTGATAAGTAACTAAGTTAGAATACCTCATGTTATTCACATGAAGAGCTTTTTTGTTAAACTTGGTATTTGTAGACAAGTGTATTTAGATCAGTTAAAGTGAAAGTTTGATACTGTTGATTATCTTTTGAGGCATAGTACACAAAACTGATTCAAGGTAAGCAATAGGACTACTATTGTCTTGTTTGCCTAAAGGGACCAGTTATGCAATTCAAAATGAAAAATACAATACAGTAATATACAACTGCAGATGGAATCTATCAATAAGCAAAAAAACATTCTCTGTTTAATGGGCCAATAAGTTGTCAACACTATCATAACGATGAAAATTGATGTAATTCCGCACTCCATTAAGTCTCAATATAGTATGGATGTCCACAGAGTTGCCTTACACCGATCAGCAACAAACGCCTGAACAGCAACAATCAAGTCCAATACATGTTCAGCTTGACGGCATGATATTTCTGACTGCATGACATTTCTGACAGCATGTATGTCTGACTGCATGGTATTTCTGACAGCATGATATATCTGACTGCATGATATTTCTGACTGCATGATATTTCTGACTGCATCGTATTTCTGACTGCATGGTATTTCTGATTGCATCGTATTTCTGACTGCATGATATTTCTCACAGCATGATATTTGCCTTTCACTGGGTCCAGCTCTTCTGGGTAAAATCTTCTCCAAAATTTGTCAGTTCTTGTCATGGTACAGATTGAAAGCCCTTGAAGGTAAAGCAGAATTCGGCACTCTAATTGATCTTATTAATCAGCTGTCAAAAGTTAGTCAGGCATAAGGTATAAATGTTCTAAAACAAGAATGCATTTTCTTTTATATGAAAATGGCAGATTGTTTTGTGTAAGATAGAAAAGAAAAAAGATTTTAAAAAAAGAAAAGACATACTTGTTTTGAAGTGTGTGTAAATGCTATTCTTACAGCTTCTTTTTAAGATTAAAATAACTAAACAAGCAAAAACTGTGATGAAGATATCCCATTTGTTTTTCCCATTTTATATTTTAAAGCCTCTGAAAGCACATAGGCAATTCTTCAGAGGCGATTCATTCTGCAATTCGTGCATATGGTGTTCCATAACCCTAACCCTAACCCTAACTCGAAACCTAATCTTATAACCTTAACCTTTTCTGAGTGTCTGCTTACATATATCGTGCACAGTGATTTACTCATTACTTACATTGTAACTATGCATAATAACATTGTCATTTTGTGTAAGGACATATGCATTTACTAAGTAACTACTATGTAAATACACAGTAATTAGAGATACTTAATATAACGTGTGACCAACTCACTTAATTATTCAACTGTTGGAAGGCACTGGTGAAGACATTTAATTTTTTGCCCTTTGCCCAAAAGCAAGACCCTCTATTCCCATGTTTAAGGATTTTAGATGTGTTTGCCAAACCATTTTCTTCAAGTATTTGAGCTTTTACACTAATTCAGCCTAAAAAAAATGTGATTTAAATATTTAAAATTTTAATTTCTAGACTTATATATTGATTTCACATTGAATTTTCTGTAGAAAAGCCTTTAGGTTATACATTATAAAATCATCGCCAATAATATTTATATTATCTTTGTATGTGATGGTATTAAAAAGTCAATTGATTTATGCCCTATGCCCCCCGTTTAAAGAATATCAGATCTAAGCAAGGTCAATCAATGTATATTTAACTCTTATTAGAAAAGCAATGGCCATTTGATGGATCAACATGTAACAAATCAAAAAGATGTGAGCCCCCGTGGATAACTTGTCAGCCTGAAAGGTTTTAAAGATAAAGTCACTTTCATGACCTTTTCTCCCTGACCTTTGAAAGCTTTTATTTCTTTCTTAAGCTTTCTTCTTTTGTCCTTTCTCAAGCCATTAGCTGACATTCATAGGAGTAGATCGTTAGATAACATCAGATAGGCAGAGGTGTATACCAATCTACAGTTTATGAAAGCTGTAGTTAAATATGAAATAAGTAATTCCCAGAGGTAATGTATCACCCATATTTAAATGTTCAGATACATCAATGTTACAGGATCAAGATTAATCTGTGGACAGGCCTAACATTAATTCTAATAAACTATCTTCTGTATATACTAGGATCCTCTTAGACTTACCTAAATCATAATGTGTTGTCTTTTATAAATGGATACCTCAAGCTTCTCAAGCTTTCGTAGGTCAGCAGTGGTTTCTTATACTATTTATCATGAATAATGTTTACCTTAATTAAAAAAGCCTCCTGCATAACAATATAAGTGGTACTACTACAGTACATTAGCATTTAAAATGATACTTGAGAGAGGTGGGCTGAGTAACAAGTTTAAACAAGTTGCATAATGAGTATGCAGATTTCTCAAAGTGCAGTACGAGTAATAAAAGCTTACCAATCATAATTGTTTCTTAGGATAGTTCAAGTCCAACCCCCTACTCTCCCACTGTTATGCATAATGCATAACAGGTTATAAACATTCTTAAAAAATCATAATTGATTGTTTTTTAGTGACATGTGTTTACAGACCAATTAGTCATTTAGGGCAGAGGTGCACAAACTGGGGGGCGCGCCCCCCTGGGGGGCCGTGGAGAGTCACTAAGGGGGGCATGACTATGACTAAAGGGGCAGTTCTGTAAATAAAAAAAAAGCTGAATACATACATGTTAAATGTTGGTATGTCTATTTTTCTTTATTTCACCTTCATTTTAGTCAAAGTGACGGGGAGCGCCACACATTGGTTTCGTAAAATTATGCTTCTTTGTTTTAATAATGTTGACCAATAATAATAATCACATTAGCTCTTTCACAAGCCGGTGGTATTCCCTAAACTGTTTCCTTTTTTTAGTGTGTGGTGTTTCCATGCTCTTCTGTGCTTTATTTATTTTATTTTGTCTCCACAAACGGAGCAAAAGGAGACAGTCTTTTCTTTTCATGACTAGCTACATTTTCTTGTACTCATGCTATATTCGTGTCGTTCGCTTCGCTCCCGATGTGCATACTGTATTTTGTGAAAACCTCAGATTTAATTGCTGAACGATAATGTTTTTCAGATGTATCTGTCAGGTAACTGTTGAATCGCCAAGTTTAAACAAAACAAACAAAAACAATTACATGTATTTTTTCACTGATTTATTTGTTAAATGTTGACTTGCCAAGTGGAAACAAAATATTTAAATTCACTGATTTATTTGTTAGAAACCCAGGTTTAACATGTCAAAATGTTCAATCGAAGTGTAAAAAAAAAAAAGATTTCTAGACTGATTTTAAATGTTTAATTTGTGATACACGTATTTATTTAGCTAAATCTGGAATTTTTTGTGGTTAAGGAAAAAATACGCAATTTACACGAAATCGGGGAAAAGAACTGTTAAAATATAAAGTTATGGTCTAACATTTTAATATTGGGGGGGGGTGAGACAAAATGTATGCTAAAAAAGGGGGGCGGCATTTAAAAACTTTGTGCAACACTGATTTAGGGTATTAAAGTCAAGTTTAAAAAACCTCTGTGGAACTACTTGTCTCAAATTCCTTCCTCCACCTGCCCGTCTAAATGGTTGCAATGGGTGTTTTAATAATTTATAGACCTCTTTTTGCAAAACACATAAACTTTGGAATCTCATTCTAACTGTAGTCATTGCCGCCATATATATGTAATCAGGAAATTAATAGGCTAAAAAAAATGTTAAAAAAATCATTGACCTAGCATCGATATCAATAATTTATATTCTACAAAAATATGAATCAAAACAGCTATAAAATATAAACTGCCCCCAAAACTGTGATGCTTTATTTATTATAGCGTCATTGTAAGACTATTGGGACCTCATTATTTCACCTTTCCTGGAAGATATCCCATTTATTTTTCATAGCTATAAGTGTTCTGCTTATGTTTAACATGATGTCACCCATGAAGCTAAATATTTAAATTAATTTGCACAGATGGATATAATAGATTCTTTCAGACTTTAAGCACACTGGCCTCTGTGGTTTGTTCCACTATAGCATGTCTGTTGCTTTTTACAATACTTTACATACAGGGCTTGTGAGGTGGTGGTTTTCTACAAACACAATTCCATTGGTCAATGCAGCCAATGAGTTGAGGGATAAGCTAGTTGCACAGGTACCCACTATCATGCATCTTGAGACGTCACTGAAATCCTTATGTTTTTTCATGCTGCTGAATAACTCGCACACAGCCTAAATAGGTCCAGTTGACCACATGGCATATATCTGACCACATACATGTGCATACATTAAAGACGTTTCTAATGTTACCTACTATCTCAATTCTTTGGCCAGTGAACACCTGTCATATAGCAAATACTATACCAACAGGGAACCTGAACACTACAGGTATGAGTTGACATGATGAGTCTTTTTCAAAATGATTCTGTAGAGATGCATTAACATTCCTTAATGATTATTGCCTCAAAGTCCTTCAGGGTAGTTGTGGGTAGAATCGGCAGCAGAGTCGGCTCTCCAGAATGGTTATGACTAATATGTCGATCCTTTGTGAGGGTTCATAGGGTTACAGAAACATCTGCCAGCTGTGCAACACCCATCAATCCCCTAGCTAAGACCTGATGTCTTGACCATCATTTTGAAACTGAGAGATAGAGCCTGTTTATATTACAGTATATGTCATGGATGCTATTTGCAAAACAAATGAGTCAGTGATGTGAGGTACTGCTACATGGAACTTGAAAGACACTGACTGAAGACTTCTTAACAAAACTTCTTCCATTTTTATAACTAGTTTATTTTTAGCACTACCATGTTTTTATGTTTTTTTTGTGCAACCCTGTAGATCCCACAAGTTGTATATTTGTCTGGAATTATATCCTACAGGAACAGCCACACTTTGAATAGCATCTGATATATAGAGAATGATAATTCTGCCTTCGGGGATTCGTGACATTCAGGTAAGGATTATGTTACATGTTTTGTGGTAAAATAGTGATTGAAGGATCTGATTTATTTGTAGATTCTCTTGGAAACGAGGATGTTCATGCGGGCTTTGGTTATGAATGAATCGACAAGTAATGCCAAATTCTATCAAAGCCATTTTATTCTGACCAATATCATTATGATAATGGTAAAGAGGCACTCTACCACCCTGTACAAAAGTGATTGAAGATGAAAAGAAAATGTCATCATCTTTCTTTTCCCATTGTAATTCTAATCATAGCTTTTAACACTCCAAGTCTAGACTTAAATTTACTGGCAGTTCTTTATATATACTGTATATATATATATATAGGTATGATTAGAGCTCACTGAGAATACTCTATACCAGAGTTGATATTATGATATGCTGCACTTTAATTGAAATGCTGCACTTTAATTCCCCTCAGGCATTTTCATTTGTACAGTAATTTGACAAGCTTTCCTAGTCAGATTTAAGATCTGCTGCTTTGGCTGTACCAGTATTCTGCATAATACATAAAACCAAGTTAAAAGCATTTAAATAAATCCTAGCACATCTACGGGGTGAAATGATTATTCAGAAACAGTGCACTGCACTAAAATGTAAATGTATGTTGTTACACTCTGGTCGACCAGGTGCACTGAAGAGAGAAGACTTAGAGAGAGCCCTTGTGAGGCTGCATAGGTGTTGATAAGGAGTTAAAAAGACTCCAGGATGTGATGACTGAACAGGAAATGACATGCAAAGTGACTCTAAACAGAAGAAGAATATATTAGTTAAGATAACGGTTGTTGTTTTTAAGATCTTGGTGATGGAGAAGAAATCCAGTGGTGCAAATGGTATTCTTGCTAATCCTAACCCAAACTTCTTTTCAGTCCCTTGTACAAATCAAAATAGGGTTGATTCAATTTAAAAAACATGTTTTAAAAATAATAATAATAAACCAAGACGCTGGACGACCTGCATTATTTTTCGTGTTTTATGGAGCTGTTCAATCAGGCTTCCAGACACACAGCAGAAGGATGTCCCCAGCACACACTACGGCATACGTCAAAAACTGTCAAAGATTTGAATTAACATTCTAAAAGTCCCTGTTTTAAAATACACTGTGCCTCTTCAAAGTTTGATTGGATGTGGTGATAGAAGAGGGCAATATAATGTGACTACTGATAGTGCAGTTCATTTCAAGCATTGCTTCTCCATATGTAAAATGATTTCAGAAATCCAGCTGACTGTAATCTTATATCGACAAATTGTCACCCAGGGCTAGAACTTAACCAATGCCCCCACATCTCAGAAGATTACTTTGGTATAAATATTCAAATGAAATTAATGAACTGAAGTCTGATGTTTATCAGCAATGTGCCTCAACTTTAGCTAGTGAAGCTTGTCAATTCTGCCCACGACAAGACCACCACTAATGTTTTATGAGAATGTTTAGATATTATATTTTTTGAAGCAGTTTCTACTTTTTGTTTTAGTGGACAGAAGGATAGACATGCTCTACTGGATGATTTCCTAACAGCCTATGGCATGGTGGTTTTTGACAATCTGTCTCCCCACTTCTATCTCATGCACACATAAAAAAAAAACTTTCCCACAGAGCTTTCCATGTGGCATACAGTATTTTGTCATACACTATATATTGTAAGGCAGTTTGACATTCAGAAATAATACATCCCATCTTAGATCTTGGTTTCTCGGTTAAGATCTTCAATGACTAGTCTTTTTCAAGGAAATATAATACAAATAAAGAAAACATGAAACGCCAGGATCATCCCCTATTAATCATGGTACATGTGACCTAATTGTCCCTCAGGTACACCCTCTACCATGCAAACAGCAGTGACTCAGAGATTACTGTGCATTGTAGATTTTTTAATGGAATTACTCTTCCTTCTAGTGGGATTTAATGTTAACCTAATTGGATTTTGAAGCCCCTTCTAAAATGGTTTGCTCAAAAGAGCATTTGTTGGAGTGAACCTCATCTGAGTTGTTGTCCCAAATTGTTGGGTTTTAAAGACCTTGTTTATGTTTTTCAAGTGGTAATAAGGGAAAGAATATGCATCTTACAAGCATCACTTCAGAAATATGAGCTGCTTTTCACAAACAACAACAACAGCATGAGTTAGACTGCTGCTTTGCTGAAGCTAAACTGCATTGCAACACTAAGTGATGGCAATTTAAGTGCAGATGATTTTAACTTTTGGTTCACTTTTATAGCAACTGAACTGCAATTTTCCCTAAAAGCAGTTTTTAAAATAAACCCAAGCCACTGTTATAAGTACAGGAGAGTGCAGATTTTTTTAAAACATCAGACTGCAGAAAAAAATGGTAACATGTGTTAGATATATCTGGGTGCATATTTGGTTGTCGTATATTGGAACAGGATGAAATTGAGTTGTATATCCTGGTTTCATTGTGAAACCCTAACCTTAACAAGTAACCGTAATGTGCATTAGATGTTACCTTCAAGTTGTTTCTAAAAAAAAAAAAAGAGTGAAATAAAACTGACTATAGCAACTCATTTCACCACTCCATCGTATTACTGTGCTGGAGAGAAGATGGGAGCAGCCTTAATAAACCTTAATTGGAGCGCTTCTGATTAGGCTTACATAAATGTCACTGTGGTTAAACATTGCTGCTCCAGAAAGAGTGCAAAGAAGAGTGACCAGAATTATCCTGGGTTTAAAAGACATGTCCTATGCAGACAGGCTAAAATAATTGAATCTATTCAGCCTTGAACAAAGAAGACTACGCGGTGATCTGATTCAAGCATTCAAAATCCTACAAGGTATAGACAATGTCGACCCATGGGACCTGAAAAAAGAAACAAGGACCAGGGGTCACAAATGGAGATTAGATAAAGGGGCATTCAGAACAGAAAATAGGAGGCACTTTTTTACACAGAGAATTGTGAGGGTCTGGAACCAACTCCTCAGTAATGTTGTTGAAGATGACACCCTGGGATCCTTCAAGAAGCTGCTTGATGAGATTCTGGAATCAATAAGCTACTAACAACCAAACGAGCAAGATAGGCTGGATGGCCTCCTCTCATTTGTAAACTTTCTTATGTTCTTCTTATGTTCTTATGCATTGTTAAGAGTTTCCTATTCGGTGTTCTTCTTAATTGGGTGTTGCTTATCTTTAATTCTATTGGCTACTGATGTACTCAGATGATGCAACTTAGAACCTTTATGTTATAAAAACTATAGCACTTTCTGGAAAGCCAGTGTAGTAAAATGGAAGCTGTGAACAAGACACGCTACGCTCCTGCTTCTATCAATGTGAAGTCCTCAGAATAAAGCAGTTCGTTCTTTTGCAAGATACCGTCTCCTTTTCTCTTTTATTTTCCCTCTGTTAATACATAACAGAAATATTAGAATTTCAAGTTCTCCTGTCCCTCGCCATGTAAACCATTACACTGGGATGACATTATTTAACAAGGTTTTATGCTGACTTGCTAGTATTATTTGATGAAGTCAGAATGACTTGATGTAATGGTCTGAGGGGTAGATGTATTGTCACAGTAGTCGCAAACCAGTTGCAACAAGTTGGAAGTCTAGGGTGAAATGTACTAAACATGCACAGTGCTGTTAGCGTCTTTTTAGGGAATGGTTTGCGGCAGCAGTTTTTTTTTGTGGTTGCGTTCCTGCATAAATTAGCAAAAATGGGGTGGAAATAAAGGCTCTCAAATATTATAATGAGATTTACTAAAGCTGCTAGCAATTGCGACACTTACAATTGCATTTGTTAAGAATGATTTGCAAGCATGTTTTAAATTGTTGCTGGCATTTCCCAGTCTGTTTTTTCTCATGTGTTGCCAGTTGTGCTCAATGCAGTTTTGAGGCGAACACCCAAATACCTACTTATCCCTAAAAGCAGGGTGTACTTACAAGCCTTGAAAACAAATTTCTGTGACATTTCTGGTTTCCCCAGCATATTAAGAGCAATAGACTGCACACATGTGCCGCTAACCCCTCCAGGTCATTCTGAGCATCTGTATAGGAATAGGAAACACAACTCTTCTATTAATGTGCAGGTGGTTTGTAATTCTGCACAATTTAGCACTGCACCCCTGAGTAACTTAAATAAAAACTGACAGTATACATTTGGCTTATAGGCTACTCATGATAATACGAATTAGTGTAATGCAAACTTTGTTGTTGGTCCCTTAAAATTCGTATTAACGAGACTCGAGACGACTGTCCTCCTGTAAGTATCATAACTTTTCAATGTGCATTATGATCTATTTTGCATTAACTGTCTAGGCTACTAAGTAGGCCAAGTTAAAAATAATAATAATTAAAAAAAAAAAATTGTTTCAATTTAAAATAATCTTTTATTCGCATTGTACATCAATGTGTACAATGCAGCTGCATGATTTATTTTGTGTTAGTGTTACCACTAGCCTACAGACTAAAGTAAAAAGAAAGTGCGCTAGATATTCATTTGATTTTACTACTGTATTGTATACTGTATTGGCTTACTGTACAGATTTATATTTTTACATAATGTAATGCATAGCCTACACAAAACACATTAGTGTAATTTCAGCGCAATAATTTATGCATTCAAAATACACTGAGCACTATAAATGTATGTCTGTGCAATTTTATTGTATTTTTTTAAACCCGACACCTCCTTATGTCGGACAAACATGCCCGGTTTAGCGAAGGGCTACTGTATGATTACGAAAAGCTTTTTGATAGAAACACATTTTTTTATTTGTGGTTGAAGGTGGGAGCACTACTATAGAATCTGATGGGATTAAACTGCCTGTAACAGGGGATGTGTTGCCTGCGTGGGTAGTCACTGGAAAACACTGAGACAAGCACAGTGCATTGGCGTTGATACGCCACCCAGGCACACAGATTTAATTTTCAACACAGTTCTGACGCTACAGTACCAGCAGTGGTAGCTCTAGTGTCACATTTAATAAAGAAACAAAAACAAAACAAGCTAAAAATAAAAGGTTGCTACACAAAATGGTGAGCGCTAGTCCCACTACAAGGAACACCCTGCTCCGTACTACTCTACGGTAACCCTCTCTATACTGTTGTTGGGATCAACATCCCCTCAACTGACCTACTTCTGTTCTGTTGCTCCCGAAGTCCTGGCCTCCCAATGACTCTGGGCCGTTCCAACGGTCTTGGCTGGGCAAGCACCATCACAGGCAGCATCTTGCAGTCAAGCGTTCTGTAGAAGTAGTCGCAGATGCTCCCCTCTTTGATGTAAATAAACACACTTCTCCCAGCGCCCATCTGTGTGTGAGTGGCATTGCAATCGCTCCGAGCTGTGGCGCCGCCGTTTTTTGAGCTCTGCGCAGCATCCCCGGGCACGCCCCAGCCAATCCGGACCTCCCAATCCGCACAGGGCTGGACGAGCCTCCCGCTCTGCTAGTCGCTTTCACACCGCTCTCACAATGCTAGAGATCTCGCTAAGATGACGCAACAAATACAAGTATATTGTCGCAACAAAAATGAAAATTGCAGTATGTTACATTGCAACTGGCCCATCTTAGTACATATACCCCTGAGTGTGCATTAATATGGTACTTTTTTGTTTGCTGTAGTAGCTGTTTGGATTCCGAGAAGCTAGATATTTATTTCCAATGGCATACGAGGGACTCTTGGTTTTTAATAATGCTTTACTAGTCTTTTTATGTATACTTTAATCAGATACAGTATACTACACTGATAACATTTTTTTTTCTTTTTTAAATCATTTTTTTAAGCCCTGGGATTAGTCTGGTTGCTCTTCTTTTGACTCTTGTTAAGGTTGTATGAAGGCTAGGTTTTACTGGGTCCTAAATCACGCTGTGATGGGATAAGCATTACCATGAATACTTCCCAGATCTTGGTAGTGGTGGCTAGTTTGGTCTACATGGCTTTTACCTTTTTCCTGCTCACTAGTTCCCTGGATAATGTGCTGAAAGCTCTTTACTGCTAATCAAAGGGATGCACCCAGAAAAGTTACCAAAACAAATTGCACATTAAATTACACATTAAGTAGGAGCTTGTATTGCAACCTTACATAGATTGTATTCATTTTAGAAATGCAATTTTCGGTGACACTTTACATTAAATGTCTCTAATTACTGTGTATTTACATAGTAGTTACTTAGTAAATAAATGTGTACTTACACATAATTACACCCTCATTATGCATAGTGTTTGAAAAAAATATATGGCAGGATATTGCTGCTGAAAAAGCTAAGGCACAGGAGAAAATGTGTATATCATTAAATAAAAATGTACAAAAATACAAATTAATAAAATATAAATAGTACTATGGGTACAACACTACTCATTGTGTCATCCTTCAGATTTCACTTGGCAGGCATTCTGGTATGTGGGTAGAACACACGAAAAATAGCATAAATTAGCACTGACTGAATTCCACGTATACAGTAAAGGAAACCCTGCAACTCACATATCATAAAATGCGTTATAGGTTAAAAAACATTTTAAAAACAATGTGTTCTGGCTTTGCATTGTCTTCATCAGGGGCCAGGAATGCTATTCCAGGAATAGCAATATTATTTGCAATGCATTCTAGAGAGTAGGGCCAAGGTAACAAAATCCTGGATGGAAAATATTGCCAAGGATCAAAAAAGCAATGAACAAAGCCAGACAAGGGGAGCTCTACTCCATGAGACAGGGATGTCAAGCTCAGGGTCTTGTTTCGAATGCAATGTTTTCGCAGATATTCAGAGTAAGCTGAGCCAGTCAGCTGTGAAGCATATATCCGAGCTGGACAGCTCAGAGGAACGCCATTGTAGACAATATTGGCATAATCATGGAACCATGGGATCAACCACTTCATGCCTTCCTGCACCTGTCAACAGATAGATGTTTGTTATGAACTATCTCAACCTGTCAGGGATTAAAAAGCAACCCAATTATCAGGCAGCCTTTAATGCAAAAAATTCACACTTGCGGTACCACACTGGATAAATAGAGATAGCTCAGGCACGGAATGCAAAGGGGGATTAAACCAGCTCTTGGATGAGTTTGTAGCACACACAAAAACATCCTGTGGCTGTAGGAAGACTCTCTACAGTGTATATACTTAACATAGTTTGTGTGGTTGGATAGAGAACTAAAAAAAAACATGTGAGAACACGGTCAGGTTAAATTGGATAATTGACTGGCAACCTAACGGGGTAGAGCGTTTTGTGTTTTGTGTTGAAGAGTTTCTGTGCTTTAAAAGCCTGTGATTTTAAACTTTTCTTTATATTTGTAGTTCATTGGATTATTTGAAGAATACATTTGGGCAACTCTGTTCTTAAACATATCTTTTACGGTGTGACACCTGCCTCTGCCTGCTTGACCATCAGCCATATATATAGATATAGTGAATTTGGTGCAAATAAAAGGTGAGTGACAATGATACTGACACTGACACCTAGTTGCTGTATCGCAGAAGCACATATACAAATTGTAAATATGGTAAGAATATGGTAAGAACATTACCCTGCACGGTAATCTGACAATTATTTTAATGTCCATTGCTTGCTTAGTTCTGTAGCCCTGGAGAAAAAGGTTAAAGAGAGATAGAGACAGTTGTCTTGCTGTGTCCAGTAATCTGAAGTTTAAGCTGCATGAATAATGAGTATCAATGATAAAGAGAACATGGATCCAATCATGTAGGATCCACATGATGTGTATTCTTGCACACTGTAATTGTGTCTACCTTTGGTGCACTGTCATAAGAAAAATCATGTGGAGCACAGCATGCATGTGGTCTGTCAGCACAGAGTTTATTCTGTTGTGTGCACTGAGACACTCTGGTTCAAGATGCCGAAAGCAGGTGTTTTGAAGACTAGGAAGAGTGGTGTGGTGCCTGTAATGTCAGGTACTGATTTGGTTTGACAGTTACAGCCCTAGGACGATCGTTGCAATGGACTTCAATATGAAGGGGCTGCGTAACACTTAAATACGCAAATATTAAAGCTATTAGAAAGTCAAGCAGGCAATCGTAATGCCTTCATCGGTGTTAAAAACAAAAATGAGTCGCAAGTTTGTTCAGTGAACCCAGTGCAGGTCATTCACATACTATATGTGTAAAAGGAGCCTAAACAAAGAAACAGAGACATATTGTGTCCTTTTCAGCCTCAGTGAGGCATTGGCACAGCTGACCTGTGATGTATTACAATCAGGTGGATTATACATTTCTTTATTAAGACTTGCAGCAATGTAGTATTGTTGTTAAAAAAAAGTTATTAATATGTGGCTTAGCAAGAAGAGATGTATTAATTTATTTTAACAATGTTTATAAACATTCTGAATACTTCCTGGTTCCAAAGAAATCACATGATGTGGTGACCTCTTAGCGAAGCAGGTCCGGTCTATTGTAATAACATAGTAACAGTATTAAGCAGAGTTGAAAACAATCATTTCGTGTTTCTAAACTACTGTATATATTTTTGTGTTCTTAAGCGTGTAAGCATCCTGAGCTGGCATAGACTGGTTATAACATGTAAAGTTAAACAAGCTAGGTAATTTGCTCCTGTTATAGACTCAAAATACAGTCTTTCAACAATAATGAGAATTCCAAAACAACTTGGTTCAGACTAATAACAGAAGTTTTTTTTAAGAAGAAGACAATTAAAAAACCTCACAGATTTGTATTTGGGTTAAGTGGGAGTGATTAATGGGAACAGTTTATTGGAACCGCTCAGTGAACTGGTAGTGCATGAAACCAATTACAGACATGTTGTTGTGTGATAACAAATTTGGACCCATAAATTATTTTATTCTATTTGTTCTAGAAAAGGTACAGCCATTAAGTGGACTGTACTTCCCAGCACTGCTATAAAGAAAACCTGCTGCTTGCTACTGTATGTTTAGCATCACTTTCTACCCTTGTCATCAAATCTAAGGAACTGTTCAGATCCTCACATTCACCCGCCAGCTACCAAATGCACACCTCAACAGACTTGGATTATTGCAAATCTAGGTTATTCCCTGCCCTGACACCAGGTGCATAGTCAGCTGTCAATTTCTGATGTCCCCTAAGTTCTCAAGAAGGAGATTTGTGTTTCAGGGACTTTGCAGTCTTGCTGGAAGGACTTCTGCACAATAATAAAGGCGTCTAAATATACTGCAAGGTTAGACTAACCCTTTACACACATCCTCCTATGTACAGCTGGAGTAAAATAATAAATACAAATAATCCTGGGGCACAGACTGACCCAAAAGGAGCTATAGTGATAGAGATGTGTAATTCCGCAGCCTGCCATTGGAGTCCCACAGTACTGAAAATGAAATCTGGCATTACTTGAATCATCTTTAGACGTTCGGAAGTCTGAGCAAGAATATTCACGGTCTGCATTTTAGTCGTCTTCTATAAAAAAAGTAGCCATTCCATAAAAAAATTGAATATCGCAGCCATTGTGTCTGCTGATGTGCTGGGGAGGCTAAATAAGTTGATCCCTGGAGCCAGCATTACACTTCAACCATCAACACCACGCAGAAGGATCATCATCAGATAGAAAGAAATGCAAATGGATAGAGACACAGATGGATCACATTAGTTTACTGTAATGTAAACTAACTAACGGTGCTTATCTTGGCGAGAGCTGAGTTCAAATCAGCATGAAGTTTTAACATCTACTCTCATGTAATGGAAATCAAATCATCACATAAAAAGGATGCATACCTTTTACCACATTTATTTATTTAAATTTTATTAATTCTGTTTATTTGACAGGAACATTGTACAATTTTTAACATAAATGAACAAGTCATATGATGCATTGTACCCAGATTTAGCTAAAAGCTCATTTTCATTGGTAGTCCCGTGGCAGGTGAAAACAAAGATAAGCAAATCACCAATCAATTGCAGAATAAACAACAATACAACCCTCCCAATCAATGGTGTTTGTTTTGATTTTAACCATACTTTAAGTTTATAAGCAAAATTCCTAAGTTCATGAGTATTTTTTGTATCATCTGTTAATGAATTCCAGAATATTACACCTTTAATTGAGAATGCAGTTTGTGCAAATTTAACATGACGTCTTGCCTCCATACAATTACCATTGACGGCTGCTCTGGTGATTCTGTTGCTAAATTCAGAACGGAGTGCAATGAATTATTTTAATGGTGGAGGAGCAAGTTCATGCAAGGACTTAAAAACTCCATATGAATAATGTATACAATTATCAAAACTTAACAAATTGTATTTTGTAAGAATTTCACAATGGTGAAATCTCTTTTTTTTTGTCTAGAGTTTTTAGGCTTTGTTTATAGAGAGAGTGAATTGGCTGAACAACAGATTTCCATGTTTGTGACGAAGTAGTTATACAGTATGCTAAATGCATAGCAAATCATGGTGCAAAACCATTGATAAAGACCTTAAGGTGGGATCAGTCTTGAGGGGGATTAATAGGTAAAATGTAGATACAGCCTGTAGTCTGACTATGATATACTTTATATGTGAGTTTAGCGTTGACTTGTTTTGAGAAAGTACAGAAATAGGGATTCTGTTAAAAAGGCCCTTTTAATGTCACTGGTCTCTGCAGGAATTCAATTGATTTTGACTGAAAAAAGGGCTACAATTTAGTGTCAGTAATTCCAGTATAATTTTGTATTTCTTGTTGAATTAATCTGAAGTAGGTATCCATTCAATACCTACTCATAATGTTGTTATTTTTAAATAGGTTAATGTTAGTGTTAGGATTAAGTATGTGGTTTTTTTAAATTTATTTATTTTAATTTGATTTTAATAGTAAACCACCTGCTTGTTTACATGTGATTACGAATATCAGACCCTTATTTATATTGAACATTGAATTCTATAAGAACAATGAACCAGCTGAGAAGAATTTTAGATAACAGTAAAATGAAACCCCAATTATCCTACAGACAGATTTAGAATACTGCACCTGCAGATCCAAATTCACAACCAATCCAAACAGACAAGCTACTGGAGCTGAGCGAGTGTAGTGTAATATATGTACCTCAGGCACATTTGACGGATACTGTTTTTAATTTAGATTTTTCTGAGGGACACAGGCTGATGCTGAGAAGCAGAAAGGATCCTAATCTGTGTCTCACTGTTGTACCTGGATCATTTCCAGAAGTACACTTATAGCACTGTGACAATTAAATCATTAGCTCGTTAGAGCATTAGAGTACAGTAAGTCGTTAACAATTCAAATATTTATAATAAAGCAATTAAGCTGCCAATTACGCTGTCAGAACGTACAGAGTAAACTCGGTCTACACTAAGCTATACGTCCATTACTCAAGAGATGATGTGTGCATCTGTAAGAGATATCTTCTATTTGAACAGAAATGTACACAGATATTTGATCAAATAAAACAGAATTGACACATTTTTGGACTGCAGTTTTTTAAATCTGACATTAATTTGAACTCCTGAGAAATGTGTAATTGCCAGGCTAAGGTAGAGGATTTTCTTTTCTAAACATTTTGTACATTTTTTACTACTAATCATGTGCTTGACGGTACACAGCTGTCTATGCTGGAGTTTAGCATTCAAAAGCAGCTGTTTCCTCCAGATATTCCATGAATTAAATCTTCTTAGATCAAGCAACACCAATGCAAATGCAAATTAAAAGCCACCAGATCCACAAGTATAATGTTATTAGTGGAGAAAAGTCAACTGAGAATCAATGACTTTCAAGTTATCATGGGTCTTCAAAGCCTGGCCCAAAAATGCACCCTCTTTATTCTACTCAAGTGCACAATTAGGATATTATTACAGTAAAGCTCTTCCTCTGTTTATTTTTTAGATGGCAACTTAGACATCACATTAAATTCTGAGTCGACCATCTTCCCCAGATCCATTCTACCACTGAAGACTCCAATCTTCAATCAAGGAAATGTCTAGAGGTTCAATCTGACGACAGAGCACTCAAGTTTGTATCTGAGGACGGCTATATTAGACCTCCTGCCAGAAACTATGCTTCACATTATAGAGAAAGCCATTAGCACCCTAAGTGACCATAGTTGTTTTGTCACTTTAACTAATGAAAGACTGACAGGTGCCAGCTGGAACCTTAGGATGAGCTTTTTCTTTATTTTCCCACATCTACCCTTTCCCTAGTAGAGACAGCCAACCATAAGCGTCAAAAATCACCTTGGCTTTACAGTGAAGAGTCAGATTCACCCTTTTAACAAGCCTCACTCAGATTCATGGGAGAGACACGTATTGTGCTCAGTGATACAAACTCAGGTTTGTGACATTTGTTTAGGTTGAACATCCTGTTTTCATTAACTGTGGGGCCTTGAAAGTCCTTTTATGATTATAACATTTTTGGGGGTTATTTTAACGACCAAACCAGCATCATATCGTAATGCCTAAAGCATACTTGCCAACATTTGGAAACTGTTCAGCGGGATGCTCGCCTCCGGGGGGGGGGGGGGTCATATGCATCATTCACATAGGAGGAGTCATACGCAAAAAACACTCATTATCATATAATAGACGTATCACCACACGACCAGCATGTCAGTAAACACAGACACAATGAAGCGTTCTTACCTTTGTATACCGGTAAATTAGTGATCAGCAGATAGATGTGTCCGCCGCATGAAGAGCACAGCGTGTGGTTTTCACTAACTCTACTGTGCAGAATAAATGATTTTTTTTTTCTATGGGTAAATATCGAGACTTTCTTCCTATGCATCGGGACGCGGGACATTTGCTAGGAAATCGGGACTGTCCCGACAATATAGGGACTGTTGGCATGTATGCTAAAGCCTTTATCTCTGTATTAATTCTACTAGAGTTTCCCCCACGGCTGATTTATTGACCCCCTTATTAATATCTTTACTTTTACTGAATACAGTAAAAGTAAAAACATTGGAAAGGTTAGTGACGAAGTAGGTTAAATCAGGCCAAGTTCAATAAAAAATGACCTTTTTGTGCAGTGCCAAACAGATTGTCCTCTTTTAGAACTAACCATTAGCCCCTACGCGACGGCTGCTGTAATTTCAGGTTTTAAATACTGGTGACGCGATCTCTTTCCTGGGATGTCTCACGGTCCTAATAAGTCGTGGAGCAATCAAATCAGTCTTTCTGATCCTTGTCATTGAATAAGGCTAGGCAATAGGAACAAAAAAATGGTATCCCTTCATGCCAGTTTTGATGATATACTTAAAAAAATGCATACACAGGAAACACGTCTACCAGCAGGCATTTTGAAGTGGAAGGGAGGTCAAGATCGAGAGCAGGCTTGCATTTGACAGTACGTACACCACACTACATCACTTTGATTAATTTATTAATTCATTAATTTATTTATCTGTTTGTTTGCTTGCTTACAGCAGTGACCACATTTATTGTATCACCCCAGTTTTTCTATATTATTGTTGATTTGCTGTTCGTGGTTATATTGAATTCTATAACTTTGGTATATAAATATGACACTGAAAGTCAGGAAATATGCAGTACATTATGTTAATATGCCAAAAATGAAATGCATGTATTTATTTGTTTGCTTTACAGCGGTGGCCACATTTATTGCAGTAGGCCAATATAGTTAGGGTTACTGCTTTGTCGCCATTTATACTGTCGTTCGTTTTTCTATACTTTTTGTTGTTGTTGTTGTTTTTCTATAGACTTAAAAATGCGATTTGTGTATATATTGAAATCTATAATATTTGTATATAAATATGATTTTTCTCTTCATAATGCAAAATTATTGAATAAAAACAACTGCATTTTCTACTTGTATTTATTAATATATTTCACGTTTAAAAGGTTTTACATATGATTTGGCAATGTACTTTGTGATATTTTGCTTAGTCTGGACTACTTACATAAAATAGCTGACAGTGCCTGTAAATAGGGCTGTTTTGTCACACAGACCAGACAAAATCTTGTAGCTTCTCAACGGTAGAAGGTATTTTAAATCTATTTTATTTTAATTTGAAATCCTCATAACATTTCTCAACTGTAATGTTCTAATATTGTTTCTATATCTAAATTTCTATATTGGCAGTTTTTAAAAATATTATTTATTATACATTTTTTGGGGGGGCATGGCTTATATAACAAAAGAGATATACAGCAAAATAAATGATAGACTTGAACAGATAGGTAAGGCCTTTCTGTGGATATATTGGGTTTTAATTTTTGATTTAAGGTTGCCCAACTGCAAGCGCTAAAGCACAAAGGGATCATATTCAGGCCTATATAAGGTCATTCTGCTTAGCTGTCAAAGGGTTAAATAATAATTCCACTGCCATTTAGAATTCCTCTGCATCTCACTAGGGAAAGCTGGAATTTATCAAGAAAAGAGAGATTGATTTTTGTGCTGCTATCAACAGCACATAACCCCTTTAACATTGTCACCCGTATTCTCTTTCAACGGCTGTGATATTTTTCATGCCTGCTCAATTTCCTCTGTTAATGAAATGCATTAAGATATGAATCAGAAATCAAGAAGCTACCTTGTCAACATCAATAATGCATTCATATCAGACATGCGCCTGCCTGTCTCTCCTGCTAGTGCTCGCCAGCGCTGCAAGTTACACCTCTGCATGTCAGCAGCCATTATTCAAGACTGGGATGGTGCTTATTTGCTTTTTACAGGATGTAACCCCTTGTGACAGCAAACACTGCTGAGGTCAACACTGGGTCATGAAATCCAGTCACAGCAGCTATGTTTGTTATCTTCAACAAGAATCTCTCCTTATCCAACTTATAACAACTTATATTAATAATTACATTTAGTAACCAACTACAAAAAGACACACATTCTAGTTTTGCATTGTAAATCCTCCATAAGGGTTTGCCAAGATTCCAGTACATCTTATATTTAGGGTTGGTCCATTTTTATTGTTTATTTTTCAGGGGCTCACAAAATATCTTAATACAACTCTTACCTTTTAGAGGATGCGTTTGATTGTAGTTTGTTATTGGAGCACGTTTCAGTTTACGAGTCCTTTCTGACCAGCTTAAGTTCACGACTTGCCGTGTAGTTTTTAAGTACAATCTCAGTTTTTCTGATTTATAATAAATTAATATGTTGAGTGCAAGGTGCCTCTTAGTATAACATATATCATTTTGCACAGTTTGAGCAGCCATGGCACAGCTTCGCTTTGCTGCCCTCTCTAAATTGCACAAGATGACATCTCGTATAGCAATAGGATATATCCTGCAGACGGTGTACTGAGTTACACTACAGGGGGTAACTTTAAATGCAACTGCACCACCTGGGAGAGGAGTGGTTCAATGATACTTGTCTGGCTTAACATAGCGTGATTTATTACATTATTTAATTAGCTAGAAGACAGCATGATATGAAAACTGGGTATCACTTTACATTAAGTGTCTCTAATTACTGTGTATTTGCATAGTTACTTAGTAAACGCATACACATAATTACAATGTTATTATGCACAATGTACTTAATGTATAAAATATTTTGCAAGATATAAATCTAACCTTAACTCTAAACATACTAACCCTAACCCACCACTCACCATCAATCCTTCTCCCATTCACCCAAATGACATAGAGTATTTACGGATTATGGAAAGAAAGCACAGTTAAAATAAAATCATAATCCTAATATATTAATGTATGGTGCTTTTCACTGGGCTTTTGTAATTTATATTCTGTGAATTGATTTTGTGTGGAGGATTTTCACATTTGTTATTAAAAAAAACACATTCAGTTAGAGTAAATAAACGCAGGCAAACTTCAGAGTCTTCACTCTTCTCCTCATTAGTTTGTTTTCATTACTTTTACAGATATTTTGTGAATTGAAAACCACACTAATAAACCTAACCCTTAGTCTTGCGAAGTAACTGATTCTGTCTTTAAGCTCCATTACAGTGATCAGAACAATCTGTCCCAGATAAGATTGAAGTACACAAAAGTCAGCTATTTACTCATTAAAATGAGCAGTACCATCAGACATTTGTCATAATATCCCACCTGAGTCATCCACAATGGTCACGAGAAGTACTGATGTGACTATATTGCGTGTCTGTTTGTCAATGTGTTTGTATATAAAGTTTTTGATAATTGGTTTATGGAATGTTAATCAGGCCTGTCCACATGATATAAGAGGAGCAGAGACCCAGTTCCAGGGGTCGGGAGTTCGTTTAAGGAAGGATTGAGAGCAGCAGACTGTGCTCTCTGTCCCCACACAGAGATAGCTTTAGCTTGGGTGGTGCAATGTTTAGAATATTTTATTTGTTTAATTTGCCAAATAAAGGTGTGCAGAAAAAGCACATACAAAATGCAATCTCCCATCTCCTGGGTGTACTATTCCTGCCACTACCCAGCCCTGGACACCCGGCTACATTTCCACACACCCCTTAAGATAGCACTTTGATTCTGTAAACAACCGTGTGGCTGTGCATATGTATTGATAGATAGATAGATAGATAGATAGATAGATAGATAGATAGATAGATAGATAGATAGATAGACACACTAAAGGATGTTGCTGCTGTACAAAGGTTAGGGTTGGGGGAAGTTATTGATCTGTTCCTGTTGGAATACAGCAAGAAAATGGATGTGAGTTTCCTCTGAAGGCATAGATGTTGCGTGTGCTTAATATAATACTGCTACGGTATGTATTTGTGTAATATGTGAGCTGCTGTATACAGCTTCAAAGTATTCCACTGCAAATAAACTTAGCCATATTGAGTGATCAACGCACAAGGGTCATACAAATGTATTCAAAGGCTAATGGTGACATAGGATACGACTGGCCAACATGTATTCACAAAACTTTAAGGGAATGTTTTAAGGAATCTTTTGTTAATTAAATACTTTTTTAAAGCCCATTTTGATTAATTAAATCAAGTTCAGCAAATAAGTTCCAGTTGAAATATGTTTCACAGCACAATCCGAGCTAGAAGAACAATTAGACAAAAACATTCCTTAAAGCAGACCTTTAGGTTTTATTAAAATGGTTTAAAAAACAAAAACAAAACATGGCCATGAGATATTATATATAGTTTTTTTATGTTTTTATTTTTTATTTCTGAGAATTATATCTAATGTACATTAACACACAATCATTCTGAAAAGGTTTTGATTGTGTTTTTATTTCTAAATCTACTTGACGCTAGCAAAAAAATAATATGTAAGATTAAATACTCTTTTGGTAGGAAAATTAATGAATCAGCTCACATCAGAGGAAAATAGAACCACTTTATTCTCAGAGAACCCAAACTAATTGCTGTTGTTCATAATAGAATAATTAGCATCCCAGGGAAATAGCATAATAAAGTTAATGAGACGGCCTAATTTGTTGTTTAAGTCAGAATTGAATATACTATACATAGATCAAAATGATGAGCTACCATTCAAAATAGTAAAACATTTTCCACAAACTGAAGTACAGTGTTTGTCAAAATGCATTTTAGCCAGATAGCGAATCTGCTATTGCAAAATGAAAAAAATAAAAAATAAATAAATAATCGGAACCTGGACAAGCATTGGTGGGCAGAATTACCTCCTCTTTTTCATAAATCTTCTTCTGTTCTTATGACAGATTTACTCTGCTAGTTATATCCATTTATACTGTAAAACATCATACTGACAGGAACATTTACATTATGAAGGGACCTATGATAGCAAGCAGCACAAGTACAGCACTTTATGTTTCCTGCTTGACTGCAGCACATAGTGCTAATGAATAGGTTTGAAATGATATCTGTGGCAGATTTGCTTGATTTTTGAGACCATAATAACCTGCAATGATTTGGCATCACAGCCCACTGAATTTAATGGGAAGGCATGGGCTGGATGCAAATCACAAACCATAAGGTTCAAAGACAAACGCCTTACCATTCAATTAAATAGCAAGCTCTGTAGTTGAGAGGGAAGTACACGTCTTATGCTGATGTATTATTAACTGATCGCTGACTACAAACCTAAGAAAAGTGTTCAGTTCCTAGCAGCTGATTTATCTCCGGAGATGATTCCACATCAACAGCATGTCTACGGAAACCCATTGCATGCCCTCCTGTCATGTATGGAAGACGCCACTTCATTTCCAGCTGTGTCCTCTTATATTGGTTTCTGTGCTGAGCTTATGGACTAGGGTATTGACTAGGGTTTACTTTATCAACTGTTGTTAACATTTTAAGACTTTAATCAAGTACCCTTCTTTGTTTTAGGGTAAGTAAATACAGTTCTCTCCCCTATGTTCATAGCTCACTCCTTTATAAAATCGGATTGCAAATGAACCTGGTATTCTCGTGGAATGGTAGACAGGAATACAATCCAAACCAGTATTACTCGTTATGCTTTTTACAAAAAGAAACAAACTACTTGCATGGTCCAGTGGTTAAAGAAGAGGGCTTGTAACCAGGAGGTCCCACCTCAGCCAGTGACTCATTGTGTGACCCTGAGCAAGTCACTTAACCTCCTTGTGCTCCGTCTTTCGGGTTCACACACCCTAGTCTCTGTAAGTCGCCTTGGATAAAGGTGTCTGCTAAATAAACAAATAATAATTTATTTTCCTTCCAGCTACAACATGCCTTAGGACATTGACATAATACATCGACAAGACCTTTGAAAATATGACCACATGCATTGAATGAATACCCTTTTTTTCTGATACCTGTTAGCCTGGTCTGTGTTGCTTTATGATGAGTGTTGACGTAAAATATATTTGATCTGCCAATCAACGCGCCCGATGATACATAGACGAGCAGTGAACTAAACAACATTTTCAGTATATATATATATATATATATACACAGTATATATATATATATATATATATATATATATATATATATATATATATATATATATATATATATAAGCAGATTATTGCTGGAGTGAATTACAGTGCTACATAGGAGCTCCTCTATTTGTAAAAAAGAAGAAAAGAAAAAAGGATTTCAAATAAATTCTTTATTAAGCGTGTAATCTTTTGAGATGGGGATAATTATTATAATCATCCTGTAACCAATTACTCAATTAAAATCCCTGGGGATACTTAGCATATTTGCAATTGCCAGACCTGCCATTGCTAAAGACACTATAAAGGAAATACGAGCTACTGTATTAAATCATAAGCCCAGAGCTTCTTCTTGCCCCCACCACCACCCCCCACCCTGCACATTTAAATATGTTGGTATAGCCTTCATTTTGCAAATACGGAACTACCCTATTCTAGTCTAGGAAATTCGGCTTTGTCCGTGAAACAGTTATTTATTGTGTCTATTTGTAACACCGAGGAAGTTGTTTCTTTTATGAATCCCAATAGCATTACTGTTCAATGTCATTAAAACCGTAAAACACTCAGACATTACATTACTTAATACTGGTGAACCAGTTGTGACTTTTCACTAATAAAATAAGCAAATTAAACTGTGACGAGTGTAATCACATTTGGGGTTTAAGGCCTTTGGCTTTGAGATATAACTCTAAATGATTAGGCAAGCTGTCTCCTGCCTTTGAAGATGAGGAAGGAATTCCTATTGTCTTACTATAGCAGCCACAGAGTCGAGCACTTCGGAATGCAGTCCTCTTGCAATTAGAAGGCAGGAGGAGCTTAGGGAAACTAAGTTTTGTCGAATGGTGCTGAATGGAAGGGTCACTGCCCTGACCTATTGGAATACAAAGTAATGGAGTAGAGAGTTCGAAAACACTTGAATTCCTTCCAGAGAACAATAAGGGTTATACTAAGCCCTAGCTACAGTAAATAGGGCTAAAGGCTTAACTGCAATTTAATGCATTTAGTAAGATGAAAAAGGAAAGTATAAGCCTAAGCAAGTGGAACTAACAGGGTAATAATTGTATTCTTCAGTCGACAGAGTTAGACCAATCCCAACCACCACCTCTTACTAAAGTAATTTGAAAGGAGGAATGGGAGAAAAGTCAATTATCGTAGCACTGTGTTTGCACGAGTACGTTGTAACATAATAACATTGTAATTTTACTATGTGTCTATTCTGTACATACACAGTAATTCGAGACACTTCATGTAAACTGTTACCCAGCTTTGTAAAATCACTGCCACAGAAGGATTCATTTTTAATAAACTGAACATCTTAAAGTGTTTTTTTTTTTATTGTATGGAAACCAAAAGGTCACATAACCACAATACGGCAGCTTATTAGACCACAACTCAATGAGTATCAAAATAAAAAAGATAATCAAAGCTTGCAGGATGGATTCTGTCAAATATAAAACACAAAATCTCTCCAGAAAATCAAAGAGAGAAAAAAAAGCTTCTATTTTGTTCTATAATGAAGTCTTGTCTTTTGTGTAAGGGACTGATCTTTCTTTACATCATAATGGAATATGCAAACAACTGTCAACTGTACTGTAGAAACAGTCAAAGGTTGCATTAAAAACTGTGACTAACTTAATTGTAAATATATATATTTTTTTTAAATAGCGGTTTCTTTGACAAATTAAATTTGGATTTTCACTGGTGGGGGGGGGGGGTGAAAAAGAAAACAAAGTAAAACTACCCAATTTAAACTTTTTATCACACAGATTGATGAGAGAAAAGTACACCAGTCTTTAGTGTCAGCATGATTGATGTAGCCCAGTTGCATTTATCTTAGTCGTGTACACAGTGTCTTTGCATTATGTACATTTCTAGCTAATGGAACTTGTATGAAATATATTTGTTGACAGGAGAAGTTGCACAGTGTTGTTATGTGTTTGCAAATACGACGTCAGCAGTTTTCCTGTTTGGAATTTTGTATAAATGTCTGTTATTTACTCCTCTCTTTGAAAGAAGAAAAATCTACCAGGAAAATCTGTTCTCTAGTTCTTCATGTGATGTCCAGAACATGCTCCCTCCTGGAACAAAGATGCAGGTTTTCTGTTCCTACAGGAGCATTGTTGAAAGAAAAATCCCCTTTCTTATGTTGAACGATCCAAATGGAAGGTTTTAGAAATGTTTTTAAGTTTATTCCTCAGTAGGTATCCATGATGTGTGAACAAAAATATCAAAGCAATTGGGCTTATGTTAAAAAAATACGATAACACTTTACATTGTGTCTCTAATTACTATGTATTTACCTAGTAGTTACATAGTAAATACATGTGTACTTACACATATTCACAATGCTATTATGCATAGTTACAATGTACTTAATGTGTAAATCTTTTTGTATGATGTAAGTAAGTACACAATTGTATCAAAAAAGGGTTAGGGTTAGGTTTAGGGTTAGGCTTAATGGGGTTAGGGTTAGGTTTATGATTAAGGGTTAGGATTAGGGTTGAACCTTGCAAAGAAAAATTACACATTAACTACAGTGTAACCATGCATAATAACAGTGCAATTATGTAAGTAACTACTATGTAAATACACAGTAAGAGACACTTAATGTAAAGTGTTACCAGAAATACAGCACCTCAATAGGTACAACAAGGGATACAGCAAAGTTAAAGTCCTGTAATGCGTTTCTTTAGTCTTTCTTGAAATGTAGTGTATCTTAACCTAATGTTTAAATAATGGGGTTATAGAGAAGCAAAGGAGAAAACTGATTAGACAAGACAAAAATGAGTAAAAATAAATGAAGCCAACATATGCAGAGAATGTAAGGGTCGTATTTTACTGTTATGCAGTACTTTCTTGATCCAGAACCCGAGCTGAGAGATAGAAGTGAGGGAGACACAAAGATTGCATGCAGGTTCCCACTGTCTTTTTTTGGCCACAATGTCACTTTAGTAACATGACCATTATGACTGCAAGAAAAAATGCACAGGAGAAGCATATGGGCATGGAAGGGTTGGCTGTACTACACTGGTCTGGTTGGCATAAGCGATTCATTATTGTAAATGAAAATGTATACTGAAGCACTGGATTTATGCCAGCAAGACAAATATTGAGTGTTTAGTTAGATGTTTAAAAGGATTTTGCACAGTACTTGCAAAATGAAAGAAATCTGAGAGAGCGTTGTAGTAGGTAAAGCTTAGAAAGAGGTCTCCGCTGTTATTATTACACCCTTTACTTATTCAGATTGTGCTTTGCTTGTTCTGGATGTGCTGCCATGTTACAGAAAAAGAAGCTATGAAAATATAGATTCTATCCCTCAGTAATGTTTCTTTTATTCTTTCAGTCTTGTCAGAAGACTGGGCTTCAATTGCTTTCTGCTTCTAGCAGTTTGTAATGGCTGTCAATATGATTTAAGGGTTTTCTGTTGAAACTCTCGTATTGGGCTTGCCTCTCTAAATTACTTTGGACTTTATTTTAGATAAACTGCTATAGGCATAAGTGCTGAATAAATGCATGAGTAAGCAAACAGAGGAAGAAGATTTATTTAACATGTGATGTGTTAATTATTGCTAGTTTCCTTTTTATATGAATGGAGATATGGATATGTTACCCATAGGCTAGTCCAGAGACCAGTTGTTTGTGCACCAGATGAAATTAAAACCACAGTTAATAATGTTAGATGTCGGAGAACATCCTTCCTGTAAGCAGGCTTGGGGCTAAGTGAAAATAGTGTTATACTTTTAAAACAAATGTGTAAAGCCATGAGAGTACACACACTTAGCAATTATCTTCCAAGGTGCTTTTGTGTGTTACTGCTTGAAATACATAACTACCAAGAAACAAAGGTGCTTCATTTAGCATTATAGTGAAAATGTAATGGATGAGTTCACAGAGAAAAATATACCGTGCATAAAATGAATTTGCTATTAAGTTTCCAGCTTGGTGTCTGTATTGCCAGAGATGGTTGGGTTGACGAGCTCACATTACAAGCCCCAGTTTCCTAACCTTACCACGGCCATTCCATTTTAAGTTAGCTTGTGTCAGGTTGATAGGGCTACAGCAGGTCAATTTGAAATCGATTTGAAAGCTTTAATGTTCGGATCTGCAGAAAATGACATATCCAAGGCAAAGGTTGAAAAATTGTCTCCACTCAACCCTTATGGATCTGCAGCTCGAGACAGATGTACAGATTTTTTTTTTTATGTTAGCGTTCAATCAAATGGCTTGGAGGGAATTACTTCTTCAGTCTTTTACTGCAAAACTACATGCTAGTCATTAACTTTGCTGTTTGCATGCAGAGCACTGTTTCTTGACCTTTTTCCTATTTTTGACCTTTTTCATAATTGGAGTGAACTTAGAGGAATTGTGGGACACGAGGGGCTCATGGTGATTCTGCATGTACTATGTTGAGTGACACATGCTTAATAAAGACTGTCATTGAATTCTCTGAACATTTTACCTGATAAGATCCCTGTGTGTGTCATAGTAATGCTAATGCATTAAGAACATTATGTCACCATTCATTAGTTAGTTACCTTTTGCACTGCTTGTCATTGTTTATCATGGATTCACTCTGATGGAGTTTGATAACACTTTACATCAAGTGCATCCATTTAGTGTTTATTTACACAGTAGTTACTTAATAAATACATGTGTACTTACACATTATAATGTTATTATGCATAGTACAATGTGTAAGTTTTTTTTGCACAATATAACCCTAACCCTTTTGTGATAGAATTGTGTCCTTTATACCTACATACAGTATATTGTGCAAAAAGATTTACACATTAAGTACATTGTAACTATGTATACTATGTGTAAGTACACATGTATTTACTACCTAACTACTATGTAAATACACAGCAATTAGAGACACTTAATGTAAAGTGTTACCTGAAGTTCTTTGTATTGCTTTTGTATGGGTTCCTGATCATTAGAAGTCTACCGGCTATACAATAAGAATTAGTAGCCTGGCAAATCAGCAATTCAATGCTCTGAAGAAAAAAATAATTGGATTACATGTAGCAGTGCAGATAAGGAACACAGCATATGTGGCTTTTACAGCATATAATGTTTAATCATGGTTATGCCCCTGTGCACTGAAAGGTATCATGGTTTTCTGCTTCAGTATGTTATTTTTTCTTGACCACTTCCATGTTCCATTATCCACCAGAATGTGAAGGACAGCTCTGGAGTGACTCAACCGGAATCCAGTCCCAATTACTGCATGCTGCTGCATCATAAACACACTACTCCGATATATTTTAAATGTTAACAACAGCAATGTGGTTCTGCCCAATTAGTCATGCAGTTGATGATGACTCATTGGGATCTTTTGAAAAACAACATGATTTAGGATCAATTAGCTACTAGGACTGCTAGGATTGAACTGCCAAATGGCCTCCTCGTTTCTAAATGTTCTCATGAATAAAAAGATCATTTGGATTGGATGGTACTGAGTATTTTTCTGCATTTTTCTTTCAACTATTTTTTTTATTTCAAGGGTATGGTGGTGTATATATGTGGAGTGTACGATTTGTTCTAAGAGTATGTCTCTGCAGTTCGGTTGGTTGTATTATTTGGCTAAGTGGTAAGCCTATATCAAAACGGTACTGTAGGTGGCACTTGTTTCACAATCAGGTCAAATTTACAGCATCTCTCTCATCTGTGAATCTCGGTATGAGCTCAAGCTTAAATGGCCACCCACATAGGGGTAGTTTGGCACATCCTGACATGTAATTAGTTAACCCTTTTTCTTTAAAATTGAGAAGAAAACAAAGTTTGAACCAGTTTATTAACAACCAGTTCTTGATGTCAGAGAAAATAAGCAGAATAACAGAGTTCAGTCCCACAGGGAGCTCAGCAATCAGGAATAGGAGCCTGAACTATAATGAGAATTCACACTGGAACACCAGCCCTGACCAGCTTTCAGGCATCACTTCAATGTTTCCAAGGCTACCTAAGTTGATCCTGTCAGCCAGTCCCATTAGAAACTGCACATGTTTTTGGATGTCAATTTTAAATGTCCCTGTAAAAAGAAATCCAGTCAAGAAATACAAGCAGGAGGATTAAACTAGCTCAGAGATGTTGCCTGGTTTCAAAAAGGTGATTTAATGGGCCAAAGCAAGGAGTGGCATAATAAATAACAAATATATCTGTGCTTTAAAATACACACTGGGGTCTAAATACAGAAATTCTTTAAATATAAAACACAGAGGCATGAGTAGAAAAGTTTACCATGGTAAATGTGCATGCATGCTTTTTCCATGGTTATGTTATGCATTCATCAGAGTTTACCATGGTTTGCCATATGCTTTTCAATATGCTTTGCCATGCCTATCTGGGTTTAAAATGCTTACCTAAGCTTCACCATGCCTTCACTATGCTTTATTTCACTTTGCTATTCTTTCACTGTGGTAAACTTTTGAATAAAATCCACCATGTTTTAAAATGTTATTTTGTATTAATCGAGGAACGTGAAATTGTCTTTTTGACTCTCTAAAGAGTAAGACGCTACAACCACATCTTTTTTTTAAAAAGCAACTTGATCATTTAAACACAGAATGCAGTAAACTTTCAGATCGGACTAACTGGCAGCTGTTTGTCTCACAATGTCCGTCACACTGAGTAGATCCATTAGGGTTGAGTGGAGACACACATCAACCAAATAAGTAAAATCCAGAATTCACCTTGCCGTAATATGTTGTGAGATTCAGGTTTCAGCGCTGACCGTGCTTACTGTACAGAGTAGTTACCCACATGTCCAGTGGTTTGATAGGAATACATACAATAGAGACAGCTGTTTCTGAGGCACTGACGTGCAGGAGGTAGAACATTAATGCATTGTAGGTCTCTTAAATAACCAGCACCCTCAGAGTCTGAAGAAGCAAAGCAAGATTAATCATTCATGGCCAGTACTTGGGTGACCTCCATGAAACATTGTGTGTTGCAAGATGTGATGTTGATGGTTTAGTCTGGGAACAAATGTGCCTCAGAACTCAGCCCCACTGCTTCAGGATTGTATTGTACTGCTGGAATGATATATTTCAGAAGAAACTCTGTAAACACTACATACATACATTGCCCTGCTCACCTCTTCTCTGCTCAATGAGTTTCAAAATGAAAGGGTATAGATAGCAGGGTTAAAGTAAACAATCCACTTCATGTATCATTACAATACACATATAAGTACTCTGTTTTTAAGTACTGGTACTACATTTATCCATTGTTAAGAGATTCAATTGAAGAATAATGATGCTTCATGCCCCTAATGATGTTTAAGTGTGCTGGTAGAACAGCATTCATTAGCGTAACAGTAAGGCATTTTTTGGTAGAGTGCCTGTTTAACCGTGGAATTCTGAAAAATTATAAAACAACAAAAAACACCAACATATTAAATGTAGTCAACAGATTAAAAACAACTGTTGTTTAATAGAACATGCTTCTTGTTCTCGATGAAAGTAAGTGAAAACTAAAAAGATTATACGTCCAAAGTAGGTTACAAGTGGACTGCAGTACATGGAGAAATGCTGATGCATTACAGATAGGGTCTTTCATTTATATAAGATGCTTACTTACAAGTACTATAAAGTAAGTTTAAGTACTTGTAACTAAGTACTTAAATGTTAATAATAACACTAATTATAAAATATATTCAGCTGTAAAGAAAATAATATATATAACTAGAATGTGGCATAGTACAGTTTTACCAATTTGTCTATAATCTGCAATAATGTTTCTCTCCACTAACTGAATCTGAATGATCGCTGCCAGCTGACTTATAAATAAATTCCCAGGCATCACAATGGCCTACCAGCCTGTACTAGTAGGTAATGTTAAATAACATATTCCAGCTGTACCATTGATCGACTAATTAACTCTATGCCATCTATTATCATACATAAATAATAATCATTTACATTTACATGGAAACAACCATGGGGATTCATTGAGTTTGATATATATATATATATATATATATATATATATATATATATATATATATATATATAAAAAATTTTCAACTGTTTTGAAGATAAAAGCGTGTTGGCATACTTTCTAAAAACATTGAGATATACTGTATTAGATGTTAAATACAAATTCAGTGCATTGGTTCAAGTTAATTCACTAACCAACACCGCAAGGAGGATATATAGAAATTAGATGAAGGGAGGACATTGTGGGTCATGAATCCATTAGCAGTCATTTTGTTTTAAATAACTATTTCATCCTGGTTTTAATTCATGATACTTTATTAGTTATTATAAAAATATACTGAGCATCAAAAGAAACGTATCACTTATATTTGGATAAAATTCACTAAATGTGATTGAAAAATGACAAACTCTGTTTTAGAGCAGGTGCAGTGACTTTTTATTGTGCTGATTAACAATTGACATTTTGCTGTCTAAAGTTATGGGGGGACGGGGGACACTGTGGAAGTCACAGGCTAGTAGCGTGTGTGGCCAGCGTTGGAAGCAATACAAGCAGTACATCTGTGACGCATGCTTTGCACCAGGTTTTAGATGCTGTCTTGTGGAATCCTGGCCCATTCCTCTTGTAGTGCCTTGAGAAGCACCTGCCTGTTCAGTGTCTCCGATCCCTAGAGTCTGACTATTTGCTGATTTGTCTCTTTCTCTTTCATTGGACTGTATGACACATGGGAATGAAAAGCAAAGACAAAACAATGAATAAAGCATATTAATAAAATGCTGTTTGAAAGAATTCCAGGCAGATCAAGAAATAACAAGACACAAATACAATAAGATGAAAGGTTTTTGTTTTCTGTCAGGTTCACGCAAGGACTATTTATTGCAAATAAAATATATTGTTTGACATGTATCTGACAGCTTGTTTAAGTAAATAATACTGTCAACAAGGTCACATAAGCTTTAAACTAGAAGTATGTTTTTAATTTACTCAGTGTAAAATCACAGCTTTATTTTAAGTGCAATAAGCATCTGTTAAGAAGAATTAAATCATCAAAATACAACAACCAAACACTGGTAAACACTGGCAAATAAAGCACGGCTAATTAATGACACCTCTTCTAGAACCACTGCTTACTGATGAAACGCTTCACTGGGACACTTGAGCCCTGCTTTCAGAAAGTTAAGTCACTGAACTCAATTATTTCAGACAAACAAACGTAAATAAAGAAATATCTTCAAAATGTTGAAGTATAATAGTGATATTGACATTGCTGTGGTGTGTTACTCAGTAATAATGGAACTCCCTCATAAAAATAAGGCCCTCGACCTGTAAAAAAGCAATGCTGCCATGATTCAAATGCTCATATGGTTCAATATGTGTACGGCTGTGCTCTGCTATGGTCAGCAAACTTTCATTCCAGAAAAAAAAAAAAAAAAACCGTGGTCCTAATGGTCTTAATGCTCTAAGCCAACATGCATAGACATAATGAAGTGGACAGGGAGCTCTCTCCCAAGATGAGAGGTGCGAGAAGAAAAACAAGGTTTAAAATAGCAAGGAAAAGTATCTTGCATTGTGCTCTCTTTGAATGAAAGATACTGTACTTACAGTATACTGTAAGTTTAAGTGCCTGTGTCCCTGTAATTAGATAACTGTATTCTCTACAGTCTTGAAACTGAAAAGACCACTGAATAAATCATCATTGAGGATAGGTTTTGTGAATCATACATTAGAAATGTGGTCTGGACACTCCAATGCCGTACTGTACTCCTAAAACCTGTTTTGTTGTTGTTGTTGTTGTTGTTGTTGTCTTGTAAGCCTGGTCAGGGCCCAGTTTCAGTTTATAGTATGAATCATTAATCCTGCAGGGCCACTAAAACACCAGCTACAGTACATTAAATGATGAGCCCAAAAAATAATGTGCACGCATTTGTCAATAATACATATCACAGAAGTACAGTCTTTTGAGATATATATTTTCTTTCACGTAACCATGAATTATATATGATTAAAAAAACACACACAAAAAATGTGACGTATGTAAAGAATGGTTTTCACCTGCCATTCTGCCTCTACTATCAAATTAGCAGTTTGCCATCGTTAATCAATTGAAATGATATTGAAATGTATTCAGATGAAGAAAAGAGCATGGAATTCGGCGGGGATCTGGAATACTTAGCAGGTGCAAACATTGTAATGAGATGTAAGGATTTTGCCTTGCATAAATCTTTCTGCATGATATAACCCTAACCTTAACCCTAACCCTATCCTTAACCCTGACCCTAACCCTCTTAAACTTAACCTTAACCCTCTTTTGATACACTTGTGCACATACACATATTGTTCAAAAAGATTTGCACATTAAGTACATTGAAAATATGCTTAGTAACATTGTAAGTACACATGTATTTACTAAGTAACTACTGTGACACTTAATGTAAAGTGTGACCCATTTTCTTTTGTTATACCCTTCTCTTACTTTTTTAAATCATATTTGCAACATAATTATTATTGCTGCTACTCAGATATTGTATAGTCTATGTTAGGTGCTTTGCCAGTGAGATAGATTAATAGCTGCTCTTCAGTTCTAGTTGCCAGACATATGTATGCAGGCTAGATCAGTGTCTATATATAAGAAAGTGCTTGCACCATCTAGTGCACAGCTGTGTATTGCCAGAATAACAAAAAGAAACTTGATCATATGTGGCAGATCACTAGATGGCATTGGCTCATATCTGGCAGGAAACCAGAGCTGAACTCAGGTGAAAGAACTAAAAACAGGCATATTAAAAAACTCCAGAACACAGTATTTAAGTAATTGTATGAAAAAACGTTTACAAACAGATTGATTGCAAGCATAGAAAGAGAATGTGGAGGAAAAAACGACTACAGAAAATGAAAGCTACTAGCTGTTTACATTTTAACCAGAACACCAGAGATAACACAAAATAAACAGGATTTCACTTCAAAACACTGGTTGGTCGGTTGATCTATTGGAAGTGTATCTTCTGCAGAGTCAGCAACATCAACAGAAGGGCACAAGCTATTCATGGGAGGTCTTCCATCCAAACCGGTGGAAGTTGTGCAGATTGTCTGTTGTTTCTATTTGACATATCAAAAGGCTCTTGTTTGCAGTGTATTTTATCCAACCCGTAGTCGGATCGGATGTAGCAACTACAAAGAGATGTAAATTTAGAGGAAGGTGAGAAGCTCATTTCAGAGCACTACAGGAGATATTTTGTTACAAACAAATTTTCCAACTCTTAAAACTAACCCACAACTCGCAGGCATGTTTTTTTGTTTGTTGTTTGTTGCTACGAACATTTTTTTTTGGCATTCTGTGTTTACACAGTAATCAGAAAACCCGTCTGTTTCCTCAATCACATCTCTTAGCTCCAGCTGTGAGTATATTACAGCCAGACACACCGATTTTTAGCAGTAAAATTAAAACAGCTAATTAAATTATATTAAGTTGGTGTGTAAGTGCCAAGATAAATGTTCTCCAAGGGGCGCATTGTTACATTCTCTGTCAGTGTCCTGAACAGTAATTGTCACATGGTTTAACAGGAATTTGAGAAATCTGATGGCCAGTGTAAAAAGGTGCATATCCCTCATTGATGTTGATTTGGGAAAACTAGATAGATATTGTATTATATATCATATATAATCATGTATGATATATAATGGTCATGGTAATTGGATCTCTGTTAGATCGAGACAAGCTTGGCTTGACTCTGCAGTGCCTTGCAAAGGTCAGAGACTGCAGTGCAGAGGATGTGAGCTAAAAGGATATGAAACAGCCAGTCTGTGTGAAATCAAACATGTAATAGTCCGTTCTTCTGCACATTAGCCTATCTTTTGGTACCTTCTTGGTAGTCATTTATGCTGGAAGTCAAACTGATGTGTTACTTCTACTACTTACAGCAACAGGTAGTTATTAACAACATTTTCAAGTTCTGTTACTTCTCAGGGAAAATAGAATACATTTTGAATATGAACATTATAACTGTGTGGATTATACAGTATCTGCAGATATCTGCACCATACTGTTAAGCATTGTTCCACTGCTGCTGAAAATGATTTTGTAAAAATAAATTAGTATCAGGTTTATTAAGGAACTGAAAAATCATCACTAGGCAGTTTGTGAATTAGAATTAGAATTGCTTCATAATCTATCTTTGACATTAGGTTGGTTTCCAGCTGTTTTGAAAGATGTCTGTTAATTGGGAGAGCACCTGGAGCTCATTAATACAGTATTCTTTATTCTCCTTTTAATCCTTTCTCTTTTGTGCTGGTGGAAAATATTTAAACACAGATTTCTTTAGATGTACTCGAAGGCAAAAAACGCTGTCACCGTCCACCAGAAATGTCACAATTGAGAGAAATGAGAAATATGTATCATAACGTGTTTTGCCTTGCACCGATTTACCACTTTGCAAGAATGGCCCTTTAGGATGCATTGACAAAATACAGCAACAAAGATCAGGGAACCAGTAATAGCTTTAATTTCTGGAGAGATAGGATTCACATGCTTTCAAGACCACTATTCGGCACTCCATCATTTTAAATCCAGCTGTGAGCATTCACCTCCTCCTCCCTGTGAATACAGGAATCAGCCCAGTATAGCAGACTGGTTGGATTTAAATTTAAATTCCCCATGAGTATCCGAACAAACAAGAGCATGTGTGGGCCCATGGTCAATAAAGCAAGCAGGCAATCTGAGTGACAGTGCTAACCTGAAAGCACGTATCTAGCACCATCTGCTTCAAGGTTTTAATTTCCTCCAGCTCAGTATATATGAGCAGCATATCATCACCATGTGGGTTTTTATTCTCAAGCTCCTTGAGCTGCATGGCTTGTTCAGTCACTCTTTAAAATACTGGCTAGCACATCTTCTGTTTAAGAATCTCCTCAAGCTCTATCTTTTAAACATGATTTATCCTCTCATAAAGCTGCCGTCCCATGTCTGTAAGGCTGACGCTAATTGATAATCCAGAAAAGGTTACACTTTATATTGTGTCGCTAATTAATGTGTATTTACATAGTAGTTACATAGTAAATACATGTGTACTTACACTTAATTACAATGTTATTCTGCATAGTTACAGTGTACTTAACATGAAAATCTTTTCGCACGATATATGCAAGTACACAATTGTATCATAAAAGGGTTAGGTTTAGAGTTAAGGTTGGGGTTAGGAATAAGGATGCACTAAACATCTTGCTGCAGAATTAAGGCACAATTTCACTAAACACAAAGGCTACCGCACAATTGCATAAATAAACCCAATCCCTTTTTAAAAGACATGGTTATACCATGCAAAAAGATTTACACACTAAGTACATTGTAACTATGCATAATAACATTGTAATCATGTGTAAGTACACATGAATTTGCTAAGTAACTATCGGTACTATATAAATATGCAGTAATTAGAGATACTTGATGTTACCCCAGAAAATATTGCTTTTGAAATATCTTTAAAAAATGCAAATCTTTTTTTTCTTCCCACTGTTTTGAGTTCTCTGGGCAATGACTATAAAAGAACCACATCAGTGAAATATAAATCAGATTGCAGAATATGAGTGGTCACATTTTTCAATAAGTGTGTCGGAGACTGGCCTCTCTTTTATTAAAACAGACATGACACGGAGTGCTCGCAACCAAAAGCTGTCTCATGCAAACTGATTTTTTCTTTTACAGGTTGTGAGCGCAGAGGGAGCAATATTTAACTTGTGAGAGGACCTGCTGTACCTGTGGGCAACTGCAAAGAGGATTAACAAAGTCCAGGTTGTGAGGGCCTACCTATGATCACCTAGAGTGAAGAGCAGTAATTATTTCTCCCCTCTGCAGAAACTGTGTGGCTGTCACTCATCTGATAACTACGATTACAATAAGAACGTTTACCCTACACTAACCTTCAGTTATGGGAGCACTGTTTTTAACAGGGAAGCGCATCACCCCATGTGACAGGATGCCAGTCTCACAGAGCGGTTTGAAGTTTGTTCAAAGGCTGCTCAGAAACCTCCTTGAACTTAACAGGAAAAGAAAGAATATCTGTACCAGAGATGTGTACGGGACACACACAGAGGATTACTAACCAAGTAAGAAAGAAAAATATCCATTTAACCTGATAAGGTGTTGTCAATATTACCGTACATGCCATCAATCATTTACTGTTATTTATTTATTTTTTATGCGTTTGTTTGACCAGAAATGCCCTCAGAGATAAACATGTACTAGAAAATGACATGCAATATAAATTGAATCTCTTGTGTAAGATGACATCAGTGCTGTGTGCCTACTGTATATTAATTGATTGATGAATATTTCAGTTTTAAATTTTTCTTGAAAGAATTCGCCATTTGTACTCACTAATAACTGCTTTATGAATAACACATTTACCAAATTTGGAAAGACTCTGCTGTACCTGAAAATAGGGGGCTGTCCCGATCATACAAGTGGACACCACACCAGGGTAAATTGTTTTTATAATGCAGTGTATGTCCTCTGGCCAGCATTTATCATGATATGTCGCCAGTGGAAATGAATGTTTGGATCTTCCTGAAATGCTAAATATATTCAGCAATGTGAAAGGAAAGTTACAAGATCAACCCTTTCCTTTAACCTATTAAGTACCAAATTAATTTTTTTAATATATAAATAAATGAAGATACAAAAAGATATAAAAATAGGAATTTACAAATGAAGATTGAATGTGTGGGTTTTGAGAAGATGGTGGAAAGCAGTAAAAGACTGAACAGTTCTGAGGATAACCGGTAGCTGGTTCCACCACAGGGGGACAAGGGAAGAGAAGGAGCGAGCACGGGAGGAAGGAGAGTGAAGAGAAGGCATATCAAGTCGGCCACTAAAGGATGAGCGGAGAGGGCGAGAGGGAGTATAAAGAGGGATTGGAGATAGGAAGGGGCAGTATGATGAATAGAGCAATAGGCAAGAGCAGGGGTCTTAAATTGGATGCAGAGGGAAGCAGAGGGGTAACATGAAAGTAGAGGGGTTGGGAGAATACCAGGTGAGCAGCAGAATTTTTAATAAGTTGAAGAGGATGAATAGCCGAAGCAGGGAAACCATCGAGGAGAGAGTTACAATTATCCAACCTAGAAAGAACAAGAGCTTGGACCAGGAGTTGAGTGGAATAAGTAGATAGAAAAGAGCGAATTCTATAGATGTTGTTAAGAAAGAAATGACAAGTATGTGTTAGTGAAGAGATGTGTTGAGAAAAGGAGAGGGAAGAGTCCAATTGTAATGAAGTGTAAGTACACATGTACACAATACACAGTAATTAGAGACACTTAATGTAAAAAATGCTCCAAAAAATTACAAAGTAGCCTGTCCTCAAATGAGGACAATGGCACTTAATGAGTTAACATGGAAAATAAATTGATAACATACCCTTTTAATAAAAAAAACAACTGCGGTCAGCCCCCACAGTGGGGTAAAAGTGCAGAAGCGTGACACATTAGTATATTGACTTTCTGCCTCTTGCTTCATTAGTTTCCAAGTCCCCAGGACTCAATGCGGTCTCACGTCTGGACATGCTGGTCAGGGGTGGTCTTCTTCAATCTCTGATATGGCAGTTACTCCTCTTGGGGAGTCACACGTAAAGGAGGAAGCAAATAAAGATGTCACACTGGATAAACCAATTAATTCTACAAACAGCGCAGTAAGTATCGACAGGCTGTAGTTTTAAGCAAATTGCCAACTGTTCTGACCTCCAGTTGCATTATTGGCAGCTATCTTCACCAGGTCCTGGTGTTTAAGGAAAGTGGGGTTTTATAATGAAGATATACAGTGATTAGTCACAGATAAAAAAAATACGCTACTTTACTCTGTAGGGTTCCTTTCCCTTTATTAAAGTATACCTTTTTATTTTAATTTGCTCTTTGTGTTAAAAAGAAATCTTATCATCTTACTTTGGAAGAGGTTTAATGAGAGAGCCCTCTGTGTGCTTAATCTTCATTGGCTGTCAGCCTAAATAATTACTGTGTCCTTTAGATACATGTTTGATCTTGTATGAACTGTAAAATATGGTCCAGTCTTGAGGAACTTTGAAGCTGGTATATACATCAGTCCGGTGCCCCATGGTGGCTAATATCCATGTGCTCCTCACCACTTATGAATCAATAAGCTTATGTTTGCCTCTTAATGTTTGCAATGCTTCAATAGGCATAATGGATGCAGACTGATAACGCACAGAGAATCAACAACAGCTCAGCAATTAACATGTTCAGCTGGTCTTTGTTCTACAAGCCCCATGTGAGCAGAATCTTGCTCATTAATCTGCAAGCTGATTACAACCTTTGTGCAATATTGATCTTGGTTTCCACAGTGCTTTGCCTTGAACTATAGATCACTCAGTTACCAGAACCCAGTGAATAGTCTTGATATTTCAGCCTGCCTGGGTTGTGACTGAGTGACACAGTGTCCAATCATTAAAAAAAAATCCTGCACTTTGTACAGACTCATAAATGAACATTACTTTGATGTACAGTTTAACCACATAAGGGGAATATATCATAGAAATTCACAAAATGCAACTGCAACAGAACCATTTCCCCATTGGCTGCAAGTTGATTGTGTAATCCAGTTCTGTACAAGTTACATCCAGGCTAATTGTCAATATGTCAAGAGTGTACCAGACTAATATTTCCATTTACAAAAAAATTGACTTCCATCTGGGTCAATTATCAGCAGATTGACCTATCTCTTAAACTCAGCATACCCAATTATCGGCAAATTGACCTATCTCTTAAACTCAGCATACCCAACGGAACATGTTTCCACTGGGTCAATTATCGGCAGATTGACCTATCTCTTAAACTCAGCATACCCAATTATTGGCAGATTGGCCTATCTCTAAAACTCAGCATACCCAATTATCAGCAGATTGACCTATCTCTTAAACTCAGCATACCCAATGGAACATGTTTTCAGAAGTGACCTGGGTTCTACTTTGAGATGCAGGAAAGCACTTCTACAAATTGTTTGATGTTTGATGACACTTGTTTAAAGAGTACATTTAATTAACTGATTTTTTTTCTTACATTCCCCTTACTATTTTATGGTGTTTGCAACCATCCTAACGTGTTGTGGGTTATGTTGCTCCTGTTATGAGGTTTAATTTTTATTTATTTACTTTTTTTAAAAATCTTTACCTGCTTTAAAGTGACTGTCCTTCCTCATTCCATTCCAATCATGTGACAACGTGACTTTTCAATGACTGTCCTTCCTCATTCCATTCCAATCATGTGACAACGTGACTTTTCAATGACTGTCCTTCCTCATTCCATTCCAGTCATGTGACAAGGTGACTTTTCAATGACTGTCCTTCCTCATTCCATTCCAATCATGAGACAACGTGACTTTTCAGTGACTGTCCTTCCTCATTCCATTCCAATCATGTGACAACGTGACTTTTCAATGACTGTCCTTCCTCATTCCATTCCAGTCATGTGACAACGTGACTTTTCAGTGACTGTCCTTCCTCATTCCATTCCAATCATGTGACAACATGACTTTTCAATGACTGTCCTTCCTCATTCCATTCCAGTCATGTGACAACGTGACTTTTCAGTGACTGTCCTTCCTCATTCCATTCCAATCATGTGACAACGTGACTTTTCAATGACTGTCCTTCCTCATTCCATTCCAGTCATGTGACAAGGTGACTTTTCAATGACTGTCCTTCCTCATTCCATTCCAATCATGTGACAACGTGACTTTTCAGTGACTGTCCTTCCTCATTCCATTCCAATCATGTGACAACGTGACTTTTCAATGACTGTCCTTCCTCATTCCATTCCAATCATGTGACAACGTGACTTTTCAATGACTGTCCTTCCTCATTCCATTCCAGTCATGTGACAAGGTGACTTTTCAATGACTGTCCTTCCTCATTCCATTCCAATCATGTGACAACGTGACTTTTCAGTGACTGTCCTTCCTCATTCCATTCCAATCATGTGACAACGTGACTTTTCAATGACTGTCCTTCCTCATTCCATTCCAGTCATGTGACAACGTGACTTTTCAGTGACTGTCCTTCCTCATTCCATTCCAATCATGTGACAACGTGACTTTTCAATGACTGTCCTTCCTCATTCCATTCCAATCATGTGACAACGTGACTTTTCAATGACTGTCCTTCCTCATTCCATTCCAATCATGTGACAACGTGACTTTTCAATGACTGTCCTTCCTCATTCCATTCCAATCATGTGACAACGTGACTTTTCAATGACTGTCCTTCCTCATTCCATTCCAGTCATGTGACAATGTGACTTTTCAACTCTGCCACCCCCACCTATTCAACATATATACACAGACAGAAAATGAAGACGGAGCTGACAGAGTTGAAAGGTTAGATTGTCACGTGATTTTAAAAGAATGAGATGTCTTTCAGCTACTTACTAATAAAGTTTTATAAGACATGTACTGTAGAAAATGCTGCATGTTCTCTTTATCTAATGAAACTGCGCATTGTGCACCATGAAGCATTTGGCTGCTGTAGTGTTGCTGACAGTAGGGAAATGGAAGGATGTTTTCAAGTTTTCAGTTATAAATATGCAGATCATGCCATCAATCAAATATAAGAACATAAGAACATAAGAAAGTTTACAAATGAGAGGAGGCAATTAGGCCCATCTTGCTCGTTTGGTTGTTAGTAGCTTATTGATTCCAGAATCTCATCAAGCAGCTTCTTGAAGGATCCCAGGGTGTCAGCTTCAACAACATTACTGGGGAGTTGGTTCCAGACCCTCACAATTCTCTGTGTAAAAAAGTGCCTCCTATTTTCTGTTCTGAATGCCCCTTTATCTAATCTCCATTTGTGACCCCTGGTCCTTGTTTCTTTTTTCAGGTCGAAAAAGTCCCCTGGGTCAACATTGTCAATACCTTTTAGAATTTTGAATGCTTGAATCAGATCATCGTGTAGTCTTCTTTGTTCAAGACTGAATAGATTCAATTATTTTAGCCTGTCTGCATAGGACATGTCTTTTAAACCCAGGATAATTCTGGTCGCTCTTCTTTGCACTCTTTCTGGAGCAGCAATATCCTTTTTGTAGCGAGGTGACTAGAACTGAACACAATATTCTAGATGAGGTCTTACTAATGCATAAATACAAACAAGTGCTTCAAGAGCTGGAGGCTAAAGGTGAACATATGGTCCTATTCTGAAGCAAAAGACAATGGTAAAAGAGAGTAATAAAACAAGTGTAACATTATAAAAGTAGCAAGAGTTGCAGGGAGGATCAGTTAATTTCTTGGTCCAAAAATCTAATTCCATAACGTCCACCTGTGGTGATGGAGGGAGGGATGGACAGGCCAAGGGAATAGGAGAAAGTCTGCCTTTTGTTCCTCAAACCAATGCAGAATCTCCATCATTGAATGCACCTGGTCAGCCACACTTTCCAGGCAGTGTTTGTGCTCTTCGGAGTTTAAGCCTGGTCCCAACGAGCAGCTAGGGGTGCACACTTCCTTGCTCCGCTAACCTATCAGACATAATCACAGTGCCAATGATCTCGTGTCCCTGTTACACCTTTACACTATTAGTTTCTGTTGTCTTTGTGCAAATCAAAACACCTGCCAGCTACTACTACAGTATACGCTCTCTCAGGATGTCTGGCAATGTCAATGTCTGGCAGATCTGTTTCCCTGCCCATTGTGACTTGCAACTAGGGGATGCAACTTTTTTACAATACAAAATACTGGTCATGTCAGAGTTAAGGAGTGTGTTTCTGGCTTTTTGTCCACCTCTGAATGGGTTGGCTAATGGTGACTAATGTGAATCCATTCCACTTGTGAGGAAAACTGATTTATGGTTTTTCCCCACCAAGAAAGAATTATGTTGCATTACCCATTTAGAATAACCAGACTGTTAAAAGCTTTTTTTCTGAACCTCAATGTTTAGTCAATCTAAGGTTGTCACAATCTGAGATATTATAACTTTTTGTGTTAGGAATAATCTCAGCTTTCTAGGCATTTATTTATTTATAACACAGCTTGGAAAAATAACAACTTCTGATTGGTTAAACAGCATCACATGACCAAGCGTATATATATTTATAGTATAGCACGGCTTGCACACTAATGAGCCACTTCACACTATTTAAATCACTACGCACCACTACATTCTAAATTCCATGACAAACTGCCATTTTATTTGTTATTGGTTACAAAACCACAGCCAAAAATGAGTGGCATTTCACCTATTTCCTTTAATATATTTGGGGATGAAACTCCACATAACTGGTACAACACCAGCTTTCTGAGTGAAGACAGCAGTCCATCTGTAAAAATAAATAAATAAATAAAAATAAGTGCACCAGCAAGAGCAGACACATAACAGTAGATGAGGAACAGCTAAATGAAATAAAAGAAAACAAATATAAAACACAAACAAAAAAAATACAGCATGGGCTGGTTAATGTACTTAAAGAAAAAAAATATGGACATTCATTTTATGGAAATAAGTCAAAAAAATCTCACCAACATTAAGGGAATTTTATGCCAGTGCAAGAAGTTCAACTGAGGACCAATATTCAGTCTCCAGTTTTATAACGCTGAGCTGAACTAAATCGATATTTTAACAGTAGTTTTAACATCTCTGCTGACAGTGAGTTTAAAACCTGTCAGTCAGGAAAACTCTTAGAAAAGCAGGTAACGACAAGGCCAGTCACCACCCCCCAAATTACCGGCCTGGATTTTAAGCGTCTGCGGGAAACTGAGGTTCTGTCCCCTGACACCGCGGTCGGATTGGTGCGATCGTCAACTTAATCTGGCATGACTTGGGCACAAATTTTCATTTGTTTAGTTTAATTATTGTGTTTAATTTGTTAATCATGTTTAATGTTAATTATTCCCTGCACCTGGTTGACATTGTAAATTAGAGCCAGGTGCAGGGTATTTAAAGAAGGCAGTCAGTCTGCTCTGGGCTGCTGTGATGAAGTGTGTAAACCTTGTTGTTTTGTGGGTTAAACTGCGTTTGTTTTGTTTTGTTTGTGCCAGTAAATAGCTTAGCTGTCCGGCTTATTAGAGAAGGTTCCAGTTTGTGTTTTAGTTAGTTCTCGTAAGAGCGTGGTGTTTTTGGTTTTTGTTTTATTTATATTTTTTTATTAAAAATAGCGCATCTCCACTTTAAAACCTTCAGTCTTGTGTCTGGGTTTGTATTCAAAAGTGCGAAACGAATCCGAGCCACAAGGCTGGTTCACAGTACTGTATATATAGCATAGCCCTGTTGACAATCCCTGATTCCTGAATATCTGTAATAATATACACCATGCTGCATGCATATCAAGCAGCCGTAACTTCAGTGCAAGGGCCATTGGGTCTCGAGAAAATTGGGGAAAATATATCGGTATATTTAAAATAATAAATCGGGATATACAGAAGGCGAGCACTAAGCCCTGCAAAATAGCTCTATTTTTGTAATGTAATGCACCACAAGTACTGCTACAGACAATAAAAATTGAAAGCTTAAACCCTGAAGATCAATTATAGATACTATCTAAATAGTTGCATTTAAATGACCTGTTTCCTATCACACATCTTCGCACTTGGCCCTTTCTAGCTGTGCTATTATTCAGTGTATATTGTTTATCTATTGTGGTGTTTCAGAACACAGCAACCGTGCACACACTGCTATACAAGACTACTATAATATAAAAACACCACGCACGGCTATACAACACTTCTATACAAGACTACACTATAAAAACACCACAAACTGCTATACAACAGTGTGCTACAGGACTACTATAATATAAAAACACCACACACTGCTATACAACAGTGTGCTACAGGACTACTATAATATAAAAACACCACACACTGCTATACAACAGTGTGCTACAGGACTACTTTAATATAAAAACACCACACACTGCTATACAGGACTACACTATAAAAACACCACACATTGCTATACAACAGTGCTATACAGACCTACCAATGTACTCCATATACCTGCCACTGCTTGGCAGAAGGGGGCACAGCTGCTATTGTTTTTGCACAGCTGAAAAGAAAGCAGTAGGGAGGTAAAGTTGGGCTCTGCCTTTATAAGATTGTTTGGTCAATAAAAAGTCTCTCCTCAAGAATTAGGGCAAGCGCAGTGGTGCCGCTATTATAGCATCTTGATCCTGATGAGACACTGTGTATTGGTTATTTCCATTGCTAAGTCAAAATGTTTGGACACAGACCCATTGAATTTGCAATTCTATGGCATGGAATATTAATTTGTAAGGGTAAATAAAATATCACTCAAGTAACATACATTTAATAAATTCCATTTGGGATGTAGAAAAGGGTCTATATTGTCTCAGAATGTATTACTATTTTCTTTTAAATATGCTGTTTTATAAAAATTACAGGAATGTTCTGGTGATCCCGTCCTTTTATACTGTACACAATGTTTTAATTCTGTTACTGTTTGCCTTCAAGTCTGACATATTCACCCTCCTAACCCTAAAGACAGCAAAACCCTAGAAGATTAAAACAAAAAAAAAATCTAAGCCCTTTTTTCACAGAGAAATTACCTCAAGTACCAACCTGTCCAGCCCCCTGTATTGGCTGCATGGTGAGAACATATGTGCAAATTCAGGACACTAAACTGTATCATTTAATGCTGGTCATGAATCATGTACAATATTAAACTTTAATTAAATTTGAATGTTTTATATCACTGCAATTGAATCTGCACGGCTTGAGTCCTGTTCTATTATGAAGACTGATATTCTCAGTTTTTCACCAAAAAAAACAACAACTAACTGTTACCTTGGTGACTGGCAGTCAGGATGGGTGTGAGGTGGGGGAGGGGGTATTGTTTACCCATAAAATACATCATAAAATACATTTTATAGGAACATACTGTATTTATATATGAAACATATATTAATTACATAACAGTAAAGAAGGAACACATCCCAAAACAAGGAACATATGCCAAATATAGAAGATACTTTGAATGCTATTTTTAAAGTTTGATAGCTAATGTCAGGAAAATATCTGTAATTTCGTGATCACAGATAATTCATCTCAGGATCTCGAGAAAACGGAAGTCATTACTTCCATTTTCCTGGGATAGCAATCACTTCCGTGTTCTCGAAATCCTGAGATAAATGGTCTTGTGATCACAAGATAATGGAAAGGTAATATCGAGATCCTGAGATAAATGGTCTCGTGATCACAAGATAACAGGATGGTAATATAGAGATCCTGAGATATTCTTGAAATGTATTTTTGTTTATGACTGTAAGTCGCCCTGGATAAGGGCGTCTGCTAAGAAATAAATAAATAATAATAATAATAATAATAATAATAATAATAATAATAATAATAATAATAATAAATAGTCTTGTGATCACAAGATAACGGAATGGTAATATCATTCTGATAAATTATCTCGTGAATTCGACATAATGACAATTTTTTTTTTGATGGCCTCAACGAGCTGCCATTGGAAAAAATATATATATATATATATATATATATATATATATATATATATATAGTGAGCAGGGAGAGGGTTAAATTCCTCCCTGCTGATAAAAAAAAACATGTGCGAATGCATATTTGTTTAATGTAATTGTTTTCTTAATTGTTAATTGTTTTATTATTAATTATCCCCTGCACCTGGCTATCATTGTAAATTAGAGCCAGGTGCAGGGTATTTAAAGGAAGCTACTAGTCTGCTCAGGGCTGCTGTGTGGACGGCCCGGTTGATGATGTTTTCAGCCGTATTACTAAAGGTAACTGTGTGTTCCGTTTGTTTGTTTGTTTGTTAAACTGTGTGTTTTTGTTTTTAGCCAGTAAACAGCATAGCTGTCCGGCTCATTAGAAAAGTTTCCTGACGTGGGTAGTCAGCACTCCAAAACGGAGCTAGGTGTTTTGTTTCATTTTGTTTGTTTTGTATTATTAAGTGTGCTAAACTTCAAGTTCCAATGTCTGGGTCAATTTTTAAAGGGGCAGCGAACCACAGAGAGGAAGCTCCGATGTTCACTCTCTCTCTCTCTCTTCTATCTATCTATCTGCAAAATAACTTACCAGGCAAAACCGAACATTCATTTAAGTTGAAATACAAATGAAAAGCAGATTTAGTCTTTTAGAAATGATAAGCATTTAATAAAAATCCACTTTGGGCTGTCGCTCACATGACTGATTTATTTGTTAACCCCTCACTTGTTTTCTGTGATGTATGAAATCAGTATCTCTTTTCAGTCACGGTTAGCAGCAGAGCAGGTAAGATGCACTCTGCATTCCAACTTCCCTGAAGGAATTCAAGGCGCTGAGCATTGTGGAATGGTCATTTTAACCACTGTTAGGTATTTTTCAAACCAATGCGGCCCTGGCCCAGGCTTATATTAAGTGTTAGTAAACTTCACCCTGAACACTTTAAACGTTTTCTTTGTGGTGCCATGTTGGATCGAGCTGTTCTGTATCCTGGTATGTGGTTGTGAGCATGGGAGAATGTAAGTGGCTGATTTCCAAGCTGGCAGTTGATGCAAAATTTAGCCAAAATGAAAAAACTTGCCTCTTTCTCGCAAAAGCTCCTCTTTCTATAATCCTTGCTCCTGGCTCCATGGCTTTTATAATTATGAAAATATTGTAACGTGCCTGGGGTGCTCTTATAATAAGGTTTCAGACTGGGCGTTCGTGGAGCAGAGACAGCTGGGTAAGTGGCAAGCTCACTGACCTGTGGAGGGACACCTTCGTGGGATCAGCCTCAAACAGACTTTGCCAAATATGCATGCACTGACTTCGGGATAACTTTAGACCTTAAGCCTTTTTTATTGTGGCAGTTTCTAAGGCAGCAAGGGTAAAAACCTGAATTCAGGTGTTGTGTGAGCTATATGTTAAGATTACTGCTAAAGCCCAAGTTTCTTTGCATCAGCACAGGAGCACTTAAAGAAAGCAAAGCATTTTTGTCAGTGTCTCACCATGTATTCCCCACGTCACACAAAAACATTGCACACATAAAATCAGTATATTTAAAAAAAAAAAAAAACTTCAGTACACAATAATTTTATTAAAACAATAGAAGGCCGTTATTTATACATTTATCTTAATAGAAAATATTTTCTTTTGCTGACAAAAAAGGACAATTGCTGCATTTAAACACCTTGTAGTTTGCACATCCAGTCAGCCCCGTGGGTGGATTTGAAAACTTACATGGCAGAGAAAAAAACAAGACCATTTCTTGTCTTCTTTCTTTTCCTTTGCTCTGCCACTAGATGTGAATCCACTTAAATGTTAAAAAAAACAAAAAAAAACAGCTTAAGTCAAAACGGAAATATAATCACATAGCCGGAGTTGGCTCCACCAGCCCACATCTGAACATGTCACAAATCCACAGTGATGCATTACTGTACAAATTTTTTTTTTTATCAGAGGTAAAATTCCATAGATGCTCAGCTTAAAATACAGAAGATACAGTCTCTCATTTGGAAACTTAGCTCTGTCAACACTTCATTGAAAATGGGACAATATGTGTTCTTGAGGTCTACTGTATTATGCATGAAACTCAGGTCATCACTAACCTGTGTGTTAGGCTGTTACTTGAGCAAAATTAACATCTTATTTATGTATTTTTTTCCCCAAGGGTCTTGGATCAGGTGGATAAGCCTGTGAGTTCAACACATTAATTCAAAGGGATTTGTAGCGGGAAATTAGGCAAATGACAGTCCGAAAGGGGCTCAGCGCGATTGGTCCAAACAAATGACAGTGTGTGCTTATGCCCTCCAGCAAGACACAGTTCTCAGTTAATACCTCACTGGCTTTTTGGTACGGGGCTGCTAATAACAACAGTTAGGTAATTCTACATAAACAGCCACCATGCTCTGGCGTTTTTAGAAGTCATCTCATTCCCATTCATAAGCACAGAACTCATGCAGTGCATTCTGGGCATAAAAAGAACACTGATATCAATGATATTTTAGTGTAGCATGACCCATATTCCAATCAAGTCATATATATACAGTACTGTGCAAAAGTTTTAGGCAGGTGTGAAAAAATGCTGTAAAGTAAGAATGCTTTCAAAAATAGACATGTTAATAGATTATATTTATCAATTAACTAAATGCAAAGTGAGTGAACAGAAGAAAAATCTAAATCAAATCCATATTTGGTGTGACAACCCTTTGCCTTCAAAACAGCATCAATTCTTCTAGGTACACTTGCACAAAGTCAGGGATTTTGTAGGCATATAGTCAGGTGTATGATTAAACAATTATACCAAACAGGTGCTAATGATCATCAATTCAATATGTAGGTTGAAACACAATCATTAACTGAAACAGAAACAGCTGTGTAGGAGGAATAAAACTGGGTGAGGAACAGCCAAACTCAGCTAACAAGGTGAGGTTGCTGAAGACAGTTTACTGTCAAAAGTCATACACCATGGCAAGACTGAGCACAGCAACAAGACACAAGGTAGTTATACTGCATCAGCAAGGTCTCTCCCAGGCAGAAATTTCAAGGCAGACAGGGGTTTCCAGATGTGCTGTCCAAGCTCTTTTGAAGAAGCACAAAGAAACGGGCAACGTTGAGGACCGTAGACGCAGTGGTCGGCCAAGGAAACTTACTGCAGCAGAAGAAAGACACATCATGCTTACTTCCCTTCGCAATCGGAAGATGTCCAGCAGTGCCATCAGCTCAGAACTGGCAGAAAACAGTGGGACCCTGGTACACCCATCTACTGTCCGGAGAAGTCTGGTCAGAAGTGCCTTCATGGAAGACTTGCGGCCAAAAAGCCATACCTCCGACGTGGAAACAAGGCCAAGCGACTCAACTATACACGAAAACACAGGAACTGGGGTGCAGAAAAATGGCAGCAGGTGCTTTGGACTGATGAGTCAAAATTTGAAATATTTGGCTGTAGCAGAAGGCAGTTTGTTCGCCAAGGGCTGGAGAGCGGTACACGAATGAGTGTCTGCAGGCAACAGTGAAGCATGGTGGAGGTTCCTTGCAAGTTTGGGGCTGCATTTCTGCAAATGGAGTTGGGGATTTGGTCAGAATTAATGGTCTCCTCAATGCTGAGAAGTACAGGCAGATACTTATCCATCATGCAATACCATCAGGGAGGCATCTGATTGGCCCCAAATTTATTCTGCAGCATGACAACGACCCCAAACATACAGCGAAAGTCATTAAGAACTATCTTCAGCGTAAAGAAGAACAAGGAGTCCTGGAAGTGATGGTATGGCCCCCACAGAGCCCTGATCTCAACATCATCGAGTCTGTCTGGGATTACATGAAGAGAGAGAAGCAACTGAGGCTGCCTAAATCCACAGAAGAACTGTGGTTAGTTCTCCAAGATGTTTGGGCCAACCTACCTGCCGAGTTCCTTCAAAAACTGTGTGCAAGTGTACCTAGAAGAATTGATGCTTGATGCTGTTTTGAAGGCAAAGGGTGGTCACACCAAATTTGGATTTGATTTAGATTTTTCTTCTGTTCACTCACTTTGCATTTAGTTAATTGATAAATATAATCTATTAACATGTCTATTTTTGAAAGCATTCTTACTTTACAGCATTTTTTCACACCTGCCTAAAACTTTTGCACAGTACTGTATATATATATATATATATATACATACATAAGTTTCTGCAGCCGATAGCTCTGGTGTTGCAGCTACAGGAACATGTATTAAATGACTATGTTTGGTTGACATAATAACATATACCTGTACAATAACTTTATATTAGTATACTGTCTCTTTAATTTGGAGCCGCCTTCTGAAGAGATTTAGATTTTTCCAAATGAAAACACTGATTGTCATTAGTCGTTGCGCTTTAAACAATTGTGTAATAATGCCCTTTTTTTCTTTTGTGTGTCGTACATGAGAGTAATTTAGCTACACAGGACTGGGAAATCTTGAACTGCAAATGAGCATGCTGGTATACCAGTGAGGGATTGAACAACCATGCACAAAAAATACTCTGCAATTAAAAATGTCTCAACTGAAGAGAAATAACATCATGCAATATTTTTTAATAACATTCTTTTGCCCTGCAAATGCAAGACTGATGTTGACAGGGAAAATACACCACCCTCTTTTCTTTTTTTTAACAGAAAGGTTTCTTTTCATATTGCAGGACAATTATCAGAGCGCAATTTGCAATTCAGATCAAGTTCTTCTCCGTCTTAAACTATTATTATTTTTTTTTTTTAAGAGTAAAAATGTTTCAAAGAGATGCCATGCTACAAATATGTATAATTGTCACAGATTAACTGGTTGGGGATTTCCTAAGCCACTGGAAAAACTCTTCTTCAAAGAGGCTGTGCCATCTCACATTAGCTTCTACAATTTCCACAGCCCGTGCAAAGGCAGCTGCGGCCCCACCTCCATTGGTCTGTATAAAGTCCTTTAGCTGAAAAACATAAAGCAGCTTTGTATGAGGAAACAGTGTTGCAGCAGATGGATGGTGGATGCAACTTGAAAGTTGGTTGACAGGGAGTTGAACTTAGATCTTCTTTTAAAGAGTAAGTAGTTTCAGGTTACATTTTCTTAGGTTTTTTTTTTTACTGTCTCCTTACATTTTTTATGTTTTTCTTATTGAATTTCTCAAAAACTGTGATAAGGTTTCAATTTGAGTTGCCTGTAATTGGTATAGAGTACGTAAGCGTCTTTATAAAGGTCATTGTCGTTTATTGATCTTCCACTTTGGATGCAATTTCCTGCTGTTTTGCTTGTAATACACAGCTGTGCACTAGATGGTGCTGGTCCTTACCAATATAAGAACACTGGCTGATCTAGCCTACATTTACATGTGTCTAAGGCAGGCAACTAGACCTGAAGAGCAGCTCCTGAACTCAGATGCATACTTTTAAAAAGTAAAACTTAACATTTGAGTAATTGCAAAATAAGGGACAGTAAAAAAAATAAATACAAATAAGATACTGTTATTGGAAGCTACTTGCCCTTTAAAATTGCAAAGTAATTTTAATTAAGCCAACAAGTTATGAGTCACAAGTAACTTCCAGAGAAAACCCGGGTCCTGAGAATCAATAAGAAAAGCAAGACCCTGAGAGTTGGCAACGTTATGTACAGTACGGACTCATGAGCATGCTGTTTCATTGCGCTGAGCTGAATCATTGTTCTACAACAGCAGGTCAAAGTTTAGAGTCACATACGCCTTCTGCGCAGGTGAACCCTTCTGGAAGAGTTGCACTTAGTACGCAGGATGCCTGCTGTCTAGATACAACCTGAATCAGAATGGTAGAAGTAACATTACAATTGGATCAGCCTATCAAAGTGAATCTAAACTTGCCTTTTGAGTGGATGAGTTAGTGCTTGGCTGGGGTGAGATGTCTACTTTGTGAATAGGAAAGACCCCATGGCACAGTTTCAAAGAAGAGAAGGGGTTGTATTAAAGAAAACAAAAACTCACCTCATTAAGTTCAGCCTTTGTGTTTAGAAACTCTGTAACACCATTAATGAGTTTGGAATTTATAAACAAGGCTTCTCCATATCTGTAAAGACACACAGTTGTATTTAATAACTTTTTAAATGATAAATAAGATTTTTTTTAATGAGCACAGTAAATCATCCTTGCGTTTGAAATGAAGAAATCACTAGATGGGACTGGCAGTGTTTCATTTACCAAGGGGTTTCATAACACAATAAACAAAACAAAACAAAAAATTCTATACTTGCTGAAAATGCATTGATTTATGGACTAATGATACATGGCTTTTTCAAACATTCAGCAAAGACTAAAAAGTTCAATAGAAAGTCAATAAGAATGTATACCTGGTATTTAAAATGTCCCACTTTTCTCTGAAGTTCTTCCAGGCTAAATGTCTGCCATGCGGGTTGCGGCCCACGTGAATAATGACGTCAATGACATCCTGATCAGGAACCAGATCAGAGCTCAAAGAGAGGTTCAGCAGTCTTGCAATAAAAAAAGCAAAACTACTCATTAGTGCAGGAGACTAGATGCATTCAAAAACAGCACAGCAAATACCGAAGTGTCACACAGGTTCACATGAGTACGAAGAAGAAACATATTAACAAAGGGTCGAACTAATTGGGTAGCAGCAACCAGGCATCAGGATTCATAATGCCCTGACCCACCCAGCCCAACTCCCACTCCCTTCCAACTTGAGTCCACTCTCTTGAGGCAGTCTGGCATCAAACCCCCAACAAGATCCTTCAGAGGAACGCATCCAAGAGGAATCCGACCCCTCAGCCTTGCAGGCCTGAGAACTAGAAACCACGTCCCTCGGTTTCTCGGCCGCTGATCTCTTCCTTTTATCTATTGTCAGATATTTAACCTCAGCGAGTTTAAGATGAGTTTGAAGTATTTGAAGATGCACTCTGCTTCTTCAGGGGCACTGAGAGGACAGAGATCAGTACTGTATAAAGAAAGACTGGCACAACCTTTGAGGAATCAAGACAGAGCGCAATACAGGATTTAGATCTTAGGGGCAGCATGCACCGGCTGTAAGGTTCTGCTGGTGGATAATACATAATATACATTTGATAAATCTATTCCTGGTGCCTGGCAACTCTAAGTCCCAGTCTTTGACTATGTGTGGATGACTCGGTCCCTGTGAATTTTGCCTCCCTAACCTAATTTTGCCTTTAACAGGTAAGTCACTTCCTGTTTTGATATTGTTGGCCAATTGTATTCTTTTAAGATGGTATACGTAATCTAATTCTCTGGAATGGGTGTTAAAATGGAGGTTGGTTAAATAAGACAAATGTAATTATGACCCTTATAACCCTTACAGAGGTCATATTTATTACAAGATATTTACTTATTTGCAGGATCCGTTTCTGAAACTGAACAAACAACACAGACAAACTCTGACACCCCATCCAGAATTTATATTTTTAGATTGTATCAATATTTGAATAGGATGCTGCAGAGTTGCAGTTTTTATCATGGCACCCGGGGAGACACAGTGTTCTATTCACAGTGGCAGACCTTTTCACTCTAACAGAACTACTAAAGAAATGAACAGATTAAAGAATACAAATGGGGATGTCAGCTTCTTAAATGCAAGATCAGCCTCTACAGTGGGGATACATTTATTTTCATAAAATGGACAGCAGCCAATTGTTGGAGTTCTAATCTCATTTCCCCAATGGATCATGATCAGGAACTCAAACTTACCTAAAGGACAAATGGGGAAGAGATGCATGATATGCTCAGTGCATGAGGCCTATGAAATGCGGCGCAGCAGCTCACTTCCTGCCAGCCCTACTGCATAAATAAAACACAGCAATCTGGGTAAAGGGAGCTGTAACCGTTCTGTTTGCTTTAATCAGCAATGGTGTAAAGCAATACACATGTATGGCCCCCTGTATGCCACAGATGCTGGTTCGATTCCAAGCTCGGCTACTCACTGCTCTTGGGGCAAATGTCTAATCCTCTTAGTTGTCCCGCAGCTGAGACAGTGGGTAACCTGGAGCAGAACCGTACAGACTTAAAGTAATTTGAATTCAACAGGCCAGTGGAGTTTATTATTCGCCTGTAGGAGTTAGTCATTTGCTTGCATTTTAACCACAGTTGAAAATATGCAATTTTAGTAGAATAAACATTTTTCTGCCCTAATTATTTGGTTAACAAATCTTGAAGGGGTTTCAGACGATATACTGTACAACATACTGTCGACTATATTTGCATTTTGTATTTTGTATTGTTTTAAAGCAAAGTGTTTAGTTGAGAGACTGTCTAGATGGAATGTATTCTAAGGTAATTATGACTGGTCATGTCCAGTGGGTAAGTGTATACTTAGATGTTTAATGAAGACCATTAATGGAGGCAATTCTATAACCTGCCTAATTAAAGTTTACCTGCAACAGCTGTCATTGCATACAGTATATACAAAAAAGGAGAGTAATGAAATTATTTAATTTTTGTCTCCAATTTGTAAGAACTAGGCAAGCCTATTAGGCCCTGAGGGCTCACCTACCTGTTCAATAAGAATGTGTTATCACTGCAAGTCAGTGCCTCCAGCAGCACCTTTTTCTCTGAGATGGCAGTCGATGAGTGGAATTTCATCCATATGAACTCCCACACATCCTCGTCCATTAGCGACACTCCAGTGCAGTAAACGATGTCCCTGACATTTGGTGGGATTCTGGAAGGATATCAATGGCATTAGAAATGAAAAAATCAATATGAAATAACCACCGCACTGCAATGGAAAACAGTAAAGATGTTAAAAATTGAAGCCCAGGTCACAGGTCGGTGTTCTGTTACTCCATTCCAAAAGATACAATGATACAGCTGGGGAAAAAAGAAAAAGATAAATAATAAATAAAGCATAAAGTAACTGCATGCCATAGAATGGGACATTCATTCATTACAGTGCAAGATTCTAAATTCTTCTTTTAGAGGGTTCTTATATTGAAAATATATATATATATATATATATATATATATATATATATATATATATATATATATATATATATACAGTACTGTGCAAAAGTTTTAGGCAGGTGTGAAAAAATGCTGTAAAGTAAGAATGCTTTCAAAAATAGACATGTTAATAGATTATATTTATCAATTAACTAAATGCAAAGTGAGTGAACAGAAGAAAAATCTAAATCAAATCCATATTTGGTGTGACCACCCTTTGCCTTCAAAACAGCATCAAGCATCAATTCTTCTAGTTACACTTGCACACAGTTTTTGAAGGAACTCGGCAGGTAGGTTGGCCCAAACATCTTGGAGAACTAACCACAGTTCTTCTGTGGATTTAGGCAGCCTAAGTTGCTTCTCTCTCTTCATGTAATCCCAGACAGACTCGATGATGTTGAGATAAGGGCTCTGTGGGGGCCATACCATCACTTCCAGGACTCCTTGTTCTTCTTTATGCTGAAGATAGTTCTTAATGACTTTCGCTGTATGTTTGGGGTCGTTGTCATGCTGCAGAATAAATTTGGGGCCAATCAGATGCCTCCCTGATGGTATTGCATGATGGATAAGTATCTGCCTGTACTTCTCAGCATTAAGGAGACCATTAATTCTGACCAAATCCCCAACTCCATTTGCAGAAATGCAGCCCCAAACTTGCAAGGAACCTCCACCATGCTTCACTGTTGCCTGCAGACACTCATTCGTGTACCGCCTCCAGCCCTTCGTGAACAAACTGCCTTCTGCTACAGCCAAATATTTCAAATTTTGACTCGTCAGTCCAGAGCACCTGCTGCCATTTTTCTGCACCCCAGTTCCTGTGTTTTCGTGCATAGTTGAGTCGCTTGGCCTTGTTTCCACGTCGGAGGTATGGCTTTTTGGCCGCAAGTCTTCCATGAAGGCCACTTCTGACCAGACTTCTCCGGACAGTAGATGGGTGTACCAGGGTCCCACTGTTTTCTGACAGTTCTGAGCTGATGGCACTGCTGGACATCTTCCGATTGCGAAGGGAAGTAAGCATGATGTGTCTTTTATCTGCTGCAGTAAGTTTCCTTGGCCGACCACGTTTCTTTGTGCTTCTTCAAAAGAGCTTGGACAGCACATCTGGAAACCCCTGTCTGCCTTGAAATTTCTGCCTGGGAGAGACCTTGCTGATGCAGTATAACTACCTTGTGTCTTGTTGCTGTGCTCAGTCTTGCCATAGTGTATGACTTTTGACAGTAAACTGTCTTCAGCAACCTCACCTTGTTAGCTGAGTTTGGCTGTTCCTCACCCAGTTTTATTCCTCCTACACAGCTGTTTCTGTTTCAGTTAATGAATGTGTTTCAACCTACATATTGAACTGATGATCATTAGCACCTGTTTGGTATAATTGTTTAATCATACACCTGACTATATGCCTACAAAATCCCTGACTTTGTGCAAGTGTACCTAGAAGAATTGATGCTGTTTTGAAGGCAAAGGGTTGTCACACCAAATATGGATTTGATTTAGATTTTTCTTCTGTTCACTCACTTTGCATTTAGTTAATTGATAAATATAATCTATTAACATGTCTATTTTTGAAAGCATTCTTACTTTACAGCATTTTTTTCACACCTGCCTAAAACTTTTGCACAGTACTGATATATATATATATATATATATATATATATATATATATATATATATATATATATATATATATATATATATATATCCTGAAGTTCAGATTTTAGTGTTTGCAGTGTGGCTAATACACAACTTTGGTGTGGGTAAATAAGAGGGGTTTTCAATATATAAATAAGCGTTGGTCAGTTATAAGAAACAGTTGTGTTGTGTTTATCTACATTCATTGGAAATGCAAGTGTAAATAAAGGCTTTCCCTTTGTTATGTGGATATGAGATACGTAGGATAATAACTTAAAATGTGTGGGATGTAAGATTAATTATTGTTCTGTGAAATAACTTTACTCTTAACTCGGTTCAAAACGATATCACATTTTAAAAGAGTAATTTCACCCAGAGTCATAAAGAAATGCTTCATAAGAACAGTGTTGGGGGTGGAGTGGGTTTTCTTCATCCGCAGCAATTTGCACTCACCTACCTGCAGCAGAAGGCCTGTTATTTAGCGGGGATGTTATAACTAAATTGGCTTATTTATGTAACATTTAAAAAACAAAAAAATGTAAAAAGTCATCAATGACATTGATTCTGACACCTTAAGAACTAATAAAGTTCAGGCTGTACTGTATGTACATCTGCGACCGCTATATCCCTGTTTCCAGGGATATGCAGTGGATAAAAATAAAACGAGTCCATGTGCTGTCAAAGAGTTTCTGACATGCTGATTCCCCCAAACTGCTCCATTGCTTGGTTGAAGAAGTGGAGCAGTGAGAGGCTGTGAGGCAGAGCTGCTGACTTGCAGCTACACGACACACATAATTGAGCCACTGAGGAAAGTGTGTGACCTCAATCGGAGTTTGGCAGGCTGATAATACACCTCAACTGCCTAATTATTGGAATATGAGTGAGTAACAGCTAATACATTTTGAAAAACAGCACACTATCAACATATTTAGGATCTTTTCTGCCTGAACCAAAAGACTTCATTTCCATAAAATGACCTTGGATGAGGCTAGAAAAAAGCTTTTCCTGCCATGTATTAGACAATACATTACGATTACATTTAGAGAAAGTGTTGGAACACACTTGAGTAAAACTCTGCCCTGTTCCAATTAAAAGGGGAAAAAATCTTGTATTCAAATGCACAAAGTATCCTGCAAACACACGTGCACGGACAGTGAAAAAAACATTATAAAAAAACTTTGGAAAATCGCTGATGAGATTCTCATCTAGTAAAGGCTCAAGACACATTCAATGCTTATCCTTAAATTTGCCATTAAAGTAAAGCTAAGCAGTTCAAACTGCAGGAGCGCAGCAGTGTATGAGAAGCAGTGCTCAGAATGCTGACCCTACTGTCTGAGGAAATGCTACGAAGGTTAATAGTCATTGCAGTTGGAAAACGCACAATTAAATAGTTTGGTAAGATATTTCTTATTCAGTAACTGTAGCTCAGGCATATAAGCTTTACACGCAGCATTAACATTGAAGCACCTTGTTCCTCAGTCTGCTGAGCATTCTTCCATTCGTGTAATAGCTAAATCAAAATGGAGCTGATTTATAGGTACTGCATGCTCCAAATGTCAAGCATGAAATGGTCACAGGACTAATTTGTTATCGCTAATATACGGAATGAAAATATTACAACATGTGAAGTGACATTTTACTGTATGTACATAACATGTACATAAAATAACCAGTGAGTGTAATAAGCAATTAACGCTGGTTAAGAAGTCAGTACTTCAAACACTTTCAAGTCTACAGCTGCAATTTACTGATACGCTGAGTTGAGTTTTTAGCCTTTTTCTGCTCCTCGCTGGAATGAAGCTAGAAGACAAAAGGGACACAGAGAGCAAAGTGGTAAGGGAATACTATGCTGGAACTGGATCACGGCTGATCCAAAGTGGTAAGGGAATACTATGCTGGAACTGGATCATGGCTGATCCAAAGTGGTAAGGGAATACTATGCTGGAACTGGATCATGGCTGATCCAAAGTGGTAAGGGAATACTATGCTGGAACTGGATCATGGCTGATCCAAAGTGGTGTAAGGGAATACTATGCTGGAACTGGATCATGGCTGATCCAAAGTGGTAAGGGAATGCTATGCTGGAACTGGATCATGGCTGATCCAAAGTGGTAAGGGAATGCTATGCTGGAACTGGATCATGGCTGATCCAAAGTCACAGGTGGAGGAGAGAAGGGTAAAACCTCCATGCACATCAGCAAGCACCGATGCCTTTGATAAACAATGTTAGTGCATCGGGACTTGGTAACCAATAGAACAATCAATCAAAGAGGTTAAAACTAGAAAGTATAATGTGATTAAAAGGAGACAGCACTGAATTGCTGAAAGCAACGGGGTACACCAGTATGAATGTAAATGCTAGAAAACGACATCTGCATGTGAGAGGTCAGGTATTCAAAGTCAAAGTAAATTATATTTTTTAACCCTCTTATTAAGTTTGTGCTGTATATTTAAAACGATAGGTTGCGGATGCAACCCCGGTTCCCTGAAAGAGAAAATAACCACCAAGTATGGGATATTGCCGTCAGGCAGTAGCGATTGGCTGAGCTTTTATAGCAAAGCCTCTGCGCCGAGCTGCCACGTAAGCCCGCCCCTTGGGAGCTTACTATACGCAGCCGCAGAGACTCACGTCCTCTTTGCTCTTCAGGCCGTGAAGGCCTCTGGAGCGACCACGCGCTTGATGGTTATTTTTCTTTCAGGGAACCGGGTTGCATCCGCAACCCATCGCCCCTTCAAGCCGAAAATAACCATCAAGTATGGGAACAGTGTACCCAAGCCGTCGCGAGGAGGATTCTCGGCAGTAGGACAGACTTACGCCATAAACGCAACCGCGTAGGCAACACATCTACGCGATATGCGAGCTGCGCCTCAGCCGCCTATGCTCGCAATGACACCTGTCCTAAGGTGGAATACTCAACACCATGCTGTGAACCACTCTATACGTCCGCATCCTGAGGCATCATAGAGTGTAGTACAGATGCTCCAAATAGTGGAGCAGAGGAATCCAGTACGCTTAACCGGTAAAACCTCATGAAAGTATGCGGTGTAGCCCAACTGGCTGCATCGCGAAATGTCAGACACCGCACCCTCTAAAGAGGGCCCAGGATGTCGCCATACCCCTAGTGGAATGTGCCTTCAACTGCCCTGGTGGCGGAAGGCCTGCAGATTCATAAGCTAATTTAATAGCATCCACTATCCAGTGGGAAAGGTGTTGCTTAGACAATGGCTGACCCAAAGCCCTAGAACCATGGCATATGAACAACGGTTCCGTTTGCCTCACAGCCGTTGTACAGTTAATATAACATCTCAATGCCCGCACGGGGCAGAGCATGTGTAACCGTTCTTCCTCTGGGGAAGAAAAAGGAGGAGGATGGAACGCCATAAACTCAACTGGTTGGTTCATATGAAACGGGGATATGACCTTGGGTAAAAAGGCCGGATTTGGACGCATGGAGACCTTAGAACCGTCTCCTGCGAAACGAAAGTACATGATGAATAAACTGAAAGTGCGTAACTCGCCCACGCCGCTTTGCTGATACCACTGATAGCAAAAACGCAGTTTTTATAGACACGAAGCTTCATGTCCACGCTGTGGAGAGGCTCGAACGGTGCCTTGGTAAGGGCTTCTAGCACCACGCCAAGGCTCCATGACGGTAAACTGGTCGTCCTCGAGGCCGCAAACGCCTTGCGCCTTCAGGAACTGGGCGATGCCAGAAAATGGCAACCTGGTGATAAACCGTCAATACGCATACGGCAAGCCAATATGGCGGCTAAATACACTTTAAGTGTAGAGGGAGATTTCTCATCTAACAGTTTCTGTAGAAACTGCAATATCACTGCCATAGGGCAGGATATTGGGTCATGGCCCTCCGCCAGACACCAACCTTGAAACAACTGCCACTTGTACGTATACTGCGACCTAGTAGAGGGTGCTCTAGCACTCTGAATGGTCGAAATCACCGCCGCCGAGAGCCCTAAGGCTGACAGGCGCCCTGCTCAGGGCCAAGCCCATAGCTGCATGAGCTTGGGGTTCGGGTGCCATAGCCCTCCTTGGGCTTGGGACAACAGGTCCGCCGCAGAGGGAGCTCCTCGGCCGACCGTGCAACAACTGCACCAGGCTCGGGAAACATATTCTCCGAGGCCACCGAGGAGCCATTAGAATCACTGTCGCTGTTTCTACCCTGACCTTCTCTAAGAAGGCGGGAGCATCGGAATCGGTGGAAACGCGATATAGGAGCCCTGGCGGCCATTCGTGAGCCAGTGCATCGACTCCTAGGGGCTGTCGAGATCCTTCACTGAGAACCATAGGGGCAGTGCGTGGTCTCTTGCGAAGCAAAGAGATCTACCTGGGCTGTGCCGAACCACTCCCAGATGCGCTCTACCACTTGAGGGTGGAGACGCCATTCGCCGGCAAGAGGGCCTCCTCTGGATAGGAGATCCGCTGCGTAATTGACTCTGCCCGGTAGGTGACCTGCACGCAGAGAGGTTAAACGCGGTTGTGCCCATAGCAACATCCGTGCTACCATCCGTGAAGACCGGGGACCGCAAGCCGCCCTGGCGGTTGATGTACGCCACAACTGTGGTGTTGTCTGACCGCACTAACACATGCTTGCCGAGAAGCACTGGCAAGAAGTGTCGGAGGGCGAGGTCCACCGCTCTGAGCTCTAGAGCATTGATGTGGGCTGACCTCCAGGGTCCTGACCACACACCGCGGGTCCCTGCACCGCTCCAGACTGCTCCCCAACCTTGGTTGGAAGCGCCGGTCGTGATAACTTCCTTCGGAAGATGGGACCCAAGCGCACGCCCTGGCGGATGTTCGACGGAACTTTCCACCAGCGCAGTGCTTCCCAGCAGGTTAGGGATACCGCCAACCTGCGGTGTTTGTCTCTCCGCGGATGCAACGCGAAGGCATTGAACCAGGCCTGCAGAGGTCTCTGGTGTAGTAAGCCCAAAGGAAGGGCTTGTGAGGCGGCAGCCATCAACCCCAGCATGCGCTGACACAGCTCCATGCTGACTGTTTGTCTCAACCTGAATAGGAGAGACACCGCCCATCGAGGCAACTCTTTGTGTCGACAGGGTCGCTTCCATGGACACTGAGTCCAGATGCAGACCCAAGAATTCGGTCTGTTGGCTCGGCACTAGGCGGCTCTTTTCTGAATTGATCTTCAGACCTAGCCGCTGAAGATGGTCTGTAACCATCACTGTGTGCTGTGCCACCTGCTCCTTCGACTGCGCCGCAGACGAGCCAGTCGTCCAGATAATTCAGCAGTCGGACACCTTGAGCCCGCAAGGGAGCTAGAATGGCATCCATACATTTTGAAAAGGTTCGAGGAGCTAGTGACAGGCCGAATGGAAGGACACAAAACTCGTGATACCCTGCTCTGAAATGCTAAACGCAGATACTTCCTGTGACCCGGCAGATGGGAACGTGAAAGTACGCGATCTGTCAGGTCCACGGTGGTGAACCAGTCGCCGTGTCGGACTGACTGAATGATGTGCCTGTGCGTAAGCATCCTGAATGATAACACCCGCAGGTATTTGTTCAGTACTGCAGATCTAAAATAGGACGGAGCCCGCCGCCCTTCTTGGGCACCAGGAAGTATTTGGAATAGAACCCTGGTCGATCAGAGCAGGGTCTACTTGTTGAATGGCACGCTTGCTGAGCAATGCCTGTATTTCCACATTCAGAGCTGAGGACTGAACCGAGTCTCTTACTGCAGTTATAACCACTCCCGGAAGGGGGAGGTTTTAACTGGAACTGAAGGGTGTACCCGGTGGATATAGTTTTGTGCACCCAGATGTCGCTGGTGCATTGTTGCCAGAACTGGAGCTGGGAGACAGTGTAGGGGCGGGTTAACAGCTGCCTGGTGTTCTCAGGGCTGTTTAGGCTGGGCTCGCTCGCGAGGGGCCTGGCCAGAGCCCCGAGGGCGTGGCCTGCCACCACCTCTAGGGCGCCACCCTCCGCTGCGGTCTTGAAAATGGAGGTTGACCGCGCTGCTGTGCTTGAGGGAGAGGTCTTAGTACCCCTGGCCGTGGCTGGTGCTGCGGTGGTGTCCTGCGCCACTGATGTTCCTGAGGCCGCTTCGGCTGGAACGGCGGTTTTGGCCACATTTTCGCCATTTGCTGCGACGCCCCGCACCTTGGCGGAGCGTTGCAGCATCTCCTCCACCGCTGGACCAAATGTGTGTCCCGTGTAATTGGGGCATCCAGCAACGGGCCTTATCAGGTTCCTGCACTCGCCTGCGAGCCAGAGCTGCCTTCTGGCCACCACCAGAGACGCGATGCTCCTGCCCTGAGCCCGCTGCTGAGCTGGGCCAGCTTCACCAGCAGTTGACTGACGGTCCCCAACTCGCTTCTGAGGGCCGCCAAGGGCACTCAGGTAGGTCTCTAATTAGTGCCGCTTGGTAGACCGTCAGCAAGCTGGCCACATTAGAGAGCTTGACCGCCTCTGTGGCCGCAGCGCACTTTTTGAGGTGTACCTCAGTGGTCCTGCACTGCTTATTGGGGCATGCAGGATCTTTCGTCAGCCCCGATAATGTTGGCGTCTTCACCAACGCTGCGAACGCAGCGCCCACAGGTGGGAAGGACGCCAACCCAGCCTCATTTGCCCCTGCATGTTAAAGGCCGAGGCCTTGCGAGAAGTCGCAGGGGCAGAGGCCGGAGCCCCAGGTGGACTGCACCTCCTTAATAAAGTCTGGGAATGCCGGAAGCATCCTGGACTGATGGGGCTGGGCTGAAGGCGACTCAAACAAGGAGCCGAGGTAGTTCCGCCATAGGCCACTCGACGCCCAAGTGGCGGGTTGCTCTGTCCACCACAGACCACGTTGGTCATCGGTGTCCAGCACGTGGAGCTCGGTGTCTTGCTCAGAGTGCTGGGAGGCTACCTCAGCCTCTATACTGTCCCCTTCTAGGATGTCAGATGCGTCTCTGGACACTGCATCGATATCCCACTCCCCTTGAGACTGCACTGGAAGGGCGACGACCGGTGCAGGTTGTGGAGGGGCCACTGGCTGGCTAGCAATGGGCCCAGTCGGTTGTTCTGGGACTGGAGGCACCACATTTGCTAGGGACATGAGGATGGACTGCTGCCCCATCATAACCTCCATAAATTGAGACATTTTGGAGGTTAGCTCCGCCACCCCCGACTTGTCTCTGTATCGCCTGTCCCGACGAGGGGAGCGAGAGCGTGCTCTCCGTCGAGGCGATCTGGAGTGCGACCTAGACTCCCGACGGGGGCGTACCCTACGAGGGGAGGGGCTACGTTCCCGAGCTGCCTGGTGGGGACCTCTGACCAGCCGTTAGCTGGGAGGACGGGCTCCTGGAGAGCTGCAGCCGTCCTGGCGGCGTCGCCGTCGACGACGGCGGGCAGAAATGGTGTGGGACGATCCAGAGGAAGGAGAGTGCCCACCCACTGCTTTCTTCGCCTTTGGCGGAGGGTGCGTGCCTGGAAACCAGCACAAAGATGGCAAAGCCCTATACGCCAACGCTGATGCGGCGTGCTCTGGCCCCAGACACGCCACACAATCATCGTGCGGATCGCTGGCAGGCAGCTTTGCCTGACAGGTCACGGACCGATGAAAGCCCGACATCTCTGTCAAGAGCGGCTCAATGAACGCCAAAAGTGCGCCGAAAGCATCGCCGAGTGCCGGCGCCGAGCACCGAGCATCGAGCCGGCGTCGAGCACCGAAGCGCCGAGCGCCGAACACCGAAGCGCCGAGCGCTAAACGCCGAAGCGCCAGCACCTAAGGTGCGTGCGCGAGCACCGAAGCGCCGAGCCGCCGAGAACCGAAAGCATCGAAGCACCGAAGCGCCGAAAGCACCGAAGGCCGAACGCCGAAGCCGAAGCGCTAAGAGTCGAGCGCCAGCACCTAAGGTGCGGCGCTGCCGCCGAAAGCACCGAAGCGCCAAGCACCGAAGCGCCGAAAGCACCGAAGGCCGAAGCGCCGAAAGCACCGAAAGCGCCGAGCGCCGGCGCCGAAAGCGCCGAAAGCACCGGCCGCCGAGCGCCGAAAGCACCGAAGTCCCAAGCGCTGAAGCGCTGCACCAAGCGCGGCGCTGCACCAAGCGCCGAGGCGCTGACACCACGCTGGAGTGCGAGTACCAAGCGTAGAGACGCTAGCACGAGACGCCTGAGCGTCAGCTGACCAGCAGAGCGGAGACGCTAGTGCTGGTACAGTGTCTGATGCTTATATACTAGGTGCTAAGGGAATATGTGCTTTGGTGGTTGTCTTCCTAATGGTGAAAAAAAGGGATTTTTTTTTTTTTTTGTGGGACACTGCAGCAACACTATAGTGCTTCTTGACTGTAAGCGTACAGCTACCACGCGGTAGGGATGGAACACACCGCAGTGGAGTAATATATAGAGGCTGCAGAGCAGGCTCCACACACACGTGGTCTAGCCAGGCAAGACCGAGGCTGCAATGGGCGCGTGGCCAAAGGCCAACGCAACGCGCGTCCTAACAAATATATATATATATATATGTACAACAAATATAAAATATATTACAAAAACCCAAAAAACACACGATAAAAATTATAAAATAATTATAGTAATAAGGAAAGACGGAGACCACGAGAATAAACGGAAACGCGATGCCAAAGCAAAGCGTGAAGGAATATATAATGTAATATAAATTATATACACAATTATATAAACCGAAAATACCAAAATAATAATGAGTACAACTGAAATAAACTCGGAGAAGGGGCAAAAACCAGCTTCTCAAGCCTAAGCTTAATGAGTACAATCAGTCGACAAGCTCTAATTAGCTACCGCTACCAATGCTGAAGACAAAAGAGGAAGTGAGTCTCTGCGCGCTGCATACAGGGGCGGGCTTACGTGGCAGCTCGCGCAGAGGCCTATCGGCAGCTTTGCTATAAAAGCTCAGCCAATCGCTACTGCCTGACGGCAATATCTCACACTTGATGGTTATTTTCGACTTGACAGGGAACCCATTCACTCTATTCATCTGTATCTGTGCCAGGTGGTAATTATCCCACAATAAGAACTTGTGATATCCGTTTATGTGCAGTCGCAAGCAACTGGTGACACATAGGGGTAAGCCATTGCTGTCCTCTGTGACTTCTGAAAGGCAGCAATCAAAATGCAGAATAAACTGAATGCGTCAAGAGGAAGCTCTATTGACCAGAACAGTGCACAAGGAGTTACTCATTATGATTTTCATCAAGTACTGGCAGTGTGGCTATTTATTATATTACGAATACAATTATCCTTAAAAGTGGCCACATGATGTACCTCTGACAAGACACGTGATGACCATAACAGAGTTTGCTCAATGCATTTGCACAAGAATAGGTTCATGCGATTATTACAATTTGATGAGGAATGTGAACTTTACTACTACCCTCCATCTCTACAACCTAAAGTCTCCCTCACCTGTTTTTGTTGCTTGATATCCATTCAGAAATAAGAGTTATCGCCTGCTGGTGACAGTGCTTGCTCCCGAAGCTGCAGGCTAACATAATAACTTCTCGGCGTAGCTCCCTGTGAGGGAGAAAAAAAAACACATTTCAATTAAGAGCTCCTTGTAATGTGTGGCGCTAATTGCAAAGACAGAGCTGAATTAAGAAGAAAGAAAATACTCAGTCTGATAAGTGGCTTGCGCAACAGAGCCATTCCCAGCACTTGTGGGCCAGCCGAGCCTGTGATACATTGAGGCAACTTGCTTCAATATGTATTCCTGTTAAGAGACACAAATCACAGAATCAGTTAAAATTGTGGTACAACCAAGTGGGGTTGCATACAGAATCCTAGAAAAAGTGCTCGATCACATCCGAGATGGAGCCTCTAATGCACCGCACCTCGTCAGGGGTTGATGATTTGCACAGTACGGATGGTAACAGGTACAAAAGGTCAAGCCACAGCTGATACAGCCCAGTTTAAAGCCACGTCTCGAAGGTGAAAGCTGTCTGACAGTCTGAACGAGGTGTAATAGTCGGGTGCCATATTAGTGGGAAGAGCAATGGGGACACCTGTGAGCTAACCACATACCCAAAAACAACCGTGTGGAATGGGATTTTGCAGCGGAAGGACAAGGGGAAAACATCACTTGCAGCCAGAACAGGCTGACCAAAGAAAATCACTGCCAGAGGGAACTGTCAAGTCAAACAGGCCCACATTGAGGATATTGAGCAGTCTTGAAGAGGGACTTCAATGACAGGTTTCCAGTGGAATTCACACTGGCCCTACACTAAATGTGTTTCAATGGGTAGTGGACCAGCATTGTTTTTACAAGGACACTCTACAATATAAAAACCAGTGCAGATAATTATTTTCAGATTTATAGGAAAATATACTTTGGGGTGAGATAAATTTGTCTGTTTATTTTGGTAACATTTAAAAACAGCTGCTACCCCCTTTTCAGTCTAAATGTAATGTAATACATTATTATTATTATTATTATTATTATTATTATTATTATTATTATTATTATTAATAATAATAATAATAATAATAATAATAATAATAATAATAATAATGCAAAGTTGCTCTTTCCTTAATAACGAGTTCTGCCTTTTCAGTATTAACAATGTGTATAATTCACCTACACTAAAGATGTTGTATTCTTCTGTGCGGTCCAGCAGTTTGTCAAGATGATAGAGCACACGACTGGCTGCGTGCCAGGGCAGAAACTCCTTCTCTTGAGAAAGGTAGCGCACTATCTCAAGAGGAATGTTCTGGGGCAAGTATCCAGCCCTGTAAGGATAGAAAGCTACAAGGTCACATCACCGAACAAAAAAGAATCATAATACATAATAATAGAAAGGAAAATGTATACAGTCTATTTTCATTAAAGAAGCTTGACGTATAAAGGAATCCACTCTTAATCCACATGCTCCTCTGTAGTCTGACAATGAAAAGTAGACATTTTAAAATAAATAATAATACCAAAAAAATGTATAACTTATCGCCATCAGTAATGTTGCTGTTAAGAACCTCACATAGGTTTGGTTATTTGGCAAGATCAGAATCCTTGGTATGAATGGAACAGCTTTCATTAACTAGGAGGTTTCTGTTTCTCTTCAGTTTCCCAGCAGTGATTTGATCAGATTTAGATTGAGGTAGCGTGGACTGGAGAGGCCACTCATTTGAGCATTCGTCATCTTGGACCACTCACTGTATCTACCCTCACATAGCTAAATAACATTGAGCAGCTGGTCTTTGCCATGTACAGCAACCTCTACAGCAATCTAATTGTCATTAATTTTCACTGAGAAGCATCAAGGTGTATGTATATACTCACCTACACTATGTTCGTTCTAATAGAGATTGGCAAATGAGTGTTCAGAATTCAAATCCAGCCTAAGACAGCAATAACTAGTGAGTCGAGGATTTGGACTTACTTCCTTTATTTACACTAAAGAGAGTGTGTCAGATTAGAATAACAGTCAGAGGATTCCATCTTAAATGAACAGCTGAGCTGCAGTATCTGGACATTAAAGGGTTAACAGGAGGATGCTTGTCATGATTGCTCACCGACTACCAATTTAACCATCAGTCACTCTAAAAACGATCTCCTTCTTGGGTTGCCATGAGACAGCAATCGCAGCTGCACTGTTATAGTACGTAACTCTCATCTTTAACGAGTGCAGTTGTTACAAGTAATAAAAAAAAAATAAAACAGCAACAAAAATGTTGTATTGTTTTTTCTACATGAACAAAATGACGCATCAAACTTAGACTGAACAGCTTTTCACATGGCTTAGGAAAGGACTGACATCTGTTTCATTCCAGAGTGCTCTACATAGGGAGCCTGGTAGCAGTCAAAACTAACGCATAGTGCAATATGTTCTTGGACATGCTGCAGGCAAAGCTGTCAAATGGGGTTTTGTGTGGTTCTGTTTTGGAGTGTCAGTTAAATGAAGGTACCATATGCTGGACAGAGGTGCAAAACACTAGCTTGGGTTTACAATACCGGTAAGTGTCAAAGTAGGGCTGGATGCTCAGAGAACAAAAACAAGCAAGCTGCTGTTATAAACACCTATGTGAACAATTAGCATGCTTGATTATGTTTTGAACATAATAAACATTTGAATGGGATACAAAATCTGTGACACAAAATAAACACACAAAAAAGGAAAATGAAATCGGCTGTGTTGCCTTTGCCAGCTTAAAAGAAGGATTGGCTTGGTGTGAGTGCATGTAAGAACAAACACGAAGCCAAAGCAGTGACGTATGCATAGAAGCATTAGCAAACAGTGCAGTGCTTATAGTTCAGCCCCTATAACAAACATCTGGGCCATGGCAGAAAAATTTGCTTAAAAAAAACAAACAAAAAAAACAGGGACACTTTACAAAAAAAAAACATATCCGCTAGATTTAACTTGCTGTAAATATTGCACTACTTAAAACTTGGAAAGTCCCTGCAGCACATACAGTTTGCGGCTGTTGAATGACTACTCATAATATCTATGAAAATGTTTTGCACATTGATGGGTCAAACAGATTTTGTTCTCTAAACTAGAAAAAAAGCAGAAAAATAACCAGCAATGTACTGCACTGCTGAAACTTTTCAGAATACAAACCGTACCTGGCAAGATTAAACACATCGTCGATCAGGCCTGCGCGGTTACCAACGGAAATCACCTGGAAGCATCAATCACAAGCTGTTTAGTGTAAACAGAGAATAGCAGGGGGTCCACAGAGAAGAGATTAAAAAATAAAATGGTACAAGAACAAAAAGAAAATCCGTTACCTCAGGGTTCCTCATCAGCTGTTCAATTAAAAGTCTCCAGTTTCTGAGATCATAGTTTACCCTGAAGTATCCGGTTTGGTTTATGTTTCCAAGCAACCAACTCCCATCATCCACTGAGCCGATTTTGTGGGATTCTAAAAATAAAGAGCAATGTATAACACGTTTTAAACTTGCACATGTAATTTTGCAAGTTATTTATCAGTTCTCCATTCATGCAATCTATTTACAGTGTTGATTATGGTTAACAATGGTTTGTACTTTGCTTGAATATGCTTACCTGTGCTGTGCCATGAGTTCACAATGGCTTTACTTTGCTTTATTACATTTGGTATGCCATAGTAAACTTTTATTAGGGTACGTATGGACGCCATAAAGATTCAGGATTATTAATGTTTTACTACTAATGTTTTACTACATCTCCACATGGATGTTGAAAATATCTTTATGTGAAAGCCTTTTGAACATGCTCACCCATTCATTCATTTTAGAAGATACTGTACTGCACTATTAAAAAACAATGCTCAGTCTGACTGGCTACATATTGACTGATTTCCATTACATGAGAGTAGATGTTAAAACTTCATGCTGATTTGAACTTGGCTCTCACCAAGATAAGCACCAACGTTTTCAGTGATAATCGACCTACAGCTCTGGCCAAAAGTTTTGGACCACCTATAATTTTAGGATTGAGACATAATAAAACACAAAAACTATATTTTATTTAACATCATATAATCAAAGAAACTACAAAATGATAACGCAGAAGTCTACAGGAAACCATGTTAGATTTTGCAAGGTCACATTTTTCCATTTTTGTCAGTTTGTCAAGTATATGGAAAAAAAACTACAAAGCGGTATGTAATTCAATATGTTAACGTAACATTATTCAGTAGGTTTCATTCAACTTTATGAAGTGAAATGAGTTAACTGTATAGGGCGATGCAAAACTTTTGGCCACAGCTGTATAAACCAACACATAGAATTTAAAACAGTACAAACTGAACATGAAGGGCTTTCATACAGAGGACTTTAAAGTCACTTGGTCACTTCACGCTGTTGTTGTGGAAAAAACATTCAAGCAGATCGATGAACCATAGAAAGCACAGACATCAGGTGATGGGCAACAACAGTTTGGGATGTTGGGTAAAAAGTGCATTAATGGCCACCATCCATCTCGAGAAAGCGTTAATCCTTGGTTCACTCAATATTGCATGATGGATGGAGTCCATCAATTCAATACAGTATTTATTTATTTTTTTGCCATGGCAGATATACAAAAGTCACCAGGTAATATCGTAGTCATACAGTGCAGAGGAAGAGGTACCCAGAAATCTTGGTTTGGAACCCTAGCTTCTGCTGTTTCACCTTCGACCTCTGCACCTCAAATAGCTTTGGCTACTTCAGGAACTCATTGTGGGAAATAGATTTTCCAATTCTAATCTTATGTTGAGAAAATGAAACTGGAAATTGAACAGGGACTAAGGGATGTGCAAGGGAATAATTATATTGTATTACATATATAGGTTTTTTTGTTTCTTTGTTTTTTCTAATTTATACCAGTTTTCTGTGTTGAGAATTTTCTACTGACTGGAAAAAAATATATATATATATATATTGAATCTATATGAGATATGATATGCTGTCTCAGTGGAATATAAACCTTAACTGAGAATAAACCCATCAATAATATTATAAATAGAACCATCATTTCCCTCTAAATTAGTAAGACAGAGCAACATAATATGAAATTAATTTACTCTCCCTTTGCAGCAGTCATGAATTCAAACACAGCCTTCCCTTTGAAATATGTTAAAAATCTGAATTGAATTGCATTGGAGACCTTGATTATATTTGGGAGCAGGTCTACATTTTAAGACCAAGTTAGAAGAAAATCAAAGTGAGACAAGACAAACTGATCTCACTTATCATGATGCATGAGCAGCTCAAAAACCAAACCATTACACATTCTACCATTGCTAGTCAGAAGATACACAGTAAATAACAGTGCTTTCACAAGGGTCCCATTATGCTTGGGGAGCATTCTAAAGACAGGACGCTTTGTTGTAAATGACACCTAAGCAGGAGAGACAAAAAATATGAATGTACCTGATCTATTAGAAACCCATATGATTGATTCGGGGGAAATGTGACTTGAATTTCCTACTGAAATCGTTAATGGAATTTGCCACTGGAAGCTGAAAAAAAGAGAAGGAAAACTAAATCAGGGCTGAGACAGATGAGACTGCAACACATTTACAATTGAGGAGTGCGTTTGACAAACAGTAAGACAGTGAAACTGCACCGGCTTTGACTGGCTAAATTTAAATTGGATATAAAAAAAACACACACACAAAAAAAACTAATTTCAGCTAGTTCATTTGGAGTGATATTTTATTAAAAGCAATATAATTAAAATAAAAAAGGACTGACACAATGTATTATCTACCTAATACGTACAAATTATACCCTTACATAATTGTTTTTAAAAATACCATTGGGATATCATTATATGGTAATACTGTAATTCCTTGAAACACTCCAGCGGAACCATTAACAGACCACAGCACTGCCTGCAATAAAATGCCAGTGCATTTTAGTGCGTGTGATCATGATTTTGTGATACCTTTGGCATGTCAAAGTATGAGTGTTTTTCCCATTATGGTACAGTTTTACCAATGGTTTTACCATTGTAGCTGCTCTTTAATTTCCAGTACTTAACCATTGCATTATCATTGTGTTTCACAGCACTGCTACCAAAGAGCATTAACTACTGTAATTCAAATGGACAAAAGTTTCCGTTGGGATATAATAATCCATCAGCTTTTTTTTCCATGAAGATGGGTTCCTTCAATATCTCCATATTCTTTAAACCACTGTGTTTAAAAATAGGCACACACAGACAGATTAACCTTAAAATGTTTTTTTTGTATACAAATCTCTTTAGTGAGTTTCTTTAGTTTTCTAGGCTACAGCTTTTCTTAAAATCAAGACTTGAGGAAATCAATACCCAGCATAATCCTTAACGGTACTACCAATTACCTATTAACACGTCATCTGCCTTTCAATAAAGAGGGGGGTCTATAATATGGGAAGAATGCTTGCTGGGAAATAGATCATTGGAACCAATCTTAGGATGATGTGCTTGTATTGAACGCTGTATTGCTTCAATGTTGGGTCACTGATTAGTTGGAAATAATCTTTGCCTTTTGCCAGAAAAAATATTACACAGAAATTAAAAAAAAAAAACACTGTTCAAGCCAGGAGTGTTGATCTGGCAGTTGCGTTTTGAAGAACTGCCTTTTATTGCCCTCCCGGCATACCTGTATGAAAGGGGGTAAGAGAATTTTAAATTATATGCAACATGAAGCAATACATTTAAAAAAAAAAAACCCTGAGGGACTGGATTTGCTCAGTGCAGATTCTGTATTGGTAATCGCAGACAACTTTAAATTCGCTCATATCTGAAGGAAATCTCATTGACTGACAGTGTATACGTCTGCTGTGCTTACAAAAGATGCCTTTCCTCGATTGAGGCTAATGGGACTCGATGGAGCACCCCATTGCACGACACCAACAGATAAAACATATCCACAGTTCAAGAAGACACAACAATGAGCAACTTACCTTTCCACATCAAAGTCAAACAACCACAGATAAAAATTAACCAGGCAATATAAATCAGACTGGAATAATGTACTGGATGTGGATGGCTGCCATTTTGGCAAGGTGATCAAATAGAGTACAAATAGTCGGGTTAAATGACCTGGCTTGAAATGCCTCAGTGAATTACAGAATGTAAAGCAAGTCAGATTTGGTAATAATAGGGGAAATGTCACAGAATGCCCTTGGTTGATTTCTAAAAGGAAAGGGAGACATGGAAGTGGAAGGCTAAGCAGGTCAGGTGGTTTCTGCCGGGTTTCGAATCCCATTTCCTCGGTGACTGCTGCTTTCAGAGCACACATGTTTGATCTCATTAGTAAAGTTTCAAGATAAAGAGCTCTATTAGGAATCCACCACAGAAACACAAAGTCTGTACATTAATGATGCAAAGTGTTTTTCTCCATTTGCAGCTGAGGTGCAACGAGTGAAGGGATTTCTAAATTGGCTTGCAAATGATCTTGAATAATTCATCTCATCTCAATGGCGGATTAAGTTAACCCATTACAGTGCTGTATTTGTTTCAAAAAAGTGCAACTGGGTTATTTAGCACTGCAGAGTTTTTAACAAACCTTTAACTGGTCGATTGTTTCAACAGATTGACTGCTATGCAAAAGAATAGCTGCTGTTTGTGCATTTTTACTGCGATATACTGCACAGGGCTGTCAATCTGGTTTATATTTTTCGGGCTCTGAAAAAAGTGTTGCGATCTTCGTTGTAATTTGTAAAGAATCATGCTTTACTCATGCAAATGTAACCTCAGTTGCAATGAAAAAAACAATACATCAACTATTGGAAACATAGATATAATCTAACATTAACAATATCAGTGGAACCTAGGTTATGAAAATGTATATACCAATGCTCATCATTTATTTAACATAGTAACAGAGATGAATAGTGTACACAGAAATCACAATTCCAGGATGCTATTAATATCTTTGCTAGATTGGAGTACTGATTTCAGGACACAACATTTTTCAAACAGTGATGTGGAAGAAACAGGTCCACTTCAAATCAGATTTTACAAATCAGTTTTACATGCTTTTAATCTCCAGTGAGATGGATAATTCAAGGTCACTCCAAGCCTGGAAACCCAGGAAAGCCTAATCACACTGCTTATGAAAACATTTTTAACTTAATCGTAAAATGCCACCTTGCTGATCCAGTGGTTAAAGAAAGGGGCTTGTTACCAGGAGGTTTCAAGTTACATCCCAGCTCAGCCACTGACTCTGTGTGAGACCCTGAGCAAGTCATTTAACCTCCTTGTGCTCTGTCCCTCAGATGAGACATAAAGTCCTATTGTAAGTAACTCTGCAGCAGCAGTTGTGATACATAGTTCACCCCCATGTCTCACTTTGGATAAAAGTGTCTACTAAATGACTAAGTAATAATAATGTGACTGGATATAATATTTCAAGACTCTGGAGAACAATCCATGCAGCCAGACTGTGTAATACATTGCATTTTGTACTGCAGCTGCAAGATACAATCAGGGATGAAATTAACCATCATAGAGTAAGTGAAGTAAAACTATCAGAATATTGATTGTCTAAACAGTGTGTTTCATTATTGGAGACGACAGCACTCTTTAAAGCAGCCATCTCATTTCCAAAGGCTTGGAGTGTGAACTAAAGAGAGCATGTTCCTCCCTATCTCTAACCAAAACATCACCATAGTATCACCATCATCACAATGCCCCCGCCCACTAAATTGTTCAGTGGTGGGTAGATGACTGACAGTTTGTTCATCCAGTAGTTCTAGGGGATTCAGCTGATACTGCATGAGGACATTTGCAGTAATCCCTGTCTCCTCCAGCCCCACAAGACAGCAATGTAAGCCTGGCCCGGTTAGTCTGTTGCTGGCAGTAAGTAGTTATTTGAGTGTGACAGAGATCGAATGATTCTTGATGTTAGATCTCTTTCCTGACCCGTGAGGGTGCTGAGCAAAGGGAACAGAGTACCCTGGACTGGATGGCCCGATAATTCATTCCCAGGGTTCGGCGGAAGTCGGCCATCTAGAAAGGGGGCGGAGCTACGGTACACTAACCATTGACCCAGAAGGGAAACGACGCGGCATCTGCGGATTGGAGGAGCGGGCGCACTCGTTAACCAAGGGGTCATGGTTGGCAGTATATAAAGGGGATGTAGTGATGTGAGCTGTTCCTTGTGATGGTTATGCTAAGAACCGAAAGGACCCGTACTGTGATTATTACGTGAATGTTTTGTTTGTTTTGTCTGTCTGTCTAAAACGCACTGTTTGTTTGTTTGTTAGACTAGACAGCTAATACAATCCAGAGCTGTCGCCCACGGCCAGCACTAAACCCAGACAACCCTGCACATTGTATCAAAGATACATTGTACTTCACAGCAAGCACTACAGCACTCACTTTGGACTGGTGACGGTGTTTGTGTCTTGTGTGTGTATGTACTGGACTATTGTTTATTATTATTTACAGGACTGCAACTCATAATTATCCACTGCGCAATACACATCGCTGTGTATTGCCAGCCCTCTTATTGTTTACTGTTTTGGTACTCAGATCATTTGGATTACAATAAAACAGAAACCATTTCACCCGTACTTGGTTGTTGTCTTTTCTTGTTAGATTACTGCACCTGCTCTTCACCTGCTCTACTAATTACCACTTTGCCACATTGAGTCATACAATGATATGGACTATAATACTGCATGTTACATGCTGGAAAAGAGGCACCATTTCTCTATGACATCAAAACTAACCTAACACAAATCCTGACAAGCATTTGAATGCCTTGAGAGGATCAAAGTCATATCAAAGCTGTTGCTCTTCTCCAGTGACACTACTCATCAAGTGAAAAAAAGCCAAAAGTTTTACAATCTATAAGAGCTTGGAAAATGTTCCATTAGTTCTGGTCCACTACCTCGAGCTGGAATTTCTGAAAGCATTCAAAGATTCAGTTGTCAAGACCACCCCTCCTCCCTAGGCCTCAGGAAACTGAGCCACTTGATGTGTGAGAACAACTGGTTGGTATCCATGCCTTCATAAAAGTTTGCCACTGTAAATTAATTCTGCATTTTTCCCATGCATTTCCCATGATTATATTAAGCATTTAACCCTTTGGCGCCAAGCCATTCTAATTTCTAATGACATGCTCTCTTTTCCGAGATGTCTCACAGCAAAAATAAGTCATGGGGGAAACAAATCAGTGTTTCGGAGCCTTGTCATTGAATAAGGCAAGGTGGTAGGAAAAAAAAACTGTATCCCTACATGCAAATTTCCATGATACACGTCAACAAAGTGACGCACAGGAAATGCGTCTACCAGCGCATATTTTGAAGTTTTTATTGAGTCATACAACTCCGGCCACAACAGCACAGATGCCTGATCTATGGCTCTTTTTGAAGGTAATTGTCTCTGAAATTATAATTCAATACACATTTAGATTCAATATCTAAAATAAGAACTTGAATAGTATTTAATGTTTTTTTTTTCTTTTTTTCAGACGCTTGAAGAGGATGAGAAGAGGCATGTGCTGTTGACAGTACGCACACACCTTTATTTATTCATTTGTTTTGTATTTATTTGTTTGCTTGGTAAAGTGGTTGCCACATTCATTGCATTTTTACATTTACTGCTTTATCACCATGCTTTGGCATGGCACTGCCATGAAAGGCTATATAAAAATAAATTAGTTGATTGATTGATTGTTGAATTGTTTTGTGTGTAGGTGTGGAGTTTGCAGGTTTGAAAGATGGCTGGAAGAAGCTACAAGAACCTGATGGAGTCCCTGAAGACCACCAGAAAGCCCCTTGATCTTGAGGACATCAACACCCTTTTCCTTGAGGACCACAAGGGGAAGGATCCACTGGAGGAGGATGAGCTGGATCAGGAACTGATTATGGAAGAGGGTAGAGATGAAGAGGAAAAAGCCGCTCCAGATGAGCACCAGCCCAGCACTTCCACTGTCAGTAAGTGCATTGTTTACAGTATTCATTGTTTTGATATGTTTTTTTGCATATTTAAAATAGCTTTTATATATTCCTAATTGATTTGTATGTATTTCTAATTGTTTGTTCTTCTTTTATAGTATGGCCACCACAGATGCAGACCATGCACACTCCTTGCCCACCAAACACAGCTGTACACATCATCGTAACACAACGGATTGCTGGTAACCAGACATGTCTGCACCCGCTCACTATACACCTGCTCGCTACACACAAATTAAGTCAGCCTCCCTCATCGTTCCATACGTTACATGTTCCTGGCTACCTAGAGAAGCATAAGAACTGCTGGCTTTGTTACCGAATGGCTAAAATAGAACATAAGACGTTTGTCGCATGCTTCGCTCCCGAATACAACGGGAATGGCCTTGCTTCTAAATTTGTCACTCTCCGGATGCTGATAAACATCGCAGCGCTAATACATAGTCAAAAAAGACAGCAGCAGATGGATTGGGTTGAAAAGGAATGGACAGCTAAGCTGGGCTTGTCGATGAAACACTTGAGGCAGTAGGTATCCACCAGTGTTATAATTCACGTTTTTAATCTTGTTTTTGATTTTCTTTGCCGTTATGGTAAAATGCTATATAAAATAGTTGCTATAAATATTTAGTTATACTATTAATTTGTCCCACAGTTCATTTTTGACAGGTAATAAATTACCTAATTTTAAATAAAAACTAAATTTTAATAAAAACAACTTCATTTCCCCTTGTTTTTTTGTATAAAAACATATAATACATTTCACAATAAAATACATTATATCATTGGAAACAACTATTAAAGGCCTTTCTATAGATATATTGGGTTTTAATTTCTGATATAAGGTTGCCAAACGACAAGCGCTAAACATAAAATGGTTATATTCAAACCCAAATATGGGCATTCTACCTAGGTGTCAAAGGGTTAACATGTATAACCATGGTTTGCCATTGTTTATAATATGCTTCACCATATCTCTCTGGGCTACGCAATGCTTACCTATGGTTTACTATGCAAACACTATGCTTTATTACAATTTGCCATGCTTTTCACATGGTAACCTTTTAGAAGGCTATGGTCAAGAGGAAACAGAGTGGAGGTTCAGAATTTGAATGGAAACTCAAACCTCATACTTTTGAATCCTGATTAGGAGCTTTACTGGGTAAGCCACAGAAATAGTTCCACTATTTAGAAGATCACGCAGTGTAAATGTAAATGCAGTGATTTGTGGCAGGCAAATATAATGTCGGGTACAGGTATGTGCTGGTATTCAGTCAACACTTAAGAGTGACTGATCCCTCAAGTGCTGTAAGCAATGGGACCCCAGCATTTACACTCAAGTACTGATTCTCAATATCAGGAAGAGTGCCCTTAGAGTACGAATCTATTATCATTGTTTGGGTTTGGAATCCGAAGCTGATCAGCTAACACTACTTCCTACATGATGAGAACATGTGCAATGTTATCCAACCATAGGTATTCCGTGCTCATTCATGAGCACTGGGACTGAATAGTAATCCTGATCATAATCAAACAAAAGCATAGGCTGCTTGTGGCGGAGTGTCCCACCCCTTTGTTTATTATTTATTTATTATGATTTATGTTTATTATGGCGAACGCCGATTTTGTTATTTGTTATTGTTTTGTATTTTAAAAACCCTGTGAGGATGCGTGGCTGATCAGCTACTGATTATTTAACTAGCTGACAGACACGCATCCTTACTAAACTCGTGCAGACTGTGGCCGAGGGGTAATAAGATATTTAACAGCTAGTTAACCCCTCGACCAGAATATAAGAACCTGCAGCTGTCCGCACTGGGAGAGAGAGTGTCAGAGGAGAGACGTAAGTCTGTAGGAGAACAACGAAAGAAACAATTGCTATACAGAAACTATACTTGTTTCGTTATTGTTTATTTGTTTGGCCAACGCGCCTTTTTGTGTGACCTCTGTGTGAGACCCTGAGCAAGTCATTTAACCTCCTTGTGCTCTGTCCCTCAGATGAGACATAAAGTCCTATTGTAAGTAACTCTGCAGCAGCAGTTGTGATACATAGTTCATCCCCATGTCTCACTTTGGATAAAAGTGTCTGCTAAATGACTAAGTAATAATAATGTGACTGGATATAATATTTCAAGACTCTGGAGAACAATCCATGCAGCCAGGCTGTGTAATACATTGCATTTTGTACTGCAGCTGCAAGATACGATCAGGGATGAAATTACCCATCATAGAGTAAGTGAAGTAAAAATATATCAGAATATTGATTGTCTAAACAGTGTGTTTCATTATTGGAGACGAGAGCACTCTTTAAAGCAGCCATCTCATTTCCAAAGGCTTGGAGTGTGAACTAAAGACAGCATGTTCCTCCCTATCTCCAACCAAAACATCACCATAGTATCACCATCATCACAATGCCCCCGCCCACTAAATTGTTCAGTGGTGGGTAGATGACTGACAGTTTGTTCATCCAGTAGTTCTAGGGGATTCAGCTGATACTGCATGAGGACATTTGCAGTAATCCCTGTCTCCTCCAGCCCCACAAGACAGCAATGTAAGCCTGGCCCGGTTAGTCTGTTGCTGGCAGTAAGTAGTTATTTGAGTGTGACAGAGATCGAATGATTCTTGATGTTAGATCTCTTTCCTGACCCGTGAGGGTGCTGAGCAAAGGGAACAGAGTACCCTGGACTGGATGGCCCGATAATTCATTCCCAGGGTTCGGCGGAAGTCGACCATCTAGAAAGGGGGCAGAGCTACGGTACACTAACCATTGACCCAGAAGGGAAACGACGCGGCATCTGCGGATTGGAGGAGCGGGCGCACTCGTTAACCAAGGGGTCATGGTTGGCAGTATATAAAGGGGATGTAGTGATGTGAGCTGTTCCTTGTGATGGTTATGCTAAGAACCGAAAGGACCCGTACTGTGATTATTACGTGAATGTTTTGTTTGTTTTGTCTGTCTGTCTAAAACGCACTGTTTGTTTGTTTGTTAGACTAGACAGCTAATACAATCCAGAGCTGTCGCCCACGGCCAGCACTAAACCCAGACAACCCTGCACATTGTATCAAAGATACATTGTACTTCACAGCAAGCACTACAGCACTCACTTTGGACTGGTGACGGTGTTTGTGTCTTGTGTGTGTATGTACTGGACTATTGTTTATTATTATTTACAGGACTGCAACTCATAATTATCCACTGCGCAATACACATCGCTGTGTATTGCCAGCCCTCTTATTGTTTACTGTTTTGTTACTCAGATCATTTGGATTACAATAAAACAGAAACCATTTCACCCGTACTTGGTTATTGTCTTTTCTTGTTAGATTACTGCACCTGCACTTCACCTGCTCTACTAATTACCACTTTGCCACATTGAGTCATACAATGATATGGACTATAATACTGCACGTTACATGCTGGAAAAGAGGCACCATTTCTCTATGACATCAAAACTAACCTAACACAAATCCTGACAAGCATTTGAATGCCTTGAGCCGATCAAAGTCATATCAAAGCTGTTGCTCTTCTCCAGTGACACTACTCATCAAGTGAAAAAAAGCCAAAAGTTTTACAATCTATAAGAGCTTGGAAAATGTTCCATTAGTTCTGGTCCACTGCCTCGAGCTGGAATTTCTGAAAGCATTCAAAGATTCAGTTGTCAAGACCACCCCTCCTCCCTAGGCCTCAGGAAACTGAGCCACTTGATGTGTGAGAACAACTGGTTGGTATCCATGCCTTCATAAAAGTTTGCCACTGTAAATTAATTCTGCATTTTTCCCATGCATTTCCCATGATTATATTAAGCATTTAACCCTTTGGCGCCAAGCCATTCTAATTTCTAATGACATGCTCTCTTTTCCGAGATGTCTCACAGCAAAATAAGTCATGGGGAAACAAATCAGTGTTTCGAGCCTTGTCATTGAATAAGGCTAGGTAGTAGGAAAAAAAACTGTATCCCTACTGCAAATTTCCATGATACACGTCAACAAAGTGGCGACAGGAAATGCGTCTACCAGCGCATATTTTGAAGTTTTTATTGAGTCATACAACTCCGCCACAACAGCACAGATGCCTGATCTATGGCTCTTTTTGAAGGTAATTGTCTCTGAAATTATAATTCAATACACATTTAGATTCAATATCTAAAATAAGAACTTGAATAGTATTTAATGTTTTTTTTTTCTTTTTTTCAGACGCTTGAAGAGGATGAGAAGAGGCATGTGCTGTTGACAGTACGCACACACCTTTATTTATTCATTTGTTTTGTATTTATTTGTTTGCTTGGTAAAGTGGTTGCCACATTCATTGCATTTTTACATTTACTGCTTTATCACCATGCTTTGGCATGGCACTGCCATGAAAGGCGCTATATAAAAATAAATTAGTTGATTGATTGATTGTTGAATTGTTTTGTGTGTAGGTGTGGAGTTTGCAGGTTTGAAAGATGGCTGGAAGAAGCTACAAGAACCTGATGGAGTCCCTGAAGACCACCAGAAAGCCCCTTGATCTTGAGGACATCAACACCCTTTTCCTTGAGGACCACAAGGGGAAGGATCCACTGGAGGAGGATGAGCTGGATCAGGAACTGATTATGGAAGAGGGTAGAGATGAAGAGGAAAAAGCCGTTCCAGATGAGCACCAGCCCAGCACTTCCACTGTCAGTAAGTGCATTGTTTACAGTATTCATTGTTTTGATATGTTTTTTTGCATATTTAAAATAGCTTTTTATATATTCCTAATTGATTTGTATGTATTTCTAATTGTTTGTTCTTCTTTTATAGTATGGCCACCACAGATGCAGACCATGCACACTCCTTGCCCACCAAACACAGCTGTACACATCATCGTAACACAACAGATTGCTGGTAACCAGACATGTCTGCACCCGCTCACTATACACCTGCTCGCTACACACAAATTAAGTCAGCCTCCCTCATCGTTCCATACGTTACATGTTCCTGGCTACCTAGAGAAGCATAAGAACTGCTGGCTTTGTTACCGAACGCTAAAATAGAACATAAGACGTTTGTCACATGCTTCGCTCCCGAATACAACGGGAACGGCCTTGCTTCTAAATTTGTCACTCTCCAGATGCTGATAAACATCGCAGCGCTAATACATAGTCAAAAAAGACAGCAGCAGATGGATTGGGTTGAAAAGGAATGGACAGCTAAGCTGGGCTTGTCGATGAAACACTTGAGGCAGTAGGTATCCACCAGTGTTATAATTCACGTTTTTAATCTTGTTTTTGATTTTCTTTGCCGTTATGGTAAGATGCTATATAAAATAGTTGCTATAAATATTTAGTTATACTATTAATTTGTCCCACAGTTCATTTTTGACAGGTAATAAATTACCTAATTTTAAATAAAAACTAAATTTTAATAAAAACAACTTCATTTCCCCTTGTTTTTTTGTATAAAAACATATAATACATTTCACAATAAAATACATTATATCATTGGAAACAACTATTAAAGGCCTTTCTATAGATATATTGGGTTTTAATTTCTGATGTAAGGTTGCCAAACGACAAGCGCTAAACACAAAATGGTTATATTCAAACCCAAATATGGGCATTCTACCTAGGTGTCAAAGGGTTAACATGTATAACCATGGTTTGCCATTGTTTATAATATGCTTCACCATATCTCTCTGGGCTATGCAATGCTTACCTATGGTTTACTATGCAAACACTATGCTTTATTACAATTTGCCATGCTTTTCACATGGTAACCTTTTAGAAGGGTATGGTCAAGAGGAAACAGAGTGGAGGTTCAGAATTTGAATGGAAACTCAAACCTCATACTTTTGAATCCTGATTAGGAGCTTTACTGGGTAAGCCACAGAAATAGTTCCACTATTTAGAAGATCACGCAGTGTAAATGTAAATGCAGTGATTTGTGGCAGGCAAATATAATGTCGGGTACAGGTATGTGCTGGTATTCAGTCAACACTTAAGAGTGACTGATCCCTCAAGGGCTGTAAGCAATGGGACCCCAGCATTTACACTCAAGTACTGATTCTCAATATCAGGGAGAGTGCCCTTAGAGTACGAATCTATTATCATTGTTTGGGTTTGGAATCCGAAGCTGATCAGCTAACACTACTTCCTACATGATGAGAACATGTGCAATGTTATCCAACCACAGGTATTCCGTGCTCATTCATGAGCACTGGGACTGAATAGTAATCCTGATCATAATCAAAAAAAAGCATAGGCTGCTTGTGACGGAGTGTCCCGCCCCTTTGTTTATTATTTATTTATTATGATTTATGTTTATTATGGCGAACGCCGATTTTGTTATTTGTTATTGTTTTGTATTTTAAAAACCCTGTGAGGATGCGTGGCTGATCAGCTACTGATTATTTAACTAGCTGACAGACACGCATCCTTACTAAACTCGTGCAGACTGTGGCCGAGGGGTAATAAGATATTTAACAGCTAGTTAACCCCTCGACCAGAATATAAGAACCTGCAGCTGTCCGCACTGGGAGAGAGAGTGTCAGAGGAGAGACGTAAGTCTGTAGGAGAACAACAAAAGAAACAATTGCTATACAGAAACTATACTTGTTTTGTTATTGTTTATTTGTTTGGCCAACGCGCCTTTTTGTTTTGTAATGTTTTGGTGTTTGTTTAAATCTTTTGTTTTTGATTTATTATTTAACAAAAGCAGCTGAACGCCGTAGCGTTTCAGCTCTCACCCGTACTTTCTGAGTCAGGCATCCTGTTCACACTGCTACAATGCATTTAACAGGAAAAGCGATATAACTGAGAATATTGTCTTGCTGTATTTTGCGCATGGTTCTAAACAAAAAGCAATACCTGCTGTTTGAGGGCGCAGAATGCTTGATGTCAAAGATGAAGTGTTCCTGGCTGATCGTTACGCTGTTGTCCACACTGTCATTCTTCGTGATGGTGACCACTGGGTAGCCCATCTGCAGTGTCCAGAGATCCATCACTTCCTTTATATTTATATCCCTTCCTTCCTTCTGCATCGCCTGGAGGAAGAGTCAATCAAGCGGGGCCACTAATGAAAACCCACATTTACTCTGAATGTGAACATTATGAGACACTTAATTTTTATGATCACTTTGAACGGAACTCAATTTGGAAGCCCTTCATGCATAGATGAATACTTAAAGCCAGAAGTTTTCAAATTTACTTTAAGTGCTTATTTAAATACAACGTAATATTATGTAATGGTGTTGGTGTTGAAACATCAGCATCTCAAAGGCTTTGGACATGAAGCGAGCATGACACCCTCCTCTGCTGTCTAGTACCATTTAATCAAGTTCCAGCAGTTGATATCAATTTTAATTTCAGGACTTGCCAAGTTCCCACCAAGCAGTTCTGAAGGTCAGACAAAAACAGTAGGTGATGCAATGCTGTTTCATGAGAGACACATGAAATAAAGGCCTGTGATTATAATGTATGGAAAACAAACTAAACAGCAGCATCTGCAAGGACATTCGACCCAACCTGAAACGTTGCTCATTGTGAGCATTTTTCATTTTTTTCAGATATGCATCAATATGTGCATGTAAATCATTGCTTTCTCTAGAATGTGATCCTGCAATATGAGATAAAGCTAAATGTATCTGATTATTAAAAAAAAAAAAAACTTTAACACATTTTTTTTTTAACACAAGACTAAAGACTTAATAATAATAATAATAATAATAATAATAATAATAATAATAAATACCAAGGGGTTTATTTTATGATCTAAAAACTATTTTGCTGCAAAGTGTATTTAGCACCGTTTTTTCCTGAATAGGTAATGTTACATAACTAGAAACAAACAACCTACGGACACTCAAGGGTGCGTGAATTTATTTGTGGTTTGTGATTTGAAATAGGTCTTTTTTTCTCTTTTGTGAAAAATAGTGCTAATGACACTTTGACTAAATGTGTATGTGTTTTTTCCTCTCTGTATTTAAACATTGTAAGGGGGTTAAAAAAGGATCCCTGGAGGAAAGCATCAGCAGCAATAGAATTATAAGGCGTGGTATTTAGGTAGTAAAATGATCCTACATGGGTATTACCACTTGAAGTAACTTTAAGTAGCCCGATCCACTGTTTGAGACATTTCATTTATAACCAACAGGTGTGTGACCACTGTGACCATTTTGTATACTTGTATACTCTTTAAAAATAAACAAATGAATAACAAATACATTTAGTGTTTTACCTCAGAGAACTTGTTCCACAGGTCATCTCTTCCTGCATTGCCATACATATGAGTTATCAGGTAATCCTAAAATTTAAAAAAAGAAAGCATGTTCATTTTACTTCCTAACACATTAACTGAACTTCTCTTGCTTAAAAAATACATTTTTTCCTTTTAATTAAAGAAAAGGGAGAGAAAGTAGCACCTTAAAGGAATAATTTAGCCCACTAAGGCTTACTGTTTTGAGTACATCGTTTCTCTCTAGGCTGGTGTCTTATTGATTTTTGAGTGACCCTAATGACTGAGAATCTGCAAACTCACCTGTCAGGCTATGCCGCATTCTTTTTGCACATTAGGCACAGGTACTTTAACATAAAACAACTGACCTTCACGAATCCTTCCATGGATATAACTGTCAATTGCACTAACATGGACAAATGTATCAAGGATTTATTACTGCCATTTGAAATATTTCCATACCTCCATACAATAACAGCAGGTTTATGATCGCAGTAGCTCTTCATAAGCCACTAGATGAAATTAACATAATTATTTCCAGACTCATTTTTAGACTGAAGCGTTCTTAAGAACGTGGAGGCTGGATGAGAACTTCCAACCACGCGCATCGCAAGTGGGCCTCTTACCAACTATGCAAAAAAGCCAGGCTCGTCTGCATTTCTGGTCACAGAGCTTTAATCTCACCTCAACGACGGGGTCAGAATCCGTAAAGACAGTGCATCACACCCAACTACAGTACCCCGTTGTCTAATTAAAAATCACAGGTACATTCAAAGAGGGTTGATGTTCAACTGAAAGCAAGTCATGGCCAGCAAGCATTTCCCCTAAAATTGCGTTCTTCAAGTCATGTCACGCTGCTGTGATAAAGGGTCTGCAACTGAACACAACTGTTCTCTATTGTTTCATCATACATACATATATATATATATATATATAAGAAAAGGTTTAAAAGATTAAAAAATCTTCTATTTTCCGGACGCTTCGAGCAAAAGTCCTTCTTCAGCTGTTTAAAAAGAAAAGTAAAGTAAACACACTGCACTGTGTTTACTTTTCTTTTTAAACAGCTGAAGAAGGACTTTTGCTTGAAGCGTCCGAAAATAAGATTTTTAATCTTTAAACCTTTTGAGTACATTTTTAAAACCTTTTCTTTCATATGCCTTCAATTCTGTACACTGCAGTTGTATGTGTATATATATATATATATATATATATATATATATATATATATATATATATATATATATATATATTCCAGGCAGTCCCCTCAACACAAAAGTTATTTATGAAGGGTAGAGACAACATGAGCATTGAGGTTTGTTTCCCTGTGATGGGATCAGGAAAATTCCGTGAGTGATCCTACACTAATAATGCCACAAGAACTTCTGCTTTACATCGAATTCAAAACCACTACATGCTGGGGCATCAGTCGGTGGAAGGTATCCAAGGGATCAACACAAAAGATTTGTATCTTTTGTATTTGTAACAGCAATTTCATCTCGTGAGCTAAGCAGGTTGCCCCTAGGCACTTTGAATGGAGATCTTCAAGGCAAGCTTTGTGCAATGTGGGACGCACTGACTCCTACCTCCTACTAATGTTCTGTGTTAGAAGCATTGTGATGTGGGACACGCCAATGCTCTGTGTTAGAAGCATTGAGATGTGGGACATGCCAATGCTGTTAGAAGCATTGAGATGTGGGACATGCCTATGCTCTGTTAGAAGCATTGTGATGCAGGACATGCCAATGCTCTGTGTTAGAAGCATTGAGATGCGGGACATGCCAATGCTCTGTGTTAGAAGCAGTGTGATGTGGGACACGCCAATGCTCTGTGTTAGAAGCATTGAGATGTGGGACATGCCAATGCTCTGTGTTAGAAGCATTGAGATGTGGGACATGCCAATGTGTTAGAAGCATTGAGATGTGGGACACGCCAATGCTCTGTGTTAGAAGCATTGTGATGTGGGACATGCCAGTGCTCTATGTTAGAGGTATTGTACTGTTGCACAAAGTCACCAATACATACAACTCTGCAATAAACAGTGGCAGTACAGTAAAGCACAGCACTGTGACATTCTCATTAACTCATTAACAGTCGTTCTGCGCTTTCTTTTTATTAAAGCGCATGTAAAAGCTGCATAAATGGATTGCTTCCATCTCAGTTCACTTTCTTGGTTTAGTTTAATGTGTTGCTTATTTTTCAGTATGTTCTTTTATTCTGTCAGTGCGAACACGGACCTCAATGCAGCAGTATTTACGTTTTCTACCCATTCCTCATCCACTAAAAACATTACATTTTCATGTAAGTAGTTCAATTTAGTGTTTGATCAAGCTAGTAGTAAAAACGCCCAGCAATTGCCACAATAATCAGACTTTAATTGGCCAACATAATCAGGTGATAAAGTGTTTGTGAAGTGAACCACGTTTGAATGTTATTTGATCCCAGAGTTGTAATGACTCGAGTCAATGACAGCAAGTCGCAATTTTTTGTAACTCGACTCGACTTGAGTCATTGCCATCAAATGACTCGACTTGACTCGAGTCCCTGCAAGCAAAGACTCGACTCAACTCCCTGCTCAAAAGACATGACTCGACTCGAATCATGCAAAAAAGTTTCCATCTGGCTTGAGTCATTGTCTTTATGATAAAATCAATAACAAACTTATTTCATTTTCAATACATGCAGCCCCTCTCTAACACATGCAGTCATCTTGTCATTTTGCACATAAACAGGTTCCTGCCATGGTTGTTAAGACCATTGCTAAGGAAACAGAATACAACTTTCTAGTCTATAGCACTGTTCTGTGATCATAACGTCACAAGCAGCAGGGAGCCCCGGAATCAAAATATGTAGACGGGAAGCAAAGACAGATTTCTGGTCACAGAAAATCCTGAGGAAAATAGTGATTTTTGAGTTTTGTCACAGACACGAAAAACAACAACAACAACAACATTGAGAGTACACTAAAAGGACCTGCAGTGGTGGAGTTTGCTTTTAATAATTATACAGTCGACCAGGAGAGAAACAAGTAGGCTGTATCTTGCCAGCACTGTAAAGCAACAATATGAATAAACTGCATTCAAAACACAACACCGGTAACTGCCACTAATTTATAGAAGAAGAAGAAGAAGAAGAAGAAGAAGAAGAAGAAGAAGAAGAAGAAGAAGAAGAAGAAGAAGATACTTCTTAATGATCGACTTGACTGTGCTCCAAGGGATATTCAGTGCCTTTATCCTGGAGTTGTTTTGAAAGCTCCTTGGTCTTCATGGTAGTATCTTTGCTTTGAATGCACTACCCAACTGTGGGACCTTACAGAGACAGGTGTATTTAATCTGAAATCATGTGAACCCCTTTTATTGCACATAGATTGACTCCATTTAACTTATTGTGTGAATTCTGAAGGCAATTGGTTGCACCTGAGCTTATTTAGGAGTGTCATAGCAAAGGGGGTGAATACTTATCTAATGAAGACTTTTCAAATTTTTATTTTTAATTGATTTGTTCCCCCACCCCCATTTTTCATACATTGAAAGTGTTGTGTAGGTTGTGTAAATCAAAGGAAAAAAAATCCCATTTAAATGCATCAAGATTTCAGGTTGTAACACAACAAACTGTGAAAACGTGCAAGGGGGGTGAATACTTACTATAGGCACTGTATATATCTATCTTAAATGAGTATTCCGGGTCAAGTTTCATTGCGGTTTCTGCATTTTATCCTTTTCTTTTTAGTTGGTAGGCTTGGGGATTTTCTCAATACATTTTGATTAGGCAGAGTTATTGCACCAAAATTGAACCCGATCCTCAGATACAGCTTATTAAAATTGCTGCCTAAGAACTGATAAGATTGATTGCATTCTCACTCCTCTCTTGGTGAAATTGCGCTGTAGGTGAACATCAATTTACTTCAAGGGACTACTCTGAATGCCAGACTGCTGCATAAATAATTCATAATTTACTGCTGTTCATAACTGCATTTACCACAAACTGATGTAAACAGAATAATACAAGCTTTATTCTGCAATGTGCTTACGGAATGTCATTTAGATAGAGTCTAAGTAGACTGTTCAGGGGGTGTTGTGTTGTCTATTTCAAATTGACCAGCAAAGTGACTCTGCTTAGCTGAGTGTCAGGTGATTGGATGATAAGGGCTTTTGAAATACTGAGTACATAAAAATGTGATTGCATTTCTGATGCACTCACTATGTAGGTGAATTGCATTGCGGATCCTTTTTAAAAAATCCTATTTTGTTAGACGGCATGGATACCATTCATCTCTGATTATGTCTTTCATCTTAAAGGGCAAATTCTTGCCTGTTTCAAAATGATTTCAACATATCCATCTTAGAGAATTTCCATGTACAGTATTTATATTGCTGCGTACCAAAGTGATCAACTGTTTCGTACAAACAATCAATCACAACACCGTTGTGCTTTTTTCTATACAGCTGTTTGAAGGAAATCACAGAATTCTTGTAATCGTTTTAGCTTTGTTGTATTTCCAAAGTTTAATGATACGCTCGCTGCAATGATCTGTGAAATTACACATGCAGCCCATTCATGTCATTGTTACGGCTGAACTACTGATCAAGTGCAATGCAGAGGCTTTTTCAAAGTGTGACGGGACAATTATCCAAGGCCCCATTTTCCACTGTGCTATAAGGCATGGCTTGTTTTATTTAGTAAGCTATAAGGCATGTCTTGTTTTATTTAGTAAGCTTTTATTTAGTAAGCTTCCTTTTACTCTTAAATTGCTTTAGTTTTACTACTGCATCGTCCTTAAACTGGGATATTTAACTTAAATGAAGGGAAAGCAAACAGAACAGCCAATCAAGGTAAAACTATAAAACAACTCAAGCAAACAAATGCTTTGGCTAATGCATTCGTAGGTATTACAAGAAACAATCAGCATCAGAATTAGTTCAACAAACATCTAGTGCTCAGGAATAGAAAAACAGATAACTCCTGTATTAATCAGTCACGCATGACACAGTGAACAGACTCCAAACGTGAAACTTAAACACATGGGAATGATGTTCTAACAGAATGTGTTATAAGTGGAGTGCACCTGCATAGTAAAAAATATATATATACTTTAATCTGTATTCCAGTTTGAAAATCATCATGAGCTAGATTTACAGTTTATTTTATTCCACAATGAGCAAACTTTGCTTAGCAGGCTAATAATGCAATATTTATGTTTTAATAAGCACTGCATTCTCATTCTCTTTGAAATCAAACACACAAACAACTACTGCAGTTACTAAAACCATTGCCATTTTTTATTGTTCAGGTCCTAAGCCTGGCAATTACATTATATCCCCAGTACTGTGCATAGAACATAAAGTTACCAGGGGCCACTTGTAGTAAAGGCAGACAGACAATCTAAGTGGATTTAAAATAAATCATAGCATGACCAGAATTAGTCGATCAGTACTCTGGTCTCAGGGAAGAGATGGGAATAATTCTACAAAGACTTAGCATGCACACCTGACCAATGATTGAAAATACTACTGAGCCCTTCAGTGCTGAGCAGCACAGATAATATGCTTGAAAGGAAATATCTGGAGAGAGTCCAAATAATGTTTCATGCTACAGATATAAGGCACTGTTTTACAACTAGCAAACAGCTCTAGACTTACGTTTAATCCCATCTGGAACACTGGCTGTCCCATAACATTTGCAAGCATTCGGATTAATGCAGCACCCTGTGAACAAAATGGGCAGAGTTCAAAAACTGTAATGATAGTAAGGTATTAAAGATACATAGTTTTATACTTGACTACAATATAACTTCAGAAAAAAGTCTTTAAATTAGGCTGTTCTAGAATTTATTAAAATTCTAAATTATTTCAAAACTAGACATTAAAAGGTCATAGATAGAAATATCTGAAAATAGTACTACCATAAGAGTGCCTGGGAAATAATTAAAAGTAAGACAGTATTAAATTAACGAGAACAAGACAGAAACTCCTGAAATCTTTTCATTGTTATCCTTTAGGAGTTGGGACTCACTCGATCCAAACTTCTTCATGTGAAATCCATACTCAAGACTATTTCAAAATGGCTTTCTACAAACCCACATTGCTTTTTGGAACACTCTAGTTTAATGGTCTGTTATACAATGATACAGGCATTCGCATTCAGATAACCAAAGCATTCGGCTCACAGAAGAACATTTTTATTTTATTGTGTGCACATTTATCTTAAGGCATTAGGAAAGACTTCAACAAACTGTTTACCTTACTTTTTAGCAGCTTTGTCTGGGTTTGAAACATTACTGTTTTCCTTCCTGTTGATTACAATCACTTTGTATTTCATATTCTGTTTCTCTGATATTTCATACCCATATCAAGTTGCTATTTAAGGCAAACACATTCCTATTCAAGTAGCCTGCGATACTAAATTATCAATGCTCCTTACTTTTCTCTGTTACGGTGTGTGTGTGTGTTTATAAATGCTACTTTTTAATTGTTTTTGCTTGTAGTGGAAAATCTCATTTGAAGAACAGACATGATATACTATAATAGGTCTTGGATAGCTACATACTTATGTAAATAAAATGTAAATAGGATCGGTGCACAAGAAATTGATGAAAGTAAACAAACTATACGGCTAACTGACCTGTGTTATAAATTGTATTAGACAATTATACAGTAGTGATAGCTTTTAACCAAGGTCTTATACCTCAGACAGCCTATTCAAATCTAATTAAAAATAAAAAGCCTAAAAAAGTTACATGAATATCCAACTTTTACAAAAATAAGTCTTTAAATAACTAGTTAAAGATTTGTAATCAAGTAATGATAATAACATGTTTATAGATGCTTTTTAAATGGATAAACTGAATCGTAATCAGGTGATGTCACCAGACATACAAATATAGTCACACCACGGATATACCACAATCTACAGAGCTATATGAAAAGGGCGTTTTTAATGAATGTGTGATGTTGTTCACCTTTTTATAGGCAATCCAGTCAAACACTCTGTCTATGTCTGTTGCCTTCAGCACCTCCTGGGATATGGGGTGGGAGCTGGCGAGGCCATCAAGCAGCATCACCTCGTGTAGAACATCCGTCAGGAACCTCTGCTTCTCCTGAGAACATCACAAACAACAAGGACATTGGCTGGCTTACCAGCCTCACACTGCCCAAAACATCTCATTTAATGCATAGGCAAAATCATTCAAAGACCGACACTCAAAGTAAGGTTGTTAGCCAAACAGGACAGAAGATTACATACTTTACTTTCCCCTGAAGAAGCTCAGATCTAGTGTTCTAGAGTTCAACTGCAAGCACAGGCGGTGTGTATAAGAGGCTTGGGGAGGCTAAACCTCCCCAAAATAAATTGCCCAAACCCTCACAAGAAATTGTTTAAACAGATTTAAAGGTTTTAAAAAACAGTGCAGCTTGTTATCCTTACTGTTTTTCTAATTTGCTTAAATAGGCATAACATGTTTTAAAGTACATGCTAGTGCTTTGTTAAACTTCATTTATTTGGCCACCTTATTTTTCAGACTCAACACAATGAATGAAACTTAGTATTCAGACTCACTAGTAACAGAGTAATAAAAAATAATGCAAGTCTTAATAATAATCTGTTAAATAAACGCAGGGGGGAAGTGGAATAGCATCCCCAAACGAAAAACTCACTCACCACCTATGACTGCAAGGATTCTTTTTTTATGGAAACATTAGATTTATACAGTGCCTTTCACTGGTACCATGCCAAAGTGCTATGTGACAGATATTAAAAACAATGCTATTGTTTCTAAACAATGCGATTAAGCCTGGTAAACACATTCTGCAGTATACTACAGAGAAATGGGTTCTTTTCGAGACCTGTGGGAACAGAGTACATACACACCTCAGTTTAAAAGCACAGCACACATAACAACACACTCAGGTCAGTCCATCACATATAGTATTTATAAATATCTATTGTCTGCTTAATTGTCCAAAATGATTGCTCTCTGTTGTTATGGGATATAGAAATGCCAAACTATGGAAGAGATGGTCCCATCTGTTCTTGTGTGCCGTTACCAAATTACACTGATTGCATAGGCCTAGGATTTCTCAGGACTAAGCAATTAGCACGGTCTCAGGTATGACAATGAGAAGCCAGTGTATTAGAACGTGCCTCCCTCAGCAGCTCGAAACCCTGTCTCACACAGTAATGCTATGACCTCGCCACCCTTGTACTCCTCAAATAAATCACAGAAACGGGAGCATGAGCTGCGGTATCCTTAAGGGATATTAACGGCTCATTTGCTGTGAAAATTAATTGTTCAAAAGTGTCAAAAAAAAGAATGCCAGTTTGCACAGTCTGGGGAAAATTACATAAGTAGACAACCACGATGTGTGCATAATGTAGTTAGATTTTTAGCTCTCGATGTTTGTAGATGCATGAAACCTCTTTTCCACTGAGACCCTGAGTGCCAGAATTCAAAAGCATGAACACACAAATGCTGTGATGAAGGCTTAAGCTAAATCTTATACAGTCAGTTGCCTGCATGTTTGTCAACTATTAGGCGACCTTAATCTCTGCGGGCTTTGAACAGAAATGTAGCCGTCTCTTCTTTCCCGCAGCTGTTTATAATTCACAGTAGTGACTTGCATTCACGATACTCTAAGAGCTGAGCAGCTAACAATTGTGAGTTCTAAATTTGATCTGAGCTTGCAGGTCAGACCTTTTAGAACAACTAGATAAATGTATCCATGGTATGACATACATTAAAATGTCTCTTTTTAATACTGACCGATAAGCTTATGTTATAGCAGTCTTGTAAGCTGATTGCAGGCAGCATATTTAGGCCTAATGTCTTCCTCAGGTATAAAAATTGCATTAATCACACTATACATGCCCAGCTAATCAAACTACTCATCCTACAGACAAGTGATTAAAGGGGCGCGGCACAGCATACCAGCAGTACTCTTGTAAATATTGTAAAGAAAATCATTCATTCTTCAGCGGGACATCTTCAAACTTCATTACCTCCTTTACAACTGGGTAGACCTTTCTGGCATGACATTATTCCTTTGGTACATTGTGGGTTTTAAAGGTCTGCAAGGTAAAGGATCTGTTTATCAGTCCAGCCAGCCTCTTTCCAGGCTGCAGACTCAAGGCAGCATCTTGGCATCTCTCAATCAAGATGGTCTGCGAAAGACCTGCTTTCCATTATCTTTGCAGAATTCTTTACCTCCAGCTATACAGCCTTGTACCGAGCCTCTGGACTTCGATGAATAAAACTAGTTGGAAGACTGAGCCATTTATGGAATTGTTTGTTGTACTGTTGTACTGTGGTATTGTCTTAACATGGTATTCCATTTCAATGATGTCTAGTTGCAGCCAGCACTGTCCATTTCCCAGGGCACTCTTGAAAATGAGACTGTGCTTCTCAAGAGGTTTTTCTAGGGAAGGTTTTTTTTAAATAAATAAATATATACATACATACATACTGTGGCAGACTAGAGGGAAGAGGAGAGAAAAATGTAGTCCAGGAGGGGCTGAGGGACTACATCCCCCAGAATGCCACAGGAGGGAGCCAGGATGAGGTTCACCTGGCTCCAATTATGAATGAATGCCATCGGCGTGTGATTAGCTGTGAATTATAATTGCAGACACTCACTGGAAAGTAAAAGTCATACCAACACCAAGTATACCATGAATATTTTAATCAGTCTAATTGTTTATGAAGCTCATGCATGTTTTACTCAAGACGTCAGTCGTGCACGATTGCTTTATTATAATGATCTTCCTATTGTACCTGCTCCTCTGCAAAGCCAGATCACCATTAACATCAGATTCTTTTGTCTCTTTGATTGTTTTTTTTTTTTTTGGAATGAGTTTATGGCAATTTGTGTTTTACAGAGCTATCATTAGCTGGTAATGGAGCCTGATTATTACATTATTCAAAGACATCATTCTAGGGTATAATCTTTTTTATTAGTCTAAGTATGCAATTTCCATAAGAAAACAAATCCATTTGAGATAATAATATGGTACGTGCTATTAAAAAGTTTCACATTGTAAATGTAAGTCTTAATGTCTGACACTGTTCTAATTACCTGCTAGATAAGTGATAGTGGCTACAGGTGTCCCGAATGAAAGTAAATGATCTACAGGTTAACGATTACTGTGGAGAAACCAAAAACCTTTGTTTTATGTTGTGACAGGGTGCCCACCCCTTGTGCATATTTATGTATATATTATTGATATCATATTTGTATTATTATTATTTATATATTTGTGTATAATGTATTTGTATGTGGTCAGACAAAGCCGTCTGTCATTTTTATTTGAGACCAGAGAAATCATGTATAGTCAGTGTGGATGGGGCTAATACCCCATCCCTAAAAACTCTCGTGGGAATGTGGCTGGAGCGTTAATAAGGTCATGTATTAATAGGTAATCAAGGCTCCAGCCACAAATATAAAAGGAGCCACTCTCGGCTCATTGGGGGAGAGAGTATCGGAGGCGGGGATATACATGAGGTAGAAGAGAACGATTAAAACATTTCTATATTTAAATATACTTGTTTCATTATCTGTTCTGTGTTTATTTGTTTGGCCAACGTGCCCTTTCCTTTTGTGTTTTTATAAAAGTGTTTTTGTTATTTAATTTAATGAATATATGGCTGCGGCCTATTCAGCCCTATACCTTTGTTTTGACTGCTGCTTCCTGAACCTGACGTCACCACCCACGCACCACTCTGGCCATCACTGTGACGTATGTGTATGAAGGCATGGATTGCATTCAGACTACTGATAATTTGAGTTGCTGTTTGAAAGTGTGTTTCAAAATGGCATCTACTGTTGTGGGACAATGACAGCTCTACACACTACCTGATTGACCGAGGTGATCAATGAGGTTGATCATTGCATGTTCATTTTACAGTTTCCCACAAGCTTTTCCAATGCGTATGCTCTGCATTTATCTGACTTTACCTTGTTTTCCTGTGATTTACTATAACACTGTTCTGGTTGACGTGGTGAATGACTGGACTTTAGAGCTTCCAGCCTGGTCCTTCTTTGAACTGTTCTTCCATAGTGACTATCCACCAATGAATTGAGCCTGCACAAGTAAATGGTGTATATGGAGCGAAGTGAAAAGCAACACTGTTAAGATTTATTCAAGTATGAGAAAATAAAAAGCTGAAGAAAGTAAACAGTTATGTTTTAAGGCATATTTCTATAAAGTAATGGTGTATAATAGCATGATTTGTTTTTAAGTACAGTGAACTCAGAGATAAACACTCTGAATTAATACAAACAACGAGGCCTACAAACTAATTATCACTTAATTAAGGTGGAAATGACTAAGGTGTACTTTGTTTGAAGGTCTGAAAAATGAGAGTGATTCACATACCCACTTTTTCGACGAATCTGGAACACTTGAATGGGTGTACTTTAATTAACATTTATTAGGAGAATGTGATTAGTCATGCCTGGTAATTAATGTATGTTTTGAAAATAAGGAGAAAAAAGGACTGCAAAACAGTTCCGAGGCACTTTTTTTTTCTTTTCTTTTCATTTTTTTCATCATGTAAATGCGTTTTAGGTCCACTTAAAATTAATGCTTCCTTTTCATATTTTACTTTTTTCTGCCAAAATCTCATCATCGTCATCGTCATCGTCATCCTCATCCTCATCCTCATTATGTTGCATTAGTAGTAGAAGTTGTAGCAGTCAATTCCGTAGTCGTGGTACTATTATTATTACTAGAGTGCATCTGCAGGTTAGGTTTGCTTAGACTGCTAAGAATCTTACTTTAGGTGGTAATTCCTGGAGTTATAAAGAGCCCTGATAACTGCACTGACATTCTGACAGCTGACAATAGCAGCAGAGTAAGACCGGGTCCTGGCAAAGATTGAGCTGTGTTTCAGGATAAGGAAACATCATTGGTCCGTTACATATACACGCCAAGGGTATTTTATAACATGGTAACTGCATGTATAAATGGTCTTCATCATGGCTTTACTAGTAATCACATTAAGTAACAAAATATTGTTCACAAAGACATTTCCAAGTATTTACACAGCATGTACAGTGTACGGGCATAATATAATGGTAATTACATGGTTATTACAATCGAAATGGCATTGCTATTCATGTCCTGTAATCCAAACTGGATGAAATACAGGTTTTAGAGAGCTCAATAATGTTAATGCAGTAAAGGTCAGAGGGCATAAAAGCAGACAGCTCTACCCAGCAGTGAATTGGGTTATGTATAGATTAAGCATCACACTGAGCTTGACCGCAGAAGGTCATGCATTTTAAACTAACCACGGCAATTACTGGGCGCACTGCCCAAGAAAACCTATATATGAATAAGGATCGGAAATAAAATCAAGCTATCCACTCTATACTACCGTGTCTAACATTGCAGAACTAACTGTTTTGACTGTTCCAGTATGTATAAATGGAATGACAATTTGTTACAAATTTAGAGTAAATAGACTTAGGAAATACAGGAAGTAGTAAATAAGGTACAGGACTTGGAACACAGAGTTAAAATACTGTCCAGTTAGATGCTGTACACTTGGCTGTATGATACTATGGTGATCAGGTGCAATTCTGGCCATATTTAGTCCTCCACAAAAGCAATCTATTCCAAGAACGCGTAACAAGAAAGCTTGGATTTAGATCTGTAGATATTTGTCCTAGGGCAATGCTAATTTGTTGCGTCACCAGATCTGCCACAGATATGTAATGCCCTTTCAAATCCCAAGCCTACGCTCCTTGTTGTTTCATTATCGTTGTGCACGACTGGTAAGTTGGTAGTGCAGAAAACAATTGTCCACATTTACCAAGGTCTTTAAACCAAAATGTAATTTGCACCGACATAAATAAAACTGTAAATGTTTGCAAAAAAGTTTATTTCGGGACTTGAATGTGTGCTGAAGGTGTTTGTCTTGCCAAAAAAACTGCAGTCTAGAGCAGAGGCCTTGATAAATCTGTCCCACACAGTATGTTGTTGTGTTTGAAGCAGTTTCTTCCCCTGACAAATACTTTACTTTGTTCTCTGTACAGCATCGTCTACAAAACAGGCACCATTCTTAACAGATGTTTGTTTCATTTAACAGAATCCAGACAGGATATGGTTTTGATCTGGTGAATTCACTTAATGTGTCTCAGTGGCTGCTTTGGGCCATTATTTAATGAACCTCGTGGGCAAAAGTACTTGACTTGGCCCAGATTAATTTAGCAATGAATGTTTTTTATTATTATTATTTATTTATTTATTTAGCAGACGCCTTTATCCAAGGCGACTTACAGAGACTAGGGTGTGTGAACTATGCATCAGCTGCAGAGTCACTTACAATTACGTCTCACCCGAAAGACGAAGCACAAGGAGGTTAAGTGACTTGCTCAGGGTCACACAATGAGTCAGTGGCTGAGGTGGGATTTGAACCGGGGATCTCCTGGTTACAAGCCCTTTTCTTTAACCACTGGACCACACAGCCTCCGTTTTTGTTATTCATTTGCACCAACCACGAGTAGACAACACAGTCAAAAGCAGGTTGACAAAAACAACTGCGAACATGGAATGTCAGTCACCAAGAGCTCATTATTGACAATTATTATGCAAACATACTTTTTTATAGTTCAATTTTTTTTATTTTTTTCATAAAGTAATAGAAATTCAAATGAAATGCTGATAAATACACAATGCTTGTTTCTTTAAGTCCTCTGCATATACATGTGGAACACTGACAGTATATTTTACACTTAAATGATTCAACAGATACGCTTTGCTGGACAGCTGATGCTTACAAGGGCACCAGCTGATACCTCTCGGCAATCCCAGAAATACAACAGACAGGAGTACTGCGGAAAGGCAAACTAAAAGCCATTTGAGGTAATCTGACATATTGGAGTTAGGTAACTTACCATGTGCCAGTCTGGGAAGAGGAAGTCTGCACCCAAGAATTCAAAGAAATGGGCAAATCCCTCTTTTAACCAAACATCCTCCCACCACACCGGTGTCACCAGGTCCCCAAACCACTACAGGAGAGAAGAAAGGAGGTTGAGTCTTTTAATTACCAAGGACCTGAAACATACCGGTCTTTACAGGTATACTTTGTTGCATTTTCATAAAGTTTCATCTCGTTCCTGGTCTGCATCATAATTTATATTTTTTTAATCGTTCTGTGGTTTGGTAGTTTGAAAAATGACCACTAACGTTGTACAGCTGTACTTTTTGTGCATCGGCAGGTTAACAGACATGGTCAAACTTGGGAAGGCGTTTATCTCCACTGGTGTTTATATCAGTTGATTACACCCCTTCTTTGGGGCTGCAAATGAACTTTGAGCTCTTTACAAAAGGTGGATCTTCGTTCATCAGTGACAATTGCAAAGTGGTGTCGGTTCTTGCTGCAGTTTTGATGAGCGGACAAGTTTGCCTACTTAAATTCCCCTAATATAGTAATTTTCTTCTTTATCACAAACTGTAAGGAAATAAACTAGCACAGTTGTTGGTAACAGATCTTTGGCCATAGCCATCTATTAAAGTCAAACCTGTATATCAGATAACTAGGCTTGCTATTTTTCGATATTAATTGGTAAAGCTCGTTAAACGTCGAATTCTCCAAAAATATCAGTTTGACTGAAATAAATTGATATACGATAAACGTCGGTAAAACCACTCGCTATTTTTTATTTTCTTACTAAAAATAATCATTTAGAAATCATCTCTAGTTTGTGTAGTTTTTATACTTGCTGTCTGTCCTGTCTCCGTTCCGCCTTGAATGCCTGAGGGTCGCTGTCAGTCATCTCAGTGGTCCATTAGCACTGTAGTTTCACCCGGTTCTGACAGATCTCGTTGATTGAAGCAGTGCTAGAATGCTCTCATTTGCCAGCTACAGCGCCTGTCATTCAAAGCGTCTACTTTGAAATTAGCAGGTTAAGGTGCAGGTAAGCTTTTGCTATAGGTATACGCTGACAGTTACTAGCTTGATTTGGCGCAAGAGAAAAAACACTTAATGAATATTGTGCAGAATACCCTGCCCAACGGCTGAACGCCTTGCCTGTGACTCTGTGTCCGGCTGTACTAAAGCAGGATAGGGGGAGCTCAGACTCCGAATAATAACTTAGTTCTGTTCAACTATCTAATGTTTTGTTCTGTGCATATTTTTTTAATATGCTGCGTTTACTACCATTTATTTGAGACCATTTTTAAATGTAGGCTCCGCTGCGACCAAATGTTATTTCAATTAGAATGTTGGTAACCACGGTTTTATTGCATGTTGAATATGATAAAAGGGTTTCGCTAAATGAGATGTTTCTCAATGGCACAAAGGTCGATTTCACCCATTCTCTGCCTGAATGGAAAAATAAACATTGAAAAAAATCAGTAAATTCTTTCTAAAATAAACGTCGATATTAATCGTTGATTTGGCAAAAAAATAAAAATCGAATAGTAGCAAGCCTACAAGAGAGCCAGATCTTCCAAATATTTCCTAAATGCCCCTAGCATCAGTCACTCTTTTATATAATGTATTTATAAACTGTTAAAATGTATTTTAGTTGGACTGTAAATTCTGATCTGTATGCTGAAGTCCCATCCTTCTAATTCAGGCATGAAGGAAAAATTAAATGTGACTCTAGGTTTGCGGATGTTGTGCTTAGCCTAACAAATACATACAGTATATAGAAATAGTATTTTAATCACCATAATGCTGGCTTGTTTTTTCTTTCTTTCTTCTTTTACAGCTTTTTGCTTTTTCAGTAAGCATTCCCAGCAGTGTTGTGCTTGGCCCCACGTTGATACACAGCAGAAAGATTACCATTCCTCCTGATCTCATTCCGGATTTAGAAACCCTTTAATATGTGTACATTTATGAAAGTAGGCATGACGAACAGTAGCTCTATGTCTGTAGTTGGAATTATTGGTGGGTATTCTAAGGACGACATGTCCTGTAAAAATGATCAACCATCAAAAACAAACACCAGTATAACAAAACAGGATACTTGTTAGCTTGTAAAACTAGCCCTGTAACATTTATTATGTGTTCAAACATATTTAATGGTTTGAGAAAATGTAAAGACACTGAATGCACTAACAATGCACCTAAATCAGTGCAACACTACATTTAAACATCAAGCACATTCAGCAGGTGACCTGTTTAAGTAACATTAACATTATTAACCGCTGAATGTTTTTGTTTTCTTGTAACACATTTTTTGTGTAACTCTGATTACCTGCAGACTGTTATGTAGGACAGGGCTACTCTGTACAGCGTGATACCGTCAGAGAAGCTTCAAAGTTGAATAAATTGCAGAAAACTGTAAAAAAAGGAACTGAAGCTAATGAATACTCTGAAAATTGGGTTTTACAAGTTTAATTACCACAACTTTAAACACAGGAATGTGGAAAGAGGTTGGTCTGTATACTGTAGATATGCGACTTGAACAGCAGGATCAATTAAATACCAACATACGTTTGAAATGAAAATGCGACTTTGTTCCAGGGCCTTCTGTGCCCTCCCCTAAGCATGCCTTGGTTTATTTACTGTTAAGACCTCTCTGCAAGACAACATTACGGATATTGAAGGCAAGAGCACCTTTGAAGTTTCCAATTCTTGCTACTGGGTTGTGGTTCCAGCTGGGACTTCATTAGTCACCCCCAATATCTGCACTTGTCAGTGAATGTAAATGGCTAATCAGAAATCAGAGGCTAATAAGTGAGTCAACCCAGTCGAGATGTGGTCAGACCTGAACAGCAGAGGTTACAAGATGAAATAATCTGCTCCATGTGGAGTCTTCAGTTTAACAAGAGTGGCATTTACCGTGATAAATCCCAGCGGAATTTCAGTTTATTTTTTATTTATTTTCATTTCGTTGTCATATGATTTTGAATATCCAAACTATTTACATAAAGAATTAACAAAATTATACAAACAATGAATATGCATTGGAAGCTAGAGAAATATTAATTTCACCAAGTGTTTTTTTTTTTTCAATTGACACAATGATTAATTTAGGTAAGCTATTACAAAACGGAGGCTCTTATTCCATTATAATTGAATACCAATTCATAAAAGTCGAACCATTTGCAAGTCCTTTTAAAACCTTTCAGCAGATCTACTGGAGTTCAGCATGATTGAATTATTGTTTTGCTGAGTATATGCAGCTGCTTTTGCAATAAACTCCATGTGCTTTGCTGTGTGCGCTCCATCCACAGTACAGCGATTCCAATAAAATGTTTCATGTTAAAGTCAGCTTCATCTAATAGTCCCCAAAGCAAAATCAGCTTTGTTTAGTGGAGCTCTTCGCAAGTTGATTATAAAATGTCAGTATGTATTCAACTGTGTCACTATTTTATAGAAAGGTCTCTCCGGCATGGCAGTATTGTAATGCTGTTTGTGAATGCTTGTGGAAAGAGATGGAATAAGAGGTATTCTCTGCCAGTACACCTCAGTTCTGACCTGACAGAACACTGCTGCTATTTAGTCCTGGGGCGCTACTGAACAGAAGGTATTAACAGATAACTATACTGAGAATCTCTTGTGACTGCAGGTGTTACAGATTCAGTTAAGTTTCTTATACTTTTGACTCATTGAACTCATTTAAAGGTTTAAACCTTTGTCACCAAAGTAATCAGGAGACCCCCCCCCCCATTAGGCTACATGTATGTGTATAAGACTACAGGTGTACAACTTTTCTGTTATATATATATTAGCTATATATATATATATATATATATATATATATATATATATATATATATATATATATATATATATATATATATATATATATATTCCCTTTCTTGATACTGTATGTCTTGGTTCATTGTGTTTATTGTTGAAGTGTGGACAGAGTCTGCCTCCGAGTCTGTAGGGACATTTCTCTATGAGCACATAATTGAGAATGCAAGGATCTTCTCTCTTTTTCCTACTTCTACGACATTATCATTTAATGGAGTTACAAGGTACAGCCAAAGGCTCCTGTGTTGCAAAGCCGACTCTGGTCGGCACAGACAGCTAGCTGGCTGGAGAAGAAGCTGGATCCACAGAATGCCAGGAAACAATACCATCCACACACCAAGCCAATGCAACAACTGAGCAGAGGCTGAATCCAGACTGGACTAGAAAACAATATATAATGATTACAGCTGAGGAAGGTATACACTGATTATCCGTCTCTTTATTTTAAATTGGTGCAAGGTGCCAGCATGGTTGCTGGTATGCCAGAGCAGAGTTTTTCACTGTTGTTCTGTTCAGGGTTTCTTTGCACTTTGTCACTGATCCAGTGAACTAAAACTCTACATTTATCTTGTAGGTTGTTTTCCCCTTGGGATGACTAATTGATTCAGGCCCCATATGCTGGTTTCTGACTTCTCTGGTAAGTTGTAGTGTTGTGGGCTATAGTAAAGTTAGAAACATTTTTTTTTTAAAACTAAAATAAAAAATAGGGTTAACATACTGTGTTAAAATGTTGATTTAAAAAAAAAACCTTTAAGTTTGGTGAATTAGGATCATTTTGTTTGCTGTTTACTTTAATATGTATATGAAAAACAGAGTTCTGAGATGCTAATCTGAGCACGTATTACTCCGTGCAGCACTTGTGTGTCTGTGAACTTGGTACACATGCTTTACAGCTAATTATTGTGGTTCTATCTCTAGGTGAGTTACTTCTGCATGGTTTCAATCTCACACACTGTATATAATGTTGTATTTGTTGTCTTTTAGAGGCTGAGTTTTATATTTCAAGACTTCACTGGGAGCTGGGTAGACAGGTGGCTGGCTTGCTATTTCTGCGGCTAGCTCTTCACTTCTGTTTTTTCCACTCTTATTGATCAAACTGTGAACAAAGCCAATACCAAATTAGTAGAAGTGTGATAGCAGGCTCAGCAGGCAATGTAGCCAAGCCCAAGACTTCACTCACATATAGTCTATTGGGAAACTCCTCACATCCAAACACTGGTTGTTTGCCATGAAGCACAAAGATTTGTACCCAAAGACATTTTATTTGACATATGAATACTTGGAAAAGACCAGACAATGACTTCCTAAGGGTGATTTAAGGTGCAGTCTCATTCAGTTATAGGCTGAAATAAACTACAGGCACTGTGTAACTAAGTTCCCGGGGGTGAGAAATGAACATCACAAAGACTCCCTTGATTTAAATGCTACTGATTGATAAAACACATTGTCGTCTTTGATCAGACCCCAGGGAAACTCTGTTTACAGTAATTATTCTGTGATATTTTGGAGTAAAAAGGTTGTCTGCATTATCAGAATGCTTTTGGATATCTAGATCAGGATGCATCCTTACGTATGTAAAAAAGTTGTTATTTTTGAAGATAATGTTTAAAGGCAAGGTGAAATCCAAATGGCTTACACTACTATCTCAGTGTTTAATATTTATACATTTATATGTAGAACAATGATTGAGAGAGTTCCAGGCATCACCAGATATCCAGTTACTCGTAAAGCAAGGCCACACACTTTTCTATTTTTTACTAAACTTTATTTTCCTGTCTCCTGCCCTCAATACAAGAGTTCAAACCCACTCATGCATGAGGGGAACTGCAAGCAGGAATCTATCAACTTAACTCTCTGCATTCAACCCAGGCCAAGACAACAAAAGGTTGTTTTTTTTTTCTTTCATGTGTTTTTTTGGCCACGGGAAGGAGCTCAATCAATGGCACAAAACAGTGATACATTTTTTTCTTCATATATTTCTGTATGTGACTAATACTGTAGGAGGTGCATGAATAACTGGTGTACTTGGTCATGGGAAAAGGGAACTTGTGATTTGCAATAATACAAATGTTGTTGCATTATTTCATTGAGTGCATAGCTGCTAAAACTACAGCATAATTTTTTAAAACAGCAACATTACAAATGCATGCAAGGAAAGTGATGCCATAATCATGGGGGGATTTCAAATGGAACAGCCACACTGGTTGTGGAGGACCAGAGCTCTAAATGGTGTGAATGGTGAATGGAAAATATTTGGGTGAGGCATGAGCCAGGTGAAAGATTTGGTCAAAAATGGTGCTATACTGGACACACATTGCACTGCAAACTCAACATGGTATCTTAGCCACATTCAGTTTATACTAGATACACACTATTGGGACCTATCCTCAAGAGAGTCTTCTCCAGTATGTAATTACCTCCTATTTCTGAAGATGTAAAAATCTATCTAATATTACAAAACAAGAAATTGAGAGTCCTTCAGAGACCATAAATTAAGCTACTGAGTTATTTGGTTCTGGTTTGTTTTGCCATTCTAAACACAGACTGGAGTACAATGCTTTGATAATAGGCCCCATAGCTGTTAGGTGCCATTAAGATGCTGAAACATTGATTATCCCAGCTGAAATATTGTATTAAAATGAAAATTGCTGAACCAACAAGTATCTCTACATCCTCAGAGGGAAACACCTTTGTGTTTCTTGGTTAACACACAGCTCTGTCTTTTTAAAAGGAAGTAAATGACAACACAAACAAGCGAACAACTAAATGTACAGTAGATGATTCTGCGTAGGAGTACTTCAATGGGGTATATCTCATCTGGCTTTATATGATAAAACTCTCGTTAAAACACAATCAATGCATGCTGAATATGCATTGCTGGTGCTGTATATCAAGTCTTTTCTTTCTTTTTTAAGATAAGTAGCTTGAAATATTTTTTATTGCTTTTTCTCTTTTTACATTGATCCTACTATTGCATGATGTTTGCAATCTAAATGATAATCCAGGTTCAAAACCTGTATGTAACAGGTCAGTCAAAGGTGCATGCTTTTCAGCAGATCTGTTACGAACTGTGCATGGTGCTTGCATCATGGAAGTCATATTAATTCTGTTTAAAAGTCAATAAACTATTAACAAAAAGAAAAAGAATGGAAGTGATCATACCTGGTGGCATATTTCATGTACGATAACCATAGTGACATCCATCAAGTATGAAATTGATGAGACACCTGGATCCATTAATATCTTCTGCTCGACAAACACGCTCAGTCCCCAGTTCTCCATCGCAGCATAAGGGTGTTTAGGCACAGCTAAAAGATCTGGAAAAAAGAACATCAAAAATGTACTGCATGGTTTGCAATCATTGATTTTGGAAAGCACCCTACATTTATATAGCACAGTTGAGAAACATCTTTGACCCAATGCATGTTGCAGATGTCCAATACATGAAAGAGATACTGTCAATATTGGATACACATTAAAGACAGTGGAGGAATGGAAACATACAGTGTATAATTTATTAAATCTCAGTACATTTATAAAACTTAGTTTAAAAAACACACTTGTGGCAATATAGGAATTAACATATATAAAAGGCAATCCTCACACGTTGTATTATATATTATATTAAAGCTGACTCCCCTATTGCAAGTCAGTTTCAGTAACAATTGGTAATACAGCAGATCTATCTGACTGGATTAAGGCTGACAGTAGTAAGCGCTAGGTTGACAAGACTTCTATCTCTTTGCTCTATGCAATGTGTAAGCTCTTTGGAATTTATGCAAGGGTGAAGCACTATTTTCTTAATAAATTGTTACAATTTGTATTTTTTAAAATCATAATGTGTGCATTATGAAGAGATTCACTGGATGTTTTTTGCTAGCTTTATGTAATTTTAAGCATAAAAACAAGTCTGACAGCCAAGTGGCTATAATAATAATAATAATCTTTATTTTATAAAGCACCTAAATGCACGCATCTCAAAGCGCCGTACAAACACAAAAAACACAGAGAAAAGTTTGGGCGCATAGCGGCAAAAAGCCCTATTGCCCATGGAGCGAAGCTTAGTTTTGGGTATTGCCAATAAACCCGAAGATGAAGAACGTAGATTACGTACGGGTGTGTAACGTGTAAGCAATTCAGCAATGTAATATGGAGCTAAACCGTTCAGAGCCTTATAGGTTAACAACAGTATTTTAAAATCAATCCTGCTGTCAACCGGCAACCAGTGCAAAGAAGCAAGAACCGATGTAATATGGGATCCCAGTTTAGTGTCAGTTAAAATGCGAGCAGCAGAGTTCTCAATATATTGTAGCCTGCTGATAGCAGCCTTGGAGACACCTGCAAACAACGCGTTGCAATAATCAAGCCAGGAAGAAACAAAGGCATGAACTAGCCTCTCTGCATCAGGCACAGACAACACAGGGCGCAGACGAGCAATGTTACGAAGGTGAAAAAAGGATACCTTGGATATGTGACTCGAAAGTAAGGCTACACATTAGAAGTCAATGACAAAATCTTAAAACTCTTCCTTTTGTGGAAAAGGTGATAGGATCAGAGCTGTATGGTGATGTGTTTTGGAGTGCCTGAGAATAGTATTGGCCTCTGCAGTAGCCAAATTAATAACTCTGGTAATCAACCGAATGTTACGTTTGAAAGCTTAGCTCAGGGTCAGTCATAAGGGCAAGGATCATAACCTCCACACGCAACAGCACCCTGACATTGTCTGACTGAACTTCTTAACTGTGTGACATTCCCAGCATTAACAGATTCTTATTTTAAAAGTATGGGGGATAATATAAACGATGATTAATACAATTAAAACCGCACAGCAGGGATTAATGAGCTGCATGAACATACACATTACCATAACATTTGCATCATATTTAGTTTATATTACAAATAAAATTGGTTAAAAATGGAAAGACAGTTTCAGGTTTAACTCAGAAATCAGATAGCACCTGGGCATTTAAAACAAAACAAAATACAATTCAATCTGACATTTGCTGTCTTTTCCTTAAACACCTCAAAAATAAAAAAAATACAGGTACACATTTTATTTATTTATTTTTTCTCAATTGTACCAGTAATATACATTAGGGCAAAAAACACCACAACAAAATCTGGTACATTAGCAGGTAAACATAATTTATCAGCAATAAAACCTTTTAAAATAAATCCATAGTTTCATAACATATCTATTCATAACATAATCAAACATCAGCAAGCCATTCTGCACTGAATGCCTTGCTGAGTCCTTGCGCTCTTACATAGTGCGCATCTCTGCTATCCAAAACATGACCACGTCTGAAAAATTAAAAGTCAGCAACGCCAGCCTGGAGAGATTCTGATTTGATTATTAAACATAACGCCCTGCTGGTACTCCATCACAGACCTCTTTCCATCATACTTGTATTGTGTTTAGTGGTGTTAATAACCAGATAAATTAATCCCCCCTGAGGATACACCAGAATAAATAATGGGATTAAGCATTTACATCCACCCCTGTTTAGGGTATAAAAATAGATCCCTTTTATTTTGTCTGAAGAGACATATTATTCAAACTTATTTAAACTAAATCATGTTCAAATAATCAAGAAACTGCCCTTGGAGCTGTAACCACAACAGAATAAATTGCATCTCCCTGTCTGCTTGCCTTTGTCTTCTCGGCAGTAAGCTCTGTGGTTGGTGACAAAGAATGGACAGCTCAATTTTTATATTTTCCCTGCCATGACAACCCATCTCATCAATGGACTCAGACACCCCTCCACCACACCAGCCTGCAGTGTTGGAATGCAACCAGCTGAAGAGAAGTGGGACACAGGCACCAGCCTGTCGGGTCACCCTGCCACTTGAAATCTTGCATCCAGCTGAAGATCTCAGATTTCACGCTGCACTTTTGAACTTCCCCAGCTTGAAGAAAATTGAGTTGATTAACTTGGACGTTTCATTTAAAACGAAGACAAATTTGCAAGGAAACAGTGCTGGATATTAAACCATGGGTAAAACAAAGGTCAATAAAAAAATCTCAGATGTATACAGGTTTTTTTTTTTTTTATCAAGTTTATTTCTATTTCTATCATATTTTTATAAATTATACCCAAAAAAAAAATAATCTGTGATCAACTATTTAGTTGATTAATCGGTCCGATTAATCTCTTAAATCGGAGCAGCTCTAATTATATTTTTATATATATATATATATATATATATATATATATATATATATAGACAAGGAAAGAAATAGAATTTTTAGATACCATAGTAAAACTTGAAGAAGGTTCAATTGAGACTGACCTCTTCTATAAACCTACTGACATGCACCAGTATTTACACATGTCCTCTGCACATCCGATACACACTAAAAGGGCAATCCCAAAGGGTCTAGGAATAAGAATACGAAGAATATGCTCAAAAGAAAGTTACTATGTAAAACAAAGAAATGTATTAAAAACAAATCTTAAAAAAAGAGGATACAAAGAAAGAATTATAGAGACGGAGTTAAGAAAAGTGGATAAACTAAAAAGAGATGATCAACTAGATTATAAAACTAGAGATAAAAAGGTCAAAAGAGTCCCATTAATAATGACTTATTCTAAACTTTTGCCCAATATTTCTAAGATAGTTTGGAAACACTTGCGGATTCTACATAATTCAGAAAAATTAAAAAAAGTATTTCTTAAGGACCCAGTTGTAGCATTCAAAAGAGAAGCTAATTTAGATGATATTTTAGTTCACAATTAACATAAAAGAATAATTGACAGGTTCTACGAACATGTGCACCAGTAGATGTAAAGTGTGTAAATACATAGATAAAAGTAAAAATATAATTAAACATAAGAACACCACATATCCACTAAAAACTAATACCTACTGTAAAAATAGCAATGTTGTTTATGGAATAGCCTGTGAAAAATGTGATGAAATCAAATATGTTGGAGAGACTGGAACTACTTTATATAAACGAATTCAGAACCACCTTTCATTAATTAGAAATAAAAAAATGAATGAACCAATAGTACAGCACTTCACCAGTCAAGGACATGACATAAATGATGTAAAGTTTGTAGTATTAGAACAGCTAAAATTAGACAATGCGACATATAGAAGAATAAAAAAAAGTAAATGGATAAATAGACTGAACACGATTATGCCAGCGGGACTCAACAGAAAAGAATGAACTAATTAACTTCAACATATAACATTTAAATAAATAAACAAAGTTTGTTTAAAAGTTGTGCATGCTGATGCGCTGGGGAGGCCAAATCTAGACTGATCCTCAGAGCCAGCATTGCATGATATAATAAAAATATAAATTTATATAAAGTAATGTTAATTAGAATTAATACAGATTCAAAGATAGAAGTAAAAATGATGTCACCATATATAGAACAGCATTACATCATGTAAGAATAAATCATAGATTTGAATGTAAACAATAACAAGTAGTTGACATGCCATCAAAAACCTATAAATACCTCCAATGTTTGATTCAAACACAGGCTCCCTTGAGAAAGATATGTGCAACATATCGAAACGTTGGGCAGCTGGCTCTTTGAGCTAAAATATAAAATATATATATATATATATATATATATATATATATATATATATATATATATATATATATATACAGTACTGTGCAAAAGTTTTAGGCAGGTGTGAAAAAATGCTGTAAAGTAAGAATGCTTTCAAAAATAGACATGTTAATAGATTATATTTATCAATTAACTAAATGCAAAGTGAGTGAACAGAAGAAAATCTAAATCAAATCAATATTTGGTGTGACCACCCTTTGCCTTCAAAACAGCATCAAGCATCAATTCTTCTAGGTACACTTGCACACACTTTTTGAAGGAACTCGGCAGGTAGGTTGGCCCAAACATCTTGGAGAACTAACCACAGTTCTTCTGTGGATTTAGGCAACCTCAGTTGCTTCTCTCTCTTCATGTAATCCCAGACAGACTCGATGATGTTGAGATCAGGGCTCTGTGGGAGCCATACCATCACTTCCAGGACTCCTTGTTCTTCTTTATGCTGAAGATAGTTCTTAATGACTTTCGCTGTATGTTTGGGGTCGTTGTCATGCTGCAGAATAAATTTGGGGCCAATCAGATGCCTCCCTGATGGTATTGCATGATGGATAAGTATCTGCCTGTACTTCTCAGCATTGAGGAGACATTAATTCTGACCAAATCCCCAACTCCATTTGCAGAAATGCAGCCCCAAACTTGCAAGGAACCTCCACCATGCTTCACTGTTGCCTGCAGACACTCATTCGTGTATCGCTCTCCAGCCCTTCGCGAACAAACTGCCTTCTGCTACAGCCAAATATTTCAAATTTTGACTCATCAGTCCAGAGCACCTGCTGCCATTTTTCTGCACCCCAGTTCCTGTGTTTTCATGCATAGTTGAGTCGCTTGGCCTTGTTTCCACGTCGGAGGTATGGCTTTTTGGCCGCAAGTCTTCCATGAAGGCCACTTCTGACCAGACTTCTCCGGACAGTAGATGGGTGTACCAGGGTCCCACTGTTTTCTGCCAGTTCTGAGCTGATGGCACTGCTGGACATCTTCCGATTGCGAAGGGAAGTAAGCATGATGTGTCTTTCATCTGCTGCAGTAAGTTTCCTTGGCCGACCACTGCGTCTACAGTCCTCAACGTTGCCCGTTTCTTTGTGCTTCTTTAAAAGAGCTTGGACAGCACAACTGCAAACCCCTGTCTGCCTTGAAATTTCTGCCTGGGAGAGACCTTGCTGATGCAGTATAACTACCTTGTGTCTTGTTGCTGTGCTCAGTCTTGCCATGGTGTATGACTTTTGACAGTAAACTGTCTTCAGCAACCTCACCTTGTTAGCTGAGTTTGGCTGTTCCTCACCCAGTTTTATTCCTCCTACACAGCTGTTTCTGTTTCAGTTAATGATTCTGTTTCAACCTACATATTGAATTGATGATCATTAGCACCTGTTTGGTATAATTGTTTAATCATACACCTGACTATATGCCTACAAAATCCCTGACTTTGTGCAAGTGTACCTAGAAGAATTGATGCTGTTTTGAAGGCAAAGGGTGGTCACACCAAATATGGATTTGATTTAGATTTTTCTTCTGTTCACTCACTTTGCATTTAGTTAATTGATAAATATAATCTATTAACATGTCTATTTTTGAAAGCATTCTTACTTTACAGCATTTTTTCACACCTGCCTAAAACTTTTGCACAGTACTGTATATATATATATATATATATATATATATATATATATATATATATATATATTCTACTGTCGCAGGTGTCCTCTGCAGTATATATTGCATAACTGCAATCATAAGGTTGTGCTGACCGTGCATTATTAATACATTCTAAATAATGACAGCCTTTTTTTCTTTTTGCGCTAAACTGGCTTTGGCATTATAGTACAATGCTATAATTGAATCACACCATTGTTGGCATTAGGCAGCAATCACCTTTTATGAGCATCAGTTTTGAAAATGTTATATCCTTGCTAGTGTGCAGGGTCAGTACTGACACGGTGGAACATTGCCAAAAGCCATTTTCCTGAAAGAACAGTTAATAGAGCATGTGAACTCATAACACAACATATCCTACAACTGCATGCACTCACTGACAGCAACCACGGCAATAATTTCTCTCATTTCAGTTCCGATTTTCTTTTATCAGCAATTGGAAAAATAAAGTTTTAATACAAAGCTGCCTTTAGTATGTGTTTTGCTCCATCCACTATGGAAATGAATATATATATCAATCTTTATAAAATAAAGATCGATAAATATAACAATCTTTATTTTACATAGTGCCTTTCATAGTGGACCACCATCACAAAGCGCTTTACAAGATACATTAAAAAAAGCATAATACATTAAATACAGTGAAAAACAATGCATAATACATTAAATACAAGTCTAGGATGTGCAAAGAATTCTAAAACATTGTGGATGCAAGAAAAAAAAAGTTGCAACAACACAACAGCTAATAACTGATATCAGGCTTAAAGAGCATGGAAAGCAAGAGAGAACAAGTGGATCTTGAGAGTTGATTTAAAACAAGCGATGGTGGGAGCATCACGCACCAAAGCTGGGAGAGAGTTCAAGAGAGTCGGAGCCATGAAGCTAAACAAGCGTTCTCCAAGTGTGGTGCACTTTTACTTGGGGATAGCAAGCAGGCCAGAGTCGGAAAACCTCAGCTTGCGGGCAGGGACATAGCGGGTCAGCACGTTGAAGAGGTATTCAGGACCTGTGTGATGAAGGGCATTCTAAGTGAGCAGGAGTTTTGAAAGTAATCCTGAACTTTACAGGTAGCCAGTGCAGCTGGGCAAGACGGGGGTGATGTGTTCACATATGACAGTATCTCCACATCGGAGAGGGAAAGGTAGGGACAGACTTTGGAAATGTTTCGAAGATGGTAGAAGGAAGATTAGAACACAGAGTAGATGTGGGCATCAAAGGAAAGGTTGCTGTCAAGAAGTACACCAAGGCTTCGTACAGTGGGGGAAGGCAGCAGCAGACAGCTTCCGAGGTTCAGGGCAGCTATATTGAGATTCTTAAGTTGAGTTTTAGATCTTACTAGGAGTTCAGATTTGCTGGTGTTGCGCTGAAGAAAATTGGCAGACATCCAGGCCTTTATGTCTTGAATGCAAGCCGAGACCATGGCAGAAGGGGTTCCAGGGTCGAGTTTTAAGTAGAGCTGGGTATCATCAGCATAGGAATGAAACATGAGGCTGTGTTGGAGGATGAGATTACCCAAGGGAAGCATGTAGATGTTGAAGAGAAGAGGCACAAGAACAGACCCTTGAGGGACACCACAAGTGACTGGGTTTGCAACACCACTGCATCCAGCATAGAAAACATACTGCATGCATCCAGATAGGTAAGAGGACATCCAGGAGAGGTTCCAGAGATCCCAGCATACTTCTGAAGGCGGTCAAGAAGAATGCTATGATCTATGGTGTCAAAAGCGGCTGTTAGGGGTCCAAGGGGCACGTGGCAGTAGTTGATTTCAACAGTAGGCCGGAGACATCAGTAATGGAGTGAGGAGAGAAGGAGGAGAGGGCAGGAGAAGCAACCGGAGACGAGTCAAAGGTGGTCAAGTAGTAAACTGGGTTTGTGGCGGGATAGTGTAGAATAGATACTGTCAATTTTGTTCCGAAAGAAAGAGGATAAATCATGACAGGTAAGAGAGGAGGATGAACAGGAGATGGATAGTCCAGACGACCTCCATTTGCGCTCAAGCTTGCGGCAGGCAGACTTAAGTTATCGAAGTTCGAGGGTGTACCATGGACAGTTTCAATCTTTCTTGACCGTTATGGTTGTAAGCGGGGCAACAGTGTCGATGATCTGAGTAAGGGTGGTGTTGTAGAGGGTCACCGCATCATCAACCAAAGACAGACAGGAGAGTACCATATGTACCACATATATATATATATATATATATATATATATATATATATATATATATATATATATATATATATATATATATATTGCTTATAAAGCCAAGACATCATGACAATTAGAACAGAAATTTATGTCCCTCTGACTTTTGTGCATCTAAATATGCCAAAAATGGATTATGATTGTTGTGAAACATTTGTGCTATCTTCACTTTCTGGTACATGTAATGAAAAATTTATCCAAACGTCATCATTTTAGATACAACAAAGGCAAGTTATAATCCCCCAGGGCTACTATAGCAATGAAGACATAAATATACCAATGCAACGTATAAGAAATCCTTTACAAGAATGCAATTAAATATATATATGTGTGGGTGTGAACATTTTAAAATCTAAGAATAATATGACAGGGACACATTAAACTTCATGAAGGCTATTGTTTTTCATCTTAGGAAGCTGGCCAATAAGTTTGTTGGGGGAGATTAAAAGAAAACAAAATATTTGCTTTCGACAAATTACTACAGGAACAGGCTTGACTGTTGAAGTTTATTGATCTTATGTACTTTTTTTCCCGTTACCAGTTCTTGCAAAATGGGCCCATGGAAGTTTAATATCCAAATAACAGAAATACAGAAACACAGAGATTCCAATATTACATAATAATAATGTGTCTTGCCCTTATCACTCCAATGACTGCAGCCTGATATACCTCTTCAACTCATTCCCTGAGCCGTTCCGCCCTGCCTGTGCTGTGCCCAGGGCAGCCTCATCACACGCTCTGCTGTTCCTCTTTCCCTCGTGTCACCCAGGCAGGGTGCACTGCCCTGTCTGACCGACCTCTAGAGTCCTAGAGAGCAACTGTCCTGATTTCACTTTTAAACAGCACGACACCACACAATCTATGGGTCCGTCAAAGTAAATCATGAAGTTATTATTATTATTATTATTATTATTATTATTATTATTTTATAGTGCATCATTTTGGTTATGGGTGACACAGTGAATCTTTTCATGTACTGAAGCTTGAATAATGATACACATTAACTTCATAAAGTGGATGCCATTATGCACTCACAGGTTCAATTTTACTGGATTTTTGTTTTTTTGTGATACCCCTATAACTCAATTCACTGTATTTTGTTTGCTGGATTTTTACCGCAGGAATCACACCCCCTAACCCCCACCGCCCTCTTTACACACTGCAGTGCTCCACAATGACTACAACGTGTTTGGTTTCCTTTATACACGGAATGTCAAATGCATCCAGTGGGATTTATGTTTTTCCAAAAGGTGGTATGCTATGTGATGAAAGATTGACAGGAAACACCTACAACTAAAGCCAAAAGTTTTGTATCACCTACAATTTTAGGATTGAGACATAATAAAAAAAGAATATCATTTAGATCTTTTTTTTAACATCATGTAATCAAGGAAACTACAAAATGATATTGCAAAAGTCTACCAGAAGCCATAATAGTAGTACAGTATTTCATGTTAGATTTAGAAATATAAAACTGTTTAATTTGTCAGTTTTTCGTTAAGTATATGGAAAACTACAAAGCTGTATGCAATTCAATGTGCTAATGTAACATTATTCAGCAGGTTTCATTTGACTTTATGAAGCAAGATTACTTAATTCTATACTGTACAGAATTACCTGTACATACCTCCTCTGTGATTTGAAATACAATGAATGTATAGCAGCACATTATAACCGCTGCCAAAAACTTACTGTAAAACGCAAATAGCGTGAAAACAGGCAACTTAAAAAAATGATTGCACTGGGATTACTGACTGGAAAGCGAGACCCAGAGTGGTCCAAGCTTCAGGTTTAGCTGACCTGATCCCTTAATGGAATTGCAGGGTTGAGTTCCCAATCTGCTGGTTAACTCAGCGGCTCATGGATCAGGTTCCAGAGCACTGCCCACAATGCTGCGCACTGTGGCCTAAGATGGGACACTGATTACACGGTTCACTGTTTAGACAGTAAAGACAAATGCTTTTGGTGCTCCATCATTCATCATCAATGTAATTAACAAAGCCCCTGTGAAGGGGTGAGTGGCAAGGAGACTCAGAGACCAGAAACGCTCTAGTTAAACGCTTATGCACATTTATTTACATTACATTTTCACACAAAACAAAAACACAATACTCACTGCCTTCACCACCACACTACCTGTCCTAACGCCTGTGATCACCCTATTTATACACCTGTGGCTGCCACATCCCCACGTGTTTTTTGCAGGGAGGAATTTAACCCGTCCCTGCCACCCAATACCCCCACCGCCACACACACACACACACACACCCATCCAACACACACACACCCACCTACCCACCCACCCACACACACACACACACCCACCCACCCACACACACACACACACACACACACACACACACACACACACACACACACACACACACACCCACACCCACCCACACACCCACCCACCCACCCACCCACACCCAAACACCAGCAAGGCTTTCATCCTGTCGTGCTGCCACACTCCCCTAAAGACATTTTTTCCTTTATTTTGAATGTCTTTCTAGTGGCCTGTTGATGATGTGCCTGATCAAAGCATAACTAAAATAGAACCTAAAACTCAATTTGAAGTAAGAAACAGCACTCCTGGCTATTGCAAAATACACACAGATCCACCTCTGGCAATTCGCCTAGTTCTCCTGGCTTATTTATGTTTTCTTATTAGTATTCATCATCATGTTAAAGATGCAGCCATTTTTTTAACACTGTACACACACACACACACACATACATACATACATACATACATACATACATACATACATACATACATACATACATGAAATCATTGACAACAATATTGTAAGTTTTACAGTTACAGACTCAACTATGCTGACCAATTATATTCTAAAATAAATATCTATACATATTTGGTCTGAAAAAAACCCCACATAAAAGCAATTACAATTTTGCACCCAGTATATCCAGAACAACACATTCTAATGATTTCCATTACATGAGAGTAGATGTTAAAACTTCATGCTGATTTGAACTTGGCTCTCGCCAAGATAAGCACCAATTAAGACGTAGCTTCACAGTAAACTAATGTGATCCATATGTGTCTCCATCCATTTGCGCTTCCTTCCATATGATGATGTAGATATCCTTCTGTCTGGTGTTGATGGCTGAAGTGTAATGCTGGCTCCAGGGATCAGCTTATTACCTCCCTAGTGCATCAGCACACACAACGGCTGCGATGCTGGCTCCGGGGATCAACCATAGTGCGGTCTCCCCAGGGCATCAGCATGACAACCGTCTGGATTGAGCTAAGTAGGGTACATCTCTGGGGTCTTCAAGTGGACACCTTCCATCCTCGGTGTTTCGTCGACTAGCCCACGACACCTCAAGAGGGCTCCACGGTGATTCTGGCGTCCCAGCATCACCCCCCTCCGTCCCCCACTCAACTCAGCCCAGCTTACTTACCTGTACATCAGCATTTCTTTCTTTCTACTGTGCTTGAGATCCCCAGCCAGAATCTTTCCGTCTCAACCACAGCCAGTTGCTGCACCTCTCTGCTGCTTCAGATAAGTTCTTCACTGTGCGATGCAACTCTTGGCCATTGAATCCGACATCTCTGAGAAACCGGGTTGTAGAGTGTGCCATAAATCCTCGACAACCCAAATGGTGACGGATCTAAATACCACCATATTTTAAATAACTAAACAGGACCCTCCCTGATGTTTCACACAGTTTTACACTCCAAATGTAATTAGAAACACCCATCCACCATTAGAATCGATCGGTGCACAAATTTGAATTATATAAGTGGCAGTATTGAGATCCACCACTGTCTAGATCAATTGAATTGAGCCACTAGCCTGTCAAGGGATAAAGGGTCTGCAAACAAATCTCTTCTTTTTTAATGAAGTCTCCATAGACAAACACTAGAAGCAAGAGTTACTGATCATCACCAATTTTATCAACGGCAATTTGGAGTAATGTTTCTCTACTGCAGAACAGTTACCTTCTTTGTGAAGCAGAACAAATAAATCAGCCACGCACCTTTCAAGCTGCACGGAGAAAGCTACGATCTGCAAAGTAGAAATAGGTCAGCAATTGACAATGCAAATGTCTTATCTGCTGTTATGACCAAGGTAACACATGGACCATCTGAGAGTAATTCTTCTGTCATCTTTAAACTCTGCAGGACATGGATTCGACTCACAGACTCAAAGGAAAATGAACAGAGCAAGAAAGAAATTGAACATGCACTCTATTATTTGATGTGTTGCACGCTTGGGAGTTGAAATAAATTAATTTTGGTCTGACCGTACTTACAAAATAACTACTGTACTAAAAGAATGTGTCGACTGATCCATAACCACCACAATCTGTGGACTGTGTATGATCTGAATCCTGGAAGAACCACAAGATTGCATTGATGCTGCTGACAGATTCAGTCAACCTCGGATCCATACTGTACATCCATTCAGCTTTAGCCCAAAATGAGAACGCCCCAAACCTTTTCTCCTGAATAATGTACAGATTAACTACGTGCACACCTGGGATTCCTTCAGATATTGGATATATCATTGGTAGGAAAGAAATGTCTCTTCTGTAACTTCTGCAAGGTTCAATAAATCAGAATCCTGGTCTTTGTTGCGGGATCGATTCTCATAAGCTATTTGATCGGTCCTCCTTGCTTCCGAGGCATAAAGGTCTGAATCAACTGTGATAAACTTCGAGTCATCATTAACCTTTTAGTCTCTTAGTCAAATGTCTTTTTAATACACAGGATTGCATGTAGAGTTAGGGGTCTTAAAATGAAGGTTTTAGTTGAAAGTACATGGAAAAAAATAAGGGGGTACACATATTCGGTTATTGGTTCCTTGGGGTAGACTGTGCTGAGCGTTAATAGAACATGCAACAATTGTGGAGCAAACAGTTGTCTCAGTCTCCATCATCTCACCTTACAATAGGTTTAATAAGAGAACAAAAGGCAGCGCCTTTGCCTTGATCCTCAGCCTACGGCAGCCCACAAAACAGATGGAACAAACTGCAAAGCGCCCAGCAGATATTTGCTTGGGAATGTATTTTGGAAGCTGCCATTTAGATAAATCTTATACAGTTACCCCTGTGGTTAATCTAAGGTATGGCTGTTGTGGATACCAGCATTCTGCGATCCTTTCATGTGTATCCTCCCTATTATAAAAGAGCCCAACAGCAGTGTGTTAGGAGCAGCAATCATTTAGCTGCAGGGGATAATTAAAATCAGGATGCCACCTTTATGTCAAGTTCTAAATGTCAAAAGCTTTTTTATATTTGAACTGAGGAGCCCGACTCATGGGGTTTGTGTATAGGTTAAAATATGAGCAGATAATGCTATGCATTTGAAAAATACTAATGCTGGGACAAATATTTGCATATTGAAACAATATGTTCTGCGGAAAACAACAACATTTACAAATGACTGCATCACAAAGACATCATTCATAGGAAACTTATGCTAAATGAGGGTTAAAATAAACAACACTCATTCTACTGTACAGAATAGTGTTTCTCTCCTTCCTTTAATAGGTCATTTGATGAGTTACCTTGTTTATTTTGCTCCTATTTTACTTGTTTATTTTAGCTGGCTCTTTGAGCTAATTATATATATATATATATATATATATATATATATATATATATATATGAAAAACTCCCAGCACTAAATACTACATCTTGACTTCAAGCTTGCTTAGTTGGAGCATTGGTGTTATTATGTAAGGCTCTTCGTAGGGATCTCTGTAACCGGTTTGACGTTCACAATCTCAAATGATGCAAACCGGACTGAAGTACCATGCAGAGACAGGGCTTTACCTTACAAAACTCACAAACACAGACAAAAGTAATATATTAGAGACTGCTGTGGCTGCGAGACGGACTTTAACTGTTGAGGTGTTAAGGTCAGAGTTCTCTGAGAATCACAGTAATCCCTGCAGATAGGGCTGAGGACTGGATTCAGGCTGCATCATTCTACGCACAATTTCACAAATGTTTACACGTATCACTGATAAAGTAAATAAGGTTTTCTTTTCTTTTTTTCCTGTGGCAGAGCAATTGTGTTAATGACTGCTTTCAAGAGGCCCGAATTTTTTTTTCATGATCAACAGCCATGCCCACGGTTTCATTTTGCGGGTTTTGAGGTTATTCTACTGTGTTTTTTTAACTTGAATAGAAGACAGAAGTAAAGGTTTAAAACTTGTTTTGAATATAGAGTAGCCATAATGAGGTGAGGAAGACAAAAAATGGCATTACTATTTCCACCACAACATCCTTAAATTCACACAGTGAGTCGTAAATCATGCTGTAAAAATAATAATTGACTGTACAAGCACTTGAACAAAATGGGTTCATTTGGTTTCCCTTATTAAGATGTTCATTGTCATCTATGTGCCTCATGTTAAGTAAGTTGAAGTGTGAGGCAGAAGCCAGTACTAGTTCTGTAGCTCTTCAGGAGACAAGACACACACACCCAGGATGAAAAGATAAGAGTGCACTGTGATATCTCTGATCTCCTGCTTCACATCTGCTGTGTTCAAGTAAAACTCCTTTACTGTTCACTGTGTTGAATTGGAGGTGCCCTACCTTACCCCACAGAATTGAAAATCCAAGTTAAGCTAACAACCAGATTACTGTCAACACCGTTTCCAGAAGTAGAGTACAGTACAAATCATGTAGTTTCTTACCCTATTTCTACATGTCCCGTCCTGCCATCGCTTAATTGGAATATAACTGCATTTTCGACACAAAGATATAAAGCTGCTGTCGCATTTAATACTAATGACCTCCGCTTTTTAGTCAAGAAATCTCACACTCACCTATCTGTGACGGGGTACGCCCGCCCCTGGATTTAAATGGATTGTTTTGTGGTTATTTAAAGGAATGGTTTATTGTTGTTTTGTCCTGCATTGGGTCGGGTACCCGCGGGGCCCGCAGATGACCCACAAAAGCGGGTCAGGTTCGGGTCGGAATGTGAACTTTTTCGTGGTTTGCGGTTTGGGTCAAAAGAAATAATTTTCAGGTCTGAATTTGAATCACCTAAAACGTTTTCTGTCCTTTCAGCGTACTCGTCTGTAACCCTTTCCCAAATAGCGTATTAGAAGGTAAATGTACCGGTATTTCCAGCACTAAAGCAGGAGGCGATTAGGGAGGAGTCAGCTGACTAAGCAGTGTTGTTCTCGCTTGTTTGATGCGTTGCAAGATCTTTTTTTCACGGCTGCTTGGTGATATTAAAAATACCTGTAGACGAGGTCAAACAAAAGTGCAAGGTTTATATCCTGTAGTGGATAATAGTTAGAGAGGTAAATCACACGTGTGGAATTCTTTTGGAATCATAGCGAATGAAAATAATGAACATGGGACTGGATTCGTTGCTTGTAAAACTTGTCATTATGTTTTTGTAAATGATGAAAGGAATAGACAGGTATTTTATAGTACAGTAAGTAGAGATAGTTAATGTGACAATGTTAAAATATATTCAGACCACTAGAAAAAGCTACCACGTTGTATAGCCTATTGTTTAAACAGATTCCATGGAGAATGGTAGAGATATCTGTGTGTCAATGTGAGAGTGTGAGAGTTAGTTGACGCAGGCAGTAGGTAAAGGACAGACACTTGCGGGTTCAGGTCGGTTACAGGTCTTATTAAAGCGGGTCTGGTCGGGTTGGGTCGCGGGTAAGAAGACGGTGTTGCAACGGGTTGCAGGTCGGGTCCTGTAGTAGCGGGTCCGGGTCAGAAGCGGGATGTAAAAATCGGACCCGCACAGGACTCTAGCATACGTAACGTGGCCATCTCCAAATTAATTAATTACCAATTTGGAAATGGCCATGTACACTACCGGTCAAAAGTTTTAGAACACCCCCATTTTTCCAGTTTTTATTGAAATTTAAGCAGTTCAAGTCCAGTGAATAACCTGAAATGGTACAAAGGTAAGCGGTAAACTGCCAGAGGTTAAAAAAAAAGTTTAGGTTACCAAAAACTGAAAAATAATGTACATTTCAGAGTTATACAAAAAGGCCTTTTCAGGGAACAAGTAATGGGTTAACAACTTACAGCTGTTCTGCAGCAATGGAAGCAAAGTAAGCCTTGAAAGTTGATGCTAACAATTCCTACAGGTGTCCCAACTTTTGTTGATTACTTACAAACCCTCTGTCTGTATAAAAGCAGTGTTGGAACAGACTGTGTTACTACACCCTCTTAAGCATTATTTGGACAGTATTGTACTGCAGGAAGTAGTATATTGCTATCATAATGGCGAGAAAAAGGCAATTAACAAAGGAAGACAGACAGACCATTATAACCCTTAAAAGTGTAGGTCTTTCCTTTAGAGAAATTGCAAAAGAAAGCCAAGGTGTCAGTGAGTACAGTTTCCTACACCATCAAAGGCACTTGGAAACTGGAGGAAACTCTGACAGGAAGAGGTCTGGCAGACCCAAAGCCACAACAGAATCAGAAGACAAGTTTCTGAGAGTCAACAGCTTGCGTGATAGGCGGCTCACAGGACAACAGCTTCAAGCACAGCTTAACACTGGTCGAAGTAAGCAAGTCTCAGTTTCAACTGTGAAGAGAAGACTTCGAGCTGCAGGTCTGACAGGTCGAGTGGCAGTAAGAAAGCCATTGCTAAGATGGCAAAATAAGAAAAAGAGGCTTGCCTGGGCCATGAAGCACCGCCAGTGGACTACTGAAGACTGGAAGAAGGTCTTATGGACCGATGAATCAAAATTTGAAATCTTCGGTTCATCTCGCAGGGTTTTTGTACGCCGTCGAGTAGGCGTAAGGATGGCTCCTCTGTGTGTGACACCAACTGTCAAACATGGAGGAGGAAGCGTGATGGTCTGGGGCTCTTTTGCTGGATCCAGAGTCGCCGACTTGCACAGAGTGAGTGGCACCCTGAACCAAAACGGCTACCACAGCATTTTGCAGCGCCATGCAATACCCTCTGGTATACGCCTAGTTGGTCAGGGGTTCATCCTACAGCAAGATAATGACCCAAAACATACCTCCAGGCTATGTCAGAACTACCTTAGAAGAAAAGAACAAGACGTAGGCTTCAAATCATGGAATGGCCAGCACAGTCTCCAGACTTAAACCCCATCGAGCTGGTTTGGGATGAACTGGACAGAAGGGCGAAAGCAAAGCAACCTACAAGTGCAACACATTTGTGGGAACTTCTGCAACAGTGTTGGGAAGAACTTTCCGAACAATATTTGATTTCCATTGTAGAAAGAATGCCACGAGTGTGTTCGGCTGTTATATCTGCAAAAGGTGGCTACTTTGATGAGTCAAAAATTTAGATTAAATTTTGTTAAACAAAACGATTCCATGATTTCTTTTTTATCTCCAATTGTTTATTTGTTCTATGCTTTAATTTCAGAGTACATTGAGACATTAAACTGCGTAAATTTCAATAAAAACTGCAAAAATGGAGGTGTTCTAAAACTTTTGACCGGTAGTGTATATAAAAGCACTCAAAGGGCAGAGAGGAGGTAGCAGAGAAGAGATAGAGCTGAGAGAAAGAAAACTAAAAACTAAAAATAACAATTGCTACTCGTGCTGGAAGGACCAGCACGATACTTGTTAAAATTGTTTGTGTGTTTGTTTTGGCCAATGTGCCTTTTTGTTTGGTGACAGTGTTTGGATTTTGTTTGTTCAAATCTTTTGTTATGTTTAAATAAAAGAAAGAGCGCAGTCCTTGCGAGAGTGTGCTTGCATTTCCTGGTCTGGTGACATCACCCACCCAGCCATCTTGGCACACTATCTTAAATTTATTTAGCTTGAGCTTACAAGTGCAAATTAATTACTACCACCTTCTCTGTAATTTCTTCTTAAGTTTTTGCTAAAAAAAAAAATGACATGATACTGTTGTTCTTTAATCCATTCCTGCTTTGTGGATGGATGAACTGGCTACAGGTTAGACAAAAAACTAAAATAATCTGGCTTTTCTCTCTGCCAGTATGGCTTTCCTGTCTGGAGGCTGAGAGACCAGCCTCAATTCTTTGCAGCTTATCACTTATTCCTTCCAGAAAGCATGAACACATTTAAAAAGGAAAAGCTGTACAAATGGAAAATACTAACTATAGAAAGTTCAGCTGCAAGAGCCTACAAAACACTGCACTACCATCCAATAAATAAAGTATTAATGCACCAGCAGCTGTTAAAGGACTGGTGATCAATGACCCTGACAGATTCTTAGTGGTCTTGCCCTGGCCTCTGACTCGGTCAGGTCCAAAAAAGCACAGTGTGCTGACCAGATTTGTTTACAACCTGTATCCTTTAACCTTTGCCTTGCTGGAGCTCCCATCTTGATAAGACTGCTGCTGCTGTTTTAAACAGGCATTAGTAGATGGTTAAGTCTCCCTCCCTTCAAAGAGCATAACACTATGAGGATTTTTTTAACTAGATTCCTTATACACATACTTTACAAACAGAAGTGAAATGGCAGCCTATTTAGTCTATTTCAACCCTCAGTACAAGTCCAAATGATAAAAAAAGAGCTGAACCATGTGATGAGTCGACTGTCCAGTACACAAAGTCTAATGCACCTTGTCACATGACTGTAAAGAAGTAAGCCTACTGATTTGACTGGTCAGCGTGAAGTAGGAAGTGACTGGTCATTATGGCTGCAGAGGATTTTGACATCTGAAAAGCCAAAGATGTCAGTCAACGGCAGATTAAGAAATAATGATTTATACTTCCTTCTGCAGCTTACATTGCATTCAATTTTGGTGCCACTTCAGTGTTGTTCTGCCTGCGTTCTTCAATGAGCTTGAAAGATGGCTTTTGTTTCCGCACTGGTGCTAATAAATGAACATTGTGAAGCCCCCGTAGCTCTAATAAATTCCATCTGAGAGCTGGAATCCTACCACCCTAACCTTTGGCAAGATTCCAGTAGATCTACGTCACAGATGAGGCAATGGCCTTAGGCCACGCTGATCAAACACACCACAGTGTTAGGATAAAAGGGTCACTGTAGGGGGTTCAGATTCTGGTGGAGGCTGTTCACCAACAGCAATGCCAATTCCCTTTCTGTATCACCCAACATTCACAATAGGGCATACTTTTCCATCCCGTTCCAGAGCAGCACCCGGTCTTACAGAGGGCAATCGTATGTTTACATTGACACTAAGATTTCGGTCTCAATAACACCAAAGCCCTGGTGGCTGATGCTAGTTTTGCTTATTCGTAGACTGTTCAGCAGTGATTTGTAGGAAGCTATGTAGGAAATTAATGTAGACGACGAGAGATAGAATCAGCTAGGAAATCTGCTACAGTATATCCAGACTTACTTTTTTTTTTTTTTTTTACCTTCAGTGTCAAAGGTCCAAGGTTAGTTCTTTCTGAAGTAATTTCCCCAAAAGTCTTGCTAATTGATGCAAAATAATAGTTTGCAGCCCTTCAAGATAAGATAGTTTCTAAAACTAAAGAGAGCTTTGGCTGGTAGAAGGAATTGAAGAGATTGATTTGCTTCCCTCTGTGGAAACCAATACAAAAAGCAAGGGCTGCATTAATTCAGAGACAGAAATGACAGGGTACATTTGTGACACAGTAAGCATCTGTTAGCTGATCCGGTCTTCACTTGAAATTGGTTTTCAGTCCAACTGCAAGGAGCCCTTATTCATTACTGTGTAAGCTGCTGTGTCAGAGCAGACTCCTGGCAGGAAATGTGGAACAGAGGACCATGTTTATGTATGACTACTACAAAAGGCAATTTTCACTTATTTGCACATGAAACAGGTAGCAAGTGGCTTGTCATGCAACAAACCATTCTTAACTTTAAATGCCCAATCATAAGATATACTGAAGTCCTAAAAAGAATCGTTTTATTTTGTGTTAATGTCTTCTGCATTATAATTTCTGTCAGTTTGTGCCCAGCCTCTGCTAATTACATCAGGGGTTATGGATGGATAATGCTGAACATTGCAGGAAAGATGAGGTAATGAGATAAACATCTTTGACCTCATTAGTCTTGCAGCCCTATTACAATACTTTAGTGTATGCAAAATGATCTTACCCTTTTGTACGGTGTTGGAGTTTGCGTACAGCTACAGGAATACAGAATGGTAATGAACACCTGTTCATGGTAACCCCCCCCAAATGAAATAATCCGCTTGGACAGTTGTATTGGATTTACCGCTGTATCGTGTATAAAGGGTTTCGCAGCCTCGCAAACAATAACAAACTTATGCATAAACGTGAGAATCCATTGCACCGCCGTGGGGTCCAGCTTTAGGCTGACAAAGCAGCCCACCAGGATTGGTTTAAAAACCAGAAGAAAAACGGGAGTGTTTTAAACTAAAAGATTAGTTAAGTAACAGAGTTTAACAAGGTTTCAAAAGGTACCACAAGCATTATGTTCAAATAAATCAAATGTCTGAGCAAAACATGAACCTTTGTGTCAGGCAAGCCTTTGTTAAATTGATTCTGATCCCTGGTTTTTTTTTTCTTTCTTTTTTCTCAAATCTGAAAATAAAATATTGAGGCAGAAAATCCAAACATCATGCTGTATATAATTCTGTGAAATGTCGCGTAAGCTGCTGTGTTTAACTCCTTGTCAAAAGGATTCAGTTCCTCTTGAACAAGAAATGAGCAGGTTGTTTGGCAGGTTGTTTGTATGCCAGTGTGTTGGACAAGAAGAATATGCAGTACAGTTTATCAGTGCTGCTTTCCAGTACTACTAATTACAAACAAATCTCTCGCTTAAATACATCTCGCCTTTATAAATATATATATATATAGATAGATTACCGGATTTCTTTGGAATCAGGAGAAAGTCAAAAGCCAGTGAGGTACAGAACTTGCTAGGTGAATTCTGAATCACAGAAACATTGTTATTACAGTCATGAAAAAGTCCAATATCTGAAGACCAGAACTCAGTATATTTGTAAACATCATAAAAGACGGTAATGGAAAGGTAAATAGAAAACAATACAACGGCATTTAGCTAATTACCCTTTAAAAACACCATGTGAAGCAGATATTGTCTATTTAACTTTATTTCTTATTGTGTTTTTTTTCCTCGGCAGTCATGTTAAATGGTATGGGTAGTATGGCAATCCCACTGGTCCACAGATTTCATTATTACAGTAAGTTATGGAGAAGAACTTTTAGGGAAACAAAATACTTATCCTCTAGAATAACTCTCTTGAATTTACTGTGTGGATCTTAAATGTTTCAGCTTGAAAGCTACATATTAGTTTATACTTGCAGTCTTCAAAGCCAACACAAATTAAATCATGCAGTTAAAAGCCTTCCAGCAGTCGTAGATTGCAGAATGGACCCCTTTTCCACCACAGCTTCTGTTTTGTAATAGCAGGGCTATTGGCCTGTATTCACCTAGCTTTACTGAGTCAATAAACACTGTTTTTTTCAATGTGAAAACTGTAGGGGGAAAACAAACGAGAAGAGAAAAAAGGAGAGTATCAATGTGCTAAAGCTCATTTAATGTAGTCTACTGGACTCTAAAAGAGAAGACTATGCATCACCTCTACAAAGCTTACTGAATACAGTCATTGTTTTAAATAAAGCTGTTGGTTCTAAGTAAGGCAGGCAGAGCTGTAAAAACATCCAAATTGCCAGTTAACTTCCTGTCATATGAACTGCAATATACTTCGGACCTGAGCCGAAAGAGCAATGTGCCTTTTGTACTTGTTCATACAAATTAAATAGACAATTAGCTTTTTTTTTGTAGCTCTAATCGCATTTAATTCAGTTTTACATGGAATAATGTTTATAGGCAATTAATGTAAGCCAGACCAGTGATTTGCAGATTTACTTTATGATCTTTATTGTCTGCTGTGTTACAATACAAATTAATTTGTAATGCACCACGGCATCCGAGAGCGCTGTAACAAATTAAAAACAAAACAAGAGAGCTCATATGTACAATATACTCCAGCTACAACCAATTATATAAAAGCACATTCAAAAAAGCATGTTTTCAATGTTTACTTTAAAAGAATCCAATGTTTCAACCTGCCTCATGTCAACCGGAATAGAGTCCCACAAACGAGGAGCACACAGCTGATTTAAGACAGGTTTTTTTGGAATAACTAAAAATTAGCATTTTCTGATCTCAAAGAACGAATAGTTAGTAGTTCTTGGAGATAGGATGGCCCTTCTTACTGGCTAGTTGATCTTAAAAAGAAAACCCTACATTTCTTCCTGTAGACATAATAGTTAATAATAATAATAATAATAATAATAATAATAATAATAATAATAATAATAATAATATTATTATTATTATTATTATTATTATTATTATTATTATTATTATTATTATTATTATTATTATTATTATTATGATTATTGTGTTGCACATAATGCTTCCTATAGGTACTAAACACAAACTTCTTCACAGACTTCACCTCAGAACAGTTGTACAAACCAACCAGCAAAAACAGCAAATCAAATTAACTTTTTTTTTTTTGTGAAAGTAGCCACTTGTTTGTTTGGCCTCCATATCACAATGACAAGTTATCTGTGCCACTGATTGCCAGCTGATCATTGTTACTATTTTGGAATTAATCAATGGACTGATTCAGTCTGTTCCCAACAGTGCTGACTGATTTTGATAGATCTGTTTCTCTAAGCAGGGTACCATGACCAGCTTGAAAGTGCAGAGTTACTGTGCAATTTTTATTATCATATCTACATGACCTGCGATCGGCTGACATTGCAAACGTTGCCTCTGACTTCCTTCCCAAACATGTTTCAAACATGTGATGTGTGAATATGGCAGTAGTGTGATAAACAGAAGTAAGCGCTTAAATATTAAAAAAAAAAAATACAAACAGCTAAATTAACAACCGTCGCCTTTAACAACTCACTGGCCAAGCAAGCATGTCTGATCTTGAAGTCTTAAAAGCAACACTAATGATTCAACCTTTGACATGACCTTTATGGCTGCCTTGAATGCAGCTTTTGTCAAAGCATCGTCAGTCTCATACGCACACAGGAGTGTGTGAGGGAATAGGTGTGCTTTAGAAAAAAAAGTTTTGCTTGGCAGTCTGACTCATCTAATCTAACCAATGCCTTTAATCCCCCCTGCCCCCACCCCACCCCCCGAGGTTATGTTTACTCCAAAAAAAATGGCATGTTTCCATCACACCACGAAACCCGTCTATAAAAATCAATCTCATTTCATTCTCTTATGCAACTGGGACTGGCCTCAGATCCATCTGCAGTCGACAATCCAACCCTCAACGGGTATTAAGCAAAGGTCAAGGATCGACAATGTAATTCCCAGTTTTAAAATGCATTCACATTCATCCAATATTTCCCTGACAGTACAATTAATTAACAGCCTTCAGTTCTGTTTCAGCCTATTCACAAGACCGAAATAATACAAGATCATCACATTTTGAAAACGTTATTGGGAATGGAGAGACTGTGAGATTAAGGTCTGTTTATAAACTGGCACATCAATATTCTTTGAAAATCAAATATGTTACCGGAACAGTACTGTTTTATTTATCATCCATTTCCTGAAAAGCTACTTTACTTTTAAGTCCTGGCAGCATTACAATTACAGATATAAAATCTAAGTAAGAAACACCCAGGCACCAAAATTAGGACACAATGTAGTACTTTACCAAAGCACTTTATCATCACGTAACCTAATAATGTTGCATATATACAGCACAGGACAATACAATGAAAAAAAAGGGTTATACAGTCAGCATTCGGATATACGACACTCAGATACACGTCAGTCACGTTTTACCGTCCTTGTATTAAGAATAAAATCAATCCCCTTATGTAACAAATTAATGCGCTTACCCGTCACACGTGATTTCCAACTCCACCAGTTTTCTGATACAAAGACCATCTCTTCAATGTTACAATTGACTTGTTTAAACGTCACAGCTCACATTTTTGTTTTTTTTGGGGGATGACAAATCTGTCTGTTTTTATTGTGCACTGCAGTTACACAGCGCTTCCTCCAAAAACAAAGCGAACAAGACAAGGCACAGTAATGTAAAGTTAATCATTAAACAGTTTTAGGTACTGTGATGCATTTTTTTAAAAATCTGCAATCTTTAGTTGTGTTTGTGCATTTTCATTTGCAAGTGAACTGTGCATTTAGGGCCTTATCGAGCACTATATTCTGCAATTTTGAATACTGACTTTGGATACAGGGACTGTGTTGTTATTTTTTAATCTTTTGCTAAATTGCATTGCGTAACTTACATTTTAAGCAGTTCTGTGCATGGGTAATATTTTGATTTTATTTTGCTGTTGGGTCGTTAATGGGGAATTTCACATACTGTTACAACACGTACCGGATTTAAAAGTATGTACTGTATTACAGTCCACGTGTCCAGTCGTCTCTTTTGGCAAGTGATATTTTCAGAATCATATCGTTCTGAATTAAAATACTACTTCTGTTGAAAATGTAGTACTGTACCAACAAAACCAACTGCAGTACATCAAAATGGAAGCCTACTTATTTTAACACAGTCCTTTCAGCTATGTATTTTTGACATTGTATTTTTTTTGTGTTCCCTGAAAAAAAGTTTTTGTCTTTTATTGCTGTTATTCCCCCAACTCGTGCGCTACCAAATTTCAATGAAAGAATCAACGTCTTCATTAAAACCCAGTTGGCTACAACATCCATTAGAATTCAGCCTTCTAAAAAGATTCAAAATCGGACTCGACATGGACAGATAGAGGCAGCTCTTTATTTATTTGTTGTAGGTGACACACTGTTACAACCTTTATGTTTAACAATATACTGTGTTTATGACAATACCTCTCGTGATTCCTGCCTTTGGAGAGATAGTAAAACGACAAGACCTCTCCTCAAAGGCACTGACAGGTTAAAGTTGGGTGTGTAATTATGATCAGCCCCCTGTATATGACAGCTTGCTTCCCTTGTAAAACAGGAATAGCTAAAGCGCTTCTCGAAAGACATGAGAACCTGCGTGTGTCACAGACTCCCACTCTCCACCAGAAGACCTACAGCAGTTGATAGCTTGTTGCCGATTTGAACACTTAAAAAGATCTGGGAGGGCAACAGAATGTCGGCAGTTCAGCTACCCTTTTGGTTTTCTAGAACAGTTTCAAGGGCTCTGCTAAAGGATTTTCTTGCATCACGTATTTTCCGCTTGCTCTCGGCATCACGTCTTCATTTTTTTATTTGGACAGCAGTGCCTCTCCTAATGTTCCTCAGGGCAAGCAACTGCTGCTTGCACCCATCACCCAGATGGCGCCTTATATAACCACAAAAAAAAATAATCCGTTTAGTTTCAGGCGTTGGTGTAATTTGTGAATAGTTTTTATTGGTTAACCCTTTGTGACAGTTTCCAGGTTCTGCCAAGTTTACTGCTTAGCTACCTGTTCACAAAATGTTTTCAATTCCTATTCAAGTTAGATATATCTTGTTAAATGTCAAAAAAGGTAGTAAATTGATAAATGGATCTGGTGCACCCCTGGGATGTCTTGCTTATTAATATATTTCCCCTATTATGAATACCACAATAGTTTGTTTGGATTAAAAATGGGCAATAATAGCTTTGTTGCTAGAAAATGGATACATTTTTGTTCCAAACATGTGAAAGGGCTTGCTCATTAAAACCACTGGCATATACTGTACAGTAGTGCCCACCGTAAGTAATAGCATGCAATAAACGGTTACCCAGATTATCTTCACTGAATCAAATCGAGAAATCGAGTTGAGGGGGTTGGGAATAGGAGCAGGCTTCAAGTTATTGAGCAGTGAAACTGATCTGTTGGGAAAAGTGGCAAAAGATACCCCCCAGACTTCAGCAAAAAGGCTTGTACAGGCTATGAAAGTTGCCAAAGTTACAGAGGGGGCAGAAATTAGAGTTGCACAGTCTAGTGATTGAAAGAAGACATTAGTTAGCAAGCCAGGTAAATACTGATCTAAGCAGAAACACAATGGAGCGTGACAAAGAACACAGAATGGGATAGAAAGTAAATATTAAGAAAACGGTGATACATAGTATCCCTCTAATTAATTAATTAACTAGTAACGCTACTTTCACACAGCTAAATGGTTGTTCAAGTTTCTGAAACCATAGTGATGCAAAAATGAATCAATGAATCTATTATTAGTTGTCATGGCTTATTTTGCGAGCCTCAATTAAGCATTCATCGATCGATAACGCCATGATGTATACATTGTTATAATAGTGCATGGATGTTTTCAGTTGTTTGTAGGCTTTGTGAAAAGTCTACACACTTTTCTTTCCTTGCCTCTTGCTATTGAATAATAAAGTATTCTCAATGCATTGATTACTATTGATTATTAACTATCTGACAATTGATTGCACAACTAGCACTACTGTAGCTGAAGAAAAGGTGATTAGCTTTTCATGGACTAAGATACATCCCATCTCGCAGCACTACAAAGCAGCGCAGACTGCAGGGTGTAGTAACAGCATGTTTATGAAATGCCATTCTGTTTGTTCAAAGCATGCACCACCAGAACATAAAAAAAGAAACTGACGCTTTCAGCTGAACCCCATTTTACCATACATTCACACATACATACGCTGAGAAATGTACTAGTTAGCCTACCTAGTTTGGGTAGGGAATACTTCACTTTGAAATAGTCTTCATAAAACCCTAGAAGTCTCTTTGCGATATGCAGCGCATAGTCTCCCGATCCTCTTTGGATTGCATCAGGTCTGGCATAGAGCCGAATCTATACAAAAAATACAAATAAAAAAGGAAACATTAGGGTTTATTTATTTCCTGTAATCCCATGGGGTCAGCTGTATGTTTTTTTTTTGTTTGTTTGTTTCTGTCAAGTAGACAATATTTCATTATAAAATTAGCTCACAGATACTTGTAATTACTCAAGCTTCATTCAGCCTCCTGTAAATTTGAAAATTTTTGCATCAACTACAGTGAGGGTGTCACAAAAAGTGTTTACAAGCTTTAGTTTAGCTTCCAACTACCAAATATTAAGCTAGTCATTGAATGTGTAAATGAAACATTGGCTGAACCCTGCATTTGACAGCACATTAAACTACATTTAATCTGCACATCAGTACAAATATCAGGATCCAAGCGGCATGACCCAGATGCAGAAAAGCAGCTGAATTCAATGATTTTAAACAACCACTAACTCCAGAGCCATGTAGTCAGGTGGGTGTTCATGTAGGGAGTAAGGAGTCAGGGTGTTTATTTTTATTTATTTATTTATTTCTTGGCAGACGCCCTTATCCAGGGCGACTTACAATTGTTACAAGATATCACATTATTTTTACATACAATTACCCATTTAAACAGTTGGGTTTTTACTGGAGCAATCTAGGTAAAGTACCTTGCTCAAGGGTACAGCAGCAGTGTCCCCCAGCAGGGATTGAACCCACGACCCTCCGGTCAAGAGTCCAGCGCCCTAACCACTACTCCACACTGCTGCCCAGTGTGCAGAGTACACAGGAGTGGGTGTTCATGTAAGGAGCCAGGGTGTGCAGAGTACACAGGAGTGGGTGTTCATGTAAGGAGCCAGGGTGTGCAGAGTACACAGGAGTGGGTGTTCATGTAAGGATCCAGGGTGTGCAGAGTACACAGGAGTGGGTGTCCATGTAAGGAGCCAGGGTGTGCAGAGTACACAGGAGTGGGTGTTCATTTAGGGAGTAAGGAGCCAGGGTATGCAGAGTACACAGGAGTGGGTGTTCATGTAAGGAGCCAGGGTGTGCAGAGTACACAAGAGTGCGTGTCCATGTAAGGAGCCAGGGTGTGCAGAGTACACAGGAGTGGGTGTTCATGTAGGGAACCAGGGTGTGCAGAGTACACAGGAGTGGGTGTTCATGTAGGGAACCAGGGTGTGCAGAGTACACAGGAGTGGGTGTCCATGTAAGGAGCCAGGGTGTGCAGAGTACACAGGAGTGGGTGTTCATGTAAGGAGCCAGGGTGTGTAGAGTACACAGGAGTGGGTGTCCATGTAAGGAGCCAGGGTGTGCAGAGTACACAGGAGTGGGTGTTCATGTAAGGAGCCAGGGTGTGCAGAGTACACAGGAGTGGGTGTTCATATAAGGAGCCAGGGTGTGCAGAGTACACAGGAGTGGGTGTTCATATAAGGAGCCAGGGTGTGCAGAGTACACAGGAGTGGGTGTTCATGTAGGGAGTAAGGAGCCAGGGTGTGTAAAGTACACAGTGTTTTTCAGTAGGGATATCATGTTCCATTTCATTTCCTAAACTTTAACATATCTTAGAGTGCTGTTTATGATGCTCTACAACGTAATGTGTGCGAGAATACATGTGTACAAAATTAATGTATATGGAAAGAATACTGAATAAAATAACAATAATGGTGAAACGTTTAGGAAAAAATCTATTAACTCTGCTACACTAGTTTTAGTGCACTGTACTTTTTTATTTTGTAATTAATTCTGTATCTAAACCACCTCCGGGGGTAGGAATTGCTCTTTTAACAGATAGGCGAACTCTCTCCCCGGGTCCACTTTGCTGTGAAGGTGAACAGTAGGGAGTCCAGCCCAAGGGAACTCTCACTATCACATTAAAGTCTAGTGTGGAAATGGAGTTAGTTCAAACAGTACAATTGAGTCTACTGAAGATAAGTGCACACATTTACAAACATCTGTAAGAGTGGAAGCTGTACTTACTGTATGCCTTCAGACATCTATACAAATCACTCTGCAAAATGATCTGCTAAATCTGCTGTAAGGCAGATGCTGTGCAGCTGTAAATAGCTGTTTGTTTGTTTGTTTGTTTTTTGAGATACAGATTCCTAATTTCCAGGAGCGCAAGAGAAGTCAATCTAATAGCTCTGCTTGCTGATTTGAGCTTTATTTTGCCTGCTCCCATGGTGAATAATGACAGGAGTCAAAAGAGTGAAAATTGACCTTGTTTTGTGTATCATCTCACATCTTGAAAATGTAAACAGGGTCATATCAAGCCTTCAACTAATTAACCAAGTTGTACCAGAATTCATTGCCCTCATCGCACACACCAATCACATTATTCGTTGCAAAATCTCCAGTGTGAAACTACTTTAGTCTGATCTAAATGCATTCCGTTCTTCATTTCAAAAGCACTGCAGGTTGCACATGCTAATGGTTTCTACATGGCAATCACTGAACATCAGCAGCATGTATACAACACCATGTATTCATTCCTGTAATTAGGGATTTTAATGGAAATCAAACAAAACTCAGCATAGAGGTGATTTTTTTTTTTTTACCCTTTTGTGCTTTATTCTTTTTTTTATATTTACTATGTCAGAAATATCTTTCGGTTTGTGAAATAAAAAGATACAATGTTTTGCAATATGCAAAAACCTTTTCAAATAATGCATTGAGAGCCTTCTAACTTTCAAATCAATTGTAAATTCGGTTTCCTAAGAACAGCTGGTCTATTTACACGGGTTCTTTGATGTGCCGCTTATTTATTTATTTATTTATTGATTTATTTATTTATTGTATGTTTGCGTGTTTCTATTTTTAGCCTAACTCTTCAGTTGCGTGGATCTTCTGAGAAAAGTGAAACCCCCGCTCCTTCCTGCATCATTGTTGTTTTGTGCTATTTTCTTTTCTTTTTTACCTTTTATTTTATTTTATTTTTTTAATAAATTCTCCAAATAAATGATCTTTGCTTTTGTACTTGTTTTAAAACAGGGCCCTCTACGATAAAAGCTGAATTAAACCAAATTAACTTTCCACAAAGTGTATTTATCAACTTCTTAAACTGCTATTTAGTAATGTTGTATATTTCAACCCAAGGGGAACTGTTTTCCAATATAAGGTGAACACTGCAGTCAATATCTGTTTGAGAAACTCTTATCTGTTAAATTATTAAAACATGTTCATCTAGAGAACTCTGTGGCTGCTCTGCCATTTTGTGTTTTCTGGGCTGGTGTCAGAGGGCACTATTGACTGCTTGACTGCAGCCCTTTTTTTTTTGGAAACAGCACATTTTTCAGTCATGTGACGATGCATTAGCTAACTGGGAGGTAAGTGTCTATCTAATAGTTCAATCCATATATATAGGATATGTCATTTCAATATGGGATACAGCTCACAATTTAAAAGATGTGATTAAAATTTTAAAAATGTTTCCTGAATGGCTTACTGTTTACTGTTTATTATATAATTAAAGTCAGAAGCTCTACACATAACACAAGAGCAAATGTTATTGAATAGGAATAATTAATATAGCAGACATTATGACAAGCCAAACTAACCTCAAACCAATCAGAGGTTTGTGCCGCATTGCGGCAACCAATCAGAATACAGGTGCATGTGTCATACCTACAGTATAGCCAATCATATTCATGCTTTGCGGCACGAGGTATCCTCAATAAAGCCAAGCAAGAAGCTTCCAAATTTAGTCCAATATAATAATAATAATTTGTTGCTGCAGTTGAGGTTATTTTATTAGCAACATCACCCTATTATGCTTCTCTGGCCCTCCAGCTTCATATTTTAAAATCCACTGTGTGACAAACTGATGTAGTTTGTGGTCAGATAGTGGCTTACCTGTTTTGTGTCGTTCTTACAGTACATACTGTAAAGATTGCATTCTGCTAGAGCCAAAGGCAATTTCTATGGCCTGTCACCATTGCATAGTCTCTTAAGTCTGAGGGACTGTGCAATCAATATGTATTAAAAGTAACAGAAAAGGTACTTACTGAGATACCGCTATCTGTAACAGTTTCCTTGAATGTGAAATTGCACACTGCCCAGGCAAGATAGTAAGTGGACATTCGAGGAGTCCTAGAAAAATAGTCAGTGACCCATCCATCTTCTTCAGAAATCGAGGCTTCGATCGGCATGTTGGACAGAGACAAATATGTGCTTTCGTGCTTAATGCTGATTTTAAATGTTGCTTTATAGATAGGTTCGTCAAGACAGGGAAAGGCCTTTCTTGCATGAGTGGGAGAAAACTGGGTTACTGCAAGATACCTGAAACAAAGACAAGGAATAAATAATTAGCTAAAGCAACAAAAGCACACAATAAAGAGACAATTGCTCAAAGAAAGAAAATGTCAACCACATAATTATAGTACGCCTTGACATTATAAAAAATATGCAGAATAATATTAGAGCTGTAAAAGAACAATTAACAAGATACAGCCTTCAACAGCTCGGTAATATGAAAAAGAAAGGCAGCAGAACAAACACCAACAAATGCATTTTCATTTCCCAACCAAGCAGACATCAGAACTCATGTTAAAAGTCGGTTTCCATGATCTAGAATATGATACTCTGTTCATCTGTACACGTAAAAACAAAACAAAAATGAACTACAATTAAATGGTCTCCACTCTCATGCACTGGCACTTTCTCGTTTCCATATTGAACAATTCCCATGAATCACCAGCATCTTCCTCACTGAACTCCAGGGTTTGACGAGTACTGATGACAAGCTTCTCAGCATCTCTCTCTGGCTTCAAGAAGTGAATAAATAGACTTGTGTTTTCTGGAACAGCTGGCCCTTCAAACCACTGCTCATCCAGTGGGGTCTTACAGATCTGATGCAGATAACCCTGCACTTGCATTCCTGCCTCGCAAGCATCAACGAGTGCTGCAGCATCCCCTTGACCAATTTCCCATGCATCTCACTTCAAAATACTATCACAGGTTGACCCCCGGCTAGACTGGTCCCTGTTAAGATGATTGATTTGCATAAACTTGGCACACAAAGGGCTCTGCTTTGATTATCTAAACAACAGCTGCATTTCGACCCGCCTCTGTTTTAAATCAATTTAATAGACCCCCTATAAACCACTTCAAGAAGTATTTCAATGTAGTGCTTCCAAGGAGAGCAAAAAGAGGCACTGCTGTATTAAAATGCAGGGCCATTCCTGACAACATTTTCTGAAATCAATCCTTCTTCCCCGCACAAGGAAACTGATCTAGGACCTCTAGCAGATGGAATACAGCTGTTATCTTCTGTATAATTTCTCAAGCATTTCAACACATTAGTATTAAACACATTCACATTTTTTAATGTTCACATTAGTATTAAGCACATTCACATTTTTTCTATGTTAACCTATTGTGGAATGTTTGTTACCAATCAACCATGAAGAAATATTTAATAAATGAGCTTACACTGTACACTTACTGCTGTACTATGTAAACACTAAGGCTAGCTCCTATATTTGGCCTGCATATTCTTGGCAACGGTTAACCGAAGACAAATTGAACGTTTACACTTGGCAAACATTGAAACATTTCAACTCTAACACCCCTGAGATGGACCATGGAGTGCTGTTACTGTGTTTCCTTTATTTATCCCAAGAACATCTTTCTTTGCATCTAAGAAAGACAAAAATATAACTTCTTAACTATTCAGAAAATGTTCCAAAAATGAAATGGCTGTGTGGGAGTCATTGGTGGAGCTGGCATAGATTGGAATAAACACATTGTTCACTGATCAACAGATGGCTGGTGCTGACATTTAGAAAACTGCCACCTGAAGTATCCACTACACATCCTGTGGCCCATCAGAGGATGTGTTGCTGATTGAAATAAGCACTAAGATACTTGTACTACATTTACATCCCACAATAATAGCTACAATAACTACCAATGGCACCATAATGTTTCTGAAAACAACTAATGGTGGGAATAGAGCTTTACTGCTTTATGTCAATGCAGGGGTGTTATGTAACATCTGTATTACTAGCGACAGAATGATTTGTTTATTAATAAAGACTGAATTAACTTCATGTACTGTTGCCTTTGATTTTTTTCATGAATGTTTTTTCTGCTAGTCAGGATAGAATGTACGTTTCAGTGCCAAGGAAAAAAAATTCAGCCTTAATACTGCAACATAATCTGTTTAATATCCTCAGCAACTAGGCCTCCAGCTGGGTTGAGTATTCAGGTGGCTGACAAACTAGCATATTACACTTAAACTGTCATTTTATTCACAGCAGGGGCTATCATTAGAAATAATAATGAGGTTCATTAATGTAAAGTATCAGTAAAGTACATATTTTGGTCTAATAGAAGTCTGCAGGTGCTAAGGGGATTAGCAAAAACAAAATGTCATTTAATTGCCTTTCTGAACTAATCCTTGGAGTTCAGTACCTGCCCTAAGCACTTCAACTTCATGTGTAATGCAACTTTATTTGGATATTAATTCAAAAGTGAAACATATCCAAAGGCTGACATTTGCATATTACTATATATACTAGTGTACATTTAATTAAAAGTGCACAAACTTTATCACTGTAGCCACCTATACCCTATAGTGAAGGTGTTTTTTTTTATTCCTTGTGTGGAATGCAATCCTGTACTGGGGCAAACTTCATTAGAAATCTATACAGTACATAAACAAGAAAATGAAAGTGGCAGTGATAGCTAATGGAAACAGTTGAGTGACCAGTTTGATTTGCAGATAATGTCAGGTGTAGGTACTGGAAGTGTGGAGGGGTGATATGATAGACATATTCCACATGCCTGGATTATTTCTTAATCTAGCCTATGTCTTATGTTGGCAGACTGATCCCCTATATTGTTATGAGTGTGCTTTACATTCACGTCTGGAAGCAGACTTGTAGCTCATGAGCTCAGACAGCTTATGCCAGTCTGCTAACCTTTGACATTAGGTCAGGCGTGTTTTTACCGAAGGGGCGGCCAAGGAGTGCGGAAGTTGCCAATATTCCAATATTCATGTCTTTTATAACGTTACGGCGTAATATAACTATGTGGGTTAAATGTAAATAAAATAATGCAAATCGCAACAAATTGGTTGTTTATCGTCTATAGGCTGCTTTTAGGTCTCGACCTTATACAGCTATGACCAAAGGTTTTGCATCACCCGATACCTAATATTGCTTCATAAAGTCGATTGAAACCTGCTGAATAATGTTACGTTAACATATCAAATTACATACAGCTTTGTAGTTGCCATATACTTAACGAAACTGACAAATGTAAACATGTGACATTTCGAAATCTAACTTTAAATACTGTACTACTATTATGGCTTGATAACGTGATGTTAAATAATATCTAAATTATGTTCATATCGTGTTTTGTTTTTTTGTTTGTTTGTTTTTGTCTCAATCCTAAAATTCGAGGTGATGCAAAACGTGTGTCCATAGCTGTACATACTATATATTAGCCTAACCCATAGCAATGAGCAATTAAAGACAGCCTGGTCAGAGGGGTGCTTGCGCATTCAATCGAGTCATGCTTGACACTGACGTTTAAATGGCTCAGTTTGGTACAGTATCCCTTCTGTGATAATGCAGGCGGTTCCAAACATCAAAAAATAAACATCAACGGCAATTAAAATCGAGAGCTAGCTAACCTGTCAAGAGTCCGAATAATGCTGTCTAAACACATTTTTATGACCGCGCTTAAAACAGCATTATCTGCCCTGCTGGAGTAGTACGAAGAGTGCATCAAAAGATCAATCTCTCATATTCGAAATGTATTTAGAACCAGCAATAATACATATCATTTTAGTTTTTTTTTCCATACCTTTTTTCTCCGTACAATACATAGGAACTGCGAAAAAAACCAAGAAGTTCATCCTCTATGTGCGCTTGAAAAGTTATGTTTACTTTGTAATTTTTCTGGGACTCTAGTTCTCTGTGCATAGCGATAACAAAAACTTGATTCGCTGGATATCTAAATTGCCGGTGAATCTTGAGCGCTCTAGTCTTTTTGCCTTCTGAGTACACCACTGCTTTCTGCACCGCCAGCCTGTCTGCGTGCAGGACGACGTACTTTGTGGAGTTGCGACACTGCAGTTCAATGCTGACTTCTCCAGAGAAAGTAAAGTTTTCCATGAAGACGGTAATGTGCAGGTCATACTGGAGAGGTCTCAGTGAACCGGGTAACCTCAACTGCCGCCAGGGCTGGAAGGAGTCTTCGCCCCTGTGGTTGAAAAGCGCGTCCCTTGACTGGTTGAACTTCGTGAGGTTCCCATGAGAGGCGCTGGCGGTGCTGTCCGCGTTGCACTCTTCGAATTTGACACTGAGCAGCACAGCGATGACGGTCACAATGATGAGGGTCAGAATGGAGATAGCGAAAGCCAGAACCAGTCGTTTGTGTACGGTGATGTGCCGCTCCGTGGTCCTGGGTCTTACCACTACGGTGTCCGCCCACTGATCTGAAAGGCCCCTGCCGTTCCTCATTGTGTCTTCTATTACCATTGGCGTGAAAGATAAGCTTTTTCCACGTGTGTCGTCCAAAGCCATGCTACTCTCGGTAGCTGTTAGTTTGAAGAAAACAGCACAAAAAAAGGAAGTAGGTTACCGGAGTAGCTCAGCTTCGGTAGCGACACATTTGAGAGTCAGCATAAAAGTATACCCTGGCATTCTGTACATGCAACAGTAAAATGTTTATATTCACAATATGAACATGATACGAACCGTCTTTACAGTTCCAAAATAGCAGGATGGTCTGCTTTGATCTTATCACGCTCTGAAGCACAGTCCACAGCAAGCTTTTTCGGTTTATCCAGGATTACATTTCCTCATTATTTGTGTTTGTTTGTGTCTGTGTTTTTATTCTTGTTTGTTTTAAGATCCCAGTCTCACAACAGGAACGATATTGCAAAGAAAGCGAGCCATAGGCTGCACACATAGTTAGAAAACCCCTCTCACTCATTCACTGCAAAGCTGTGTGCTACGAGACCACGACCTGCAAATTGCAGCCCACTCCAAAGGGACTCACGGCGGCTCTCGGGCAGTGGAGTAGGCAACGTGTGAATCACCAAAGCAACAAGCCCCCTCCTATATTTATTCTCTCTCTCTCTCTCTCTCTCTCTCTCTCTCTCTCTCTCTCTCTCTCTCTCTCTCTCTCTCTCTCTCTGTGCATATGTTGAACAAAAAAATATATATTCAGCTGAAGCGTGAGGAGGGTCCATGCGATCCGAGCTGACAACTAACACTCCGGCAGCAAAGGCTCATCATCAAGTTAGGAAATGTGGCACAATGACCCCTCTAACGTTTTTTTTATACATCCCTTGACCAGAGCGGTTGATATTTCACCCCTTTAAAATAAACACAACATCCAAGTACACCATACATGCTTCGTTCTCAGGTACTGTGTAATCAAAGCCTGGTGCGGTCAGCTGGAGGGGGCGCGGCTTGAGACGAGCCTTGACAGGGTTGCGAGATTATTGGTGAAAAGGTGAATTCATAGACAGATAGTCTATCTGTCATCGGTTGTCCGTAGAGCACAGGGATTAATAATGCATACACTTCACTATAAAATATGCTACACAAGTTCTTGTTTTAAACGTTATACATATAAAAGTACAAATTAACTATACCGTAATAATAATACAACGTATTATTAATACTGCAGGACATATGTATTATTATTCTTACATATTGTCATTGTTTATCTTCACCTAGTATTCTGACACATTACTTATCCAGAGTTGAAAGACGCCAGCAGAGCTTCATCTCGAACCCTTTTGCACCAACTGTACCATCATTCATCATGCATTTATAAGCCATTCAGTTTATTTGGAATCTGCGAAAAAAAGTGAGCCCGTGTATCATAAAGGTTTGGATTTCTATTTTTAATCATTGTTATTAGGTTTTGGATTAGGCATTCAGTACAGTTTTTACTTGTGTCAGCTTTTAAAGCGCTTGCCTCCTCAATTACTCCACCTTGTGGCCTAGTACCAAACATTATCCTTCGTGCAATAATTGGAGAAAGACCAGATGTTGTTGTTATTATTATTATTATTATTATTATTATTATTATTATTATTATTATTATTATTATTATTATTATTATTAGTGTTATTATTATTATTATTATAAAATGATTCCTGCAGTTTTAATAATACTGTAGCGATCCGGGTGGGGGAGAATCAGGATAGTGTAGGGCGTGTGTGTGTGTGTGTGGAAGGGGTTGCATGTTGTGTGTGTGCGTGCAGGGGGTTCATTGAGTGTGTATGCGTGCAGGGGTTGCGTGTGTGTGTGGAAGAGAATTGGGGTGCAGGTTTGGCGCGAAAGACAATGGGGGAGCTGGGGGTCGAAGGGGAGCGTGGGGCGGCCGGGGAACCGAGGGCATGGAAATGCAGGGAGAAGACCAGGAGATTGGAGAAAGAGACAGAGAAGGGTGTGTGGAGGGAAAGATAGCGATCGAGAGGGAAAGGATCACAGGAATCAAATACGAACAATTTGCAAACGTTTTTTTTATTCATTTTCGACTCCCAGTTTCCCTTTCCCTCACTTATGATTTTATTTTGTGATTACTTAATTATTGTAAAGAAAATAAACGGCTTGAGCCTTCATCTACTCACGGTGGCCGTCTCATTTCTGGCCCAGGAGAACCTGAAAACTCGTCTGTAGAGTTGTGACACTGTGCCAGTAAATACAACGCAAGCAATCTTTAAAATGTACAATACAAATTATTTCAGACATGCTTCGTGCGTCTTCTCTTTTTTAAACAACTCCACATTGATTTACAGCTATTGCGAAGATAAATGGCATTTTCTTCATAGCGTCAATAACGTATTGGGGAAATGACATCTTCAGTATAGTTCAGTGCACAGCATTCAGCATTTCTTGGAATTGGCCCTTATTGACACTGCAGAAGGTTTGTGAAACTGACCAGAAAATGATGACATCAATAAATGAGTGCAAAGATCCAGACAGTGCACCTATCTGCAACAACCAAACAAATGGGTCATTAATATGCCACCACATCTTACATACAGACTACCAGGACCAGTTTCCCTCAATAACATTTCAATCCTGGCTATGGTTAAATAAAATGTAGGTCTTAGCAACGGCATCTTAAAGAGGCAAAAATCAAGTGAAATGACCGCAAAGTGAAAACACGGCACAGGGGAGAAATACTTAGGAGAATACTGACCCAGTCTGGTTTTAAGCAGAGGGGCTTCCGTTGAGCGAGCAGTGGTGTAGTGTACTTCACACACCACTAGGGGCAGTGAAGCAGAGTTTCTACTACGGCAACCCTATGGTTCCATTTGCAGCCCCTAGTAAAGGGCTTTGCTTAATTGTTGACTTCTGTGTAACAAGTAACTACATTACTACCCCACTAATGCCTGTGGCAATACTCCCAACTCAAGAACTTTGGCATTAAAAATTCACGCTCTTGTTTCCAGGCCCTGAGCTTCTCCCCCAGCCCTAATGACCCGATTTACCAACCTGCCCTTTATTATTATTATTTGTTTATTTAGCAGACACCTTTATCCAAGGCGACTTACTGAGACTAGGGTGTGTGAACTATGCATCAGCTGCAGAGTCACTTACAATTACGTCTCACCCAAAAGACGGAGCACAAGGAGGTAAAGTGACTTACTCAGGGTCACACAATGAGTCAGTGGTTGAGGTGGGATTTGAACCGGGGACCTCCTCGTTACAAACCCTTTTCTTTAACCACTGGACCATACAGAGGTTAGAGTGTGCTATGATTTCACCTTTATTAATGTGCTTTCATTGTGCTATGATTTCACCTTTATTAATGTGTGTTGATTGTGCTATGATTTCACGGAAACCTCTTCTGTCATTTATTAAAGAACTAGTAGCTTCAAATGTCTATGATGATTGCAATCATTCTAAGTGGTTCTGGCTTCTGTTTCTCCAGTAAACAAGATTATTTTCTCATAATCTACCTGGATCGGAGCTTGCTTTGAACATCCTTCCTCATAGATAGACACAGAGAGAGAGTGAGAGAGAGAGAGAGAGAGAGAGAGAGAGAGAGAGAGAGAGAGAGAGACTGGCTTGCTAAATCAGAAAGATGAATGGTTCATGTTCATGCTGTTTCACTTGTTCAGAAGAAACCAGAATCCTGCACAGGGCCTGTAGACCTGGAGCTAAAGCAATCAGAGCCTAGGACAAAATTCAGCGACTGGGTCTCATTGCCAGTCATTTTGTGCCAGTTTATTTAGATTTTTTTTGTTTGTTTCCTTCTAAACTGATTTATGTTGTTTATTATTGTTTTACTTATAGTAGCACTGCAGGCAATATAAACGGGGGTGAAGTGCCGCTATCAAAGGGTGAAAAACTGCAGTTGTTTTAGAGGGACTGTCTAGTAGATCGCAATACTACACATGAAATATGATACTGCTCTCCAAACTGGAGGCCTATTAGAGCATGGATGTCAACCGCGAGTGCGGGTGGTGATATATTACAGCATGCAGTCGTTATAAAAGTTTAGGGCTTCACACCACTGAGCAAGCATAGGAAAGGCATGGTGAAAGAATGATAAAGCATACCTGAAATGCTTGGTATAGGGAATGCTTAGCAGCAAATCATTCTTATGTCATGCACCATAGTTGGGGCTGTGATACAATACATCTAAGTCACCCAGTACTTCAAGATACTCAATTCAAAATATCGGGTAAACTTGTGAGAAAGTAACGTTCACTGTGATCAACCTACACCATACCAGGATGAAAGTGTTTTTTTTAGAGAATTTTACAGCACTGAGGAATCACCCTGGATTGCAAAATACAAATCTCCCTGTTATCCCAGGATTACCTTTTAAAATACAAATCTCCCTGTTATCCCAGGATTACCTTTTAAAATACAAATCTCCCTGTTATCCCAGGATTACCTTTTAAAATACAAATCTCCCTGTTATCCCAGGATTACCTTTTAAAATACAAATCTCCCTGTTATCCCAGGATTACCTTTTAAAATACAAATCTCCCTGTTATCCCAGGATTACCTTTTAAAATACAAATCTCCCTGTTATCCCAGGATTACCTTTTAAAATACAAATCTCCCTGTTATCCCAGAATTACCTTTTAAAATACGTGGCTGGTGCAATCCAGATACGACTTAACCAGGGTACAGGTTGATCAGATCAGCCTCTTAGTTACTTATAAGAGGCACATCTTCCCCATTGATGTCCCACAATATTCCCCCCTTTGGGGGGGGTGTTTTTTTCAGTTAATCACAGAGTCTGTATCTTTAATACTGCAGTTGGAAATGATCACATGTATCTGTGTGCTCAAGGAGCTTGGTGCCCTAGAATAATGCAGCACTACATCACTGCGTACTCAGTGAAATGCATATACTGTATATTACAGCTCCATTGGAAATAACATTCCTTAATGCTTCTTTTCACTAAAAACACTGCAATGGTACCAAATAAAATGCATTTTATTATTTTACCCTACCAGAAGTGTTTACTCATAACATATAACTAAGGGAATTTCATTTAGAACAGGCTTCATCAATTAACAGCGCTAGCCCCAGCACTTGTTCTGCATCATGCTGAAAATCACCATAAATACATACTGGAATCTATACCATAGCTATTCCAAGAAGGCTGGTAGACTAACAGACACCCTCAATACTGTGTGTACTAATAGCAGCGTGCTTTCAAGTGCTAGTTAATGACACACTGTCCTACACAAAGTGCTTGGCCTTTAAGAAAAGGCACGGATTACTTGTCTTCCCATTTTCTTTACTGTATGCTAAGGGTTTTGTAAAGAATTGTAATTCATACTGGCAGAAGCTCGGTTTCTGGAAGCACGACTACAGTTTGCACAATTAAATTGACAAATGCATGCAGGGCATTCGGGATCAATTGCACAACGGAAACCCAGAGAGGACAACAAAAACGTCCCTTAATACAATAACTGATTGTGAGTTGTTCACATTTATTAACGTATCCGTGAGCAACGCCTACAGTAAGTCATTTAGACCCAGCGGAAGATTAAACCTGAAAAGCAATACTCTCAAAAATACACAATTGTACTTTCAATACAACAGGTAATATTAAATCCTGCAAAAGTGTCCCCTTTCATGAATCTTTGCAAGAGTCTTTTTATCTGAAACATGCTGGAGTTATAGGAAGCAAATTGAAACACCTGCCATAACACTGTCAATGGGGTGTAGGGCCACCATGGGCAGGCAGGGTGGCCCTGTGAACAAGCTGGTTAAATTGTTCACTTGCAACAGAGAGATGCAGCTTGTATATATTACAGAGGTATTTAAGTCCAAACTCTTAAAGTATATACTGCCTGTGTGTTATTGTGTGTTTATTAGGTAAAGTGTTTTGTCTGTATCTGTTAATTTAAACATTAGCAGTGTCTGACAATTTGGAAAATAGTCTAAGTTAAGGTACAAACATACAGAAATCCATTTAGATGTTTCTTTCTACTTTTTAGCCTGTAGAAATTCAAACTGTCATTCTGTAATACAAACATACTGCATTGCAAATCTGTACTTTAGGTAACATACATTTACTGTGCACATATAAAAACCACATTCAGTAGCATACATACAGACAGCTTAAAAGCACACTCAGAGGCAGGTAGATAGGGATACAGTTTTTTTGTTTTTTTTTAATCCAGTGCCTTAGCCAATTTAAAGAAAACTGACATAAAAACGTTCCTTATTATTATTTTTTTAAATACAATAACAAATCTGCAAGCATGCCAAAATGTAATCCCTTTGTTTAGTCAAGCTACTGAACCAAAAGCCACCCCTAATTCATTTCATTAAAAGAATACTCTCGCAAAACATGACATTCTTTCAGACATTACTTGATGCATGTGCATCCCCAGTGGTGCTGAGTACCGATGATATATTGACCCTTTAAATAATGTTGACATTCATTTAAGACCTTGCCTGTAAATAATTACAGTATTCATTTTAATGATGATGCTGTCTCTCTGCTGTTGCAGTCCAAACTTGGTATTCCATTTGAATTTGCTACAGCTGTTAGCAGCTTCAGTAAATGAAAGCGGGAGTATTTCCATACAGTCAGTGACTGCTGATCCCACCAACAGGCCTCTATACAACGTGCACCTTTTCTGTTAAATTGCCTGAGGTTCCTGCCAGTTTCAATTGATCTCCTGAATTTTTTTATCTACACAAAATAAGAAATGAAATCATTTGTCATGATACCTTTAGTTTAGCAAAACTGTGCAGTGAATGTCCCTAGTGAATAGCAACTTGTATCTATAGTAATTATACGTATGCTCATGTTTTTCAATTAGTTTGACATATAAAAGCATGACCCTTTCAAGGTAATACCCACCATTCACAGCCAGCTAACACACAGCAAACTCCTCTAGGGCTTACATACTGTCAAGAACATGACACACCAAGTGGATCAGCTCCTTTTTATAACACTGGATCGTTTCCTTTCAGCTCCTGAGGAAATGACCATGTCCTGTAGACATACATACTGTACACACACAATGCCAATAAAGAGACAGTGAAGGTTACAAAAGCAGGCTGCAGCTCCTCTTGAGTAAGCACGTTTCCTCACAGACAGCTGCACTGTGCCGCTGTGTTCACAGAAACACTGCAGCAGACCATTGTCTGAGGTTATGCCAATAAGATTTGACATTAATCACATTTGACGTGACTTGTCTCGATCGTTCCCTCCACCCATGGAGAAGCATTTATTAAATATCTTGTAGATCAAGGACTAATATGAGTGTTATACGCTTCACATTCAGTTATATGTTATATATATATATATATATATATATATATATATATATATATATATATATATATATATATACTGTATATATATACAGTACTGTGCAAAAGTTTTAGGCAGGTGTGAAAAAATGCTGTAAAGTAAGAATGCTTTCAAAAATAGACATGTTAATAGATTATATTTATCAATTAAGTAAATGCAAAGTGAGTGAACAGAAGAAAAATCTAAATGAAATCCATATTTGGTGTGACAACCCTTTGCCTTCAAAACAGCATCAATTCTTCTAGGTACACTTGCACAAAGTCAGGGATTTTGTAGGCATATAGTCAGGTGTATGATTAAATAATTATACCAAACAGGTGCTAATGATCATCAATTCAATATGTAGGTTGAAACACAATCATTAACTGAAACAGAAACAGCTGTGTAGGAAGAATAAAACTGGGTGAGGAACAGCCAAACTCAGCTAACAAGGTGAGGTTGCTGAAGACAGTTTACTGTCAAAAGTCATACACCATGGCAAGACTGAGCACAGCAACAAGACACAAGGTAGTTATACTGCATCAGCAAGGTCTCTCCCAGGCAGAAATTTCAAGGCAGACAGGGGTTTCCAGATGTGCTGTCCAAGCTCTTTTGAAGAAGCACAAAGAAACGGGCAACGTTGAGGACCGTAGACGCAGTGGTCGGCCAAGGAAACTTACTGCAGCAGATGAAAGACACATCATGCTTACTTCCCTTCAAATCGGAAGATGTCCAGCAGTGCCATCAGCTCAGAATTGGCAGAAAACAGTGGGACCCTGGTACACCCATCTACTGTCCGGAGAAGTCTGGTCAGAAGTAGCCTTCATGGAAGACTTATGCCAAAAAGCCATACCTCTGACGTGGAAACAAGGCCAGCGACTCAACTATGCACTAAAACACAGGAACTGGGGTGCAGAAAAATGGCAGCAGGTGTTCTGGACTGATGAGTCAAAATTTGAAATATTTGGCTGTAGCAGAAGGCAGTTTGTTCGCCGAAGGGCTGGAGAGCGTACATGAATGAGTGTCTGCAGGCAACAGTGAAGCATGGTGGAGGTTCCTTGCAAGTTTGGGGCTGCATTTCTGCAAATGGAGTTGGGGATTTGGTCAGAATTAATGGTCTCCTCAATGCTGAGAAGTACAGGCAGATACTTATCCATCATGCAATACCATCAGGGAGGCATCTGATTGGCCCCAAATTTATTCTGCAGCATGACAACGACCCCAAACATACAGCGAAAGTCATTAAGAACTATCTTCAGCATAAAGAAGAACAAGGACTCCTGGAAGTGATGGTATGGCCCCCACAGAGCCCTGATTTCAACATCATCGAGTCTGTCTGGGATTACATGAAGAGAGAGAAGCAACTGAGGCTGCCTAAATCCACAGAAGAACTGTGGTTAGTTCTCCAAGATGTTTGGGCCAACCTACCTGCCGAAGTTCCTTCAAAAACTGTGTGCAAGTGTACCTAGAAGAATTGATGCTTGATGCTGTTTTGAAGGCAAAGGGTGGTCACACCAAATATGGATTTGATTTAGATTTTTCTTCTGTTCACTCACTTTGCATTTAGTTAATTGATAAATATAAACTATTAACATGTCTATTTTTGAAAGCATTCTTACTTTACAGCATTTTTTCACACCTGCCTAAAACTTTTGCACAGTACTGTATATATATATATATATATATATAAATATATATATATCTTAGTAGCTGTTTCTCTTCAGTGTAGTACATTAACCTCTACTGGCTAGGTGCCCGCTGAGCTGGCCTTTGTCCTCCAGGGTCTAGTAGCTCACCTACTAGCTCAACACTGGAGCTTCTGGATGTGAAGAGGCAATTGGCTTGGTCGTGAGTATTAGTTATTATAATTTGTTCTTATTCTCTGTAATAATTATTCCATTTTGAAACAGGCAGGAGAAGCATTCAGTACAGCAACATTCCCAATGATTCCTGCTTCTTCTGTTTTTGGGGTTCACTTACTGTAATTTTACTCTTTGTTATCCCTAATGCAACAAAAATATCTGTATGTCATAAAGCAGCATTTCCCATTCACTTCACTGGTGGGTTATTGTCACCCCGGGATTCAATTTTATTGAACTCCAACCAATAACCTCTGACGTCCCACCTCCTAGCTACTATATGCCTTGTCTTAATGTGGTGAAGATACAGTTTACCTCCCTCATACTAATTCTCCCTATCACCTCTGTCCAGACCTTGGCAGTCTGTATTTCAGCCTGTATTGCATGAATAGTATTAGAAAGCAATGTCATGGATAATGTATTTCATCTTCACCTGGCACAGTGGAACCAAAAACATTCAGAAAGAAGCCTACCATATTTTCCATTCTCTACAGTTGTATGTATTAAATTATAGGTTCAATTATGTACAAAAAATAAAGTCAAACTGTAGCTTTTGCATGAGGAGTTCCAACAGTAATCTTATCCTCCTGCTGCAGTATATATATATATATATATATATATATATATATATATATATATATATATATATATATATATATATATATATATATAATAAGACACTTGGATTTTACCTTGTGCTAATGAAAATCTTGCATTCAGGTCACACATGACTTTCTCCCTGATCAGATTAAGTATGCATGCGAGAATAAAAACCTCACTCAACTCTGGGCTTGTCAAGCAGAATGAGGCCCCTCTGCTCTACAGCCAGGTAGAGAGAAGATTTAACGGGTTTAAAATAACAAATGAGAACTGCACAGTGGTTGGGAAAGGATTTAAAATGGAAATGAACGGTGGGATTTCTTTTCAGGTTGCTATTGCCAGTGGTATATGAAGTAAGACAACCCGCTAAAGCAGTAAAGTCCCTTGTCAAGACTTATATTCGAGTCTATAGTGTGTATCCATCTGAACCAATTTACAGCACTGGTGCACGTACAGTATAATGTCAAGTTACATTAAAACATTGCTTTAATTAAGGCAATTTACTGATTATCTCCTGTTTACAGTAATATAAAACTACCTCCAATATTATTCAGTATTAACACTTTGCTGCCCAGTATCCAAAATATCTGACATTCAGAAAATAGGCAATAAATAAGTATGGGAACATACCCTGGGCATTAAAACGTTAAGGCCACCATCAGCAGTCCCATACGTATCAAACGAGTACCTCTCTTTTAAGACCAGCACGCTGTAAACTGCTGAAGCCTCTAAAAACATGGATGCATCAAGGTGTTTGGGAGCAGTCTTATAAAAGTTTACAACTGTAGAAACATTGCAAAGTGTAGTGAAGCACAGTGAAAGCATGGGAAAACATAGGTGAGCATTGTAAAGCCCAGAGAGGTATGGTAACACATATTTAAAAACATGGCAAACCATGGGAAACTGTGGCAAATACATAGTAAAACCATGGGAAACTGTGGTAAATATAGTAAAACCATGGGAAACTGTGGTAAATACATAGTAAAACCATGGGAAAACTGCAAAAATGCCATGCAAATGTAACAGGGTAAAGTTGTATAAGGGGCAATATTAACATGTCTAGGTTGATTCCTCAGTAAACTGCAGACAGTAGTTTGTGATTATGCAGTGCAATATGCCTTTGCAGTCTATGCAGTGAATTGTCAGAACCAATATACAGAGTACGTGTTCCACAATGTACTTTTACTAAACCCTTCTTATTTTCACAAGTATAGCACACCAAGACAAATACTGTAGAATGTAGTATGATTTTATTACAATATTTAACAGTTGATTTTATTACAATATTTAACAGTTATACTTCAAACCCTGTTTCAAGAAGGGTGATACACAGTACCATAAATTCTACCATCATAGTATCATTTAAAACATATCAGACAGTCATGGCTTCTTATTTTTTTCTACCAGAGGGTGTATCGAACCTCTCAACATTGAAACAGGTTCCAGTGTCTACAATGATGTGCAAATCGTGTGTTAGCCCGCCACCCCCTTCAAACAGCTACCACATCATTCCATTGTGAGAAGCAGAATACATGACAAAGACGCAGTGTAACCAAAGGTTATTGTTATAGCTGTACTGAAGCATGCCAGAGCCCTAACGCTACACTGAACAGGTATCAATGCGTGTCATTTGAACGAATGTTCTGTTTTATAATGTGTTACAGATGAAAATAGTCTATTCTCCCATAAAAATAAATTCCCAAACTCCCCTTTTGGATGAGTGCTTTAGCTCAGACCTTTGGTATGAATATACACAATGCTTTGAGAGGAGTTAAAGCTACAGTCATACTGTTCGTACGCAATGTTTGCACTGCACTATATATATATATATATTTGGTGTTTGAAAGCCAGCTTGTACATTGAAAGAATCAGAATGATATTCTTAAACAAGGTTTACATCTGAATAGACAGACACACAGCACTATGGCACTCAAATTCCTAGGTATTTGTTCATTTTACTTAAAGCATCACACACAGTGTTGAGGTCACTTCTCAAGTCCTGGACAACATTCTCAATGCTTCTGGTGTCTTTCAACATTTCCACACTTTGAGTGTAAGGGTTAAAATACACTGAGAATGGACGTTTGATTGTTTTTGCAAATTCCCTGAAAAAAATAAATAAATAAATGCCATTCAGTTATAAAAACAAGTCATAATATTTGTAATTCATTCCATCATAGTTTTTTTATTTTTTATTTTTTCCCCCAAGCTCAAACAATTACCTCATCTTGTCTTTGGCTTCTTCGAAACTTTCAGAAACAAAATAGACTTCTTGGAACGTTGTAATGAGACACTCTTGATTGCAAGTGGTTCTAGGGTCGAACTGCTTTACACTCGCCTTATCAGAGAGCGCGTGCTGCAAAGACACCAGCGTAACAGCATTCAGAACATTGCAGGTCTGTTTCACAGTGGAAATGACCTGGTTAGAGGCCAAGAAAGCCATTGTATACCTTCAGCTCTCCAATAGAAGACAGCAGCCCTGCCCCATAGGCCCGGAGCTGCCCTTCTTGTTTGCAAAGTCCAAACTCTATGGTGAAGAAATAGCACTGAAAATGAAAAGAAAGACAATGGTCTTCACTCCAAAATAATGCCAGACAGTGGAATATTTGAATTTCACATTTTCCCTTTACCAGAATAGTGAAGTGTATCTGTGTTCATAAAATACTAGGGGTGGGTATTGGGACTGAGGATCTGTATTGCAATATATTGCAATACTGAAGACAATATTGTGATATATTGCGATACATTCAATGCCAAATGATGCTGATGTTGATCTTCTGCTACCAAAATAAATCTACATATATATACATTGTGCTTTTTGCCATTTTTATGAACTTTAAAGTATTATAATTTAATATGAAACTCTCATATGAAATGCCCAATGGCAACATTTTTGTTGGCTCCTCTGAAGTACATGCACGTGCTCCCAATTTGAAAAATAGAAAAACAGTGCTGGTTTAAAACTTATTTAAAATTCTCTACAAACATTGATTTCAAATGGTTTTTTTTAGTTTTTTTTTTATTATAAATAATATATTTATTTTCATTTTATATTAAACATGTTTTTCAAAAGTACATCCTATGACTGTGGCCATAAACAAAGTTTAAAGCTGCTTTATATATCGGTCAGTGCAGAGACCAAGGTACACATGCTACACATTTATTTAAAATTAACCACTGTTTTTTTATTTTGTTTTTTTTAAAGATCAAATGCGGTAGGTCCAGGGAAAAAAACATATTCAGAATATCGTGTAAAATTATATTGTCCAGAACTGCCGGCAGATAGTCTTTACAAATAAATTCTTAAATTGGTGACGAATAAAAAATAACTGAGCATTTGTGTAATTCGTAATTTTATTGGATGCAGAGTTCCAGAAAAAAGACGAGGTGGTTGGAGGATGTGATATTCTATACAGGGCATCGTGGGGATTGAAGCTCTGTGCTGGAGATGACCTCATAATCGAAAGGAACAGAAAATAACATGCGTGACAAAAATAGTCACAAAATAGCCAAACATTTACCCGCTAGATGCTTTCAAAACAAGCCACATGTGTCTGGAAACCCGCCAATCTGTCAGCACTGATCAAGGGGGAGTAGCCTAAAAAGTTGCATGCAAGACGCATGCATTACCTATTACATGTTACCTCAAGTTCGATGTACAAATAAAACGTGAATTTGTATCATTTGTATGAAAAAAATCAAAATTTTAATTGGCGTTTCGGTACTTTAAGATGTAGGACTACACCACTGTATGTAAGGTTGGTGGTACCGCCAGCTTATTGCCCCACACCAGGGTATACCTGGAGAACACATCCCACATCAGGGTATACCAGGAGAACACGTCCCACATCAGGGTATAACAGGAGAACACGTCCCACACCAGGGTATACCAGGAGACCGCCCACACCAGGGTATACCAGGAGAACTCGCCCCACACCAGGGTATACCAGGAGAACACGCCCCACACCAGGGTATACCAGGAGAACACGCCCCACACCAGGGTATACCAGGAGAACACGCCCCACACCAGGGTATACCAGGAGAACATGCCCCACACCAGGGTATACCAGGAGAACACGCCAGGAGAACACGTCCCACACCAGGGTATACAAGGAGAACATATACATATATATATATATATATATATATATATATATATATATATATATATATATATATAATCTTCAATTAGCGGTTTAATTAAAAAGCATTGAGTGCATCAATTTAATCCAATCAAATATATGATTTTTACATTTTTGAATTTCTTGAAATGTTTATGAATCCATGAATTATGCAACGCTGAAGTTTACATCAAGCGATCTGAACTACAAGGTTCACATCAAGTGATCCGTATGGTTTTCATCACGTTATAAATTGCCGACACTGTGATTTACTGTTTTGCTAAAGAATCCAATAAATGCAACCTGATTTACGAGCCTTTAGCTGTAATATTGATAAAGGTTATAAAAAAAAGCCTTAAACAATATCAACGCTCACAAAAGCATCAATCACCTAAAACCTGGCTCTCCTCATTATCCGCAATGTGCAGTCATTAATTAGGATTACTGTCAAGATGGAGACGTCACTGCCAAGGTTGAGAGCATAGTACTAGATAACTGCTCACAATGCACTGCTTTGCATTGGATACTTTGTGAAATTAAGGACCTGTAGCATGTTTACTATATAAGCATGCCCTTGTAACATTGTTCTCTCTCTCACCTGCCACATCACAATTGATCAAAACAGTCCACTATGCATATCAATATGAGAGGAAGTGTGTGTTATTTGGTGAGATTAATATTTCACTCATCCCCTAATGGCTGAATTTGATATGATAAATCATGAAAGGTATGCAAAAAAAAGTATTATTAGTAGTATTTGTGTTGGTATTATTATCAATAGTCATAGTAGTTGTATTAACTATTCCACAAGTTTGTAAGATGTTATCATTGCTATAATATATTTATCTTAGAATAGCTGTAAGGTCACAGTTCTAGTTAACAGCACACACACACACACACACACACACACACAGACTTTGCATTGTCAAGGCTGCATGTGACGGACAGTTCCATTTTTTTCAGGATTCATTTTGCAGACATTACTTCCTCATATCTATCCTTTATCCCTAACCCTCCATCAATAATCCAGAGTGTATATCGAAGTTTAAAAATGAGAAGTTTGTGGACTTCTATTAATATTGAGTTATTCACATCCGCAGCCTTTTGATCATTTATAGGAGAACATAATGCTTTATGCATGTACTGTACTGGTGTGGGGTAGGTGGGGAGGTGGGGAGGTGGGGTAGGTGGGGTGGGTGGTGGGGGATTGTAAATGCTAGGCTATGTCTATCTTTTCCTGCAAGGTAACAATCTTATTAATACCTCACAGCTGTGGCATTCGAAGAGTATTATAATCGTGAGAAGAGGCATCATTGCTGAATCTGTGAATGGTTGCAGAAAGCATGCCTGCCTCTTAGCAGGGAACAGATACCACACAAGAACCTGTATAAACAGAACGATCCACTGACCAGAGCATCGGGATGGTATGAAAAAAAATATGATAAGCAGTGTCATATGAAATGGGACTGCACATGTTTTCTTAATGTAAGGCTAAGATCATCTCAGACATTGTCCGGTCTGTCACAGACAAATAAAGACGAATTTCCCTCTCTTTACTTAAATGTTTAATAGAAATATCATCCATATACATACCTGTAACTGGTTTTTGATACCTGGACTTTCTTTTAAAATATGGTTTCATGAAAGGTAAGGGAAAGGGATGTTAAAAGTGTAGGTTAAACACTTAAAATCCTTCCCGAACATTGTCTTAAACGTTGTCACAGATATGCATGTCAGCTGTTGTGTTTAAACAGTAGAATGTGTTCTGTGGAAGGTTGTTTATGCTAGTGTGGCATGGTGCTGAATTTATATCACTGGTCAGAGCATTCTATCGATAGAACACTGTCAAGCCCTTGGATGAATGTGCCATTCTATATTAGATTGATAACGGACTCACTGTTGCTAGTTTCTGAACATCCTCATCGGAGGCTCCCAGCGAGGCTAGTCCAATCTCCTGTGAAAACTGGGCAAACTTCGGATCGGCAAGGAGAGGCATGTGTCCCAGCAGCTCGTGGCATGTGTCCCTAAAGTAAGGAGCAGAGATTTTTACATGAAGTGTCTCTAATTACTGTGTATTTACAGAGTAGTTACTTAGTAAATACACGTGTACTTACACATAATTACAATGTTATTATGCATAGTTACAATGTATTTCATGTGTAACATGTTTTGTTTTGTTTTTTGCAAGATTCTAACCCTAACTCTAACTCTAAACCTAATTGAATAATTCTAACCCTAACTTTAACTAAACCTAATTCTAAACTTAACCCTAAGCCACCAAACCCTAACTCTAAATCTAACACTAATCCTTTTCGGATACAATTGTGTACTTACATATAACATGCAAAAAGATGTACATGTTAAGTACATTGTAACTATGCATACTAACATTGTAACTATGTGTAAGTATACATGTATTTACTAAGTAACTACTATGTAAATACACAGTAATTAGAGACACCTAATGTAAAGTGTTACCAAAAAAACAAACAAACAAATCTAGTTTAGCAAGTAGCCAATGCATGTCAGCACATGGATCTATATAATACAATGTACCTCCAGTGACAAATAGCTTGAGTTGGTCTCTGTTAAGGCCAGACACTTACGGTTCAGGGGTGTAGAGGGGGTCCGTGCCGTGGCGTATGTACTGAGTACAGTTGAACACTCGGTAGGCCAATCCAGCTAAGAAATCCCTGGGTGACAGGTATCCTGCCACAGGCCGGACTGCGAAACCAGATCTCTCTGAAAAGAGAGTGACATCCTACTGTGATTCCAATCATGTTACAGCCACTGCTCTGGCCCTTTCAAATGGGATTTGGTCACCATGGCAACAAAAAAAAAAACAACACAAAAACCCCTTCAAAACATATGGATCTCAATTTTGTACAAGCAGTGCCAAGGACACAGTTGAGTATGCCTTGGGGTATATGTCTGTTCTGTATTTCTATACTATTACAACATGTAAAGGCGTTCATCAAAATGTCTGTAGTAAGCGTCAACACAAGCTTACTAGCAGCTTCTACCAAGAGTAATTACAAGAGTGTTAGTAACAGGAATGCAGGGTCTTCGGAGGTACTGAAATGTCTGTGATCGGATTATTTTCAATGATTCAATGTATGTTACCATAGTAACAAAAGCCCTACGTCTTTACCATGAGGAATAATAACGATAAAACAGCAAATAAATAAAAACAGCTGTGTTTAACTGGGACAATTCCCAGCAGCACCTGCAGGTTCCAGAGCCATGACTGTTATTTGTGCTTTCGAGCGCAGTGTTCTGTTGATCGATCGGTGTGTTAGTGTTGGTTTCACAACGTTAAGGTTTTACTGAACACCGGTCAGTAATGAAGCCCGGGACTCATTCACTTTCATCCATATCTACCACCCTACATTAACACAGGATAAAACTATAGCCAAGGCTCATACTTTTCAGTTTGTATGGTTTTCACAGAATTTGTTGCAATATTAACGTCTGATAAAATTCATTGTACTATACCAACTGAACTGCAGAACTACGAGTGGAGATTTGGCAAAATATCGGTTTTGTGCAACTGATTTTTCAATTCATGAAGTGGGACTGGGTCTACAATTATTATTTATAATGTTGTTATCTGTTTTAAACTGAAGAGCACAGATGTTTTGACCAGGATAGGAAATCAATATCTTCAAACGTAACTCACTGTGTTTATTGGATTATCAGAGCGTCTTTATGTTTTACATGATGTATTAAGACCACCTCGATAGCAGTTTCCTATTACAGCACACGTTATTTTAAATTTCTGGCACTTGTGTTGAAAGAGTCGTTTCTAATTCAATCTACTGGCCCCCGGGCTGAGGATGTTTTACGATTACATATGTGCTTTAAATGTATGGAGTTACATCCTCGTAAGAGACGCATGTAGTAAATATTAGTAAATGGTAACTACAGTGTGCCGGCATTTTTAATGACACAGAGAGTAAGACACATTGTGGAAAGCCAAAATCTGAATATTTTTACTCTCACCAAAATGTGTTGAGGTAAAAGTGCATCACCAGCCCTTTATTAACCATTATTATTGGTTCTACAGTGAAGTGGTCAACCATGAAACCAATGTAGTATGAATAATTCTCCAAAATGACAGCTTGTGACATTTGAGAAAGAAAGACAGCGCTTCAAAGTCTCAACCCACACGAGTCATTTTAATTGTATAGTCCCCATGCTCAACCAGCCACTTCATCCACTGCATTTTAAACAGCTTCTCAAACTAGCAATTATCCCTCCGATATCTGACTGTCAGGTTTCATTTTGAGGTGATTACTAAGAGTGTGCTCGGAGCTGCAGGGCAAATCTTTCCGAATAAGGGGGGGTTGTATTATGCAGGATTGTTTTCGTGGTTGAGCCAATGAGACGCCAGGAATGGTGTCCTTTTATCAAGAGGCAATCATTTCTAACTTTCCTAAAGCTCATGCTGCACATGAAGTGAGGTTAATCACATTTTCAGAATTGAACCCAATCCAAAATATCTAGACTCTTGAACCAAATATAGGTACAGTACTGGCTATTAAAACTGCTGCACATCCCATTCAATGTCGCTCTTGCAACTGGAATTATTATGCCCTGGGTTGCTGTGTCTGCCACCTCAGTATAGTAACCTTTTTTAAGTTTCTAGTTTTTGTTACATAGTAATTAATATGTCCACAAAATGTGAACCCTACCATACAGTAAACGGCACTATGGTTGACGGAGGACTTAAAAATCTCATTCAATGGTCGTAGTTTTAAGGAATCCACTGTGGCAAGGACAGGGCATTGAAAGGGACTACCAGATGGGGTTTTTTTTAGGTTTGAGTGCCTCTATTTATCTTGCAGACATTCTATTCATAATTACAGGGCTACAAGACATACCTTTCAGGAATTTAGAAACATCCTCAAGCTGTGGCACATTGTCTTCCCTGTACCCGCAGTGTTTCATCAGCAAAGGAAGGTTCTTGAGATATTCCCGACAGGCGTGAGTGGGATAAAGCTTCGTCAACTCTCTGAACACTGTGCCCCAGGTCTTCACTTCCTCTTCCGTGTACTCGACTCGGGGGATGGGCTGCCCACTGGAGAGAAGAACAGAAAAGATGTACTGCTGGAATGCAGCATTTTGCTTAAACAGCTATAATTCAAGACTTTGGTACAGTTCAGTGGTTTCAACTCCCCAGCAGAAATTCCTCTGGGATCGTTCAGAACGTTGTCAAACTTCTAAACTGAGCCGGAGTTTATCCTGCTGATGGGATGTTTTCCATTCTCGTGAAGCACAAATGCCGACTGTGTTATGCCTTTCAGCAAGCTCTGGCTCATTTGAATATATGTTTTAAAGGTCTAATGAGGGTATCTGGTATGCCTTCTGGACATAGCTACTTATTTATTAACAAATTGATAGTTTGATAGCCATATTATGATTATTTTTAATGAGAAAATGATTAGTTGGCGATGTTCATGATCCAAATAAGTCAAGTTAGGTTCAGCCTGTGCAATTAACTTCCATTATCATTGTTTGAAAATCACTGCACAGTAACTTTTCACCTAACCATGGTTTTGATAATGCTACTCAGATGTGGGATTTACTGTACCACACAGTACTGGTCAGTGCTTAAACATGGTTTACTGTGCTTTACCACACACAATATACTTCAGTCAATTTTAATAATGGGCCTTTTAGTAATCTACCACTATTGCTTGATGTTTCTAATAAAAGTCCTTTCCTAATTTTTGTGATTCTTTAAACTGTAAAATCTGTACATCTGTGGAGGTGAAAGTACCAACTTTGATAACCATGCAAAGCACCCCACAGGACTATCTTCTGTTGGTTTCTCATCGTTCTTTGCTTGGCCGCAGCAGCTACATCTCGTTAATTAATTTCTGTAAACATTTTATTTAAAAGGATTGTTATAGGAATACCACAGCCGCGTCCCAGTCACCTAGGGCACCACAGCTACTATTGTAATGGGGTCTTGCCTGCAGCAGTTTACATAAGATTTCAATGAAAGGCAACTATCTGGATGTTTCACACAGAAATGTTTGCATATATCAGGGTTTGTTTTTTGTTTTACTCATTTATAAAATAAGGTAACACTTTAGATAGTCTCTAATTACTGTGCATTTACATTGTAGTTACTTAGTAAATACATGTGTACTTACACATAATTACAATGTTATTATGCATAGTTACAATGTACTTAATGTGTAAATCTTTTGCATGATATGTGTAAGTACACAATTGTATCAGAAAAGGGTTAGGGATAGGATTAGGCTTAAGGTTAGGGTTATATTGTGCAAAAAATAGTTAAACATTAAGTACATTGTAACTATGCATAACAACATTGTAATTATGTGTAAGTGTTAACTAAATACATTTGTTTTTCAAGCTGCCTCTAAAACCCATTTTACTTATCAAGCCAGTACTAATTATTCTGTTCTCAATAGGTTATTTAATATATTTATGGTTGATTGACTGAGGTAGAAATCTTTTTTGGGGAATAACCTGGAGATTCTACAAGGAACACTGTATTTTAAAGTGTCATTTAATTTATGCAAGTCTACCAATCATGCCAGACACCCAGGCTCTCCTTAAAATGAGGCCTGAATGTTTGAGGTCTCCGACATGGAGAGGATCTCTGTTTAATGTCTCATCCCTTCTGAGCTACCAACATCGTTTCTGCAGCTCTGCTTAATTCCCTTTAAGCATTGACCAAGTACTGCCCTGATCAGAATCTGCTGTGGTGCTTATGCAGGCATCATAATGCTGTCATCGGAATTAGATAAAGCACAGGCCAACACAGAGAGGAAGAAAGTCATCCCAAAATCCCAAAAGCACCCTTTACACTTTTAACAGCTTATTTGTTCAACATGTTTAAGTCCACTAGCCATTATGGTTTGCAAGTTTATTAAGACAAGATAAGGGTGTTGGCCTCTGTGCTATATTTACTGTAAAATTGGCAAATAGGTTTAGTACTTACTATTTGTAATTCATGGCAACATCCACAAAATATTTTCGCCTTTGTCGATAAACATTGTCTTTAAACCCCTAAAAAAAGGAGACATGCAGCATTCAATACAGTCACATAACTTAAAATCTGAAATGATCAATATTTGTTAAAGTAAAACTAAAATAACTAAAGTGAAACTAAAATATTGTATCTGTAACAATGAGCACGAGAGGGAGGTCTAGCCTCAGGCAATTTCTTAGAAAACGGTGTGTTCATTGGAGCATGTGCATGCTACTTTAATCAACAAAGAGGTTATATATATATATATATATATATATATATATATATATATATATATATATATATATGTATGATTGAACTCACTGTATTATTTAGTGTTACAAACCCAGTCGATAATGAGAATGAGATAATGAGAAGTTGTTAATCATGTAAGATTACAATATGTTTTGGATTGAATTGGCGATGCATGTAATTTTTTTTTAAAGGAAGGTTTGTTATTATGGAATCACTGGACAGTGCAGCCCTCTGCTCCACTTGATTGAGCCAAGGAAAATAAATACATTTTTTGACTACACAATGATGGGGAGGGCGTGAAACACTGTACTAAATGCGAGAGGGCTGAACAATAGATGCTTAAAAGGCATACATTAGACACAGAATTATACTCCCTTCTTGCATTCTGCTCTTTCTAGTCTGTCTCCCCTATAGTGCGGAATAGAGGGGACATGAAAATCACTTTGCCTTCTAATAGGACAAAAACTGTGTTTATCCTGTCAGATATTCACTGCAATATTCCAAAGTGTGCTACTTAGTGGCAAGACTTTTTAATGAGTCTGAAGTTTACCATGGTTACAGCCTCCCATACTTAAACGATTAAGATGGCAGTAATTAACTCCACACGGTCTATTTTTACCCCAGTGTGAGCGAGTTCATGAAAGCAACGAGGTGTTGGTTCTAACGAGATGCTGTAATTAAACACAGGGGGTGGGCTGGCACTTAAAGAACATCAGCCAATCAGACCTACAAACAGAGCTGCCCTGTTACTGTAGCGGTCTCACATTCCATTCATTTACAATGCAGCAACCACTTTCATTGCCACTGGGAATCATTAAAACAAATCTATTTATAATCATATGTCATACCTGTATATGTCTACTGATCCACAAAGAACAGACTGGTTTCTCCATTTTCGATATCCCCAAGGATTAAAAGTTTGCCATTCACCTCCACACAGCACACTTCAGTTCCAAACTGCTTGGAGTTGTTTGCAATGACTTCATCCCTCAGAGCTTTTCATTTAGCTTTGCTAACCTGTTCTTTACTCTCTATATCACTGCTGTCCCAGAGTGAAGGATATAGCAGAACTGTATCCTTCATCTACCCAACACCACACGAGCAGAGCTAGAGAACTCTTCTTATGCCCCATAGTCATTTACATATGATAAGCCCTGCTATTGATTTCAATTAGTATGCTAGCCTGACAGTAAAAGCTAGAGGGATCACAAAATCTTTACAGCATGTGGTAAATACCTGAAGGTAATTTTAATGCAGCAATAAATTGCCTTATTTTGTATATCTGCGTTGAAGTCATTCACTTTAACTGTATTATATTTAGTCATTTGTATTAGCAAGTGCTGAAATATCAGAATACTACAATAGTTTGCTATTCAATTACAACTAAATGTTTTATCAAACTATTTCAGATGATTATTGCCCAGTAACTTAGTTTTCCCCATGTATTTTCTATGGTAATGCCATGGATTTTTCATAGTATGGTTTGTCATAGTTTTAACATGTGTAACACTTTACTTTAAGTGCCTCTAATTACAATGTATTTACATATTAGTTACACAATAAATACATATGTACTTACACATAATTGCAATGTTACTGTGCATAGTTACAATGTACTTAACATTTTTTTTTGCACGACATATGTAAGTGCACAATTGTATCAGAAAAGGGTTAGGGTTAGGGCTAGGGTTAGGGTTAGAGTTAGGGTTACAGTGGTTTGTCTTAGGTTTAGAGTTAGGGTTAGGATTTGGGTTACATCATGCAAAAAATGTTGTACATTGTAAAACATTGTAATTATGTATAAGTACACATGTATTTACAAAGTAACTACTAAGTAATTACACCATAATTAGAGACACTTAATGTAAAGTGTTACCAAATTACTGTAAGAAGAAAGGGGGGTTTGTACCTGTTTAAAACCCTAGTATGTGTGTTCTGTAGGATTCTCTGTTGTTGTTTTTGCTAAGATCATTATTTGCCAAGCTTACTAACTATTCCAATACAAATGCTTCTGAAAAGCCTCCTCAGGGCTGATGACAGGAAAGTGACTTACAGGATGATCGGCGTCCAATTCTGAGCCATACATCAGCACTCTGTGGGAGCACTGATCCAGCTCTGCGATCTTTCTGGGGAACCAAGGAACACCATCCAACCCTGTTAAATAAAACACAGAACACAATGAGCTCCAGAGCTCGATCGGAATTTAAACACCATCCAATCCTGTTAAATAAGACACAGAACACAATGAGCTCCAGAACTCGATCGGAATTTAAACACCGTCCAATCCTGTTAAATAAGACACAGAACACAATGAGCTCCAGAACTCGATCGGAATTTAAACACCATCCAATCCTGTTAAATAAGACACAGAACACAATGAGCTCCAGAACTCGATCAGAATTTAAACACCATCCAATCCTGTTAAATAAGACACAGAACACAATGAGCTCCAGAACTCGATCGGAATTTAAACACCGTCCAATCCTGTTAAATAAGACACAGAACACAATGAGCTCCAGAACTCGATCGGAATTTAAACACCATCCAATCCTGTTAAATAAGACACAGAACACAATGAGCTCCAGAACTCGATCGGAATTTATTAGTTATAAAGGCAATCTAGAAAGTTAAGAGGAGGAAGATTTTCTACGGTGGCGAGAAAATCTTCCTCCTCTTAACTTGCTCCACAAAGCTGGGCTTCATGGAAGAGTGGCGAGAAGAAAGCCATTGCTGAAAAAACCCATATCAAATCCCGTTTGGATTTTGCCAAAAGGCATGTGGGAGACACAGCAAACATGTGGAAAAAGGTTCTCTGGTCTGCTGAGACCAAAATTGAACTTTTTGGCCTTAGCGCAAAACGCTATGTGTGGTGCAAAGCCAACACTGCTCATCACCCTGAGAACACCATCCCCACGGTGAAGCATGGTGGTGGCAGCATCATGTTATGGGGATGCTTTTCATCGGCAGGGACTGGGAAACTGGTCAGGATTGAGGGCAAGATGGATGGAGCCAAATACAGGGAAATTCTAGAGGAAAACCGGTTTCAGTCTGTAAGAGACCTGGGACTGGGGCGGAGGTTTACCTTCCAGCAGGACAATGACCCTAAACACACAGCCAAAGCTACACTGGAATGGTTTACAAACAAGAACCTGAATGTCTTAGATTGGCCCAGTCAAAGCCCAGACCTCAATCCGATTGAAAATCTGTGGCAAGACTTGAAAATTGCTGTTCACCAACATCCCCATCCAACTTGACAGAACTTGAGCAATTTTTCCAAGAAGAATGGGCAAAAATTGCAGGATCCAGATGTGCAAAGCTGGTAGAGACTTACCCAAAAAGACTGCTTCTACCAAATATTGACTCAGGGGGATGAATACTTATGCAACCAACAAATGTCTTTTTTTTTGTTTAATTAACTTTTGTGTCACAATAAAAAAAAATTTTGCACCTTCAATGTGTTAAGTATGTTGTGTAAATCAAATGGTAAAAATCCCAATTAAATCCATTTTAATTCCAGGTTGTAACACTACAAAATGTGGAAAGGTCCAGGGGGGGGTGAATACTTTTGCAAGGCACTGTACATGGTATAATCTCTGTGCAAAGCTCTACAGAGACGATGCCTAACAGCTACAGGGTGGATTTGAATACTGAATCCCGAATGGAGAAGGCGCCCTTACCTCTCTCCTCCTCCTGCTCTGTCCACATGCTGTCGGGAGGGTTCAGAGTGATGCTGCTGCTGTGGAGTTTCAGAACCAGGATCAGCTCGTTAAACTCTTTCTTGCTGCAATCGCAGTCGGTGTAGATTTCTACCTCAGAGTTTCTCCGCTTGGACTTTCTCGATTCGATGTGAACAAGATTGACATGCTTTTCCTAGCAGATGTAGTGAGGAAAAAGTGACAAGTGACATCTTGTGCATTGATAAAAGGTGAAACATTTCTGGAAAAGCAATTAAGAGTGTTGCTTGCTTTCAGACAACCTTGAGCAGTCTATGGCTGCCTTATTAGTCAATACAATAAAGCTGTTAAAATATAGTAGGGTGCCAAATGATGGAAAGGCAAAGAAGGGCAGGGTGTAGGGATTGATCCCACTGTCATTTACTTAAACAGCTGATTTCACTTTAAGTACAAAGGAACCAGTAGTTTTTTATCTTTACAAAATCAGTATTTGCATAAAGAAGACACATGGCTAAAGCTCTGACTAGCATGCATATAATTGCTTAACAAATTGTCGGTTATATGGGCACAGGGGCCTCTTTATAAAAAAATCATTTAAGGAAAATGCATTTAAATATTTGACAAGTGCTGAAAACTTTCAGGGGTAAATGTACTAAAATGGGCCAGTCGCAGCGACAACATACCGCAATTTGCAACAATTCGCAAAGTATACATGTTGTCATAAGTACTAAGAGAAAATATGTTAATAGAGTTGCAATATAATAATTGAAATATTTGTTGTAAATAATGAAAGGCAGTTTAATCCCATCGGATTCTATAGTGGGGCCCCCACCTTCACCCCCAAATAAAAAATGTGTTTCTATCAAAAAGCTTTTCATAATCATACAGTAGCCCCTCACTAAACCGGATATGTTTGTCTGACATAAAGAGGTGTTGGGTTTTTAAAAAAATGCAATAAAATCGCTCACACACATGCATTTATAGTGCTCAATGTATTTTAAATGTATAAATCATTGCGCTGAAATAACACCAATGTGTTTTGGGCAGGCTACATATTACATTATGAAAAAGAAAATCTGTACAATATGCCTATACAGTATACAGTACAGTAGTAAAATCAAATGAATACCTAGCACACTTTCTTTTTAATTTTGCCTGTAGGCTACCGGTAACACAAAATAAATCATGTTGCTGCATTGTACACATCGGTGTACAATGCGAATAAAAGATTATTTTATATTGAAACTAAATGATTTTAGCTTTTTTTAATAATACCACTAATTTGTATTATCATGAGTAGCCTATAAGCCAAATGTATACTGTATTTAAGTTAGTCAGTGGTGCAGTGCTAAATTGTGCACAATTACAAACCACCTGCACATTAATAGTAGAGTTGTGTTTCCTATTCCTATACAGATGTTCAGAATGAGCTGGAGGGGTCAGTGGCACATGTGTGCAGTCTATTGCTCCCAACATGCTGGGGAAACCAGAAATGGCATAGAAATGTGTTTTCAAGGCATGTAAGTACATCCTGCTTTTAGGGATAAGTAGGTATTTGGGTGTTTGCCTCAAAAATGCATAGAGCACAACTGGCAACACACGAGAAGAAGCAGACTGGGAAATGCCAGCAACAATTGCGACTGTTTAAAACATGCTTTCAACAGTTCTTAACAAATTGATGCAGCTTTAGTACATCTCATTATAACATTTGAGAACCCTCATCTCCACCTGCTTTCTGTGAATTTATGCAGGAACACCCATAATTACACATTCATCTAAGGTTGAACCACAAAGAAAAACTGCTGCTGCAAAGCATTCCCTAATGCATTGCACATGTTTAGTACATTTCAACCTGGACTTCCAACTTGTTTGCAACTGGTTTGCGACACCCACAACACTTTAGTACATCTACCCCTCAGGGCTTAAAAACGCTCAGCTCATCTTTGCTCTTATCAAAAAATAAATAAAAAAGAAACTCATTCATTATAATGCAAAGGCCAAACAGAATCTGGTGAGTCTGAGTTGTGTCACCCGCATCATGGTCATCTGCATTCACAGATCAAGCACAATCACGTGACACATTTTAATCGAAAATTGCTCTGCTGACCTTCCACGCCTTTTAAACACAAAACGAATACAAATTGCAAAATACAAATTGCATTACCATTTTAGGAATACTTGTGCGTTTAGACAACTCAAAAATGTAAAAACATTACTGTCCAGTGAATGGTGCCATTTTCCCTCTCCCCCTCTATAAAATGAATTTAATAAACACCAACCTGAAAGATTCTGAGGGCTTTTACCAAGCAACCAACTTCATTTTTCAGGGAGAACACCACCGCCATTTTCCCACCATCAGCTGCCTTGCTTTTCATTTTGCCAGCTTCGTCAATTTTACTAAAAACACTCTTGTATTGCTATAATAGATAGGAGAGTAAAGTGAAACAGTGTACATGACAATTAACATTTGTATATATGTACTGGTGCTTAAATGTGTCACCCATTAGAACAATGATGAAAGCTGCATAATTCCACAAAATAAAATGAAGAACATTTTAAGAAACATGTCAAACAGCAGGGCTAGTTGAAGGGTAGCGTTGTGGCCAAGCCTGGCTAGTGGCAGGAACAGATGCAGGAGGCAGCAGGCCTAATATTTTTCCCAAAACCTTAAAAAAAAAAGTTTGCAAACGCCTTACATAATTTCCATAATTAAATGGTTCCACTGGTTTAAACTAATGTACCAGCGTATTAAAGAAAGCAACATTTGTAAAGAATGCCTTAACATAGGTAAAGTTACTGTTCTTCAATACGTTATACCCTTTCTTGAGTTACTCAGGCCATTTTCAATATGAGTTAATATGTTGCAAGCTCATTTCATTACTATGGAACTGAAAGGCAGGATTCAGTCCAGCTGCTCGCACGCAGGGGTGCTGGGGGTGCGGCAGTGCCTCCTGGATTGAAGTGCTGTGCACCTGCTTCCATCACATACAGGGGCTACAGTTTTGTTCAATGGCTTTCAGCACCCCCACTATAAAAATTGTTCCAGCACCACTGCTCGCACAGCGGAGTAGCAGAGAGGTTTCAAGAACTTGAAATAACAAAAGGTCTGGATTACAGCAAGTCAAATATTAAAGGTTATTTGAGGGGGAAGAAAACAGAAACAACAGACATGACAAACTGGCAAATAAAAATAAAAAAGCAAAATGGGCGTGACGGTGAAGAGAGAAACTTTTTCATTGAGTCTTAGACTGAGTTTTATCTGGCACATGATCTTAACAGATGTGCACACACTAGCTTTAGGCAAGTACAACTTGGTAGGCTGGAGGGAATGAATGTCCCCATGTAAGCAGGGGAACTGACTGTGTCTGCTCAAAAAACACCATTCAAGTGATCCATCTGAATTTAACTTGGTGTTAGAAAGGCAGGATTTAAAAAGCAAAACATAAAATGAAATCTGTTTACACCGGCAACTATGAGTGGTTTATTAAAAATAGATTTGCTTTATCGTAGTGTGTATATATATATATATATATATATATATATATATATATATATATATATATATATATATATATATATATATATATATTAAACAAAATCAAGTACTCACTGTTTGGTTGCCTAAATGGTGCTCATCAAACATAGCAGAATCCAAGGATAATCCTCTTCTTGCCCAGTATTTGCTGGAGAACATCATCATTGCTGGTTGCATTGTGGATGCAATTAGTGATCTATTTCTTACAAAATAGAGTGTATGAGAAGACAAACGTAACTGAATGCTAGCGATTCATTCAGCACTGTGGATCTTGGTGCTTTTTTCTCCTGCCTGAATCTTCCGTTCTTTATATACTGTCCCAGCTGATGCAGCTGATGTAGATAAGGCTCCCCATTCAAGATAATCCTGACATGTCTTTTGTTGAGAAATCAGCTTGCTGGTGGTTTATAGAGAAACACATTTAATATAAGGGAACATTTTGTACATTTGGATGTTAAATGCTAATGATAGTGAATTTAGATGTTTATGAATAATAATAGCTCAAATGTATGGACATGTTGCATATACAGGAAAAGTACCTGTATACAACATTATTGTCAATGTCCCTAATTGAAATTCAGTGGTTTTTAAAGTCTTAAATTGCGGAAGGTGTAATTTGTTCTATATTTTATTGTATTCAGCTCTTTACATTTTATACATGTTTTTGTAGGCTCTATTTTAACTATTTGTTAACGGCAATAAAACAACTCACATGGCAGGTGGAAAGGGGTATTGCGGTAAACACAAATCATTTTCAACACCTTCAGCTGGTGCAACGGGGTGCAAAACTACCCAGAACATTTACCATGAGCGCTATGAAGAAGGATTACTCCCGTTTCCCAGGTCTAGTGTGACCCTGAGCAAGTCACTTAACCTCCTTGTGCTCCGTCTTTCGGGTGAGACGTAATTGTAAGTGACTCTGCAGCTGATGCATAGTTCACACACCATAGTCTCTGTAAGTCGCCTTGGATAAAGGCGTCTGCTAAATAAACAAATAATAATAATAATAATAATGAAATGTTGTTTAACCTCGTTTCCAGGGATGTATTCATTTTAAGCACCCATGGGTGAAATGCACCCCTTGCCGCTGACAAACAACTCTGATGTTGTTACTATCACTGTGAAAACCCATCTTCTAAAAGAAGAATCATGCATGACATCCTGTGCAATGATTTGTTTTGCACACGTACATTAATTTAGACTAACAACAAAGCTCTAAAAAAAGTTTTTTTTTTTTTTTTGAAAGGCATGATAATGATCAATTTATGAAATAATCTCTTATCTCCATCGAAAGAAAAATGCATTTCAGATGTGCCCACTTTAAAAACTGTTAAACTCTCTTTTGTGAGTCCTGTGTATCTACATTACCCTGAAGCATTTTTTCAATGTATTCAGATCCTTCGCTGAGCCCTTTAAAGAACATTTTTTAATCCTTTATACACAATTCTGTTTTCAGATCATTTAATTGTGCTTCCAACCCTCAAGGGTTGTAACACAGACTTTAGTAAACGATTTACACCCGACATTTAATTGCACTTTAATCTAATGAGCTTCCACTTGTAGATCCCTCAACCACTTTACAAGACATGCAGGGACAAAAAAATAGAAAAACTCCTGCCATCTGCAGCACTCCTGCCATCTGGGTCTATCCAATTGATCTAAAACTGTGGATGACCTAAATACCGCCATTGTTTAAATCATCATCTCAATCATCACAAAGCACTTTACAAAGGTAGGCTGTGAACTGTGCATTATATGCAGAGTCACTTACAATAGGACACTGATTTAACATCTCAACTGCAGGATGGAGCACAAGGGGATTAAGTGAACTGGACTTTAACCACTGGACCACACTGCCTCCTATGAACTGTGGGATGTTTGATTTGATCAGATCCTTTACAACTAAGATCCCTTGAGTCCTATTTTAATCGTGAAAAAAGTGGGCAGATTTGAGCAACATCACTTTTAATGGTAAAATCTGTTTACTTAAATAAGTTAAAAGCTCCAGTTCGTGGAAAGCTGCCAATGCTGCTTAGCGATGTGGTGTTCAACAACATACCACTATTCTATTTCTTCATTGACTTTTGATATCAGCAAGACATTCCAAAATTCAGTATTACCAAGGATTGTGGCCAGATTTACCAAACTAGCTTCAATACATGTATCACAGTCACAGGAGAATACCAGTCTATAACTTTCGCTTTAACACTTTTATGGAGACAAAGACCTAGTAAAACTTCTAAAGAAAATAATGAACAAATTGAGAAGAAACAACTTAATACACAGAGCACCAGCTGGCACTGCAAAAGTGTTTTTAAAGGCTCTCCAGATTGTAGCCATGTGTGACAAGCCTCTTAATATAAAGTTTTAACTATGAGAGCAGTTCCTATGGGAATAAAATGAACATTTGATGAGAGGGAATCATAATTTTGTTCAACATTTTGGTTGGGTTTTTACAATACAGTAAGTCTTGGTGATCTACAATAACATATTCTCCAGTATGCAGCAATCGATCAATTCTCCAAAATATCAAATATATAATTTTCAGTCTTTTATAATTTTGCAGAGTAAATGACAAGCATAAGGAGCATACAAAATCTCCCCAAGGTCATTCAGGGTGATGGTCAGTATCCTATCACCTGCCACACTCAACATTAGACCACACCACCTGCATCCTGGGACCATGGCCAGATGTATATAGTATTGTCATTTACTATTCATGTTTCCTCTCTAATATATGTTGTTCAATGACCTCTGGGGTCCATTGGTATTTATGATAAGATTTTTTCTGAATAACTTTAACACATTTTTATTCAAGCTTTTAAAGTTAAATACAAAAAACACATTCTATTTTTAACAAACGAAAGCAGGCACATTTGTTCTAGTGAAAAAAAGATAAGAGAAAAAGTATTACAGGGAACAAAAAGCTATCATAAAAGTGAAGCAATTTCCTGTGGGACAGGATATGAAAAAGCCTGGAGATAGGAGTATGCCTTAGATACCTCTTTATGAATCTGATGATGTCTTATGAACAGATTAAAGAGATTTCAGTCAACAGCTTTTTCTTTTTCTTTGTTGCCTTATTATTATTATTATTATTATTATTATTTTAATACTTCAGTGCCCTTCCGCAATCTGCTCCTCCGTCGTGTGCTTTAGGGAAAGCTGTATGGTCAGTAATATATGCAGCATCACAGTCAGATCAAGAGACAATCGCTAGCTGCAACACTACAACAAGTGTACATCCTGCCTAAAGTACATTTTCTTTACAAACGATGAATACAACAGTGTTTGATGTACCATGTATTTTAAACAAAATGCAATATGATGGCATACAGTTGCAAAAGTTCTAAGTTACATGAAAAATAGTTGCAGTAGTTGCTTTGCTTCATTTATTTTTAAGTTAGTTTGCATATTCACAGGTAGTCTGCAAACATAGTTCTAACAACTTTGACCTGCCAACATGACAAAAGCTGTTTACACATTGTCGAAGCCACTTAAAACCATCTCAATTGTAAGCTCTATCAATTGAAAATTATACCTGAACACTGTGACACTATTATACCAAGCATACAAATCAAGTAAAAGTAGGCACATAAGTCTGTAACATTTTTCTTTATCAAAAGAATGATCAAACACATACAGTAAGTTCAGAGCATATACACCAGTATATATCCAAATACACACTGTACCCTGTTTTTCAGTAACTATAATTTATAGAAGGTCAAATTATACTGATCACAAGATTAAGGAATTTTTGAGCATACTGTTTGAATATATATATATATATATATGAATGAAAACAAATTTATTGTCAGGCTGTGCAGTTCAAATTTGTAAGTAATTTCACTTTTTTGCATTCTTGTTGTAAGATAAAACATTAATGAGTGTGGTCTTTAGAATGATTTGTATGTTCAATCAACATTTCCACAAGCAATACTGTCATATGCACCTTACAATTAGCATCAAAACTGTTCTTCTTGTCCATGATCACAACTGCTCTCCTTTAACCCTTTTTATTTTTACAAAGCCGATCAACTTTGTTAGACCTACCAAGATTTAAAATGTATTAATACATGGTTCAGAACATTTTAATTAAAAAAGATCAACCTGATCTGAACCCCCACTTTCTTTATAGTAAGAAATATATGTATCATCAATAAGCGAAAAGGAATGCTTATTTAGAATGAACGGACATAATGGTACAAGTAATTACAAAAATAATTAGATCTTCAATCTTTGTTGATCCTTTTTTCATTATCAATAGTTCCAAAGTATAAGAAACTTATTTAAATTACCACCTTTGAAAACCAAATATTTAAAATCAAACCCTTTGTATCTTTGAGGTTGGTGGGAAAAAAATGTTGTTGGTATAAAGACTGCTTCGTTTTCCAGTTCTATACATGTGCCAATTTGTAAACATGTGGTGCAGTCTCCCTGAGCCCTGAATTTCCGTCCCTTCCATTTGGCACAGGATTTGGCTGTAACTCATCTGTGCAAGTTGCATTGGGTGGGCTCCTGGTATCAAGTGCTCTGTGTTCACATATTTCTGCTGCAGGAGCTGCTGTGTCAGGTATCACTTCCAGGATCTCACAAACTGCATAAGGTAAATCCTAAAACAAAAACATTATATCATTAAAGCAATGCACTGCACAGCACCATCAGGAACCAGACATGAGTGCTTCGGTGTACAAATAAAAAGCACCCCTACATGCATAATGTGTAACAGAATGAAGTAAAAAAATATATGTGAAAATAGATTTTTCCTCAAACAATACAAATCAACATACCTTGCAATTTTTGATCTGAAAACAGATTGCCTCAGCTTTGCGAAGTACCTCTTCCACGTCCAGTTTCATGGAAAGCTCATTGATGTGCTATGATAAAAGTGAACTAGAAAATTCAGAAAGCAGCACACTAAAACTGAAAATCTGAAGTAGTTAAAACATTGAACCCCATGTATTACTTTTGTAATTGATATGTGAACCAAAAGGAACTGCATGTCTTTTGTTTGTAAAATACTGTACAATATAAATAAGAAAGCATTGACGATGTATATGGTGAATGCATTGTATTGAAAGGGTTAGGGTCAATTGTGCTGACAGATCGTTGGAGACACTAGTGGCAAACTGTACATTTGTGATGTAATCTGCTATACAGTGAGACTGGAATTTAGAACTAGTGCATTAACCTGCTGAATTCCACAGACCCTGAAGAAATTAAAGTGCATACTTCAACAGAAAGGTAAATACATACAATAATTAAATAATACAAAATTAAGAAGACACCAACGTTATTACCTTGAGAATTTCATTAAATCCGTAATGTTCATCCATTATTTTCTGTTTCTCAGAATCCAATATGGCACAGCAAACAAGCAGGTGGAAGTTTTGGCAAGGCAATCCAGTCCACATCACCTTTAACAAGAATATTGTAAAAAGAGGTTTTAGGGTTTATTATTTTTGATGAATAGATCACGTGCCTCTCGCAAAATAAAACTAAACTGCAAATACAGAAGTGCTCCATAAACCAGAAGAGGAAAAAAACTAAAATAAATATGCCCAAACCACCACAAGAAGTAACCGAAGTAGCAAATAAGCACCAGTAATAAAGGTCCATTATATTAAAGTATGTTACAGTTAACATTATTTTGCTGTATAAAGAAGACGCAATTGGGCCTAAATTGCTTCGCCTCTGTGTGATGTTGGATAAAGGTTGCTCCCATAAATAGAGTATTAAACATGTTTCTCCAAGCTCTTTCTAACTCTAATTCTTGGCTGGCAGTAGACTCTCACCTCCCATAGCCGCAGTACATCCTGGAAGCTGAACTCCCGTTTGAAGTGGATTAGAAGCCACCGGAAACAGAAGTAGAGGTATCCTGAATCTTGCGATTCTGTGCAATAAGACAAACAGCGACTTAGCTTCTGAATATTTAAAATTATACAATGAACAATCAGTTTCAGCAAGCATGGCTTGTTTGTTTTTTCTATACATTATTAATAAAACTTTGAACTCTAAACTAACTTTGAAGCAGAAGCTTTGACCAGATTCACCAAACAGCAAATCAAGGACAGATCATCTAAAAATTGATATCCGTTGATAAAACCTTAATTTGAGCAATTCCGTACGTTCTCAATTTTAAATTACACATTGATCATACATTCCAAATCTCCAGCTGTTCTCTGAAGTATCATGCAATTCAGTATAACTCTCCACCACTCCAACAACACATGCAATTCCAGTCAATTACGATGCAAATCTTAACATGTCATCTTTGCAGATTATGCTTTCCGAATTAAGCAAACAAGGTTTTCATTTTTTTGTTTTTTATCAAACGTGCAAAATGTGCCAGGCTACTTGAGTGTTTCAGAATCAAATAAACTACTACTCATATTGATAAAGACATTGACTAGCACATGGAACTATAATAATATGTGAAAGTGCCTATGAGAGAATCCACAAAGTAAAGCTTCATCCCCTTACCAAGGTAATTCCAGAATGCAAGGTCTAGCAAGCGCAGTAAAGTGCTGAGCTGAATCAACTGGGTCTTCATCCCCTGCATCTGCTCCTCAAAATTATGGTGCTTAAAAATAAATAAATACATAGAATTTAAATAATTCCTTTAATGTATAATTAGGGCATCTGATTTTCGGGGTTTACCCGATTTAACCAAATTTCTACCCCCCCCCCCCGAATGCTTTTTTCTGCATTCAGGTTAAACCCGAAAACTCCCCGAATAGGCATATACTGTATATGAATAAACACATGCGCAGTTGTCTGTGATTTAAATACAACAGAGCAGAACTGGCAGCGATGACAGTAAGCTGATTTACCTTTATTATTTTACCTATTAGAAAAATGTGGCTTCTTAGTGTAATATATATATAGATTTTTTTTAGATTTTTCAAAATTACAGCAATATAGCTTTAAGGTTTTTGCTTTTTTTTGCAAACTTTTCTTCCCAGTTATTTGTTTTATGAGTGTGTGTTTAAGCCAAGAGCATTTAGATGTAACAGTTGATCATTTCTCTTTGTAGAACAGCATGGAGTAAAGTTGTTTAGTTTTCCTGTATGTTCTGTGTGCAGTAATACTTGCAAGTCCACTACAAATAAAACTTGATTTGAACAGAGAAATGCCTCCATATACAGTATGTGTGTGTGTGTGTGTGTGTGTGTGTGTGTGAAAGAGAAAGAGAGATGTTGTCAAAAGTTTGCATACCCCAATGTGTGGAAATATACATACGCTGGGGATTTAAACCGTTCATGACAACTTTGTTGTCAACATTTTGTGCTAGCATTTCTTCATTTCTTTCTAAATAAAACCCGATTTCTACCTGAATATTTACTATTTCTTGATTATATATTTTAAAAAATCCACCTGATTTCTTCATAAAATAATTCTACACAATTTTTAAAAAAGCATTCACCCGAATTTGGAAAAACATTTCACTCGAGAATCAGACGCCCTATGTATAATACAGTAATGATGGGTCCAGATGAGATCAATTTTGGTGAAAGTAAACAGTGTAAAATAACAAGATTTAGCTATTTTTCAGTTAATGTGGTCTATTTTAGTGACCTACGCAGTAGCAGAATTGCATTTTGAATCTTTAGCTTGCAAATATTGCCTTTCTACTGACCCATTATTTAGCACTTACTATTTGCTTGTTATACAATCAAAAATGCAAGCAAACATGTTTGTTTGTTTTTTTATTTAAAGAAAGAAGAAATCTAATACTTAATTAAAGCCCTTACCATCTGATCCATGAACGACACAAAGCACCAGAAGGCATCCACTTCATTTTCCATTACATAAAGAATTGGAGAAAGTAAATCACTCATTCCCTGAACATACCCTTGTGGGGAAGAAAAAAAAAACATCACCATTTAAGTGAAATTCATCATCATGTAAAGAGAACAAATTTTACCTCTCCAGAACATGTATTTAAACCAAACAGTTATGGTTTTCTGAACAAATGGTGTCAGATGTGAAGTGGTGGCAGCGGATTTATTAAAACAAATAACTGAAGTCATTTATATTATTTTTACCATTTGGATGTCCTCTCGGTTAATTCTGTTTTTTCAAAATCAAAAAAGGTTTCACATTTTTAAAAGTTCTAGGCATGATCACAATTCATTATACATGTATTGGTAATACCCAAAAATACAAATAAGAAAGCACAGGTTTATTTTCTTATCTTAACCACTAGTGATACTGGGTCCAGAACATTGTGAGGGTAGGATATACAATTTAAGACTTACCAAGATCAAAATCATACATGCAGTACGTCATCAGAATATCATGAAGTAAAATAAGTCCTGGATTATCTGGACCTTCATAAAACGTATTGGTTCGGTCTGTTCTGTTCACATCTTTCTCTAGAAACATAAACAATGATTATTTAGCATATATCTTTTTCCCTGTAGTTTACAGTTTCACAAATTGTGGTGCAGAAAAAATGTATAGAAATCAATTGCTTTGCATTGGATCAAGATAAGGCTTATTTTGGTAACGAAATACGCATTACACACAGAACCTCGCGACTCAGCGATGAACAGTGAAGCAGTTTTGGTCACTGATATGTTGACATCTCCAGGATACTGTCCATAGCTATTAAACAATGGTACTACATTTACAAATGCTAAAAGAAACTTAAGTTCAATGACAAATGTTTGGTCTAGAAGTATTTTTCAATGAAGACTTCCAGTTCGAAGCAATTAATACAATTGTACAATTGATACATTTATAGAACTAAACTAGGGGATTTCAGCATGGAAATTTTTCTTTTCCTACTGTATACGTTAGGTCTCTAATACAACAGGTCAAAACTGTTTGTGCCATAACGCTTTTATTATAAATGCTAAATTATTCTCAGAGCCTAACAAAGACCAAGGACTATATTGTCTCTACACCGATAAACCACATTTACTGTCCAACCTAACACCATTATGCTGCAAGGACTGGACATATATCAATACGCTCAAAACGTCTTGGCTATAAATGTTACTATGGCAAACAATGTTCATTTTTGCTCTTTCCAAAAACTGTCAAACACTGTCCTTCATTGAGATGAACAGAAACTAAAGCAGAATATATTTTCAATATGAAAGAGAATTTGAGCTCCATTTACAACCTGTTAAAAGCAAATAGGACTAAAAAGGCTACAGTCAAGTTTAGAAAAGCTTTCATTCAAAATGTTATAAAATGTGTTATCATAATATCAATCCAGTGGCATTTTGGCAAATGCAGACAGCTTAATAAGGTGATTTATGTAAAGTATTTAAATACTTTAAAATGCCAAACTAAGTGGACATCAAGTCTTTCTCTTTGAATCATTATCAGAGCAAACCACAAAGCATGATAACTAAACCACACTTCTAAACAGCACCAGAAAATATTTTATAGATTAATAATCTGAAGAAGTGAATAAAGGGCTGCATTACAGTCAGTGGGTTCAAACAATGTAAAATCAGCAGTCCTATACTGAAATATAGCATAGTATTAATTCCTGTCTATCGCAGTTTAGAGATACCAAAATAGCCTAATATTTATTTTCGTTTTACTTCATAGCTTGTCAAAATTTTTTTTAAAAATGGCATTACTTCAAATGATTCATTACCTATGAGGCTTCTGTAATCTCTTAATCTTGAATTTCTTTTTTCTTGCTCTTCACTGACTGATTTCCACTGGAGTTTCATTCTGAAGTACTCGTCACTAATTAAGAAATAAACGAGATTGTTAGTGGCTCTGTTTTTGTACTATTGCAGTACAGAAAGTCAGACAGATAGAACAAGTGAACTATGCACAGACCCAGTGGCATAGGCAGACTGGTTTAACACATAACCATACATGTAACAATGGTTTAATGACTTGTAAACTCTACTGTGCAGTTTCCTGCAACCATTTTACTACTGTCACAGAAAAAAACATATACTCACATTTTTCTTTTTTGCGAAACCTTTCTGTCGTCTCTCGTGCTGTTCCAAGGAAAATAACCCAGCAAAAATTTCCAAGCCTCTTTTCTTAATGCATGGCAAAGTCCCTAAGGAGGCAACAGCTATTTATTAATATGGCAAAAGAAAAAGAAAAAAAAATAGAATAACTAATTTACAATCAATAGCCGAACTGCACTAGAACAAAGTCTGTTGTTTTTTAATAATCTGCTGTTACATTATTTTGTGAGGCTATTACAAGGCATCAAACTACAAGGTTACCCACTTGTTACCCACAATACACGAGGGACAGCGCTAGTAACACCTATTTGATTTAGCCTTTGGACTTATACCTAGGGCCACGGGAAATTCACGGTACTTTTTCAAGAAATTCACAAATGACGATTAAAAAAACAATACATTTCATGGATTGTCACGGAAGTGCCATTTTATTTAAATAAATAAATAAATAAGTAAGTTTCTATTGTAAGTTGCCTAAAATTAATAGCGCATCAAAGAAAATCGCTGAGGTTGAAACATTTAATGATAGCTACTGAGTCAACATTTACATTGTAACATTTAAAACAATCAGTCAAAATGTAACAAACAAGGGTCATTTAAATGTGTTGGCTGAAAAAAGTAACAAGCAGACAAAAATTAAAACAAAACAAGTTTGAATGACAAATTCGGCAACATTGTCGTGTTTTGTAAACATTTAAAACTTGGCTATGTTCATACAGTAATTAAACAGACTGTGTTGTATAGCGTTATGCTGACTTTGAAAAACAGGGTTAAGTGCAAGTGACAAAACCGAAACTTTGTGTTTTTCTTTACACACACTAAATTATATATAACGTTTTAAACCACGGACATAATATCGTGCTACTTGAGCGAAACTATACAAAATAATCTGAAGAACAAGAACAGGAAAAACAAGAAGACATCGTATGTGACTTTTTATCCATCTAGCGTGTTGTGCACACACATACACACACAATAATTATCTGGCCCGTGAGCAGAAAACTAGTTATTTGTTGAAGGCCAGCATCATGCATCTTGTTGCAGTTTCAACACTCATGGTTTGTCTTTGTGGTGTAAAAACCTGTCCATATGCGGAAACTGCTCGTTCTGCATCCACAGAGTTTAGTGGAATTGACAAAAAACAGCGTGCAATTTTTGCCATGTTTGGGAATCTGATTTCAGATCTCACCCAGAAATCAACAATATTGACATTTTTCACGGTAGGCAGTCAAATACACGATTTCCGTGAAATAGTGAATTTTCCGTGGCCCTACTTATACTCCGACTTTCCCTTACAAGATTTATACATCAGTGTCTATGGTAAGGTCTACTGGGGGTGTAATTCTTTAAGAGTTTTCCGACAGCCAGCAGCTGTAAACAACTCTCAAGGTCAGCAGCAAGCTCTCTGGCACAAAATTGTAATCAAACTTTAATTTTTCAGAAGGAAATGTATTGCTTGCTTACAGAGCAAGAAAGACTACCTTTTTAATTGCCATTAAAAAAAAACTGCAGGTTCCATTCACAGATAACTGTAATGGACAGGAGTCAAACTAAAACTCCCCTAATAAAAATAATGTGACCATCCCCAATGTAATCCATTTGTATGCATGCACAAGTACTTGCTGAAGAATTTACAATGCAACCCTGCAAAACATGAAATACACCGTTTTTCATTTTTCCATACTGTAAGGAAATTAAAGATATCTTAGTTTACTTTACTGCCTTGGTGCTGTAACGCCCTTTGGCTTAAATATTTTATTTATTTACAAGTCTATTTAGTTTTGGATCAATCAAGTTGGACAAAAAATGTATAGGGTTTATAGAAACAAATACAATTACCCCATTGAAAATTCTTTGCTTTAAATCATGAACATTTTGTATTCTTCCTTCTGTGTCCATATTCTTAGTCCAGTCTTCAACAGAAACTGGTTCTCTTCTCTGAACGTCTGGCTTTGTGCCCAAATCAATCTGAAATGCGCAGATAAGTTATTAACATTGCTTGTCTCTCTGCCAGCCAGTTTGCAGGGATGTGCTGTCTATAAAGGTTAACCCATGAATAAAGGCAATAAAGCCTTTCAAGATGATCTAACAGGTATTCAACATTTCAAACTGTTTTTATAAGCTTAGTTTTGTGATTTGCATTTGATTTTTCCCAGCTATGATGAACAATGTCAATCAATAAGTTCAAAGAAATCTTATAATACTGCAGGTCTCTATAGACAGTACAAGAAACTAATTCAAGTAGCCTCCAAATTCACATTTTCACTCCTTTTTATTTATTTATTTTGTATAAATGAAGTGTCTGATGGCATACTGATTTCAGCCCAAACATACTGTGTTCTGCTTTCATCTGCTTGTATTATTACCATATGCTTACTTGGAATTCTCAAGAGCATGGTTTCTGTGAATTAACACACATAAAGAATTCACTTTTATCAGTGACTACTCCATACACTAGAAAAGTCTTACATCCTTTGCTACAGAGATCACAAGCATGTACCTCAGCTCTGTGAATAAGGCAGGAATCTGAAAACAATCAGAGACATACTTAGCAAGCTGCTAAGCCTTTTAAAAAAAGCAAAAGTTGTTTCCATGGGTACTGCAAGTGATACAAAGGGTAAAGGATAAAGGCCAATTAAAAATGAATTATGCAGCTAATGAGAATAAATGTTTACTCCTTATAAAAAGGAATGGCTTACTCTTTTAATTACTTCAAAGCCTGGCTCCTCCTGATGGTTGATTTCAAGCCCTGGAATGACCTCATTCAGAATGTCTGCCATTTCTGCGGCTGGTCGTTGTTGGTGTTCAACATCAGCCCCTCTAAATGCATCATATAAGTAGTTGGTAACTTTAGAAAAGCCTCCCATTGTTGTTGTGTAAGGATCTTTCCTAAATTTCTGAAAAAAAAGAAATAAAACAGCAAAGAACCAGGTTAAAGTACACTGTGCTAACAATATAATTCCAGTAAATCTTACCTAATATATGTTGCTATAATTTTGTCTCAGGTTTTCCTATATGAAAAAAGGTTATGGTAAAAGGTGAATTTTTAAACGGTAATTGATTTGAAACTGTTGGAGAACGTTTAGAGTTGCTTTTCCTACAAGGACTCAGACTACCATAAGCAACTCAGATGTGCTGGATACATTCCTTTAATGGGATGCACAGCATGGAAAAAGAGTGCAAGATATGCTCAGGGTTTATAAATGCCATGAAAAAAATACCATTAAAATTAAAATGTATGTTTAACATAACGTGTGCCTCTTTCATACAGGAATATATAGGATTGTATATAGGATTAACTGGATTCATTTTATTAGCTATATGTACTTTTAAGGTCAAAGTTTGAATTGCTATGCAATAAAAGTGTCAACTACAATCCCTTTAATCTTGTGGGATTCCAATATACAGAATTAGATAAACTGAGTTTGTCTGCCAAGGAAATGCACATTGAGTTAAGAACTCCCACTAAAGGGTAATAGCCTTAATTTTAAACTACTTAACAGACACTAATTTAACATATTTTTCCCAAATATATTTGTGTGTTGATGGAGGGAGTTGTCAAATTTAATTTAAAAAAATAAAACAATCCCAAGATTCTGAACACTAATGTTTTTTTTTGTTTTTGTTTTTTTAAACAGCAGTAATAAACAGCAGTATAGTACATTATATTGAACTTGGCAGAGCGATGCTGGCAATGCATATAAAGAAGAAGAGTACCTACTTGAACAAGGCCAAATGTGGTATCATCAAATAAGTTCTCAAAGGACTGAGAAAGAGCCTTGTTGTAGTTGCTGACAATTAAAACTCTTTCATCAAATAGAGACCTAATGGGAAATAAATCATTGTTGATGACCTTGACATAATTTAACATCACCTACAGAATCATATAGAATTTGAATTACCAATGAAATATTTTATCACAATTTGATAAGCGATTCTCCAGATACATTATTAATGCATATACAGACAGATGGCTGAGCGGACAGACAGACACCCCCTACAGTATATCCTCAGAATCGGATACTCTCAATAGCTTATGCTAAATCATGTTAATACCGTGCTGTGACAATTGGATAAGCAGTTCTACAGATATATTCTGTGCAAAAATGTAAAATGTTTGGTTAGAGACACACTTTTGCACACATGTGTGAAGCGTGATATACTGAAGGACACCTGGCTTCACTATATCTACTTCATAGACAGTTTCATCCTCAGCAGGGAGTAATAATAAATAAGGGCTAGTCCCAGTGTTAGAGTCTAGAATAGTATCCAGTTCCTATTCCTGTTATGTAATAATTAGCACTGAAGCTGTAAGTATGGGTTGTGGGATTTATAAATGTTAAAGTTATATATTTGAGAACATGTTTGTATTATAAGATTGTATGTGTTATTTAAAATGTTTATAAAAAAGATTATTACAAATAAGTTTCATAAACTGGCTCTTCCTGGAAAATCTTTCACACAAATAGGATGATGCATTGGTTTTAAGTCTCAATACACTGCCTCTCTCAAAAACAAGTCATTTGTACATGGAGTACATCCAGGTTATCCCCTGCACACTGCCTCACTGCAGTAAACTTGTAAACTCCTTAAAGTGAGGTTAGTGTGCTACAGGAGGAAACACCAATGACATACTACACAATACAGCCCAGGAAAACCGGGGAAAAAGAATGACCAGTGAATACTATGAAGACATGAATCAGAGTTACTTCTATTTCAGCCGATTCCCTCAGCCAGAAGCTTCTGGTTTTATAATCTATGTAAAGACTGTTTACATTGCTTGTTTTTGCAGCAGAGTTGATATAATACCTAGTTAATGAGATTGAGATTTTCATGTGGTTTGGTGACTTGAAGACTTTCTGATTTACATTTACCAGGCAGTTTTTGATCAGTACTGGAATTTAAGCGAGCATTGGTCTTCTTCAAGATGAGTTTAGCAGATCCCAGTTGTGAATTTAGAGGCCTTGCTTTCTAATTCAAAGTATTAACACAATTTAACACTGAAACATGCAATATAACTGTGGCTTTGATAGCTTCATTAGCAAAGAAGGAATTTGAATAAGTATTGTATAATTAATTCCAGTGCTGATGAAGGTTCTGTTATTTTAAATCCAGCAACTAAGATATTATATTCAAGTCAAACACAAGGAAGACTAAGGTTGATTTATCCCACCAGCACCTAATCCTTATAATTTCATTATTAAAGCCAGTGATAAGAACTTTAATAACTGCTATCTGTTTTTTGAGCTTAGATATGACAGGATGGTAAGTATGAGGTGATGAGAAAGCGGACGTGACATTTTCTTGAAAGAGGTAGCTCTTTTGAGGAGTCAGTAGTTAATGAACAATCACATCTTCGACTGCAGTCAGTGGGACTGACGAAGGGCAAGTCATTCATTCAGCTAGCAAAGCAAATGCAAGCCTTTTCAACAAGCAGCATTGCAGACAGTTCATCAGCAAATCTTTAAAGCAAAACCAAAAAAAGAAAACATTTAAATGAAGTAAAGTCAGAAAAAAACCTATTTGCTACTAACTGCTTTCTATTTTAACTGCGTCACTTTTTTTCCTGATAACTGCATGTCTGCATTCCAAACGACACATTTATAAGTGCTACTAAATCAAATAATTTCTCCACTCTAAAACACTGTGGTTATTACATTTAAGGAGACTGTAATCAAGATCAAAATGTCTGCAGAATTTAGAATTAAACTCCTTTAAAATACTACTACTGAAAAATTGAGTAGGCTATTTAAAAAAAAAAAAAAAAAAACCTATTATAGTCATAAAAGTACATTCTAAAGCTGTACATACAGTACAAGCCTTAAATAAAAATTCTTCAAAAAATGGTGGTAATTTTGGAGCAAACAAAAAAAAGCTTTAAGGATCTAGACCAATGACTTGTTTGGAAACTCATATGTCTGCCTATCTGGACTCAACATCGAATGAATCATCCATATGGAACAAAATCACCCTGACGGACACTAATGACAGTTATAAACAAGGACCCTACAGATAAGCCACGATGAGTCACTCGCCATAAGGTACCTAGTAAAATGCCATGTCTTATCATTGCTCATCCACAATGTCCAGTCATGCCTTCACAAACTCTTTTTTTAGCTGGCCATGTGTGGGTGGAACACAGCCTCCAGTGACATATTTAGATTTAGAACGCTTTCTGTATTGCAGTATTTACAAAACCTGCTGTTTGCTAAATAAAATTATTATCATCAAAAGAATGTAAACCACGTCAAAGGGCCCTGAAACAGGACGAGGAGCCCTGTACGTGTGTGTGTTTCTTTGTTTTATTTTTAGAACGGGGTCTTCCCCTCTGCCCCTGTGCAATTTATTGTTTTGTTTTATGATTTATGTATTTATTATATAGGACGAGCGAGGTGCCGTCCTTCTGTGTTTTGTTATTTTTTTTAATAGTGTGGATGGGTAGCCCCATCCACAGGAATTAAAAAAACCTTGTGCAGAAGGTGGCCATCTCCCGAGTTAATTAAGTGATTAATCTGTTGCTAATCGGGAGATGGTCACCTGCATATAAACCTGCAGCGCTCTCAGTTCGGGGTGGGTGTTAGGAGCGAGAACGAGAGCGGAGAGAGAAACTAAATGAAACTTAAAAAAACGTATAGGATCAGTGAAGGCTACTGCCCAGCCTGACCTGTATTGTTTAGTATTTTGTGTTTGTGATTATTTTGTTTAAATATTTATTTTCGCTCTGTGAGCAAGTGTTTTCTGTTTAAATATTTTATTTATTTTTGTATTATTTAAATAAAACGGGGCACGCTCGTTTGTTTTAAAACTGCAGTACTTATCTGGTGTCAGTTTTTGGTTCCTGCTTCTGACCTGACGTCACCACTCGTCCACCCTGTCACAGGCCCTTTTAATGATCCGCTGGCACTTAGATTCATTTTACCATACTACAGATCATAAACAGGGTGTGTGTTATATTCTAAATAAATAACAGTATGTTATTAATACAATTGTAATTGTCATTGTGCTCAGCATACACAAGCCTTTTCCATGCACACAATGAAGCAGCGATTTAGCTCTTAATACACAAAGAATTAAAAACATTTGGGAATCCATCCTTTTCATACATGCCCCCTACTACATAAGCTAAAATAACTTTAATAAGGTTTTCTTGTTAAAATCACTTGTCCAAATCTCTTTAATTGTCAATTGCAGGAAGTAAAAATGTTTTTTTTTTAGTACTTACTCATTTATCAGCACATATTTCTTAAGGCAATCTATGAACAAATCACTGCTTCCTTGATGGAAATGAAGGGCAGGTAAGGAAGTTTCATCTTTAAGGCAGAAGACAAGATGTGACCAGCCCTCCAGCTTTATTTTAATTGTTTTGAGGTCAATCACATTAAAGAAGAAGGCCCATTTGCTTCTTTCATGTACATGGTTTGATGTCCCTGAAATAATTACAAGACGTTTGTTTGTGACAGTCATACATAATATCAAGGTTAGAGCTTTTGTGTTTGTTTGTTTTGCTTTTTCTGGTATAGTAATTATTATTTTACTAGACTTTATTAAAAATAAAGAGATAATTAAATAAATAATAAATAAGACATATACTGCAACAACAAATCTAGACATCACACATTACCCCGACTGTATTAATATTCTAGCAGACCTTTACCAGTCTTGGGTTTTCAATGATTTTATTAATATAAAGTGATGAAACAACAAATAAATGTCATTTTTAATGTAAAGATAAAGTACAAGACCCCTAATGTTACTTGCTTGATATTTACTGCTTTGAAACCAGCTGTTACTATGGCAACTATAATTAATATAAATAACCAGACTCTCAGCCAGTTTTTTTTTGTATGCATATAAACTGTGATACAATATGTCTTTCAGTATTGTTTGTATTCTATGTCAGTATTATGCAAACTGAACTCAAAGCCAGTATTTTTAAAGACATATGGTCGCATTTTTTAATCACTCAATAACCACAGGTTTGGGATTGAAGTTTCCTGGAGCACATGTATATTTCTATACAGTCAATATCCACTGTAAGAGGGCTAGATGTGTTCAGAGACTCTGGATCAATAACACAACTTTGCCGTGTAATCTAAAGCTTTGGTTTACACCTTATCTATAGAAATTAGCAGCCTTATAGCACATCTAGACATTATACTAGTATACTAGGAGGATAATGTTAGATTTAAATCCCTTATAATTTTGCCAGAGAGTTCAATCCACTCTGGGGAATACAATATGTCCTGGTCTCTCCAATGAAGGCTTCATGCAGGTTGTAGGTTTTGCATGTACAGGATACACCACAGAAGATTGCTGGGTGATCCACAAAATCTCTGCCATATGGTGCTGACGTGTGTTTAACTGGGAGGTTCTGGGCAGGCATTCTGTCGGACACACTTGCTGTACTATTTTTTCTCAAAGATGTTTTTTTCTAAACTGACAGACAATTGCCAATGTCCTGCTTTACCTGCAGTCCCTTCCCAAGTGTTGGAAGAGATGACACTATATTAGTATTTATTTTCTTCAGTGTACCTTCTTGTCACATAATGCATGACTACACATGCTGACCTCTCAGGAATTCTACTGTATATGTATATAACAACCTTTGGCAGTTGCTAGGTTACTGTATCCTAGCAATCGCCAAGGGTTGTGATTGATGGGTGAGAGTGGGTAAAGAAAGTTCAACACACCTTCTCCATTTGTGTAAGGTTTCTTTTTGAAAGAGACGGTGTTGATCATGTCCCATTCAGCTTCATAGCTATGCTGATGTTCCGCATTCTTTTGTGTCTTTTCTGTGGGACTCTGTGTCCATTCTACAACTGAACTGGAATCCTAGAAATGAGGCAAATGTTATGGACGTATTAGATAGAATTTCTGCATTGTGCGGTGTAAAAGAATAACATAACCTAAAACGTAACATTTTAAACTCTTTATTCTTTAAACAATTCAGGCAAAATATCATTTTTTAAAAACATAATAATTACATAGTTTTAGGAAAACTACAGAAATAAACGCATACAAAATGCAACTGTCAATACTTTAATAACAGCTGTTTAGTTCTTTGAAATAATAAATTAGGTATACCTTTCCAGCATAAAGCATATTTGATAAATCAACACCATCTTCCAGTGGTTTATATTCCACTACTAATTCACCATCCTGGAAAAGAAAGAATATCTGTATCAGTATTGTACCCTTGTATGTCTTAAAATACCAACCTCTACCCTTTGTAATACAGTCAAAAAGGCAACAAACACTCATCCTGATCTGTTCACCCCAGTCCCTGTGCCAATTCAGTAACACAGGGTATCTGTGACAGATTACGATCTAATTCTGGCAGTATCTGCAGCCACCAGTGTTATGGGAAATTCCTAAAATCATCCCCATGGTCACTTAAATATTTGTTGTCACAAACATGAAGTATTTAAAACATTGCAAGTCTACCTTTTCAATAATCCGAAGTATGCCTGAAATGAGGGAATCTTGGTCTTCGGTGCTTGAGTGAATAAAAATGCCATCTTGCTCATACACAATCTGTAAACAAACAAGAATCAATAATAAGAGCAATATTGAGTGTGCATTTGTAATACACCATGAACCATACAGTGCATGCTGCACTTTACATATGGAATTTAAAACAAAGAGTCAAATAATTGTTTAACTAAACAATACATTGCTTGTGGTCATTTACAGTATTTATCCATCCAGTCAATCCCTGCAGATGATGTGCCAGATAATCTATAGTTATTTATTTGGACTTTCTGATTTAAAACGTCTCTCTGTTCTGACAAATAGACTGCTAAGCGAAACTCGTGATTGTGAAAAACTTGAAAACATGTCCAGCACAGTCAGAAACAAATGCTGTTCTGAATACACGTGATCATGTCCATTTTCTCTCACTGTCTGTTGAACATAAACAGTCAGTACTACACTACTATGTAATGGGGTTTTCTCGGTAAAGTTTCATTTCAGGAACTGGCATAGCAATTTCAAAACGGATGTGTTACATTTTGAAACAGTTCCGATTTGCCGTAGCACCACCACACAACACAAACTGTATTAATATTCTAATTTGTGACCTATGAAGCTAGTATGACCCTTAATCATATATTCCTATGGCACTAAAAAAACAACATTAGCTTGGTATTTTATTTCTGGGTTGTTGTTTTTTTCATGGTCTTGGGTTTGCCTATTTTTTAAAAGAAAAAGCTTTTTTATTTAATAAAATGCATGTTAAACAGTGTAAAATCTCACCACGGGTTTACATGTTCATCTTAAACACAAAATAGTTTGCTTTCGTGGCATGCTAATACTGTAGTTAAAACAACAACAACAACATTCAGCTGTGGCATCCACATCACTCTTGTTTTCTGTTTACATCTGTTAATTAATTAGAGCTAATTTGTTTCAATAACTCCACACGTGTTCAACCTGTGATCTTCCTGCTACCGATACCCTCTTTATCTTGTAACACATTAGTCCTATGTTGTGTTAAATCGCTTCTGTGTAGGTTTTATTTCAGTACCTTGCCAGCTGCAGAAACCGCCATGTCGCCCGCTGGTGTTTACGATGACGTAGCACTGCTCACGTGCCTGTCAGCACTCCATAACAACACAGACCAGTCATCGAGTGGAGGCGGAGCGCAGGCGCAGGAAAGACAGAACAAAAGGGAGGTTGGCGCCTGCTTGTGAGCAAAGGGAAGCGCACGTAAATGTAACTTTGGAAGCGAGTAATTTGTCAAGTGGTCACACTATGCTGGCTGCTGACAAGATTTCATGCGTATAGCACCGTGTGTCTGACCTATTTACGGGTCACGATGCTGATGTAAAATACGTTTTTGAAAAACTGGTTAAATAACCAACTTTTTAAAAAAAAAAAACTTAACTTCTACTGCAGCTCAAAATAGCCTGTTGTGGAGCTCAATGACTCATATATGGCTCAAGAGTTTAATAGGTCAATGAAACAGTGGTCTGGCCTAATACAGTAAATCTCCCTGAATTAATTATCTTCAATCCCATCCCTGGAAATGAGATGCTGCATCTCAGTGGATCTGCCCTGCTTTGCTATCTTCTAATTAAATGTTGCAGCTTCAATCCAGAACTCCCTGTCTTAGTCCTTTAAAAATGTGACTCACTACCTCCCTTCTTGGTGAAACCCAGCATGTATACCAACGCCACCTGCTAGATACATAATACATAACAGCTCACTGAAATGAAACTGTAGGATATCAGTAGCTGTCTTAATTAACGGTGAATGATTGGAGCAGCTATGTAGCCAAAAAGCAGTATTTTACACACACAGGTAATTCAGTGCCTTCACATCTTGACTGTAAGCGAGAGATCTAACCTGGTCACACCACTCAGAACTGGTGAATGATGTCCGTGTACCGTAGATTCTGTAAACATGGGTGGGGAACGTGGTAAACTTTCTTTCTGAATAAACACTTCTATTAATAACATGACATTCTAAGTGAACTGGCCGTAGTCTGAAGGTTACATTATACAAATAGGTTTTGCATAAAATCCCAATTTAGCCAGTCAAAGCCTCAGGTGTCAGAAGCATGCAGATTTTTCGAACTGTACGTTTTTCAAATGCGTTGACGTTTCTACTTATCCAAATCTGTCTTTGTTTTCCATCTCTTTTTTATTTTTTTGCAACTTCCAATGGCAAATTTCATTGACATTATTGTCTTGCTTTGGAATCATTTACAGCAAAGATGCTTCATGAAATGTGTATAGAATGCACTGTAATCTGAATAGAACCTATATTTGTGAATGATAAACTGAGTTGTCCCGTGGCTCAAGTATGTGAGTGCAGGTGAGTCATACAATTAGGAGTTAGAATAGTGGTCATGTAGGGCAGCAGTGTGGAGTAGTGGTTAGGGCTCTGGACTCTTGACTGGAGGGTTGTGGGTTCAATCCCAGGTGGGGGAAACTGCTGCTTGAGCAAGGTACTTTACCTAGATTGCTCCAGTAAAATCCCAACTGTATAAATGGGTAATTGTATATAAAAATAATGTAATTGTATGTATAAAATAATGTGATAAATTGTAAGTTGCCGTGGATAAGGGTATCTGCTAAGAAATAAATAATAATAATGTTGAGTTGCCAATCTTGGCAGGGTGCCCTCATGGAAACCTGCACTGGCTTTTGTGCACCTGGGGGTTAGGTAGGAGAATGGGCTGGGGATAGTTTACCTGGCTAGTTACCTGTTCTTCAGTGACCCCTACAAGTCCAGATGGAGATCGGGTTTCAGCAGTTTGGTATCATCTGTTTCTTATGCTGACCAGGTGAAAACAGGCAATTTGTAGCTTGTTTACGTTCAGTCCTCCATGATGGGTAAGTAGGCTGCTGCAATGAGGTGACATTCGAATCATTTCAAATATTGTGTAGAAAAATGGGAGCGAAGCCAAATAAAAAATATAAACAACAGGGGACCTGCTTTAACACTGCACATGTGCAACCAGTGCCTTCATAAAGCAGTTTCATGGTTTGTCTGAGAATAATATACATGTTCACCGTTGATCTAGAGTTATATGTTTTGTTTTCAACCAATTAATTACCAGCTGCAGTCAAAAGACATAAGAATTACAGCCAAACTGCAAGTGTGGCAAAGGGAACGACTGACATGTAAGGGATGGGAGTTCTTCCTCTGTTAGGATGATGTGAGGAGGCCTCTAAATTAAATGTTACGGTTTAAAAACTCTCACAGGAGGAAAAGCAGCACACACTCCCTCCTCAGAGGTACCATAAAGCCAAGATGTATATGTTTAATAAATAATTCACACACACACATTGGGGGGATTAGCAGAAGAAGCACGTTGCTGTTTAAGAGCCTTATTTTGTGATGTCTGTCTCTCAGTGCATTTCTGCTGGGAAATAGCCTATTTCTTAAACTCAATTCCAGTAGAATGAAAATGAATAAATAGCAATTCCTGTTAAAAGGCTGACAAAACACCTGATAGATAAAGAAGAAATAGGTCCCTGGCTTCCTATGTGGTACTAAAGGGCTGTGTCTTATAAATAACTCTGTTGTAGATCTAGCCTTTTATTATATTATTTTCATTAATGTGGCGGTCTTAGATACATTTGTGTACAGGTTTTAAAACTCAAACTACTGTATATAAATTTAAAAAAAAACATCTACTCATACATCTACTCATACACAGGGGTCAATAAATGCCTGAGATCAGGAATTACTGTCTACAAAAACGTATTAATCTTCTCTTGTCTCTTTCGATTTTGATGTGGAACTGACTAGCAATCCGATTGATCCTTAAGATATCAGTACAAGCTATGCTCTCTAGATACACTTCAAATATGCTGACCGCCCCCAGCAAACTACTCTTACACTACACAGCCGATTGTGTGACATGTTACATGACTCACCTGATTTACATAAAATGGACTCATCATCATGTTCTGTCCCTATTATCTCTATTGTAATCTAAAAGAGCAGCTTTGGCACATGAATTCTCATATAGCGGTCCTCTGCAAGAGGAAATTAACTTTGTATTCTAAGATGATATAGGAGAGATACCCCTCTCAATAATGGAACAGGACATCGCCTTAATTATTGCAGGCACCCTCTCTGCAGCACAATGTGCATTGTTAAATATCAGCCGGTCTGAGGCTCTGCAGCTGCTTGCCCCTGTCACAGCATGTCAATGGATGGCATATCTTTCACTGTTCATGAATGTGTCTCTGAAACTGGATGTGGCAGCACATCCAACACGGCACACAAACTGTCTTTGCCCTGGAGACAAATCTTCACTGGAGGGGAGGGGGGGTGTTGACGCAGTTGTTGGTGTTGCTATTTTTATCATCTTTTAGATTACATGCATCATAAGCAAATTAAATAAATTGGTTGACTTAATTTTGCTTTTTGAGATACTGGAGCTAAACAAAGACAGTTTGTTTCTGAGCTGATACAAAAGAGCCACCTGGTGATCAAAGTGCAGCACTGTTCTGATTTTGGTGCAGCATGACAAGCTGGAACACCATTTCCTATGTCATTTGTTAGTGAAATTCATAATTACCCGTTACTGAATGGCATAGCAGCAGCAAGTCTTTTTGTAGCTGAAAATGTTTTCTGATTACTTGGAAGAATGTTGTGCAAAGTTACCCCATTCACAAAGCTTTTAATTTTTTTTAAATACCATTTTTTGAGTCTGTTTATGAATTGAAGAACTGGAAAGTCACGGCATGGATTCCAGATGATTTTCCTCCAAACCCACGGGCTCACAAAGATCAATGCAGCTCTCCCTGTGGACCCCAACCAAGCACTCAGCATGACCTGGATTCGAATCAGGGAGCTCTTGATTTAATGACTGACCCTGCACTCGAGCACAGTAGTGCCTTTAGTAGTTGAGCTACAAATTCATGTTTATAACAAGACCTTGCATGCTGGGATCCCTCACTAGTATGAATACATCATTAATCTATCATGCTCTGTAGCATTGACAGTGTTTCTGTGTTTATTGTAAAACCGTGAGGGATTCCTTGCTTGTTTTCAGAACACTGACAACTGGGACAAAACCCAGCAGCACCTGATGATGTGTCTGACTTTTAAGAAAAATCGCACTGTTATCAACGTAATAGTTAAAGGCCAGTGCTTTAATATATGGTAATCACCACAGCACTCTAATACTGCAACATGGAAGTGATAAATTGGTTGACTTTATGCTTTTTGAGATACTGGCGCTAAACAAACACAGTTTATTTCACAACACATACTTCATTCTGCTCTCCTAATGCAATTCACCCACTAGGTCAACCAATCACACTGGTATATCTCTATTTAAACGTCACAGAGTCAATTAAAAAGTTAATTAAATGGAACGCAGTCCCCTCTTAGACAGGGAATTGGCTTGTTAAATTGTTCCAAGTGTAGGCAGCCCAAGTGTTAATCTTCTTCCAAATGAATATTTGTCATCCATATCTCCCTTATGGATGGTTATGGATATATATATATATATATATATATATATAGAACCACTTCTAAGTGTATGAGTGCATGTTACTGGGTTATTGAGTGAGTCAGCATGTGGGGATATAAGGAGGTGGTTATTGTCAGTTGTTACGTATGTACACTTACATTTCTACAAGTTTGTCTGACGGTCTTGGACTAAGTAGTTCCTTAATGTACTATGCAATTAAAAGAATAGCAGTTTCACTTGGGACCGTTGTAGTTGTTTTGTAAATTGATTGAACTCTTAATGTGAAATTCAGTACTGCAAGCGTTAGAATAAACCGTAGGAATAGATCTGATCTCCTCCGCTGATAAGACAGCAGTATAATTTACTCCAAATGAACATGTGGAATGAACAAGTTTTGATTTGAGAGGCAATGGGGATTTTTCATTGTCTGCTAGGGTTCTCATTAAACAGCTGGCAGATTCAGAGGAAGCTAATAAGGTGCACCTTCTGTGTGAAAAACACAACTGTTTCGATTGCCATTAACAATGTGGCACCTATTGTATTTACGTGAGTATTTGGGATAGGGGCAGAGGATTTAAAGCAAGACAACACATTTTTGAAGAAGTTAAGCTTTTTGTTGTTTTTTTTATTTTAAAAAACGGTGCTGAATTTGTTTGTTATTATTTGTTTATTTAGCAGACACCTTTATCCAAGGTGACCTACAGAGGCTAGGGTGCGTGAACTATGCATCAGCTGCAGAGTCACTTACAACTACGTCTCACCCGAAAGACGGAGCACAAGGAGGTTAAGTGACTTGCTCAGGGTCAACAATGAGTCAGTGGCTGAAGTAGGATTTGAACCGGGGACCTCCTGGTTACAAGCCCTTTTCTTTAACCACTGGACCACACAGAAATCCTGGCACCTATAACCATGTAATAAATGGTGACTCTGAATGCACTGCTAGACAGATTCAGAAGGAACAAGCCAAGCATCCCCATTACCATGAAGGAGACATGTGCGTGTTTTGGAATGTATAATTGACTTTCAACTGATATCTATAACACTGAGCATTCCTCTCATTAGAGTCTGTAAAGAATATGTTATTGGAACGTTCATGAGGATATCCTGAGAAGCAACATTTAAAATATAGCAATGTATCAGGACTTCTCAAGTTTCCCTAAAGTAAAATACAAAATAAATCCAGCAGTCTTTCTGATAGACCAGAACCAGGAGAAATTGAAGTTCTGGTGTTTTCCGGATTGTATGTCACCGCTACCTAGCAGCAAATGACCAATAAACAATGACAGTAAATCACAGAAATATGAACAATGTTTTACAAATTCTTCATTGCCTCAACCCACAACTGCACTCAAATTATTATGTTTCAGAATTGCAAACAGTGTTCTGGAAACTATTACGCCAGCAAGGGAGATGAGGAGTCAAGAGTAGGCAAAAAGAACATGCTGCCTTGGGTTGGACAGGTAGGAACTGAGCTAGGACAGAGCAGAATCAGCAGTATATACTGCCAAGAGTTGCCAAAGAATTGTGTGCTCAATTGTGCTGAAATCTGCTGGAACTGAACCAGAAAGCACAATGCTGTCTAAAGCCCCTTTCACACTGGCACTCCTACCCGGGTCCAGACCCTGGTTCTGGCTACCCGGGTCACAATCCCGCATAGTGTGAAACCACGTACCTGGGTTGACCCGGATCCCAGCGACCCACCTCAGCATGTGGATCAACACGCTTTGACCGGGGTTGAGCGAGACAAAATGCAATAACAAACAGCAACGCCTGCATAAAGGTTTCACTTTTAGAGAAAGTTTCTGCTAGAGATATGTTTGGATATTTCAAAGGCATTTTACAGAGATTTCAAAGACAATGCTATAGAAGTCAAGGTAGCTTTTACATTTCTGTACGAGAATGGCTTTCTTTGCTGTTTTACTCCAATAGTCTAGCTCAGGGCTAGGCAAAGTTGGGCTTTTCAGTCCAACTCTTAATTTCTAAGATGTTCTAAATTGTTTCATTGAATCTGTAAGGCTCTAAAGTAGTTAATTGTTTAATTATACTTGTTAAATCTGGAGTGGAATGGTCCATGACTGCATATGGTCTCCCTGGTCTAACTGCAATCATGCAACATTACCTACACCACACAGGAATTGATCAGAGAGATCTACAGCCTTGTATTTGAAAAACTGAATGCATCCTGAATTAAGAAAGGAAGCTTGGCTCACAGCATGATAGCCAGTAAACACCTCAGAAGGTGTTCCTATGGCAACAGTCTACCACCTCATGACCAAGCTCAGATCTGTAAGGCTCATTACCTCGTATCACTTCACACACTGCTGTTTTAATTGAATTGATTAGGCGCATAGGAACCCATCTGCATGGTAGATAGCCAAGAATTAGCCAAGAATGCAGTTTGGTGTTTTGTTGTTTTTGATGGTGTTAATCCGGGAGGGAAGGTGAGGCAGAGTCACCCCACATGGGATTTTACAAGTAGCTAAACAGATGGGGTAGAAATTGGTAAACTGTTATTTCTATTCTCAATGCACTTGAATGTAATGTATATACATATATAAGCCTTCTCCTCTCCAATGTACTGTGCTAAGTCTTCTAAAGAATAAGGTGTCAGTAGTTTCTTTTTACTTGGTGTTCATTGTTTCACACATTTGCATCTATGCTCTTGGGACACAAACCCAATCTCCCCCAGGTTTTGGACAATTGGAAATCAATTTTTTGATTAGGAATGAAGGGATTGTGCTTTCTACGACCCAAAAGGTGAAGTCAAAATCTATTTAATTGATTTTTAACTGTGAAATCACCCAATTGAAGCAACTTTGATATCAATAGGACTTCTAGGGACACAAGCATGTATATCCAGACAGAAAATATATTCAAGCAACCCTATTATAAGACAGTATGATCATTTCTCTTGTTGTCCCCACAATGCAATTTCACATGCACTTCCATTGTTGATATGTAGCGCAACACACAGTGCTGTCTCCTGATTTAGGAAAATTTGGTTTAATTCTGTGATACATTCCACTTAAGATGATCTTTGTTCACATTATATTTGAACTGTGGGAGATTTAGTCCACACCCCAGTTGAATATTATGGTATGCAACATATGCAAAATAGATTTCATAGTTTTGTCTCAAACCACCAAGCTTATCAAATTACAGAATGGAAACTAGGACGATTATGTTCTATCTCCCACATGACTGAGTCCTGTACCGAACACCACTCCTGATCTTCAGTCTTCAATAACTGTCTTGGGTATCCATTGAAAAGCCTTTGCCACTGCAATTTAATTAAGACCTACATGATTCTATTGTACATGTTGTAGCCCTCTGATGTGCACAGTAGTCTAAAAACAATTAATTTTTTCCAGCACTGCAAAATCTACTTAAAAAATCTACTTTTTGTTTTAATTAATAAAAATTATTTATTTAGGAAGGCCATATGAGCTTCAGGTAGCGGGTTTTCAAAGGCGTCCCAGTACAACAGCAAGTTACAGGTTTCAAAAATAAAAATAATAAAAACACATAATGACAAGACAATACACAAAGTACACATTCAGTTTACACAGTACATACACATGGCCTATTTACGTACTAGAAGTACTACAGTTTTTTGTTTTTTTTAATTACAACAAGAGATATCACATCTAAGTCCTGCGGGTAACAGGTTCCAGTCTGTAGCAGCAGAAAAATCAAAAGATGTCCTTCCCGCAACACTTTTTACAGATGGTATATTGAAATATTTCGTGTCACCGACATTACGTAGGCTGTATTTCCAGGTAAACTCATGAAACCAGCTGTTTAAATAAACTGGTAATGTGTTATATGCCCCTTTAAAAAGAATCAGATTCCAGTGATAATTGCTTCTGTTAGCAGATGATAGCAAATTTAATTTAGAATACAAGCTGCAGTGAGGCTCTAGTGGAGTATACTGGATTACAAACCTACAGATCCTTTTATACATTGTATCAATCTTCAGTGATTCCTTACTAGCACTCCTATAGAACACACCATTATAGTCTAGAATAGGGAAAAAACGTTGTTGCTATGTAACAGGGGGGTCTTAGTACCTGCTATTTTTGTTGTGGGTGTCGCTGAATGATGAGAAAGAGACAGAGGGATGCAGCTGACAACACCACTCAGGCGTCCAGGTTTTATTCAAACAAACAGAAAGTTGCAGTGACAGATGGCCGCCACTAGGGTACCAGCAATGATAGTCCTAGTGCAGGAGGACATACACAGACAGAGTGCAATCAAAATAAGAACTCCAAAAATGCAAAACAAAATAGTGAGAAAACAGCTAAAAACAAAAGTTTGCCAAACACTGGCTTAGCACTGCTCCCACTAAAAGGGAGGTCCCGCTCCGGGACCTACTCTGTGACACTAAAATAAACTACTGTGGGATCAAAATCCCCTAAATTACTCTCCACACAGTGGTGAGGCGGCACGCTTGCTGGAACTATAACAAAAGAACTGGCTTTCCAGCTCCTTTTTTTAAACCATGTGGCTGGGCTTAATTAATCATCAATTAGTCAATTAAGCCCCAGCCACATTCTGCACATGGATTTGGCAGAGATGGATTTAACCCTATCCCTGCCAAACCTAAATTCAAAACTTTCCAACTTTATGTATAAGAATACTTGGATATATAGTTGCCTGCTTATAAGTTTGCAATGAGCCTTCTACCAGCCCCTATCCAATATGTTTTAGTTAATTTGTAAACCACATCTATACATGTAATGAAGCCAATCAAATAAGGATGATGTCTTTTGTTGTTAAAAGGGACATTATATATATATATATATATATATATATATATATATATATATATATATATATATATATATATATATATAAATATATTGACCCAGGATTGGGTCAACATATAATACTCCAAGCTTCCTACCAATTTTACTACAAATTTAAGAGTTGTGTCAATATAAACCCCTAGAGATTTAAAAGTATCAACTCTCTACAATGGTGTAGTATTACAAGTAACAATAGAAAAACTTTGATCTAGTATTTTGTGTCATTTTCTCTGAACCAAACAGCATGACATTTGTCTTTTTTTTTCATTTAAGATCAGACCATTTTCATCAAACCATTTTTGAAATTCAAGACAACCACTGTAGTATTAGTTAGAGATTTGCACTGGATCACTAACCATTTTCCTTGCAGGTTTAAGTGCAAGGTAAAAACCCTTTTCCCTCTATTAAATAATGTATTAATACCCTGCCAGAAGGTATGTGGATTTTTTAAATTTATATCTATATAATTAAAGAAATATTCAGCTTTTGCTTTTCATGTTAAGGCTGTACTTTTAGTTCTCAGTTGTCTGTATTAGGACATTTTGGCTGGTTCTTTATTTGTTTCAGCCTTCCAAATACAAACAACTGGACAATGGTCGCTAAACTCATCTGCTACTACCCCACATTGGGTCACTGCCTGGGTTTACGAGACCACAATCCAGTCTATAATAGAGTGATTACCTGATTGAGTATTTATCACAGTAGGTTTATTAATAGTTTGATGCAAGTGCCAGTCATCCAACAAGCTTTTTCAGAACTCATAATAGATCATAAAAAAACCATGAAACCTTTTGCACTTAAGTTTTATTCATCAGTATCTTAGTTTTAATGTTAGTAAAACAGAAAAATAGTAACTTGCTACTTCTTTATTGATAACGTCACAATCATTAGCAAGACTGGCGTTTTTAATCTTGCTGACTCTACTGTAAGCAGTAAGCATTGCTTTAGCTCACTGCTGCCACCTAGGGCGTACCTCCATCACTACAGCAGGACCAAACACAGTGGGGCTGGGGATGTGAACTCAAAAGCTGCTGTGTGTTTTATGTACGAATACTATCCTACACACATCAGCAATGGTAGAAGATCAGGAGTCTGGCGATTTCATGATCAGATATGGTAATCCAGCATTAAAATGAATAGCATTAAAAAAGACACCTACCATACAACTGATTTTACCAACGCTAAGGATGAAAGGTGATATTTCTTGGAAATCCAGTAAATAAAAGGCTATCAATGTTGTATGGCCAAAAGTTTTGCATCACCTAGAATTTTAGGATTGAGATATAATTAAACAAATTAAACTATATGAACGTAACTCAGATTTTATTTAACGTCATGTAATCAAAGAAATTACATAATGATATTGCTTAAAGTCCACCGGAAGCCATAATAGTATTTCAGGTTAGATTTTCAAATGTCACATTGTTAAATTGTTGTCAGTTTTTCATTAAGTATATGGAAAACTACAAAGCGGTAGGTAATTCAATATGTTAACGTAACATTATTCAGCAGGTTTCATTTTGACAAAATGTGTTAATTGCCCATAGCTCTACATAATAAAATGCTTCATACTCCAAACAAGTATGTTTCTCTCTGTGCCTATATGTAGTTCAGAAAATATATATTTATGGTTAAAAAAAAAAAAAAGCATAAAAGAACAAAGAATCCTTGATCATCATATATTAAATTATCTAGAGATTTATAATGAAGGCAAAAATAATGACACTGCCTTTTCAACAATATACAATGGAAAGAACTTACATTACTCTGTGCATTTCAGAAGTTTTGTCATATGATTGTCATATGATTACTCCTGGGTGATCATACATCCTGTTCACGGTTTGTTGGAAATGCTGGGCTTTATATTTAGGGTTTCCAAGGAGAACACAGCCCAGTTTCAAAATTCAGCATTTTCATATGCAAAACACTACGTGCTGCTTTAATCTTCAACCAGATCTTACACTTTGTGATTCGTTCAAGGAATTAGATTATATACTGTAAATCTAGTACCTTTTCTCCATAGTTACTAATTAGATGGTTAATCAGGGATTTTATCCTAACTGATCGTTTTGAGAGACATCACGATAAAATAGTATGTTGTTCAGTTGTACTCTGTTTCACATTGCAATTTGGGTTATTATTACCTGTAGTATCACTATACTTAACTCTGTTGTTATTCTCCACCTTTTCCAGGAACATCACTAGGTGTCAAGAAAGGTCCCTAGCAAATATACTGCTGTAAAGAGATCCTACAGCGAACAAGAAAATAATACTGAAACATAGGATAAAAGCATATATTTAAGCATAATTAAACACAATTTACTTTTAAAATGTTCCAACCTTGGCCCCCCAATTGTTTTGATATTAAGAAAAAATAAATAAAGTGCATTATCAAAAGTCTATCAACTCTTTGTGTATGTACTATATGCCCATGCACTTTGCAAGACTTTATATATACACAATTTCCCTGGCACTTAAACAAACCTGATAACTAATGCAACGAGGAGGAAAACACCTGTTTAACTGTTAAATATGAAATAATCTCTTTCTTATCTCTCTATTGCCTGATATTTTTAGCACAGATCTTTAGAGTTGCAGAACACCCTTCAGCAGATATATGCTCCATTATGTGTGAATAAACAAAGAATACCCCTAGGGCAGAGAACACAGGATACAGCAAAGGGAAAGAAATTGGGTTCTAGTAAACCCTGCAGTGTGCTGTAATGCTTTAGCCAATATGCTATTACAAATGTTTCTAGATTGCATTTTTTTTTTAAAACTCAAAACAGCAATGTTTATAATAATGACAATGTGTTTTATTACAAACACACATGAGGTTTCAAAGAATGTAATTAAAATAAACAAAAAAAGATTACAAATTCCAAAATGTGTGCTTTCACCAACAATTGTTATTTTCATTTTACAATCATTAACAAGACTAATGTACACACTTCTACACCTGCAACTCTTTTCTCAAAGTTTGTAAAAGCAGATAAAATATTTAATATGTATTGTACAATGTTTTTTTTTTATTATATATATCTATGTATAGATAGATACACACACACCAAGTCAGCAAACCGTGAAATATAGTATAACAAAGCATTGATAGTGATGAGCCAGTGCAAAAAAAAAAAAAAAAGACTATGTTGGATATCTGCCAAATTAAAATAAGAAAAATATAAATCAGGATACTTGTTTGAAACTTTAGAAGTGACAATTCACCACAACAATAAAAGGGTTTGAACATATACATTTCCAAAGAACATGTACATAAGTTATTAAATAATAAAGATCTGATTTAAAAGGAAAAAAACATAATAGAAGCTCTTTAATTTCTACATGCGCATTACCTGTGCCATTAAAGAATAAAAGGGGATGGCACGGGGAGAAGGCCATCTTTAATTGCTGCTGTTAACAGAAGAGTAACTGCATATTCATCGGTCACACTCCACTAGTTTAGCACTTTCACAAGTCTCTTGTTATAAACGGGATTACATGAAAATACTGTTAATTGTATTCCGTTGGGTGAACGAACACGTGACCTTGAACAGGGCAGTCTTCATGTAAATGGAGGAGTTGGGGCAAAGATTCAGTTTTGAAGGTTAGCCGGATGAACAGCACCCTCCACCCGCAGTGACAGCACTTTGGGGTTCATCGTCCACGATCTGTACCCCTCGTCGTGCTGTTCCTGATTGGCTGGAGCCATTACCTTTTGCTCGCTCATCTGCCTGTGCCGTTTCAATCATTCCTGTTGATTAAAAAAAAAATAAAAAAAATAGGGGAACATTAAATATATGCAACGGATTTCCCCTTGCTTTCTTTTCAGTATGCCTCTCCAACAACCATGTACAGACATTTTATAGGAGCCTCCAAAACACTAGAAAAAGTAACATCCAGACACCGGTTTATATTTAGGCCCAGTAGATTCTCCATTTCCTAATTTCAATATTCTTTTACTAGTTGGATAATAGGTCACATGTGTTACTGAAGCTGAATAAATCATAACATTAATTTACAATATGAAATTACAACACACATCATTCAGTGGAAACTAATGCACAAAAATAAACACTGGGTTAAGGGTGGCTTTCAAGGCCAACGATAAAGTTCACATGACCATGCTATCAACCACATCAGCAAGAGAGTCTGATTTCGGCTTTCTTATTAAAAAAAAAAAAAAAATCAATTATGGTTTGTCAAAATTCTAGAAGTTCATCTATAAACAAAATCATCTACTGTCTGTTGATCTGCGCTACATACCCGAGGCATTAACTTACTTTTACAAAGGTCAAGAAAAAGTTCTTCAATTCCTTTGTTCAGTTTGGCTGAAGTATGATAGTGTTTTGCCCCAACTGATTCTGCATATCTGAATGGGAGTGAGAGGGGGGTGTAATCAATTATTTAAAAACAGTATCAAAAAATCTATTTAAAAAAAAAACAAAAAAAAACCACAACCACACCACACACAACAAATATCTGATGTTCGCATCAAAGTGAGGAGCATTCTGAAAAGTTTGAATGATGCATGTTTAAAATCCACCTACCCTTCTGCTTCTTGTACTGATACGTGTCTCTCTTTTTCCAGGTCTACTTTGTTACCTACAAAATAGAAAATAAAACAGTATAATGGCTTTCAACCAACCTCATTTTCAGTAAGATTAAAACTGTATTACGATGAGTTTCAAGTTGAACTGTCTCATAAAACTCTTACTTCCACATAGAAGTACACGAGAGGTTTACACATCAAGGGCGCTCTCATGTTTTATTGATCTTTTGTTCATATGTCCCTTATACCTTAAAGGGTTAAATCCACAAATGTAAAAAAAAAATCCAAAATAAATGGTACTAGGAAGCATAAAGAAATGTCATTTTAAAACTTACCTACTATACATAAACATATTTCATTCCCCAACATTTTTCTTAATTCTTTAACCCAGTTTTTCACCTACAAGACAAACATGAAATACATTAGCAATCCATATTTCTTTTAGGTTAGGCAATTTATTAGACTTTAACAGAACAAAAAAAAACAAAAAAAAAAACGCATAGACTTTCTGTTGGACAGAGAATTGCTTCGGCTACCAGCATTAGAACTGCAATTTCAGCAATGCAATCTGTCATTAAATATTTTTCATTGCAACACCTTGCTCTTGCTTTTAGGGAAACTCTGAAGTGAAAAAGCAAGTCACTTTCCAAACTATTTAGTAACCTTTTAGCTTTATTAACAGAACAGCCCATTATGCTATTATACAACTGTAGCATAGATTCCATGTATGTACTGTAACACTGCGTCTCTATATGGCCAACGAAATAAGTCACAAAAACAGTCTGTTGGTTAAAAAAGTGGTTCTTAACACAATGATTTGTATTTTAGCCCTTATGTGAGCAGAATTAAGACAAAGACACTAAACTTAATATTATCTGCATGGTTAAAACCAGGGACTGGAACCAAGAAACACTGGCTTTAAGCACTTGTTATATTATCTAGGTTTTGCAAAAATTGTATAAAAGGTGTTACTATCGAGGCTAGCCGTACCTTCTGAAAAGAATCCTCGTCTGTGATGTCATACACTAATATGGCTCCGTTGGAGTCTCTGTAATATATTGGGCCCAGGGCGTGGAACCTTTCTTGGCCTGCTGTATCCTGTATCGATAAAGAGAAAATAAACACTGTAGGTTACCTGCATCTAAGTGGAGTGGCATGATCTTCCTATAACCACAAGTTTATTAAGTACAACGTTTGACCCCATTTTTCTGAATGGGGAAACACAACAATTTAACACTGCAAAACTAGCAGAAAAAAACTCAGATCAAATGCTGTGGGTTCAAAAAGCATTTCTTTAATAAAAAAATATAAAAAAATGGTTCCATTAAGAAATCTTTATATATTTCATCATGAGTTATTCATAAAAAAAAAGAAAATTACAGGACAAGATGTAATTGAGCAGAATCATCACAAGCCATTTTTCAACACTGGAAATAGGTCATAGATGCGCAGTACCAGCAAAGCAGGAACAGTGGTGTGGTGTAATAAGCACCATCTTCCATATTACTGGAGGTCAATGATTTACACGACAGACACCAGCAGCAACACGCAAACCTCACGGCCCAGGGCAGGGTGACGAACAGCAGTGGAGACGGCAGTCAGTTCATTGAAATAGACACCAACATGCTCAGGCCAAAAGAAAATAAGAATGCTCCCACTCATTGATAATATACAGTACAAAAAACATACCCATATCGCAAGGTTAACCCATTGATAACAGTACAAAAAACATACCCATATCGCAAGGTTAACCCATTGATAACAGTACAAAAAACATACCCATATCGCAAGGTTAACTCATTGATAACAGTACAAAAAACATACCCATATCGCAAGGTTAACTCATTGATAACAGTACAAAAAACATACCCATATCGCAAGGTTAACTCATTGATAACAGTACAAAAAACATACCCATATCGCAAGGTTAACTCATTGATAACAGTACAAAAAACAAACCCATGGATAACAGTACAAAAAACATACCCATATCGCAAGGTTAACCCATTGATAACAGTACAAAAAACATACCCATATCGCAAGGTTAACCCATTGATAACAGTACAAAAAACATACCCATATCGCAAGGTTAACCCATTGATAACAGTACAAAAAACATACCCATATCGCAAGGTTAACCCATTGATAACAGTACAAAAAACATACCCATATCGCAAGGTTAACTCTTTTCCCTCCGATGTTCAATTTCTTTGTTAAGAAGGATGCCTGAAAAAAACAAAACAAAACAAAAAAACACACGTTAGATAATCCTTCTGCATGATTTCAGTTATTCTTGCATTATATTGCATGGTGAGCTCCAAAAAACAAAACTGAGGCTTTAAGCCAGGTGGACAAAGTTGGCCCTTCCACTGCTGGTCTTTGTTCCAGCCCTGTTCTAAACTGTTTAATTGAACCAATTAAACCTCCATCCACACCCTGAAGTATGTTAGTGATATGACTTTACCTGTTCAACTGGAGTGGAATGGCTCTACAGGACTGTGATTGGACACCCCTGCTTTAAACACTAGTGAAGTGCTCACATGGCAGTTTTCCAGAGCGGTCATGTTTGGCTTAATGAATGTTAGCCAAAACAGTATCTTTAACTTTCTTAAATGTCATACAGGAGTTTTTTTTTTGTACAGTAGCTTGGCCTTTTTAAAATATTTATAAAGAGAATCCCTTCATTTCATCATTGCTGATTTTGCATGCGGAAAGCTTTGAATAGATAACTTCTTAAAGAAATTATCGTGCAGATCAAAACACAGTGATTCAAACCATACAGGAACCCTTTTAATCTTGAAAAAGCCTCCTATTTTGCATACTGTATGCTCCAGTATTCCCTCTGACATACCCAAGCATGCTCTACAACATATGAAAACACATCCATAACTTCCTCCATTCTCCTCTTCCTTTAGACCGGGAAGAAAGTGTGCATGACCCACAAAGACAGAGAAGCTCAAAATACAGAGTTTGTTGTATAAATGTTAATCAGACTAATAAAATATGTTTTCCATCTCCTTTATTAATACTGCATGAAAGTGCAATAGATCAAGTCATTACCCAAAGCACATCATAAGAGCTGGGTCTTAGCATGCCAAACACTATCACATGTGAATTGCAAGGATTTTTAATTACAGTTCCAGCCTTTAGGATAGCAGTATCATAACTGTAACCAACATGATGCACAGGGTAATGAGATTCTGTGCCTGGTCCGGTCTTATTTCATTTATTAAACAAACAAGGGGTTCTTAAAGTGGGGATAATGAAATGACCACGACAAACAGAATACATAACGACTAGAGTGTAGTGCAGCAGGATTTTTATAGAAAGTAGCGCATCTTCAAAATCTCTGAGGATTACAGTACAACAATGTAGAATACTACATTTTACAATACACAGCTACAATAGAAGTCAGTATTTCTACCAATTAGTAGGACTCATTTTCAAAAGCCACTAATAAATAAATAAATAAATAAAACAAACAAATAAAATATACAAGAACAGTTAAACTATAAACATTTTTTGTGTTACAATATGTACAGTTAAAATGCACAGTTAAGAAAATGCGACAAACAAAAACATTTTTTGAGCTTTCGGGTACTTCAATTTGCTCTTGAGATTAATTTCTGATTCCACACCATGAAGTCACATTGATGTATTGTTGTCCGGTGTTGTTTTAGCACAATAAGTGTGTTTGACCTTGGTTAATCTCACACACAACTGCCAGAAAAAAAGAGCTTACCACTGCTGAAATTCATTCTTACGGTAGCTGTGTGTACAGCTTGCAATGCCAAGGAAGGAACAAGCACTTCCGACAGTGCAGCTTCTATGAAAAAGTTAAAGCAACGATTTTAAACTGAAACCCAAGACGATCACTTTATGCTCATTACAATTTCCTCAAATAAAAAATGAAAGCTAGCTAGCCCTGTACATCATAAAAGGACTAATTAGATTTAACACACTTACTGGATGCCAAGACTGAGTTTAATGGTCTGTATCATACGTACGCTGTGCCCCTAATGCAAGATCTGCTGTTAACTTAACACACAGACATTTAATCATTCTGGAAGTGTTATGGACTCCAATTCACTTTGATGTTCACTTAAAAAGGATAAGAATACAGTATAGAGCAGGGGTCTCCAATGTAAAAACTACACAAATATAAAAATAAACTGAACTTGCTTTGTGCTTTCATTTCAACAAACACATGAAGCAATTAATAACAATCACAGATGAAAACAAAATAAAGAAATCCTTTGAAATGTATTTAAGTGCCATGTACAGCTGTGCAATGGAAGATTTGTTTCTAATTTAGCAGAAGGGAGAGGGCAGTGAGGTACACTTCCTTAAAAGATAAAACTTCAAAACCACAATATGATACTGTGATAACATGGGTAGGATTCAAAATAAACTATGCGTTGTTCCAAAACAAAACAGTGTAACTGACAATTATTCCCATTTCAATAATATACTTAATTGAAGGTAGTTCTGAAACCAAGCACTGTGTGCAGGGCTTGTGTGAGTTTCAAGCCATGTGGCCTGTATGGTGTTTTTTGTTTGTTTGTTTTGGTGCTGTGTTAAAGTTTATCTGCAGATCTCAATAAAAGTAATCACTACTGCCTCTCGGGTTAGCTATTTCCTATAACAAATGCAGACAATATTGTAACTTTTCTTTAGTGGAAAAAGTAACTTTCAGTACACAGGAGACACATCACCCAACATGTGGTTAAAGTATTGTGCAGCAAATGAATGTTTTCTGTCTAGCAAGTACTGTACTGTCTGCTTATTGTATCTGAAACAAAAACACATTGGACATGTGAAAAAACACAAGGTTATGAAAAGTGCCCAGCCATTTAAAAAGTGGAGATATCAAAAACACAAGCCACGTTTCAAGAACCATTGGGGCAACCTTGGCTAGAACCAAGCAAATCGGCACAACTGTAAAAGTGGTCAAGGTTGCCCCAATTGTTTCTACTAACTTGGCTTGTGTTTTTGATGCAAATTCAATCCACTTTTATTGTGCCTGAAAAATACAAGCCAAGAAGAAGGACATTTTTACCTTAGTTTGGTGACTGATTTCTCTTACTGTATGACAGGTATTGACTTTTTTAAAAAAAATTTTAATTACATTTCACCGAAGAGTGTTGGGAACTACAAATTAAAAGCGAAATGGTGCTTTTGGCTGATTTACTTTTGCTGCGTCAATACCCTGAAAACACAAACTATCCTTGTTGTATAGAGCGTCTCTGGATTATGGAACATTTTGTTATGTCACATAAGGCAATTTAGCAAAAAAATAAAAACCAGCTTAAGATTTGCGTTCTCATTTGTGAAGAGGACATGCGATATTATGAACTTGAATTGGACTGGTTTCCTCTTGATTTGCACCTCCCGCCTCTGTGACGTTGCTTCAGCCACATTATTACGTGATGCAAGATGTTTATTTGCATTCTGTATGTCCTAATCCAAACAAAAGGAGTATTGTCAAAAACAAAAAGGAGAAAATGCCCACTGTGTGCTCTGAGAAACACCAGCTGTGATTACAGCCAACCTGACATTCCTACTTTTTTCCAAATCATTCATATGCTGTTGCTGTATTTTATTTTTAAAACTAAGCGTACTGTCTCCTTTATTGTATGTAGGCTATCTCTGCAATATAACTGTCAACATAATCACAATGATATTTAGGATAGTATTCACACACATTATGCTGTACCCAAGGTCACTAAATAAACCAGCTTTGATAAAACCAGAGACCTCTTCACCAGTCTTTTGCAGTGCAGTCAGTCATACTGTAGCTTCGGTCCTGTGTATTCATCATGATCATTTACAAACAGTTAAACCAATAAAACTAAACCCTGAGACATCATTTACAAGCTATTTACTAAATGACTTGTGTTTCATTTTATTGTATTGCTCACTTCTTGCAGGGGATGGGGAGAGGGTAGTAAAAATGTAAAAAGAAAGGAACACCAGCAAGCAATATTTATATTGAACTTTAACCTTAAATATTTTGGTTTTCCCCAGTGCAAAGCAATTTTATTATTTTTTTTTAATGGAAGTGCACACATCCTTCACCTCCTTCATTGTCCTTCTAGGATAATTAATGTTCAGCCTGGAGATGAGTATTACACTAGCGTGCTTTCAACAAAAAAGCAACTTCACTTCCTTCCCTTTAAGGTTTCGAATTACAGCCAAGCCGAGGCATCCTCCCAAAAACAAAAGGAAAATAAGAAACCTGTCAGCATGAGCAGAATCTTCTGAGGCTGCAGAGGAAGATTACTGGGCTATTTCCAAACTGCACCCACGTTATCCAATTACTGCGGAACGCAAAAGAAGAAAGTTTCATTATTGGTGTGCAAATCGTTTTGTGGGGTTTTCTGCCATTCAGTTCAATGTTAAAAAGACAAGTTACCTGTCAGGGAAAGGCAGCACTGTACTGTATATTGTATAGTATTTGGTTAGATATATACTGTACTTAACCACAAATGTCCTTATAAAGTATGTCTTCTTTACAACAACGTAGGTTACAAAATTACACACGTCACTAGCTTGGCCTAATGTACATTACATGGGAAATGGCTTCCTCATAATGAACAACTGTTGGCTGTAATCAAGTCAGACTTTTTGTTGCTACTTTAATAAAATTATCTATAGGCATAAAATAGTAAAGGCTAATAAATGTTCCGTACCATATTTCTACTGTAACCTGCAGTTTGATCCACTTTGGGGTAAGAATCTTATTAACCTTAAATCTATAATTGCTGCGGGACTACTCTTTCCTCATGGGAGCAAAAATCAATGAATACATGGATAGTCTTTTAACATCTACCAATCTGGTGCACACTTAGCTATTGATTCCCTAACCTACAGTATATAAAAAAAATAAAATGCTCCTGAATCTTATCTAAAGCATCTTAAAGAGATACTTTATTTAAATTAGATTTTTCCATAATGTTATTTCTTATGTCATGCTTACTACTGTAACTATTCCAGCAAAGATTACTCCTACAAGCTGATTGTGGGGAAGCATATTAGTGCTGCATAGGCTTCATGGCACTGTGCATCACCCATGGGTGAAGCAGCCTACTATGCTTTCCCAACTCACTGCCCTATATTTCAGCCCCGATGACTCTTTTTAGATGCATTTTCTGCAGGGGTAGTTGTAAGCCTGGAAAATAATGATCTAAGCTGAAGCAATAGAGAATCAGATTCAGAACCATACATAATAGGACATTACAAAGATTAAATGTTAGGACAAGGTAGGTGATATAAATCCACAGTTTAGGGGGACATTTCTGGCACTCCCTCCCATTAACCAAGTGGGCTACAGCAGCAGTCACTGTGGGATCCCTATCACAATCATGTAGAACACAGAATACAGGGCCTAAAGCCCCTACATTACAATTAAAGGCTGTACAAAAATAGGCTTTGCCTCCACAAGGAAACAAGCCATGTCATTACGGTTGCTGATTTCAAAGCAGGTGGTTGAGCAATCAATGAAAGTGTTAAGCAATCACTGCGAGTTTACCAATTCACTCAAAACAAATTAAGGGGTAGATCTTAACCACTTATTATAAAAGGTTTTTTTGTGCAATTAAAACCCAATTCCCCAATTGTTAATTATGTCAATGATTTGCATATAAATAGCCAGGCAAAAGCACAGGCAAAAAAACAACTCTCATTTACAGTCTGAAGTTTCATAAAACAAAGCCTAGCCTACTATAAAGTATGAGTGTTTTGTGAATAAAGGCCAACATGATGATGATTCTAAATTGTAAGTTTGTGTTGAAGCGCTACAGGTAGATCTGTCAACACTGACTATAATGATGTGCGTGAGGCATGTATGTTCTTTGGCAAGGCTTGCTCAGGAATGGGTTTTTACATTTTAAAGTGTAAACACAGAAAACCACTTGCAATTTCTAAGACCCTGTTTTAAAGCAAGTGCAAAAACATTTCGTCACATTTTCTGAAAAGAATAAAACAATTATGCATTTGATTCAAATAGGAAAAAACTCAGGTACTGCCCTGAATTATCCATAAACACTACACACTCAACAGTACTAGATTCAGAAATACTAAAAGAAACTGAATATATTCAGCATTGTCTCGCTGAAACATTTGCCATTAAACATATAGTAATAAAGGATTTCTGAATTATTGAGATCCACAAAAAAAAAAAAAACATCTCAACTTAGAGCAGCTCTAAGGCAGTCTACTGCCATGGATCGGTGAGATTTAAATAGCATTCAGTTCTTTAATGCAGACAAGTGGGCTTAAGCTACAAAAGGAGGAAAAGCAGCTGGTCTGTAGTTTGTACAGTTGCAAGAGTGGTAGCCACCACACCTATCAGAATGAGTTTCTAACAGCTGGAGCAGAAAGTTCTCCATACAGTATTGTAGGCACACAATGACTGCCGGACCTTCCTCGCCAATGCCAACACCAGGATTCTCAGGAAGCTCTCTATGTGGTAGGTCCATTTTAAGGGAACTGTGATTCACACTGAGACAATGGGGAACAGCGTGAATGAATGGAAATGCCCTCCATACATCTCCAATTCCAGTTGCACTTCAGAACTGGTTCCTGATCAGAGGTTAATAGCAAGTCTGTTTTTGCTGTTGGTGTAGGGGGAGCAATTTGTCTTAAACTACACTTTCACATCACTCAACCAGCACATGATGCAAATAAGGGAAATTCTGGAAATAAAGGTTCATTTAAACAGGACACATGTTTAAGCCAAAGCCTGAGTGCAGGCAATTTAAGAGATCTTAAGTAAAAAAATAAAAAAATAAAAAAAATAAAAATATAATAATAATAATAATAATAATAATAATAATAATAATAATAATAATAATAATAATAATAATAATAAACAGTAGCATGATGCTATTAGTAAAGGGCATAACTGAACGTCTTACCGTTTCCTTTGTGATGCAAGTGTACCACAAATACTAAACGAGAGTCTTCCATATTAAATTATGCCCTTGATTTTTTCTAAATTTGTGTAATATAAGTTATACTCCAAGTAAGAAGTCACTCAGACTTTTTTTTGGCAACAAAATGGTTAATGATGTACCGGCAAGATGTTTACCCCATGCACACACACACACACACACACACACACACATAAAATAACATAATATGGGTAAGGGCCCTTAATCGATCAACTATTTATTTTACTCTTCATAACTCACCTGTAAACGACACTTGAAAATATCCACGATACTAAATAACGCATACTCTACTCTACATTGATTTGGGAACTGGCACCGTTATTTCTCATAAGCATTTTTATACTTGAGTACAATCTACTGTAGGGAAATAAAACGCGTGATTCTGCAATGTAGGAGTGTGGCTTCCAGTAGACACCCTTGATCAATCCGAATAGACGTACTCTCCTGCTTGTTTTTAGCTATTCTACTACAGTCCCATTCGTCACATGATCAATCCAGGTGTATTTCGAGGCCCAGCCTGGGCGGATCCAATGTCAATTTGAGGCAGCAGGCTACCGCTGTTGCTAGAGATTATATACATATAAACAACGCAGTGAGTTAACCCCTTACAGTCCGGCAGTGAACATACGCAAAAGCCATACGAACCTGCAGCGTTGTGATGTGTTTGTCGTTGAATTTGTTCTCGCAGTACCGCAGCACCAACGATGTCTTCCCCACACAACCTTCTCCTAACAAAACCACCTTAAAAGAATAGGTTTTATTACTGCCCCCTGTTCCACCAGCCGCCATCGTGGTCCTTGCTTTAAAAAAAAAAAAGGTAATTCAGCAGAACTCCAATTGACGTGTCACATCCGACATCTAAATCTAAATCTAATAGCTGGAAACAGAGAGGCGATAGTTCCAATCCCAGCGTGAAACGCGGCCGATATCAATAAGCTAGGCACAATCAGACACACGCCCTCCCTCTGTCTCTCTCCTGTCTAATGGCGTCTCTTTCCTCTTACGTCACACTGAGGATCACATGATGAACCGGGCCGAGGCAGACGAAAAAAAAGTGCAAGTTCAAATTGGAGAACGCAGTGTAGTCGTGTGTGGGACTCGGAAGTAAATAAAGAAAGAAAGAAACAAACAAATTCATTATGAATTATGAATGAGCAGTCCGACGTTGATATCCGGAGATAGAGAAGAGAAAGAGGTTGCGAATGAGCAATATTTTAATAGCAAGCCACGGTATAAAACTGCATTCAAAGATACAAGAACGGTATAGATTTAATGTATGTGATATGAAATATTTTAGTCCAAATTCTAAATTGTAGCAAGATACAGTAATAGCTGACATTAAAAAATAAAAAATAAAGTTTTGTAGCATATTACACATTTTGTTAAATTTAGAATACATATTTGTCAAGTGGAACCTGAAGATCAAAAATGGATGCATACATATTACTGATTCACTTACTTTGCTGTAAGTCATATGGTCGGATTGCAGCTTGACCATTGGACATATATTGACAGGTAGCCCAGGAAGTGATTAGGTACCAGGAAAGAACAACATTATTATAATTTAATATGGCTGTATTTCAAATGTCTGCATATTCTGAATTAAATTATATAAAAAAAAGGAAGCAAAGAAGCAAAAGATAAAACAGTATAAGGAGTAAGAAATGTGATTTTAAAATCTGTCTTCTCACTCCTTTAATAGTTACCAGTTGTGAGAGTTTGGCGCTGTGCTGCCTGCTGTAAGTGTGTAAGTCTAAGATATGTATTATGCATCTTGCCTGCACTGCAGTTAGGGTAAATATTAATAGCCTGGGTTTGGTTTTCTTCACATAATGGACATAAGAACTTTTGACCCTTCAGTGCTCACCCCGCTCCAAGTAGCTTGTTGATCCCAGAAGTCCGGTCTTAAAGAATCCCAATGATTAAGTTTCAACAACATGACTAGGTAACCCATTCCATACCCTCACCACTCTCATGACTAGGTAACCCATCCCATACCCTCACCACTCTCATGACTAGGTAACCCATTCCATACCCTTACCACTCTCATGACTAGGTAACCCATTCCGTACCCTCACCACTCTCATGACTAGGTAACCCATTCCGTACCCTCACCACTCTCATGACTAGGTAACCCATCCCATACACTCACCTCTCTCATGACTAGGTAACCCATTCCATACCCTTACCACTCTCATGTCTAGGTAACCCATTTCATACCCTCACCACTCTCATGACTAGGTAACCCATTCCATACCCTCACCACTCTCATGACTAGGTAACCCATTTCATACCCTCACCACTCTCATGACTAGGTAACCCATTCCATACCCTCACCTCTCTCATGACTAGGTAACCCATTCCATACCCTTACCACTCTCATGTCTAGGTAACCCATTCCGTACCCTCACCTCTCTCATGACTAGGTAACCCATTCCATACCCTTACCACTCTCATGTCTAGGTAACCCATTTCATACCCTCACCACTCTCATGACTAGGTAACCCATTCCATACCCTTACCACTCTCATGACTAGGTAACCCATCCCATACCCTCACCACTCTCATGACTAGGTAACCCATTCCATACCCTTACCACTCTCATGACTAGGTAACGCATTCCGTACCCTCACCACTCTCATGACTAGGTAACCCATTTCATACCCTCACCACTCTCATGACTAGGTAACCCATTCCATACCCTTACCACTCTCATGACTAGGTAACCCATTCCATACCCTCACCACTCTCATTACTAGGTATATCATAAAAAGGTAAGAGAGGAGTAAATTAAAGCATTGCAGTGACATTTGAAGCTTCATGAACTTTAAACCACAGCTGTTATGAGTCTGCATACAGCATGTTTTAGCATGTGACACCTGACATGACATGACTTTACAATGTGTTCCTAGGGTCACATTCCACTTGACACCAGTTCTTAAACACATGATCTGTTCATTTAGAGGCGTCTGTGCAATTGCACAAAAAAACACATTTTGAATGTAGCTGATCATTTTTCTTTGTGGGGGGGAACTAAATGGTGTTACAGTTTGGAAATTAATTTTCATGGGAAAATGCTACAGAATACATTATAGTGTATTGTGGTACGTCTAAGTTGGCAAAAAAATGCTGGCTGAGAGTACAATAATAATTTGGTCACAAGTAGTATCCAGTTTTCTGTCTCGTCCCTAACCCCATGCATTACTTCTGTTTCTTTTTTTAATGTAATTAAACACTGAACAGCTGCTGACATTAACAGCCGTGCCTCTTATTCCTGACAATTGCTGATTACGATTCAGCCTGCAATTCTTGTTAATGACAAGAAATCTTAGCTGTTGTGACCAACATGAATTCCTAATCATGAATAACCAACCACTGCTCTTTCAAATGCGTTATATTAAGCCAACTGTGTCGCAGCTCACAATAGAGGTCCTTTTAGTGGTGGTATGAGGCTGCTTGAGAGAATATACTGGTAAATGTCAGCCCTCCTGACCTTGTTTGAAGAAGACAAATTGCAGCAAAGGTTGTAGTAGAGAAGCTGGATGTAGGACCCTGTCTACAGTATTGTAAAGACTAGGCTGAGCCAACATGCACAGCGCCAAACAAATAAGGGGCATTTAGAGATCTGTGTATATTTCCAGTATGCATAATCCATGCCAGGCGTGTATTTGTGTAACTGGTGACCACACACTGCATATTCAGTGAGTTTAGAGCAGTATAGTTGAAAGGTCACATCACATGTTTGTTGGGGTCTCTCTCACAATTGGAAGTGTACATCCGAGAACCTTGCCCGGATTTATTTAAAACAAAGGGTCCCTTGACTTACCGGCCATCAACTCTAATTCTAGTCAAACCTACTGCTGAAAGTTATGTAAATGATCTATTATGTGTGCTGTAAGCATGCTACTACCATCTTCTAGAATCTCTTTTTAGTTTAATCAAATCAGAAATGTCAAAACTAACCCTAAATCTATTGGGGGCATTGGTAAAATGCCTCATAAAATATTTTTTAGCGTAATTGCGTACGGTAAGCTATACATAAATCCTATTTCGGTCTGTGGTATTGAAATGTTTGTCTATGTGTTGGGCACTTGTTAATGAACCATGTGATACTGAAGTCATCTGACTTTGGTCCTTTTTTAAGCATTTTGCTACCACATAGCTAATGGGTATTCAAAAAAGAGATTGTTGTATATGGGAACCTTCTATAATTACATTTGCATCTGTATAGTATTATCTTGCACGCTATTCAGGTTAGGGTCTCATCTTCATAAACAACTACTATTGTACTTTGCTGTCTATTCTCAGTAACATGCCTTAGTACTGGCTCTGTTTAGATTCTACCTGTATCTTGTATTAACCTGTATATCCTATTTGATTTTTTTAAGGACACTGTCAGAGTGTAGGGAATTAATAGCTGCATGTGGCAGTAAGGATATCATGCAGCTACCTGGGATGAAAGCTACGGAAATACTAGATTTGGAAAGGCGTGATGAGTGTTCTAGAAACCATTCTAAAATACCAACGCATCACATACACACCCTATCCTGAGAGCTGCACTGGGTCTGTGCTGTGTAAATTGTTAATCACATTAGGCATGTCATACCAGAATATACCACAAAGCTTACAGACAGGCATGGTGTGAAAAACAAAAGTATGCTGACCTTGAACAATTCATGAGGAAGGAATTTCAGCTTAAAGCAAAACTGTATTGACCAGAACTGCACTGTGCAGCGAGAGATTGAGTGCAATGCAAATAAATAAAATGTAAGTAAATAAACCTGTGAGGGCAGAATTCAAAATTATTATTTGACGCACTGCAAAGCACATTTTGTCCCATAACAACATACATGCCAATATGTCTGATTTGCAGTGCAACGGTTGCAGATATGAAAGATTGTACCATACAACGTCACTATGATATGCTGCACAAATTATTATTATTATTATCTCCCGTTCTTTCGCCCTGAACACACAACCCCGAGTGAGTGAAACGTGCATCTATATATAATGTTGTGTCGGGATTCAATTACTAATGAATTATTCACTTGAATCTCGGCACATGCTCAGATACTATTGCATACCTTAAATGCACGTGAAGTGTTTGTGCAATCCCCGTGCCTAAATACAGCTATATATTTTAAATCACTCGTGTTACACAGACCCATTTATATCCCGTGCAGCAATATCTATGCACTTTTCCACACTCCTACATTAAGCAGGTGGGCTATTCTGATGAATGCTTACCAAGAAATAGGAGCACTACCTAGTGTACTTAAGGGGACCATATATCAGCCTATAAAGAAAATACTGGTGCCCAGAACTGCATACTGAAACCACAGAGATCTGCAGAGCATGTTTACTCTGCCAGCGCTATTGAAGCGTTACATGCAGGCAGGCAGATTTAAGTGAGAAAGACTTCTGTTTGATAAGGTGACTGTGCAAATGGAATGGATTAAGCTATGTAACTGGAAATATTTTATTACAAATATTTTCATGAATGAAGTGTATGTTTGTGTGTGAGTTGTCAATTACAACTATGAATACATTAGGGGGGTTTGAGCAGAGCAAAGTAGCCAAGACTGAAAATGTATGGTGCTGAGTGAAGCAAGGCGAACGTTTTTTGTAGTTTATAACAGCAGTTGCACTATACACTATACAACCTACAGAAACAAACACACTGTGCACAATAATTGCAAAAACCGTTTAATTTGACAAAAAAAGTGCAAACAGAAACTAAAAATCCTGAAACAAAAAAGCTGTATTGCTTTTTTTCTTAGCTGTATTGTAATCTCTTAGCTATATTGTACTAACTTGTTACCTCTGTAAGTCGCCCTGCATAAGGGCGTCTGTCAAGCAAAAATTAAAAATAATGCTAAGCTCCTGGTGCCTTCAAACCAAAACCAAAATCTTGAGAACGATAGGTTGCGGATGCAACCCCAGTTCCCTGAAAGAGAAAATAACCATCAAGTATGAGATATTGCCGTCAGGCAGTAGCGATTGGCTGAGCTTTATAGCAAAGCTGCCGATAGGCCTCGCGCCGAGCTGCCACATAAGCCCGCCCCCTGGGAGCTTACTACACGCAGCGCAGAGACTCTCTTCCTCTTTTGCTCTTCAGGCCGTGAAGGCTTCCGAGCGACCTCGCGCTTGATGGTTATTTTCTCTTTCAGGGAACCCGCCCTTTCAAGTCGAAAATAACCATCAAGTATGGGAACAGTGTACCCAAGCCGCCGCGAGGGAGGATTCTCGGCAGTAGGACAGACTTACGCTATAAATGCAACCGCGTAGGCAATACATCTACGCGATATGCGAGCTGCGCCAGCCGCCTATGCTCGCAATGACACCTGTCCTAAGGTGGAAAAGTCAACACCCTGTTGTCAACCACTCTATATGTCCGCATCTTGCGGATCGTAGAGTGTAGCACAGATGCTCCAAATAGTGGAGCAGAGGAATCCAGTACGCTCAATCGGTAAAACCTCATGAAAGTATGCGGTGTAGCCCAACTGGCAGCCGCAAGAAATGTCAGACACCGGCACCCCTCTAAAGAGGGCCCAGGATGTCGCCATACCCCTAGTGGAATGCGCCTTCAACTGCCCTGGTGGCGGAAGGCCTGCACATTCATAAGCTAATTTAATAGCATCCACTATCCAGTGGGAAAGGCGTTGTTTAGACAATGGCTGACCCAAAGTCCTAGAACCATGGCATATGAACAATTGTTCTGTTTGCCTCACAGTTGTTGTACGGTCAATATAACATCTCAATGCCTGCACGGGGCAGAGCATGTGTAACCGTTCTTCCTCAGGGGAAGAAAAAGGAGGAGGATGGAATGCCATCAACTCGACTGATTGGTTCATATGAAACGGAGATATGACCTTGGGTAAAAAGGCTGGATTTGGGCGCATGGAGACCTTAGAACCGTCTCCTGCGAAACGAGTACATGATGAATGCACTGACAGTGCATGTAACTCGCCACGCTGCTTGGCTGATACCACTGACAGCAGAAACGCAGTTTTTATAGACACAAGCTTCATATCCACGCTGTGGAGAGGCTCGAACGGTGCCTTGGTAAGGGCTTCTAGCACCACGTCAAGGCTCCATGACGGTAAACTGGTCGTCCTTGAGGCCGCAAACGCCTTGGCGCTTTGAGGAATTGCGATGCCAGAAAATGGCAACCTGGTGATAAACCGTCCATGCGCACATGGCAAGCCAATATGGCGGCTAAATACACTTTAAGTGTAGAGGGAGATTTTCCTCATCTAACAGTTTCTGTAGAAACTGTAATATCACTGCCATAGGGCAGGATATTGGGTCATGGCCCTCCGCCAGACACCAATCTTGAAACAACTGCCACTTGTATGTGTACTGCGACCTAGTAGAGGCGCTTCTAGCACTCTGAATGGTCGAAATCACCGCCGAGAGCCCTAAGGCTGACAGGCGCTCCTGCTCAGGGCCAAGCCCATAGCTGCATGAGCTTGGGGTTCGGGTGCCAAAGCCCTCCTTGGGCCTGGGACAATAGGTCCGCTCGCAGGGGAAGCTCCCTCGGGTGACCGTGCAGCAACTGCACCAGGCTTGGAAACCATACCCTCCGAGGCCACCGAGGAGCAATCAGGATCACTGTCGCTGCTCTACCCTGACCTTCTAAGAAGGCGGGAGCATCGAAGCGGCAGAAACGCAGTGCATCGACTCCTAGGGGGCTGTCGAGGTCCTCACCGAGAACCACAGGGGACAGTGCGTGGTCTCGCCGGCTTAAGAGATCTACTGCGCTTATGCCGAACCATTCCCAAATGCGCTTCTACCACCTGAAGGTGGAGACGCCATTCCCCGCAAGAGGACCTCCTCTGGATAGGAGATCCGCTGCATAATTGACTCTGCCCGTAGATGAACCGCACGCAGAGAGGTCAAACGCGGTTGTGCCCATAGCAACATCCGTGTTACCATCCGTGAAGGCGAGGGGACCGTGAGGCCGCCCTGGCGGTTGAATACGCCACAACCGTGGTGTTGTCTGACCGCACTAACACGCGCTTGCCTAGAAGCACTGGCAAGAAGTGCCGGCGGGCGAGGTCCACCGCCCTGAGTTCCAGAGCATTGATGTGGGCTGACCTCCAGGGTTCTGACCACACCGCTGGTCCCTGAGCCGTTCCAGACTGCTCCCCAACCTTGGTTGGAAGCGTCGGTCGTGATAACCTCCCTTCGGAAGATGGGGCCCAAGCGTACGCCCTGGCGGATGTTCGACGGAACTTTCCACCAGCGCAGTGCTTCCCAGCAGGTTTGGGATACCATCAACCTGCGGTGCTTGTCCCTCCGTGGATGTAACGCGAAGGCATTGAACCAGGTCTGCAGAGGTCTCTGGTGTAGTAAGCCCAAAGGAAGGGCTTGCGAGGCGGCAGCCATCAGCCCCAGCATGCGCTGACACAGCTCCATGCTGACTGTTTCTCTCAACCTGAATAGGGAGAGACACCGCTCCATCGAGGCAACTCTTTGTGTCGACAGGGTCGCTTCCATGGACACTGAGTCCAGATGCAGACCCAAGAATTCGGTCTGTTGGCTCGGCACGAGGTGGCTCTTTTCTGAATTGACCTTCAGACCTAGCCGCTGAAGATGGTCTGTAACCATCACTGTGTGCTGTGCCAACTGCTCCTTCGACTGCGCCGCAGACGAGCCAGTCGTCCAGATAGTTCAGCAGTCGGACGCCTTGAGCCCGCAAGGGAGCTAGAATGGCATCCATACATTTCGAAAAGGTTCGAGGAGCTAGTGACAGGTCGAATGGAAGGACACAAAACTCGTATACCCTGCTCTGAAATGCTAAACGCAGATACTTCCTGTGACCCGGCAGATGGGAACGTGAAAGTACGCATCTGTCAGGTCCACGGTGGTGAACCAGTCGCCGTGTCGGACTGACTGGATGATGTGCCTGTGCGTAAGCATCCTGAACGATAACACCCGCAGGTATTTGTTCAGTACTCGCAGATCTAAAATAGGGCGGAGCCCGCCGTCCTTTTTGGGCACCAGGAAGTATTTGGAATAGAACCCCTGGTCGAACAGAGCAGGGTCTACTTGTTGAATGGCACGCTTCCTGAGCAATGCCTGTATTTCCACATTCAGAGCTGAGGACTGAACCAAGTCCTTCACTGCAGTTACCACCACTCCCCGGAAGGGGGGAGGTTTTAACTGGAACTGAAGGGTGTACCCGGTGGATATAGTTTTGTGCACCCAGATGTCGTTGGTGCATTGTTGCCAGAACTGGAGCTGTGGGACAGTGTAGGGATGGGTTAACAGCTGCCTGGAGTTTTCAGGGCTGTTTTGGCTGCACTGGCTCACGAGGGGCCTGGCCAGAGCCACGAGGACGTGGCCTGCCACCTCCTCTAGGGCGCCACCCTCCGCACTGCGGTCTTACAAACGAGGGTTGGCCACGCGCTGATGGACCTGAAGGGAAGGTCTTACTACCCCGTGGTTGCGCCTGCTGCTGTGGCGGTGCCCTGCGCCACTGATGTTCCTGAGGCCGCTTCGGCTGGAACGGCGGTTTTGGCCACATTTTCGCCATTTGCTGCGACACCTCCCGCGCCTTGGCGGAGCGTTGCAGCATCTCCTCCACCGCTGGACCAAATGTGTGTCCCGGTGTAATTGGGGCATCCAGCAACGGGGCCTTGTCAGGTTCCTGCACTCTCGCCTGTGAGAGCCAGAGCTGCCTTCTGGCCACCACCAGAGACGCGATGCTCCTGCCCTGAGCCCGCGCGTTGAGCTGGGCCAGCTTCACCAGCAGCTGACTGACGGTCCCCAACTCGCTTCTGAGGGCCGCCGAAGGGCACTCAAGCAGGTCTCTAATTAGTGCCGCTTGGTAGACCGTCAGCAAGCTGGCCACATTGGAGAATTTGACCGCCTCCGTGGCCGCAGCTTACCCCTTTTTCAAGTGTACCTCAGTGGTCCTGCACTGCTTATTGGGGCATGCAGGATCTTTTGTCAGCCCCGATAATGTTGGCGTCTTCACCAACGCGGCGAAAGCAGCGTCCACCGGTGGGAAGGACGCCAACCTAGCTTCACTTGCCCCTTGCATGTTAAAGGCCGAGGCCTTGCGAGAAGTCGCAGGGGCAGAGGCCGGAGCCCCCCAGGTGGACTGCACCTCCTTAATAAAGTCTGGGAATGCCTGAAGCATCCTGGACTGATGGGGCTGGGGTGAAGGTGACTCAAACAAGGAGCGCCAAGGTAGTTCCGCCATAGGCCACTCGATGCCCAAGTGGCGGGTGGCTCTCTCCACCACAGACCACGTTGGGTCATCGGTATCCAGCACGTGGAGCTCGATGTCTTGTTCAGAGTGCTGGCAGGCTACCTCAGCCTCTATACTGTCCCCTTCTAGGATGTCAGATGCGTCTCTGGACACTCCCTTTGAGATTGCACTGGAAGGGCGATGACCGGTGCAGGCTGTGGAGGGGCCACTGGCTGGCTAGCAATGGGCCCAGTCAGTTGTTCTGGGACTGGAGGCACCACATTTGCTAGGGACATGAGGATGGACTGCTGCCCCATCATAACCTCCATAAATTGAGACATTTTGGAGGTTAGCTCCGCCACCCCCGACCTGTCTCTGTATCGCCTGTCCCGACGAGGGGAGCGAAGCGCCTCTCTGTCGAGGCGATCTGGAGTGCGACCTAGACTCCTGACGGGGCATACCCTACGAGGGAGGGGCTGCGTTCCTGAGCGCGTCTGGCGGGGACCTCTGACCAGCTGTTAGCTGGGAGGATGGGCTCCTGGAGAGCTGCAGCCGCCCTGGCGGCGTCGCCGTAGACGACGGCGGGGCAGAAATGGTGTGGGATGATCCGGAGGAAGAAGAGTGCCCACCCACTGCTTTCTTCGCCCTTTGGCGGAGGGTGCGTGCCTGGAAGCCAGCACAAAGATGACAAAAAGCCCTATCCGCCAACGCGGATGCGGCGTGCTCTGGCCCCAGACACGTCACACAATCATCGTGCGGATCGCTGGCAGGCAGCTTTGCCTGACAGGTCACGCAGCGATGAAAGCCCGACATCTCTGTCGAGCGTGGCTCAACAAACGCCGAAAGTGCGTCGAGCGTCGACCACCGAGCGTCGATCGCTGAGCGTCGAACGCCGAAGCGTCGAGCACCGAAGCCGAAGCACTGAGCGTCGAGCGCTAAGCATCTAAGGTGCGTGCGTCGGCGCCGAAGCGTCGGAGGTGCGTGCGCCAGCGCCGCCGCCGAGCACCGAGTCCCAAGCGCGGAAGCGCTGCACCAAGCGCCGAGGCGCGGACACCACGCGGAGTACGAGTACCAAGCGTAGAGACGCTAGCACGAGACGCCTAAGCGTCAGCTGACCCGCAGAGCGGAAACGCTAGTGCTGGTACAGTGTCTAGCCAGGCAAGACCGAGGCTGCAATGCGCGCGTGGCCAAAGGCCAACGCAACGCGCGTCCTAACAAATATATATATATATATATATATATATATATATATATATATATATGTATATATATATATATATATATATATATATACAACAAATATAAAACATATTACAAAAACCCAAAAACACACGATAACAATTATTAAATAATTATAGTAATAAGGAAAGACGAAGACCACGAGAATAAACAAAAACGCGATGCCGAAGCAAAGCGTGAAGGAATATATAATGTAATATAAAATTATATACACAATTATATAAACCGAAAATACCAAAATAATAATGAGTACAACTGAAATAAACTCGGAGAAGGGGCAAAAACCAGCTTCTCAAGCCTAAGCTTAGTGAGTACAGTCAGTCGACAAGCTCTAATAACCTACCGCCACCAATGCTGAAGACAAAAGGGGAAGAGAGTCTCTGCGCGCTGCGTATAGTAAGCTCCCAGGGGGGCGGGCTTACGTGGCAGCTGGCGCAGAGGCCTATCGGCAGCTTTGCTATAAAGCTCAGCCAATCGCTACTGCCTGACGGCAATATCTCACACTTGATGGTTATTTTCGACTTGAAAGGGAACTCCTCGTTTCCAGCTAAATACCGCTGCTTTCGCTTTCACTACATTTTCTCTGGAACAAAGATATTGCGTTGGCTGCAAAAACGTAACAAGCAGACAAAAATAGATTTTTTAAAACAACCTTGAGTGACACATTGAGCAACATGTTCAAGTTTTGTAAACCTTTTTAGTTCATGTCTCATATTAATCAACACCAAAAAATTGGCAAAAGGCTAGGATGTCTTAAAACCTGCTACAACTGGATTTTGTATGAACAGAGAAAGGGGTCAGACTTAATTCAGTAAAATAATATTAGCAACTGGTATACTGAAGTAACTGAATTAGAAATGCATGTTATAAAATCATTTAAAGGTAAATTGTTATACAAATAACATTATTATTGTTGAAAGAACAACATATTACAGTTAAAAATGAAAATTTCAGTACGAACTGATAAGGCTTGCGGTTAAACGATTTTGTCGGTGCGGTTAATATTTTTGAAAACAACGAAACCGAGTTGGAGCATTAAAACCCTGTCAGTTTCCCGCCGTTTTTGATAATTCGCGAAAATGTCTGACAATGCTAGCAGCACCCCTCCCGCAGCTAAACATAAAAGTTTAGTTTTAGAATATTTAACACGGGTTGATAAAAATTTTGCACTTGCAAAATATGTTTAAAAAAGGTAAGCGCCAATTACGGAAATACAAGTAACTTAAAAAGACATTTACAAGCCAAACACAAAAATGAATTTGAAGCTCAGTGTAACGAAGAAAAGCGAAAGGCTGAAGTCGAAGAAGACGTGCCACACACCCCTCCACAGGTAACTATCGTACAACTCCAGATCTAGACCTAAAATTATACTGAATGAATGCCAATCGCAATACGAACAATTAACATTTGCCAAGACGAATATTGATATATCTAATTCAGTTGCTGCAGTGCATTACAAGCGATGTACTGACTGAATGAACAGTAATCTGTTTTTTCTGGTGTGATCGGAAGAGAAATTGAAAGCACATTTTATTTTAATTCATTGTAGAAAAACTGACATGTGACTGCCCCATTCATTTCGGGGCGCCAGAGGTTACGCGCATATTACTCAGGCACTGTCAAAGCTATGGAGGACCAAAACGGTCAAAATTAAATGATGAAATACGAAATCATGAAATAATGAAATCGTAAAATAAATAATTTAATACATACATTTATTGTGAAATAAATATATACATAAATAAAATAGACCAAATTATTCTGAAATATTTTGCATTATAATATTAAATAATGGCCTTTTTCATTTCATGATTACATGTTCCCGAATTAATTTTTTCACAACGGCGCTTTTCATTTCACAATGACACATTTCATAATGACGTTTTTCATAATGACGTATTTCAGAATCACGTTTTTCACAACTGCACTTTTCATTTCATAATGACACATTTCATAATTAGGTATTTCATAATGACTTTTTTCACAACTGCGTTTTTCAGCATAATGACACATTTCATAATGAGAAGGATTTGTGTCAATCAAAGCAAGTGGGCAGTATCTAGCCACCGATTGGATAATCCTTTAAGATCGATTACCTTGGCTTTGGCATCACGCCAGCGCTGGCAAGGACTCAAGCGGATTGGCTGAGCTAAGTACAAGTGTGTATTTTTGTTACTTTTTTCTCGAAAATTGAATTCTCAAAATACAATAGTTAACAGTTAGCATTCGTTTACATAGAGACAAATGTGGGGTTTTATGGTCGTTAAGTTCGTACACTAGTATTAGGATCTAAACATGTCTGAATATTTTGATGCATTGAAAAACGTAATGGTCACGCTTGCAGACCAAATCGATACAAATGATTTGCCTGCGGATGTCATTTTGACCCTAGTTGAAGACTTGAAGGAAATGTTTGCGGAGATCACTTCTCTGCAGGACACAGACATCGACGAAGTCATGTGGAACAATTTGCTAGAGATTGAACTCCGAATTCGCAGAGAGAACGGATTTAATATAACGACGTGTGGAGTTGGGCGTCCTTCTCTGGAGGTTCCATTGAGTGAGGTTAGAGCAAAATGCATAGGGCGAGAATAAAGTAATTTTGAGATGACTGAGATTCAAAGGCAGCAGTGTGTAGTAGTGGTTCGGGCTCTGGACTCTGGACCGGAGGGTTGTGGGTTCAATCCCAGGTGGGGGACACTGCTGCTGTACCCTTGAGCAAGGTACTTTACCTAGATTGCTCTAGTAAAAAAAAACACAACTGTTTAAATGGGTAATTGTATGTAAAAAATAATAATAATGATATAATTGTAACAATTGTAAGTCGCCCTGGTTAAGGATGTCTGCTAAGAAATTAATAATAATAGTAATAATAATAATAAAGTAATCCAGCAGCTGGTATGCTTAACTATTTCTTTTGGAATGTTGTTTTTACAATTTGTTTGTAAACAGCTGTAAACTTCAGCAGCATATAACTCTGCTGACCCTTCGATATTTTTTATTTTTTTAGTTTATAGTATTGTATATTGTTTTGTGAACCAATATTTGCACGAGAAATGTTCGGATCACCTTTTATAATTTGTAATAAATGAAGAGGCAATTATCTTTGAAATGTTTTTTTTTTTTATTAAAGGAGGTTTGAATAACACAAATTGCATTTATTTTTTCCTTTTCCATTCAAGAATGTGACTGAAAATACAAAAACAATTGGTCTTGGTCCACATTTTAAAACAAAACATATCCAAAATCCTCACTCCCTTAACCCTTTCAATATTTGCTGTGCATCTGCAAACCTCCACCCTGCAACATTTCAAAAAAATGAATTGGTTGCTCTGTTATAAGCCCAAGTAGAAGAAGCAGTATCCGGAATGTGAACAAAACAATAGTGTTGCAGTTAAGTGGCCCCCTATAGCATTAAATGTTTTCCTTTGCAGACAATCTTAATTGGAGTGACTTACAAATACGTCCAGCTATGCCAGGAACAGAAATCAATGCAATCACCTTTGAGCTTGTATATTTGTAAGAATAAAGGCAAAATAAGTGTATTATACTATAAAATACAACAAGTGAATACAATGTAACAAAACTTTATTTTCTCCGCTGCTACTTGAGTTTTCAGACTTGGCCCAGTTTCACATTCACTTTACTGATGTGCTGCTCAAAAGTAAACTGCAACTGACCCAACTACTTTTCAGCTTGCCACAGACACGGGATTAAACCAGACCGAATCCAGTATCTGTGGTGCTTAGGCAAGCCCGAATATCTCTCTCAAATGCAATGTAGTCAGTGTAGTGTCCAGGGAGGCGGAGGATCTCAAAACATGTCGAGGATTTGGGGAAACTGATGTTCACAATTTCCAGCTGAAGTTCTTTCCCTGGAACTTCCCATCCTACCCAGAATTTCATGAGGTCTTTCAGCTCTGTAGAGGATGCTACAAAAAAACATTTGAAAAACAGATGTTTAATAGAATAATACATTTAAATATACAGTACACATGCTCTGTACATCCATTCATTCTTGTCAAAACCATATGACATCAATTATTTAAGTGTACCATCTTCAGTTTCTCTTCAGATTGTTGTCCTTTGAGCACAACATGAGCACCAGATCGAAATTCCTCTTACCACTGTCAATGAACCTCTTGGAGGTAGCCTGTAATTCTGCACTTTGTCTCAAGGCTGCATTCCTCCTCTTCCTCTTCATCTTCCTCCACCCTCATGGCAGGCCACGTAATTCTCTCAATAATCATCTAAAATAAATACTAGTATCTTTGCTAAAATACAATGTACAGCATGCTGACAAAGTTATACTTCCTTTACATGTCAGGTAAGTACAGATACTTTACCTGAGAGGTATACAAAGCATCTGACTCGCTTGGTAAAACCAAGGGAATCACATCTGCCCTTGCATGCAGCAAAGGCCACACCATGGTGTCCTTTAACCCTCTTCTCAGCTGCTTGATCTGGCGGCTGGTACGTCCAATCACCTGCAGGGAACATTTAAAATTTAGCTATATGGCATAAAAGTGATGTTCCAACATTTCTTTCTTTGACATGAGGATAAACAGAATCACATGTCCCCATACAACACTTTTTAGGTTGCAAAATATTTTTTAAAACTCCTCTGATATATTATCTCTCTCTGTCTTGTTGCCTGTTGTGTCTGCTATACTTTTTGTTGTATTTACATCGACCATGACTGTTCAGAAAGGGTCATTACTCACAGCATGTAGGAGGAGTCTTTCAAACAGCCATCTCCTGTTGTTTTGATTGACTCCCGGGAGGTCCCAGGACAATGCTAGGTCAAGGATGATACCCTTTTCCTGTTCAGATAATTCAGTGTTGCCCTCAAGCTGGAAGACAATTGAAAAAGTGAAACATTATGATTATCACGTTTTGGTTAGTATGGATTAGGGTTAACTCACAAAACATTGCAACTGGCACCTATTTATCTAATCTTCCATTGTTTAGTAGAAAGAGTTTTTTCAACAACAGTGTGATTTACAGTAATCAAAGTATGATAGATCACTTTTCACAGTAGATAATGAGTGAATATGTTGCATTTGCAAATCATACTAATTGAATGGTGCTGCGAAGATCTAGATCAGGGCAGTCTTCAAGTTGAATGGTGGCTGTTTCGGGTGTGTCTCCAAACATACGTGGATGATGGCAGGGCTCATCCCAGATAGACAGGGTCCACCATGCAAAAACGAGTGGCCGATCATCCTACCCGCCATCAAGAAAATATCACTCTCAAGGAGAAATTGGGATGTGGAAGGAACTAAGTGGTCTGGCTCTCCCTCGAAAAGTCGTGCGACCTCTGTGTTCCCTGCAAAGAGGAATATGATAGGACAAGACAGAATAGAATATACTTTATTGTTCATGTTGTCATCATCAGCATTATTATCTGTGCAAACATTGACACAGACATACAGACATACAGACATAAAGGCATACAGGCAAGACATCAATGCAGATATTAATGTCAAGGTCTCAAAAAGTGCATTGTAAAGTAATAAATTCAAACGCCATTTGGCGTACTTAAGGTCAGACCAACATTGTCAGCATACCGAGATTGAGATTAAATCCAAATTGCAGCTTGGATATTGTTTTTGAAAAGAAGTATCTGCTCACTCCTTCTCCAACAGCAGTATCCCCTAAGAAATAAATCATTTTTTAGAAATACATTAAAAATTGAAGAATTTATAACATGCTAAAACTCAAATATTTTATATACTGTACCTTCAAGTGTGCATTTAAGAGGACATGCCCACTTAGGTGCCTTGTAAAAAGTCATGAGGGCCCGCTCTTGATCCTCAAGGCTCTCTCTTATGTCCATTCATAAATTAAGTGGCTTTCCTGTTTCATGATGGGACAGTAATGTCCTCTTAAAAGCCACGCGCCCTGGTTGGGTCTGGTTCAAGCTCCCACTCTGGAGTGACAGATATTGAGCAAAATGTATGAATTCAAAGCTGTGCACAATAAAAACATATCCTTGTACACTGAAATCTTAAAACCACCCTTATCTACATGATCCACTGAAGGCTCAGTGCTTCTAGTCCCTCTACCACAGATTGTCTTTAGGGACTATTTTCCACTACCTGATAGTGGAGGAGACATGGGAGCATCTTGTCTTTCCCTGTTGCTGTAGCTAGAGGAAGGTCCCTCTTCCCTGGCTGGTGGACCTGGAACATCCTGTCTCTGTGTTTCACTGCCACTTCAGAGGGTGCCTCATCATCTACACTAAATGCCTGACCTGATGAGCGGAGTGATTTAGATTATTAAAATTAATACAATTCTGCTACTGTAACAGATACGTAGGTTCTGTCTCTTAACTGTTACTGAACCAGTTACACCTGAGCCGGTAAGGGGCATTAACTGGTCTAAAGAAAATATTATTGAATGAGATGACCCATACCCATTGCAACTTTGGAAGTGACCTTTTATTTCCATGAAAGGAAAATCCCTCTCACAGTTGAGGCACCTTGTCTGTGGTCCAACACTTTGAGAAGATCCAGGGTGCTACATTATGGACAATAGGTAGAGTGAGCATCACAATACATAATTATCCACAAACTTATAGGATGGTGTGTCTAATTCTAATTATTTAAATATAGTCTCATTACAAAGACATACAGTACATTTTATGTCATCATGCTTTTCCATTTTTCAGTGCTTATCCAATTCCAGACATTTACAACCCCCATTAGAATAATCAGTATTCTAATACACAGTATCTGATTATATAAGAGTGCACTATGATATTAAAATACTTCATACTTACACCTTCCAAAGTAATACTTCTCTGTAGGGGCCTGATGTAGATCACTGCCTGACCTACATTCGTGACTGGACTGCGAAGGTAACGTGCTGTGTAGCCTTCATTGTGGTTCGGGATAGTACACAACTCTCGGTTTCTGGTTGTGCTGATTATCCTCATCAACTCAAAACCACCTACTTCAGTGAGCTTGGGATAGACCTGTATTATTTGTCTTGTGAAATGTTCAGGATCATTATCATTTCCTGAAACATGATTCAGAGCGTCAAAAATGGAAAAGGATTTTTTTAAAAAAGATACAAGTATGACTTTTTTGTGGAATTATCTTGTAAATATATGGCAAGCCTATGTAGGCCTAAACCTGAAAATTAGCTGGCATGTGCTTGTCTTTATATCTGTTATATTTTGCTGGAATTACAGGATCAAATAAAAAACATAGCTGCAGCATACATAGTGAGTGTATTCAAAAGATCTGATCAGGCAACTGCTTATGATTGGACAGGTGATTCATTAACATGCACAAGCTAATCTGTAATTTGATATTTGGGTGAACATGAAACAGGTAATTGCTGCAACTGGGCAAATTAAGTAGGCTGTGATCATGTCCTAAGCTGAGGTGCAGCCAGCACCTCCATTCATGGTTGGATGGAGACACATTCGCCCTTGCATCTTTGGCAGCATGCAGTTGGGTAACCGTGGTACTGTGTAGCCTTTCAAGCAAAGTGCATGTGTGCTTTCGTCTGATTAGTCACAGTGCAGCAAAGAACTCCTCTACAGGACAACTTCTCCAAGGATGCTCTTGCTTTGGACTTGCCTTCCTCAGTGCTTGATCTTCAATCAAATTACAAGCACCATGCTTTTACAAATCTGGCCATACTGGCCATTTTGTATAAATGTAGAAGTCACCGGTCCAGTCATCAATAAGCAGGCGCTTGCTCAGATGTGGTACTCCTGGACTGATCTGATCTACTAAAATTAATTTTTTCATCACAGCAGGGCAGGTTATGATTTTTAGTAGGTTATTTTTAGTAGGTACTATCCATGTGAACAAATTAATTTACCTCGAAATGTGATTCGTTGTTCTCCGAGTTCTGCCACTGCTAGGTCCATTTTCAATTGTTTGTTTGGGGCAACATCTGCTAAATGGTCATTTAAACAACAAAAGGTGTGTGTGTAGCTTGTCCGCTGCTCAGCAGGACTAATTGCTGGTCTTCTTCTGGGTATAGATGTAGCTCTAAACCTTGGGGACGAGCTTGGAACACTTGCCCTATAAGGAGCAAATAATCTGGCCACCTCAGCTGTCAAGAGTGAAAAACAGGATTTTTACTATGTTTCACAAACTGTGTGTGTGTGTGTGTGTGTGTGTGTGTGTGTGTGTGTGTGTGTGTGTGTGTGTGTGTGTGTGAGTGCGAGTGTGTGAGTGTGAGTGTGTGTGTGTGTGTGTGTGTGTGAGTGCGAGTGTGTGAGTGTGTGTGTGTGTGTGTGTGTGTGTGTGTGTGTGTGAGTGCGAGTGTGTGAGTGCGAGTGTGTGAGTGTGAGTGTGTGTGTGTGTGTGTGTGTGTGTGTGTGTTCATGTCATGAGTAAAAAAAAAGTCTGACAGCTAAATGCACTAACTTACAATGACGTTAATGTGTTATGGCCTTAGTTGGTTAATTAAGCGACATAATGTGAAAACAGCATTATGTTGCTTTTCCTCCCTGAAAAGCAACCTTGTCGTGCATAATGCTTACTATACTTTCATTACTATATATAGCATAATAAGCCTACCGCTACAGACAGTATGATATAATAACAACTTTCTTTGTATTGCGCTTTTCCAGCAGTTATGCGCAAATCGCCTATACATAGCCCGCTATCTACCTTCAACAGGGTTCCTCGGTCTTGTAACATTCAGAGATGAAGCGGCCACAACGGGCGGAGAAGAGTTCTCTTGAACAGGCATCCTCATTTGGGAAAGTTGATTGGGATCTTGGCCAGGGCTGCCTCTGTCAATACGATCTGCAGCCTCACGGAGAAGCTCCGATATTGACTTGTAACTTGATAACAAGTTGTTATCCATATCCTATCAAGAGTAATAACCAGCTAGCGTTAAGAGTAGCTGCGTACGCTCGTTCGAACTCGATGTTTCTATTACTTTTGCCTAACAATTTAGCTCGAGAGCATTAAACCAATGACAGATTAAAGCCAGCCCACTTGCTTTGATTGACACAAATCCTTCTCATTATGAAATGTGTCATTATGAAATGAAAAGTGAAGTTGTGACAAACGTGATTCTGAAATACGTCATTATGAAAAACGTCATTATGAAATGTGTCATTATGAAATGAAAAGCGCCGTTGTGAAAAAAGTAATTCGGGAACATGTAATCATGAAATGAAAAAGGCCATTATTTAATATTATAATGCAAAATATTTCATAATAATTTGGTCTATTTTATTTATGTATATATTTATTTCACGATTTCATTATTTCATGATTTCGTATTTCATTTAATTTTGACCGTTTTGGTCCTCCATACTTATTATAATGCAAAATATTTCATAATAATTTGGTCTGTTTTATTTATGTATATATTTATTTCACGATTTCATTATTTCATGATTTCGTATTTCATCATTTAATTTTGACCGTTTTGGTCCTCCATACAAAGCCACCTACCATAGCTTGTTTAAAAGTACAGACTCGGGCTTTCCAATGACGTATTCAGTGTGCGTATGCGGTACTCCTAGCCGGAATTACGATCGCCTAAAGGTAAGCCTCTCGTCATGTGACAGAGTTCACGGCTGAGGTTTTGTTTTGAGTCTATTGCTCCATTGTAGCAGCTAGACTAAAAGGGGCGGTATTGTTGGAAAGCTTAGAATCTCAGTAATAATATTGTACATTACTAAAGTTTTTTATGATTAGCAGGGAAATGAGTTCCCAATTTTCTTTGCAATACATTTAGATTTATTTTAAACCTGTTGTGACTTTTTACCTCATGTTAAGCAGTGACAAATATGTCAGTGTCAAATTGTTGCCAAAAACAGTGACATTTTTTTATTTTAAATTATTAGTCTCTTATTTCACTTTTAAGTCAGTCATTGAAGGATGTCTTTATTGTATTTTGTTAGTGTCTGCGACTGATTTGTTCTAAGTTATGCAAAGAAGTTTTTTTAAAAAATTCATTTTATTACAAATATTTGTATATGATCAAAACTTGCAGTTGCATTTGATTATTTTCATTAAAACACGTTACGAAAAATATAATCTCTCTGTCTTGTTAAACCGAAACGACAACCGAGCTTTTAAAAGTGAAACCGAACCAAACCGAAACCGAACTGAAATTTCCAATAACCGCACAGCCCTACTAACTGACACTGTGAGAATATTGTAATAATTGTACTGTGTTTTAAAGAATATAAAGCCAGCATAAATAATATTGCAGCAAATTATGAGCAGGTTACAATGATTTGATCTAAGAAAACTGAACAAGTGTTAATGTTAGAAAAAAAGCTAGTCCATGTGCCTTTGTTATTAGTGTACATACACTCTTGGAAGCCGGTCAGACTATTGCGAGTGGAAGGATGTAACCTTGAAAGAAGCAGGCATCTGGGGAAACTAGACACGGAGGATAGGTATTGCAAATTAGCAAAAACAAAAGGGTAACCCTTTTTGACAGAACGATATTTGAAACTAAAAAGACATATTTGATTTTATTTGATTGTGTTGTTACGAAGCATAGAGGTTTTAAAAAAAGTATTCTGATCTAATAATAGTGACACAAATCTCTGAAAAGAAATAATATGTTTTGTATTTTGATCTAATAAGAAACATAATATTTAAACTATCAAGTGTTTTTGCTTGTTTAAGGCTCTGCTGTAATACAAATAGACTGTAAATGTAGGAGCGAGCATTTAATTTAATCAATTTAAGAATTAATTTTCTTTCTCCAACTGAACAAAAAATCTTTTAGACATTACAATATCCATTAAATTAAAGAATATAAATGTTTAGTTTATATAAAGGTTTTACTGCAATAAAAAAAACTGGAACTGTTAGGTTGGAATATTAGACAAAGTGTAAACTGTATTCAATAATTCAATAATTTTAGTACACAAAAAAGCTACAGAAAAATAGCATTGCCCTTATCTGCTTGCAAGCAGAGCAGTGCTAGATATGGAAGGTTCTTTTTGGCAGTCAAAGTGAGATTTATTTGTAGTCCACAGTTTTGAATCCAAGGTCTTTCTATGATAAAACCTGGCAGTCGAAGGGAGCATTCCACGAATTAGGGGAGTATCAGTTCCTATCAAATAAGTAGCAACTTTCTTTGTGAGAACTGATTTCATGCGGTGAATTTGGAGAAGTGCTTACAATGGTGTTTCATATTAATCAAAACAATAGTCTTGGCAAGAAAACAGGGTGCCTGAATCCTGCTTGAGCAGACAACTTTTACAAACCGAGAGGTGTCAAGCATAGTCAGAGAATGTCACAGTTAAATAATGCTATTATACCTAACATGTTCATTATAGTTTCAAATTTAAATGAAATAACTGAACTGACTACTGTATGCTTATTCAAATGCAATCTTTGTCCCATACTTTAACACACATTTGTATATGATGTTAAACTGGCCCATTGACAACACACTGTAAAGGTAACATAATATGTTGCTAAGAGGGACATATATTTTTGACCCAGCTTAATATAATCAAATAGAGCTGGTGTTACATATTAAATACATCTCTCATATACAGTATACACATATACCTGTATTATATTACTCACTCTTTGGTGTCCAACCCTGTGTAAGGTTTCTGCTGGAGTGACGTTGTAGGAAAGAGTACTTAACTGAATACACAGAAGTCTTTTCATAATGCATGACTTTATTTTCAATCACATACTTCGTTAACCCATCCTCACAATCCGGTACACAAGTCACAGACAGTCAATATAGAGATAGTATCATAAGAGTTCCCTGTCGGGCATTTAGTACTAACTCTGAAAGACATTCATGTTGCATTGCTTTTTTATAATCCTCTGATATCCCTGCACAACTATTAACCATCATGCCCCACTTGTTCAACTCTCTTCATTATACACCCGCACCCACAAGGCACCTCCTCCGTTAGGAGGTGGAGTTTGACGTCGGTCTCTAAAGAGCCCCAAACCTTAAAGGTGCAGAGCTAGGATTAATATATAAGGGATCATTTCACCTGGTTCTCTCTCACACACACACACACACACACACACACACACACACACACACACACACACACACACACACACATCGGCGAAGTTTAGCTTCATTAGCCCAGTTGGCTTTGGTTTTGCAGCAGCCCTGAGGTGACTAAATGGAACCTTTTTATACCTGACGCTCCACTGGAACACACCTACCTGCTGATTAGATTTCACAGCTGTCAATCACACACGGCAGGCAGGCTGTCCCAGGAGCATCAGGCACTTTATTAATTAATTACAATAAATACACACTATAATATTCATTTACACAAACATCCCTCTTCATGTGCAGTGCTCCTGCCCTGCCACAGTGCTGTATACACTTACATTAGTGTCGGGTAGTTTACACCGTAGCAAAATGCATAGGTTTGTGAAAAAAATAAGTAAATAAATAAATAAATAAATAAATAAATTGTAAGCACAACTCGCTTTTGCTTTCCTGTAGCCATTTTGCATTAGTGCTGTACACATGGGTGACGTTGCTGAAGAGCTTGATCATGGTGGATATGTGATGGGCGGATACACAACGGATTACTGTATTTGAAAAAAGTTTACATCAGATGGAAGAAGCACCCAGATAAATGTCTCTTCCACAAAAACAGCAATTCTAGCTGCTTTGCTTAACTCTTGAGAACTGATAGTATTATTATTTTATGTAGATATGGCTTGAGTCAGACTGCTTAACTATACTGTTTCTTTCCTAGATCCTTCTCCACCTGGAGACATAAGAATAGACTGTGGGCACCGACTCAGTTTCTGTAAGCTGGGGGAGACCGTCCGGTATGGATGGAATCCAGTACACTTTTAACATAACCTACTACAACTCCTTTACGGGTTACATTGGAACCACCAATGCAACTTCCAATTCCACAATCATCTCTAACCTGATACCAGGAAGCGAGTATGTCTTCAATGTCACCACAGTACAGGCCCATGGGAGCCGGAGCACACCTGTTTCAGTGTCTGTCCATACAAGTAAGGAGCATTTCTGTACATCAAACGTATGTTTATTTGGAAAATATCTCCATCAGATAGAAATTGCACTAGAACTGCAGTTAAATGTCAGTTCAATAAAAACAGCACTCTTAGCCGCTTTACTTGCCTCCTGTGATCTTATAGTATTATACTTCTATAGTTATATGGCTTGACTCAGACTGCTTAACTATACTGTTTCTTTCCTAGATCCTTCTCCACCTGGAGACATAAGAATAGACTCTGTGGGGACCAACTCAGTTTCCTTGAGCTGGGGCAAACCTTCTGGTATGGATGGGATCCTATATAGCTTTAACATAACCTACTCCAGCTCCTCTACCGGTTACCAAGTCTCCACTAGTGGAAGCTCCAAATCCATTATAATCTCTAACCTGATACCGGGAAGCAAGTATGTTTTCAATATCACCACAGTGCAGGCCCATGGAAGTCTGAGCACTCTTGATCTTACAGTCTCTCTATACAAGTAAGAACCATTTCTTTACAATATTGAAAGCAAATGGAATTGAAAAATAATGTTGACATTTTTTCCTTCCTTAGTTTTCTATATGCATGTGGTTCTGTGAAAACAATATTTAACTACATTGAAATCAGGAACTAAAAACACTAGCTACAGACCCTAATTCATGCTAATGTATCAGTATGGGCAATTCAGTAATATGGAATGGCATTTCCTGTAAAAGGTCAAAGTGATTGAGGTGGTTGAGGTCAAATGCACAGCTATCAAGAGCTATCCTAAACTGACACTGTCTAATTTAGGGGAGTCCTTGTCTAAGAACTTGTAACTTGTCCTAGGTCTGGGCTATTCCAATCTGAATTACCTTAGTTTGGAAAGGTCAGTGTAACTGTTAACCATTTAACAGCACCTAACAGTATAGACTGCAGCCCTGCTGTGGGGAGAAAAGTACTAGGTGGTCTCTCTGGATTGTCAAAATATGCACCAAATCATCAGCATCAGTATTAACAGTCTAAAAAAAAGAAATGATTCAATGTCAAGAAATCAACTGAAGTGATCAAGTCAAACATGTCTGATCCAGGAAAAAGCTTGGAATCTAGGTAGAGCAGTCTTCACCAAGTGAGTCAAATAAAGTATTGTTAATGTCTTCTTCATTGAAGTTTGCAGCCATCAAAACACAACGTACACTTCAATCATGCTTCTGTGTATCTAGGTTTCTGAGATACAGTACAAGCATCTTTGTGATTTTCAATGTATTTCTGTGTTGTTTCCTCCAATCCACATTCATAGATACAAAATGTGGTGGGGGGAAAAATTCAAGCATCTGCTAAACAAAGTAGCATAATTTGAAACACTGAGATTCGCCCAATCATTGTCATTGGATTTGAAAGCAAATAGCCAAAATGTGTTCCTAGAGAGGTCAGTGAATTATGCATCAGCTGCAGAGTCACTTACAATTACGTCTCACCCAAAAGACGGAGCACAAGGAGGTTAATCAGCCTTGGTTATCTCTTAAATTGTGAACAAACACAGGTCTACAGAGGCACAAGCCTAGTAGAATAACCCACATGCCACCTTGCCCCTGGCACTCTTCTGTTGCATGCCGCCTTTTATTTTTAAAGTTCCTTCTCCACCTGGAGAGATGAGAATCGACTTGGTGACACTAACTTGGTTTCTCTGAGCTGGGGGGAACCTTCTGGTATGGGGAAGGCATCGTACAGCTTTAATATAACCTACTTCAACTACCTTTTGGGTCATCAAGGCTCCACCATTGCCAACTCAAATTACACTGTCATCTCTAACCTGGAATCAGGAATTGAGTACTTCTTCAATGTCACCACTTTGGTGGGAAATGGAGCCAGCAGTATACCGGATAATGGTAGACAAAGCACGCCTGTTTCCAAATCTCACTACACAAGTAAGGAGAATTTCTAGACAGCTTTCTTATGAATTTCAGCAAATTTCATCTAGTCTGTTGTACGTATTCTTTCTCCAAGTAGCATTATCAAAACTTTATTGCTATAAAATAAGCAAGTTCTTTCTATTCTGTAACATATAATCAGGCCTACTTGGAAAGGGCATGATGTCCTACTTTCAATTAACTTTCAAGAAAAAAAAGCTATCTTACTTGAAGAACATGATTGTAAAATATTGTTTTATATTGTTTTTATTTATTTATTTTGCATTGACTTTGTTAGACCCACACAAATTATCTTCTGACCAGAAAATAATGAACATTAAAATCAGGGATAGGCTCTCAGGCCACCTGTCATCAATTCTTCTTTCTCACTCACTGTATGTTTCTTTTACAGAAGCTGCAAACCGTTCAATTCTTTCTGTAAAATACAGGTGCTCTGATGAACCACAACAGTGCCAGAAGATAGTAGAGGAAAAGGTAGCTAAGTAATTACTAACTATATAAACCCTTGGCTAGTTTAATAATTTGCACTTCTGTTACTGCAACTCCCTTGCAAAGTGACAAATGTTACTGGTCTCTTTTTTTTTTTTTTTTTTAATTCTTCCTGACAACCCTACAAATCTCTATTTCGTTTTTAAGGAGCACACTAATAAAAGCAGTGGCCTTATTTGGGAAAACTATTTATTAAATGTTTAGCCTTGGCATAGTTCAGGAGGCAGAGCGAGGCATCCTGCCTACTAAATTAACTGGAACCCATATATACCCAGTTCCTGTGTTTTTTGCTGCCTGCTTCCTCCCTTCCACCACCTGCCAAGGGCACTCTTATACCCCCGAGCCCACGCAGCCATTGCTCCTATCTTGTGAAATGACCGAGTAGAAAAATGTATATATTTTTGTATTAAATTTAATTAATATAGTTTTAATTAATAGTTAATATAGCAGATAATCCATACATGTTCATGGAGTACTGTAGTTATTCCATAAACGAGAAAATCCTAATAACTGACAAGATCACAATAAACACAATACAACAAAATCTAGAATGACTTTTCTTTGATTTAAGTTCTGCCCATTACAGTGTAACAGTGCAATTCACCCATTTTGTTAGGAATCTTGTTTTCTAGTTACAAGGTATTCTCTTTTATTACTATTATAAAATTATTAACAAGGTGGGGTTTTTTTTTGTGCTGCAGTTTCGAGCCATATTGGGGAAGTATCTATCTGGAGTGCCCTGGAGCATGAAAATTCGAGACAACCGGAAAGGAAATTAATCATAATGCTGATGATAAAGAGCATGCATATATAGTACAGCCTCATGTTCATGTGAGTCAGCCATCTGGCATTTCTGTGTATCAGATGCAAATGACATTGCATTCAAATTAGCTGTATAGATTTTTCTTAACTATATATTTAAAAATAAGTTTTTACTTAAGGGACCATGGTTTAACTGTTTTTTCTATTGTGTTGGTAACATACAAGGGAACTTGCTCTAACTTGTTAATAAATACACAAGATCTCAAGTTATATACATTTATATTTTAAACATAGCACAGGAAGAGGGAGAAAACTCTAAACATTTGTTTGAGTTTGTTCTTCAGGAGACTCCCAGTGAGATGCATTTGCAAGGTTGCAAAGTTTACCCTGATTGTCTGAATCCTCCTCAAATTCACCTGCAATTTTCAATAAATTACTTTTAGTGTTTCATTGATTTAGGGCTGTTTTTGAGGTTTTTTTTTTGTTTGTTTTTTTAAATGTATTAAAACAGTTCATATAACCTTTAGCAACAGAAATAATACAGTAAACTCTCCATATACATGTTTATAAAATCATCATACAATGTGAGTTATTTATAATACATAAAAGAACATCTTACATTATACAAAACATGTATAAAATGTACAACTCTAAAGGCCGCCACACACCAGACGCAATGAGATTTTTCATTGGGTGATAAGATACTTTCGCAGCGACGTGACCATACACACTAGAGGCAATACGACAGATTGAAAAACTACCAGATCAATAAAACTATAAAAAAAATTCCTATTGACTGGATACATCCAGGCTTATCCAGTGCCTTCGAAATGGAATCCCATATATTAACTTTCAAACCTGTATCTTTATGATTGTGAGGATCTTTTTTCATAAAACTTGGTATTTTTCAACGGCATTATTTTTCCCTCCATGCACTGAAGCTGTTCTCTGATTGGCCAACTCCCTAGTTGTTGCACAACAAATCACAAAAAATAAGGATTATATTCCATTTATTTGGTGTCGCCCTGGTGTCGTCCCATGCCGCCTGAAAGATACTTATCAGAAGTATAGGTTCCATTCATTTTCTTGCATCGTTGCAGTTTCGCTTGTCACATCGTGTCTGGTGTGTAGCAGCCTTTACAACACAACAGTTCTTGCAACTTGTACAACGCATACTCTTTTTAACAATTTGTTTGAAAAGATTTGTATAACAAAAGCGAAAACCCCCTTTAACTTTATACTACAATTTATTTGCTCCCCATATTTATAGCTTACCTTATGAACAATGGCATAGCATATGAGTATGTATCAAGCTGAGATCAATGGTAGAAACATGTACCTCAGATTCACATCTGTTAATTAATTTTCAGATCAAATGCCTTCTGACCAGCAATCAGTTTAGTGCATTATAGTAAGTTAATCTTAAGCGCTAGTGACCCAGCATAACTCTTCAAACAAGCAGAACACACTGAACCCAAGAAACCTGCCCAGCTAATGCTTGGCTGTTGATGAAGGCTTTTTCTCCATTTTACATGATGGAAGCATTTTCTTTGTCCTCAACAGTAAACTTAGGCACATCTGGTAATGTCTTGCTGGGATTCCTAAAAACAAAACAATCTGTTTTAGAAGCGGACTGCACATATCAGCTATTCTGATTACAGTTTTGCCATACAAATAGGGGCGTTTATTCCCAAAATTATATGTACTATAGGAGACACTCGTCCAGCTGGAAAAAGGGGGGCACTCTATCTATCAGTGTCAACTGCTTTTTGATTCAATAAAAACGCCCAGACAAACTTACTTACACAACTTTATCAGTTTTCTTCAGGAGTCTGCGTGTACAGGGAGACACCATATTGTCTGTTGGACTTCTGAAGACATTGCTGGAAAGAGAAGTACAAGTGATCCTGCAGGAATGACACAAAGCCTGGATAGAGGGGACTTTCTCATGACAGCTTGATTAGCAAGACACAAACGCCTTTCATTGACTTTCCTGCTCAGTCTTTTGCAGCTCTTATGACTTTGAGGGACTTTGAGCTACAAGTGAAAGTGTCTTTAACAAGCTGAATTGCTGTTAGAATGGTTTGGATCGAATACATTGCATGTTAATAGGATTTCTGTCTAGATACTGTAGCTTTAGGCATGCACTAGTGGATATAATAATTTTTAACCTCTTTTTGATAGAATTGGTGACAGCACAATATATTAAACTGAATGGTAAAAGCCTAAAAAGGTGTATTAAAGCAGTTATATTGATCAATGTGGTAGCGATGCAAAGATACATTCTGAATAATAGATTAGATCTGTATTACTACACACACAATTAGCATGTTTTGTATATCACAACACATTCAGATGTCAGCTTTCAATTTAATAAACTGACAAAGATTTCCCCTGGAAAGGGGTCTACCCAATTCCACCCCCACCCCCCACATCATCAATTACCTTGTAAATTATGTATATATGTTCCTCTACATGCTATATACATTTATATCATTTGTTACTCTACATCTGTGCATTAACTGAATATTTTACTGGAAAGTGTTGAGTAAAAAGAATGAGAGATTAGTGCGAATCCGTGTTAAACGAAGGATGAGAATTAAACATACGTCTCTCGGATTTTCTTCCGTTTCGTTACACTTGGTGTGGGAGGTTGTTGGGTTGGATTGGCATTCTTCTGCAAACATTTCTCTGAGCTCATGTTCAGTATATTTATTTTGTCCTTGCAAGCCGTACTGTATTTTTCAGAAATATAAAATAAAGGCAATTCAGACACTGTACTGTTACACATGCATCTGTTCTGACTGTCAGTATTTCACCTGAAACCCCTGTATCCCGCAACTGTTCAACTGTATACAGTTCAAAATATCTATTAAAATGTCAGCTCAGATCATTAAACACCTTTGTAAAACAAATATAATACAATAACAACCGCGCAATGGATTTATAGTACAAAGCGTGTAGCTTACCGTTGTTTACATTGTACCACTAGCTACAGAAAATAAAAAATGTACACGATTTAATAAATTCAGTAATATATCAGTCTTCATTTCACAATATTTTTTTAGGCTAAACCATGTAAATACATCTACAGTAATACATACCCGACTGTTACTTGTAAATCGTTGTTTCTAGTTTGTTAAAAAATGTCAGCTGTTATAAAGACGGTTCGAATCTGGAGCGCGTTGACGTATTTCAAATACTGTAATGTAATTGGTGGTTGCCATAGCGATGGTAGTTTAGGATCAGCAAAAACCACCTTCTGAAAAATGACACGTGAAATTCATAAAAAAAGAAAAAAACCTGTTTGACAAGTAAGCGTAACTGAGAAAGGTGCGGTTATTTATGTATTCATTTTAAATGCAGTGTACACCTACACAATCTAACTCAAACAAAATGTATACTGTACCACCGACATTTCTCATAAGTCTTGTAACAGCCTATGTGAAGGTAATAAAGGCTATTCTGGCTCCTTTAGTTTTTCTCATTAGAAATGCAATACAATATTCTGGACGCACGCCATCATACCCCAGCTTATTGATCAATGGATTACTGACACTAAAAATAATAAATGGCCTGGAGGGGCAATTCTTAAGGCTGCGCTGTGTTTAACTTTCCCAAGGGTAACAGAAGCTCATTACAAACTATGTAGTGATGTTTATCCATCAGGAGAACAACTCCATAGATCATTGGGTATTGATTGCAAACATTGTGCTTTTAGTAAATACAATGTTAAAAATGCTGCCCCTCTATTTTGCAATTGTTCATAGATCTTTCTGGAATGGTACCCACACCTGACTGTCTTTACAAACCCCAAACCTCTCAGCTGTATCCTGTGTTGCTGAGTTTGTATGGTCAACTCTGATGAACACGAGGATATTTTATTAACTGTTAAATGTTATTATTTTATTAACGAAGTTCTTTATACATAAGAGTAGGGTGCTTACCTTTAAAACATTTAAAACAAAATGGCTCTTTATAGTAAAGCTATATTATTTATTTATTTCTTAGCAGACGCCCCTACCCAGGGTGACTTACAGTTGTATACAAAAAATACATATCAAGATACAAGTTGCAATGACTTCAGTCCTAAAAACAATATTGGCCAATATTGATCTATTAATATTTACATTTACAAGGTGGATCTTTACAATACACTGATCTTGTGTATATAGATATATGTGAAGGCCTATGCCTATGTGTATGTGTGATTATTTTACACATGCACGGTCAATGTAATGAGAATTTCCTCTTGTCAATCCAGTTTATTATTATAATTATTATTATTATTATTATTATTATTATTATTATTATTATTATTATTATTATTATTATGCCCCTTGTATCCTCTATACTGTGTCGCGAAAATGTGCATTGTAAAATGGCATTGTTAACAAAAATAAAATAAAAAAGTCTTGTAACAGCCGTATGCAAAAACTGGCCTAGAGCAAAACGTTTAAAGTAGACCCGCCTTTCATAAAATGTGCGCAGTATCGTGCGGCTTCATTTCACTACATAACGTTTACAAGGTAGGGTAATCACATTTTGTTGAGATAGACTGAGTACATGAACCCAATAAAGATTTTTTTTTTTAACATATTTAACATGCCTGTTTAGTTTCTGCTGTAGTACAATTTTGCAGCACTTCTAAAACAGAAATAAACAGACCAGGTAATACAAGAGCCCCTAAGCATACAGCTTTACTTTCATGATTAGTCAGTCCAGTTTCCAGTTGTATTGTACAATTAAATCAACTTAGCTCAAGGATGACATCACAGAAATGGTTACGTTTAATTTGATTTTGCAGAAGATCAGATTAGATGCACTTTATTTTTTTTTTTAAATGTACCAATGAAAAACATCCAATCCAACAGCATGTTTTAAATTTAAACTAGGCCCACATGCCAAGCCCTCCCTGTGGTGTGATCTACCTGGTGTGATGTAACTGTTACATCCCTATTAGCTGACATCACCTCAGCACACAAGACAACTGGAAAAGAGCTGCCAAAGTCAAGCAGCATTTTCAATTGCCTCTTGGGGGCGCAGTAAACTAAACAGGTTTTGCATCATCCTATAGAATTCACACATTTTGCTTCTTAGTCAAAAGAAACCTGCTCAGTAAAGTTACGTTAACATCTTGAATTACATAACGCTTTGTAGTTTTCCATATAAACAAAAAACTGACAAAAATTGATTACATGATGTTAAATATCTAAATTCTGTTAATATAGTTTTTCTTTTTTTAATTATGTCTCAATCCTACAATTCTAGGTGATGCTAAACTTTTGGCAATAGCTGTCTGCATTCAGTTCTGTTCTGGTCCCCATATCATGCTGTCATGAACAATACTGTATAGCCCTCTCTGTGACCATAAGATGACCTTTAGCTAGCCACCAGGTTTCATTTCCCCTACTAACCTGGTTAGAGATTTTTTGTTTTTCTTCTCCCGAGCTAACAGACCACGCTTGCATCAAAGCGAGCGAGTAGATGTGGGCCGAATGGCCTTTTCTCGTTCTAAAATTTCTTATGTTCGTATCTGTGTGTGTGTGTGTGTGTGTATATATATATATATATATATATATATATATATATATATATATATATATATATATATATACACAGTACTGTGCAAAAGTTTTAGGCAGGTGTGAAAAAATGCTGTAAAGTAAGAATGCTTTCAAAAATAGACATGTCAATAGTTTATATTTATCAATTAACTAAATGCAAAGTGAGTGAACAGAAGAAAAATCTACATCAAATCCATATTTGGTGTGACCACCCTTTGCCTTCAAAACAGCATCAAGCATCAGTTCTTCTAGGGACACTTGCACACAGTTTTTGAAGGAACTCGGCAGGTAGGTTGGCCCAAACATCTTGGAGAACTAACCACAGTTCTTCTGTGGATTTAGGCAGCCTCAGTTGCTTCTCTCTCTTCATGTAATCCCAGACAGACTCGATGATGTTGAGATCAGGGCTCTGTGGGGGCCATACCATCACTTCCAGGACTCCTTCTTCTTCTTTACGCTGAAGATAGTTCTTAATGACTTTCGCTGTATGTTTGGGGTCGTTGTCATGCTGCAGAATAAATTTGGGGCCAATCAGATGCCTCCCTGATGGTATTGCATGATGGATAAGTATCTGCCTGTACTTCTCAGCATTGAGGAGACCATTAATTCTGACCAAATCCCCAACTCCATTTGCAGAAATGCAGCCCCAAACTTGCAAGGAACCTCCACCATGCTTCACTGTTGCCTGCAGACTCTCATTCGGTACCGCTCTCAGCCCTTCGGCGAACAAACTGCCTTCTGCTACAGCCAAATATTTCAGATTTTGACTCATCAGTCCAGAGCACCTGCTGCCATTTTTCTGCACCCCAGTTCCTGTGTTTTCGCATAGTTGAGTCGCTTGGCCTTGTTTCCACGCCGGAGGTATGGCTTTTGGCCGCAAGTCTTCCATGAAGGCCACTTCTTACCAGACTTCTCCGACAGTAGATGGGTGTACCAGGGTCCCACTGTTTTCTGCCAGTTCTGAGCTGATGGCACTGCTGGACATCTTCCGATTGAAGGGAAGTAAGCATGATGTGTCTTTCATCTGCTGCAGTAAGTTTCCTTGGTCGACCACTGCGCTCACGGTCCCCAACGCGTCTCGCTTTTGTGCTTCTTCAAAAGAGCTTGGACAGCACATCGGGAAACCCATGTCTGCCTGGGAGAGACCTTGCTGATGCAGTATAACTACCTTGTGTCTTGTTGCTGTGCTCAGTCTTGCCATGGTGTACAGTGCCTTGCGAAAGTATTCGGCCCCCTTGAACTTTGCGACCTTTTGCCACATTTCAGGCTTCAAACATAAAGATATGAAACTGTAATTTTTTGTGAAGAATCAACAACAAGTGGGACACAATCATGAAGTGGAACGAAATTTATTGGATATTTCAAACTTTTTTAACAAATAAAAACTGAAAAATTGGGCGTGCAAAATTATTCAGCCCCTTAAGTTAATACTTTGTAGCCACCTTTGCTGCGATTACAGCTGTAAGTCGCTTGGGGTATGTCTCTATCAGTTTTGCACATCGAGAGACTGAAATTTTTGCCCATTCCTCCTTGCAAAATAGCTCGAGCTCAGTGAGGTTGGATGGAGAGCATTTGTGAACAGCAGTTTTCAGTTCTTTCCACAGATTCTCAATTGGATTCAGGTCTGGACTTTGACTTGGCCATTCTAACACCTGGATATGTTTATTTGTGAACCATTCCATTGTAGATTTTGCTTTATGTTTTGGATCATTGTCTTGTTGGAAGACAAATCTCCGTCCCAGTCTCAGGTCTTTTGCAGACTCCATCAGGTTTTCTTCCAGAATGGTCCTGTATTTGGCTCCATCCATCTTCCCATCAATTTTAACCATCTTCCCTGTCCCTGCTGAAGAAAAGCAGGCCCAAACCATGATGCTGCCACCACCATGTTTGACAGTGGGGATGGTGTGTTCAGGGTGATGAGCTGTGTTGCTTTTACGCCAAACATAACGCTTTGCATTGTTGCCAAAAAGTTCGATTTTGGTTTCATCTGACCAGAGCACCTTCTTCCACATGTTTGGTGTGTCTCCCAGGTGGCTTGTGGCAAACTGTAAACGACACTTTTATGGATATCTTTAAGAAATGGCTTTCTTCTTGCCACTCTTCCATAAAGGCCAGATTTGTGCAGTATACGACTGATTGTTGTCCTATGGACAGAGTCTCCCACCTCAGCTGTAGATCTCTGCAGTTCATCCAGAGTGATCATGGGCCTCTTGGCTGCATCTCTGATCAGTCTTCTCCTTGTATGAGCTGAAAGTTTAGAGGGACGGCCAGGTCTTGGTAGATTTGCAGTGGTCTGATACTCCTTCCATTTCAATATTATCGCTGCACAGTGCTCCTTGGGATGTTTAAAGCTTGGGAAATCTTTTTGTATCCAAACCGCTTTAAACTTCTCCACAACAGTATCTCGGACCTGCCTGGTGTGTTCCTTGTTCTTCATGATGCTCTCTGCGCTTTAAACGGACCTCTGAGACTATCACAGTGCAGGTGCATTTATACGGAGACTTGATTACACACAGGTGGATTCTATTTATCATCATTAGTCATTTAGGTCAACATTGGATCATTCAGAGATCCTCACTGAACTTCTGGAGAGAGTTTGCTGCACTGAAAGTAAAGGGGCTGAATAATTTTGCACTCAATTTTTCAGTTTTTTATTTGTTAAAAAAGTTTGAAATATCCAATAAATTTCGTTCCACTTCATGATTGTGTCCCACTTGTTGTTGATTCTTCACAAAAAATTACAGTTTCATATCTTTATGTTTGAAGCCTGAAATGTGGCAAAAGGTCGCAAAGTTCAAGGGGGCCGAATACTTTCGCAAGGCACTGTATGACTTTTGACAGTAAACTGTCTTCAGCAACCTCACTTTGTTAGCTGAGTTTGGCTGTTCCTCACCCAGTTTTATTCCTCCTACACAGCTGTTTCTGTTTCAGTTAATGATTGTGTTTCAACCTACATATTGAATTGATGATCATTAGCACCTGTTTGGTATAATTGTTTAATCATACACCTGACTATATGCCTACAAAATCCCTGACTTTTTGCAAGTGTACCTAGAAGAATTGATGCTGTTTTGAAGGCAAAGGGTGGTCACACCAAATATGGATTTGATTTAGATTTTTCTTCTGTTCACTCACTTTGCATTTAGTTAATTGATAAATATAATCTATTAACATGTCTATTTTTGAAAGCATTCTTACTTTACAGCATTTTTTCACACCTGCCTAAAACTTTTGCACAGTACTGTATATATGTGTGTCTTTATTCGTGAAGTAAAGCTTTTTTTTTAAATGGGCCTTGTATGTAAATAATACATATATTTTAACTGTGCATTGAATCTACCTCATCTACACCATTGTAAAGAATTTCAATATAAAAGTCAACTGATTTCTCTATTCCTTCCTATTTAAAAATAAACATAACTATTTGAAAACACTCATTTCCAATAGTATGCATTAGGAAGTGGATTGTAGTCAGACCCCAATGCGAGACATGTAGAATGATTTCTGATTAATGTGCATCAGGGGTACAAAGCTGTGGTGTCCCCCATACCACAACTCTAATGTATAACAAAATACCATCTTGAACAATCTTGTATTACATTTACTTTTTAAATCATAGTGTATACTTCATATGAATAGATACAATAATCACATTTCGATTGTTATTACAACTCAGCCAGTTGAAAGTTACCTTTGCAGAAAATCAATTGCATAGCACGAGTATTGAAATTGATCATGCATATTCAGATCCCCCTCCTATTTGCTATGTGCATTACAAAATAACATGTACTTCATATAATGGTTTCAAACCCCCAACAGTGTGAACTCCTTTCTGTAGCTGAGTGTTGATTATACAGTGGAAGTCTATGTACAGTAAAGTACTGTGACACCTACCTGAATCTCCACTCCGCGGCACTATACCACCACTGACAGCAGACATGGTTGAGTTTCATGCTTTATTATAAACAGTTTCAAGGTTCTCTGAGCTTTTCTATTCCTAGTAGGTTAAAACATGATGTGACATGACGTTTAATTACTCATACAAGAAGACTCCCTTGAAAAAGAAAAACGGCTGACTTTCAAATCTGAACCGCTTAGATAAGTGACCTAGAGTTACAAATAAGTCATTCGTTATTTGACTGTTTTGATCGGACAAAAAAAAAAATATTATATTGATCAAGCTGTTCTAGACTGCTGTTGCTTTTGCCAGTAACTTATCAATACTTTAAAAAACAAAACAACAAAACATGAGTCATGAGTCAATGCTTTGGGGATTGCGCCAATAGTTTTCACTCTTAAAAAAATAACATAATACTGTAAAATAAAAAAAAAAGATAAGACAAAGCCAGAATGAAAAATGAAGACTTGAGTGAATCAATTACTACAGAGCCCCGTTTCTTGTATCCGACTGTCTGGTTGGACAAACAGAGCATTTGCTTTTTTTCCCCCAGTGCAAAAGCATCTACTGCACTGGCCAAAACCCCCAGGCCATTCCAGGCAGTATCAACGCGATCAGTATGGAAGAAAACAGGTTCACAGCATTGTTGTCCAGAATAGCTTTTCCACATATCCGTTGTGAAGAGTTTGTTTGGTGGTTCACAACCTTGCCTTTGTCATAACCTGCAAGAAAAGAGGTACATTTTTCAAATGAACACAACGTATACGTCGTATAACAAAGTTAAACTCAAACCTAGGCACAAGAACAACTGATTGCTTTATAACCAAGCCATGCCGTATGGACAGTTCACCAAGCGATAGCCCACACAAGTCTTTGGAAGACAAAACCGAAACGTTTTTTTTAGGGTTTTCTCTTCCAAAAGCATTTACTTGAAAGCCACAGCGGGCCCCTGCTGTTACTTTAATGAATTATGTTTTCTTCTGCCACCTGGTGGCTGGAATAACAAAATTATTTTCAGAAATTCCACCAATGCTGCCAGGCAACAGGCATCATGTTGCAATCTGTGGTGAAGGGGTTGCACGTGAAAACATAGATCTACAGTATCATTTCAAAAAGGGTGGATTTGTTTATGTTTTCAACTTTTTATGCCACAACCAAGTTTTAACACAACTGGATAAGCACATCAGTAAAGATACAAGTGTGACGCAGATACTTCTGTAAAGTAAGGTTCCTTCACCTCTCCTGTTACTGATGCACAATGACTTGGTAAAGAATGCCGTGATCAAGCTTAGTCACAATTGGTTAAGCGCATCTCTATAGAAAAGTGTAACATATGTATGTACATACTTCTGTAAGGGTGCCTGCTCCGTATTTATACTCTTTCAAGCATGGAAGCATCTCTGCAGGCTTGACTGAACAAACACAGACATTTCAACAATAGTTTGACTACTGAAAATGTCTTTGCTGTATTTTGTATTTCAATGCCAGCAAAGGCCAGCGTGCCAAGTTAGAACTTAACTGTGCAGCCCAATTTACTGCACGTTTTCACCACAGACTTATACCAACCTGAATATTGCATAGTGGCACCTATGTAAGAATCCAGCAAGGACCCCAGTAATCCTGCCATGGCACCATACACAACAATGGGCCACTGTGGAGCAGCGAGGTTCAGATCCTTCACAAAGAGCAGCTGACTGACAAAGTAAGCTAGGCCCACCACCATTCCACCCAGGAGACTGGCAAGAAGACCCACTGGAGTGACCCCCCCATTCGTACCTGAAGAGGGAACAAAGAATAGAAATCAACACCCTTTCTGTTAGGGCATAGGGGAATATCCCTGAAGACCTTATGAAAAACAACTATCACTGACATGAAGCAATTAAGCTTTTCTTGCAAATTAGTGCTCACTGTTGTAGTTGGGGACAGCGATGCCAATAAACTTAATACAGTGGTTAAAAATAAATAACTAAAATAAAAACAGCACAACCTACCCACTGGGACTTCCCTCCACGTCGTTATTAATCTTGGTGGACTCAGACTAAGGACAGGTGCTATTTCAGAGGCCCACGTGTCCCCAGCACTGCAGGCCAAGGCACCCAAGAGGGATAAACACATCCATGTTGCACTGTACTGCTTCCCAAAGTCCACCGGAATCTCCCCAGGGCCAGTCTCAATCATGTAGAGCAGAGCAAGTTCTGTAGGGACGCTCCATTACAGAACACCTGCACCCAATTCCTCTGCCCACCTGCAACAAGGAGCAAAGAGAATGGGGTTCTATAGACAGTGAAATAAACCATGGAACAAATACGAAATGCATGCAAAGCAAATTTTACCTTCTTTATAATCATGCGTCAATGCGCTTCTTCACCTCCCCCTTCCATTTTGTTAGTCTGGAAGATGTTACGAAGAATGCCAGCAAGGAAGCAAAGAAGCTCATGTTAGCCATGGTAAGAATGAATCCGACCACAAGTGCTGAAAAACAAAGACAGGAAGACAGTCGACATGAAATGTCTGTGGCGACTTCTTAACCATCTTCAATGTATAGGCGTTGCATGAATTATTGAAAACACACTGTCGACAGGCTGTAGGCCGGAAATCAGCTAAAAAGTGGGTTTTATTAAATGGCCACAGAATCATAATGTTTGAGAATGTTCCTTATGAAAAACAGCCATGTTAGGAACATCTCCGTACACGGCCGTGTTGGGAACATCTGCGTACACGGCCGTGTTAGGAACATCTCCGTACACAAAATGAGAACAATTAGTATGAGGAACAACGAATAGCCCTGTGACCTACATACGGACACCAATGCATGTTCTCTCAGTAACCTGTTTCTTTACCAAGGGATTAACATGCATAAAACTCTAAAGTGGGACCTACAGTAAGGGATATTTGCTTATACTGAAGCACCTGGCAACAGTGCCCCTACGAGGACAGACAGCTCTTACAGGGTTGAATGAGTCAGTGAAATGTACTCAGTCCCACCGTTGCACAGGCAGATCTGCTGCACATTGCGTTAGCATTGCACACAAACACACAATCGTTCTTTCAGAACAGTATGAACAATTTCATTAATGAAAATGCAGGTCTTTTATCACACAAACTTCTAGCTTATCACCATTCATTTTGATGAACCCATAGTGTGACTCCTCACTCCAGTGCCCATCCACCCTTTCACACAGTGTGCCCTTTTGCAAACCATGTGCTCTGTAGCCACAAATTTCAGACAGGGCTGTGAAAAATAGATGTATCTTCCTTTAGCCAGTTTTTCATGCTTAACAACACAACACAATTTACTGTTAGCATGGCCTAGGGGCTCAGTGTAGTTCCTAGAAACAGGACGTGGTGATTACAATGAATCTTATTTATTGCTGCTTTTATTTTTTCCTTCAATAAAAGGTTCTTATGCAGTGCAGCTAACACATGTTTTATGTTCTGTATTACTACATATTCTTCCATTTAGAATTTTCATAGTTCAACTATGAAAACACTAAATGTTATAATATGTAATAATACAGAACACCAATTATTTCTGTGAAGGCATTGAGAAATACGTCTACTCGAAACATTTCTCAAAGAGTTTATTTTAATATTACTGAATCCCGGTTTCCAGTAGTTGTGTGAAGTGGCACACATACAGTATTTACCTCCCAACGCTCCGCTGCGGTCAAGGCTTTTCCTTCTGAGACTATGCGAGGTAAGGATGAGGGGAACCAGTATTGAGAATAGCCAGCGCCATGGGGAGACAGGATGTAAAGTACCTGGAGATTAAAAAAAGAAAATATTTAAGCAACTTATTGCAGTGAATTTAAAATTACCATGAAGAGATATTTGACAGTACAAGAACAAAAAACTAGAAGCAGCAATAAAACAAACCAGGTGCTAATTTAATTAATTTGTTATATTGGTGTGCACAGAGAAACAAAATGACAGCTGTGTGCACATGTACAAACAGACAGATTCCTTCATATTGTAAACCCCAGATTTTGATACTGGAATCATCCAAATTCACCTAAACCATCTGGATTAACTCGAAGCGTACACATCTGAACACAACCTCAAAAGCAATACCAGCCTGTTGTACATTATCAGCAGTGAAGACAGCCACGCATCTTACGAGTTCAACATACCTAGCACTGCTATCTATCTTTTGTGAAACAGGTAGCAAGACAACTCGCTAACTAGAAGCATAGTAAGTGTGCGTGAAAACCATGACGTCATCGACCTGTGTAAGTAAAGGCAAAGCTCATATTGACTGATACTTACCATAATACGTACTAGCAGTAAGCGAGACAATCCAGAATGACAAGGAGATTGCCAAAGTGAAGCACAAAATGATCATATCCGTCATCATCTTTACATACTCTTTAAACAAAATCTCCTCTTCAAACTGTAGCATTGGTGCAACTGGAAGTGAAACCTGAAAGACAGAGAACAAAGTCCAAATTAGTGGCAAACGTACTCAAACACCAACAGGCATTCTTGTTATGGTTAAATAACACATTTTTGTATTTTATTTACAAGTAATCTGCATATAATATTTAATTGAGGTAAATAAAATAAACGATGAACATTGCTTCAAGCTTAAAGAATATATATCTCTCGTACTAGAAAAACGGAAGGTAATAACATTCTTATAATAATAATAATAATAATAATAATAATAATAATAATAATAATAATAATAATAAAAATAAAGCTATACAATAATGACAAACAAAGTATACATTTTAGAAATAAAATACATTATTTTAAAATAGTAGTCGGGTGTAGTCCTGGTAGATTAAGGCCTGCAGATACATAAACACGCTCAATGTACCTGTGTTGCTCCATGATATAAGGTATCTTGCACGTAAAATACACATTGTGAATAATTGTTTCGTTTTGGCTAATTGTTGATAGTTAAAAAACAAACTACTATGCTATACAACAATCTATAATCCCCATTTACAATCGGAAATAATGTACAAAACGAGATGGTTACTACAAAATCAAAAGTAAAAGAAATGAAATTACGTCACTTCTGCTATTACACCCGCCCCATGGCACGTTTTCTGTTAAAGGGACGGTGTCCAATTTATACACATTGTGAATAATTGTTTATTGTTTTGGCTAATTGTTGATAGTTAAAAAACAAACTACTATGCTATACAACAATCTATAATCCCCATTTGCAATCGGAAATAATGTACAAAACGAGATGGTTACTACAAAATCAAAAGTAAAAGAAATGAAATTACGTCACTTCTGCTATTAGGCCCGCCCCATGGCAAGTTTTCTGTTAAAGGGACGGTGTCCAATTTGTCATCACCTTTCTTAAATTTCTTTTTACACAAACAGCTCGGTTTTGGTGAAAGTCATTGAAACAAATATGCTTTTATTATCGCTACAATTAGCTGCTGTCATAATATTTTGGGGCGCAGACCAAAAACTATTTTGTCCTAGACGACAGTGCTGTCTGTCTGGACATGCAACTCCTCACCATGGCAACTGTTACTGACCGCATTGGAGTTATTTTGTTATAACTTATATATAGCACCATGTTCTGTAATAATATACAGGTACATAAACAGGCTAACAGCAGGATTTGCCATAGACAGCAGAGGTTCGTGTTTATTTTTTTATTTTTTTATTTTTTATTCTTTTACTGGATACCCATATTTAAAAAAAACAACAACAAAAAAACACGACATTTTCCTTAAATATTCTGCAGTATGTACTGCACTAAACTACAGTGTTTTTGTAAAGTAGTAAATTCATTTTTATATTGATAACTACCTGGTATATAAACCCCCCCACAGGTTTACAACAATTTGATTTGTTTAATTGAAGACACCATTCAATGGACTTGTGTGTGTGATGATCACGAATGAATACCCTACACTACCTGTGTCTGACTCTGACACGACAGAATTCATTGGAAATGCAATACTCTTAAGACTTAACACCAAAGCAAGTGTCTGCTCCGTCCCCTAAGTAATAGTTTGCAGTATTATTATTGTTTTCATTAAAAACCTTTGCAGAATGTTTAACTCTGAGTAAACAATTCTAGAATCACTTGTGCGTTTTGAAACTTTTATTCTCCATCGGTCCTAGAATGTACAACATCATATAACATTATCAACAGCATTTCAGGTCATTGAAATCTTTGAATGTTAAAATTCAGCAGGAAACCCAAACTTACCAAGAGAACATTTGTGATAGAATTTATTTTTAATTGTTTTTTAATCTCAGAGCTCAAGAAAGGACAGACTTTTTTCATAAGCTGCTTTATCATTCATTCCTCAGTTTTGTATTTCCCTCGTACAAAACATACCATTGTGAATCATTTGATGGCCCTGGACCATTTAAAGAGAAATAATATTCAACAAGTACATACCGACGTGCAAAGAAATGATTGGATCAAGAGGTGAAATCTGTTTCAGGCATCAAACTCCACAAGTCTATCTGCAACTGCTTTTAAATTGGCAGGGTCATGTTGTTAAGTTATACATCTGGTTTTTCAAAGCATGTGACTTGTGGTAGATTTTCTCAAAAAAATGTTAATCTAGTGTCTGAAAAGGATTTTCTGTGGCAATTAAAATGTTTTTACCCTAACTGGGTTGCAAACAGGCAGTGACACTTCTACACACCCATGAAAAGCCTTGCACGCACAGTGCTCTGCTTACTGTAGACCTATAACTCTTGTGTATTATTGAACCGGCGACCCTGCGCACTGCAAACGAGCATCTTAACTACAATGCAAAAGAGCCAGGTTCGCCTGCATTCGTGTTTTAGAGCTTTTAACTTCATATCATCTCACCGACAGGGGGCAGGACAGAATCTATAACGGCAGTGCATCACACAGCACTGCCCGTTACACCTTAACACCCCTACTGTCCAGTTCTGGACCTTTCTCAAAAAGAGACTGCCAGCTGCAACACATTGTGTGGAGGCTTTGTGATCTGGACTGAAAACACAGTGCAATCTGATAGAACATACAACCCATTCCTGGGTGTGTGCACAACACCATAGCAAGACAAATACTGTTGACTTCTCATGGGTCTCTTATCAATCCTGCAGTGGAATCCTGCTTAAAAATATGTATGACACACTTTCCACAGCAGCCTTGTTCATTAAAGGAAACCTTCAATACTCTGTTTGTTATTTCACTTAACTGAGTGTGAAAAGCGATGTACGTATGAGTGTGTGCATGACATAAAGGGCAATACTGTATAGTTTTTCTTCCCTACAAAGCTGACTAGTCATGTCTGAAATTAGTAGCGCTGAACCTAGGGATAGCTGTGCTTATCTAATGATCATTCTACCCTAGTTCACTCAGACTTAAAAAAGCTATGGCATTACTGCACTTGCATGTAGGTGCCAATTCGGTTGAAGAAGACCCTAACTTCAAGAGCTCATATCTTCTACAGAAAACACACATTGATTGCACCATACTGTGATATTATTTTTAAAATTTAGTTTGCCCAAATCTTTTAAACTTATTTTTCTCACCAATCTAGAATGTCCAATTATGTCCCCTCATTGCAGGAACGCCCCTCAACAGCTCAGGAGAACTGAATGTCAGTAAGTGTCCATCCAACTCCAAACCAATCGCCTCTTACACCCAGGAGCAAACTACTGACCCGTCACAATATTATCTGGTTTCTTCTTGCTGTAAGGCAGGCTGCAAATCTGTATGAATAGCACCACAGAAGAAAACATGACTAAGATGTTATCCAACTTCAAAGTCTAACTTGAAAAGGTCAGTTATCTGCAGGATCAATGTAAATGCCATGACATAATGATCTGCCAAAAAAAGCCTCCATTTGCAAACAACGCAATAATAATACTACTAATGCTTCTGATAACTATAATAAAAGCAGTGTTGCCTCCTTCATTGTTAACGCTTGGAATGAAAGCATAAGTAAACAGAAGACATGCACTCAAGGTCTTCAGCAAAGAGTGATTCAGGATTCCAGAATGTCGCTTCGTTAACTGGAAGTGTGCGCTCCCTTCAACACAGAGCCCAATGAGCTCTTATATTTCTGAATTAGTGAATGTAGTGGTTCCTAGGAGGCCGTATTCCCTGATTCAACAGGAAGCACAGCTAGGCCTCACTTCATTTTTTTGTAAGTATAAAAAAGAGGTTTAATTGAAGGTCTACCAACCTGCGCTACCTTATTTACATTCTTCTAGTCTTCATTATGATTCTGAATGATTATAACTATGTAAGTTACCAATATCCCGGAGGGAGCGCAAGCTGTGACAAAACGGGCCTCACTGACTCCATAAACACAAGGTCACGAGTATTAGCATTGTAACAGGATGACTTTTGTTAGCAGCAGTACTGCGTTGATAATCAGATACTGTGCTTCCTTTAGTGTTTGATTTGTAGTTAATGTTGAGTAGACCGTGAAAAATCATCAGAACTAAAACTAAAGCGTAACGCACTGTCCTGAAGTTTTAGCTGCCTAGGTCAAACTTGCCCATTAAATGAAAAAAAAAAAAGAAATATTAGAAAAAAATACAGGTTTTTTTAAAATAAAATTAAAGCCGTTCTGATTTCAGTTTTGACAGATTTGTACCCAGACTGCAGAGCAGTGAAATCCATTGTTGCGGTCACTAGACAGGGCGACCAGTTTTAGAGCTAATAATACCACCATGGAGATCTCTGTGGCAAAGGGGCTTCAGGTGTAACTACACAGTAGAGGCCTACACTGGATTTTGAAAGTTCATTATAAATCTCACCTTGTCTCTTACTTGTAGGGCTGTAAAACAGTGGATTATACCTTTCAGTCTCCATATTTGTCCCACCAAGTCAAAGTTATGTATTATTTTTTCTTACAAACAAATCACGACTAATAAGACGGTTTAGCTAAATTGGTCTAAACATTCACACATGGATTGCAAAAAATAAAACAGTGTATTACTGGCGCCCTCTTGCGAAAGCAAAAAACAGCGTCACTCGACTGTTCTGTCAACTATTTCACAATGAATCGTTTTTAAAGCACCAACAGCTACAGACAAATCATGTTAATTACAATTAAAATACGTTGAATTTTTTAAGCAGACAGCCTCGGTTTAGGCAATTGTTGTATTACTGTAAGCCATTATTTACGTTACATACGTACGTTATCTATTTTATGTCTTGTATCAAAAGACCTACGCATGCTAAGGCCAGTTGAATAAAATTAACGTTGTGGACTATATATGCGGACACAAAAACACCAGAAATACAACGCTTCAATACTTCTTTATGTTACAATTAGCTAACCAAAGCGACCGACGGAAAGGAAACACGGCATATTTGCGTAAAGTGCGCAGTTTACGGGTCTTCCGGTGTGTTCTCGCGATGAATTGCAAAGCAGGCTAGGCAGTAATGAAAAAGGACGGAAGATAAGAGACGCTGTGCGAGAATTTCTGGATTCCTAATCACCGGAACTGGCAGAACGGAGCATCGTAGTGAAAATTCTAAAGATCCAGTCGAAAAGAACTAACAATGGCACTGAATTCGAGAAGCCGGTCCCCGAGGGAGGAGGGGGAGCTGGAAGACGGAGAGATCAACGACGATGACAACGATGAAAACCAGCTCGTGTGCCCGGACAAGAGGCCCAGTAGCAGTAACAGTAATGCAGGGCGCTCGAGTCGGAGCTGCAAGCCTCAGCCTCTGCCACTTTCTCCACACATTAGTGGACCAGGACACGATTACCGCATGAATATGCAGTTTAACCGGGGACCCCATCCCCCCAAATCAATCGGACACAGGCAGAAAGGTGGGCCGAACGGACCTGGCAGACCCGGGTCGGGACCGCTTTGTGAGTCTGGTCCCAGGTCTTCGTTCTGGGAGCGCAGCAACAGCGCTTTTGACAGACTCTGGCAACGGGGCCGGTGGAGTGCGGGGAGAGGAGATCGGGGAGAGAGAGGGATAGGAAGGCCGCCCCCGGGCCGAGTTGGATTTACTGGAGGTGCAAACAGAAAGGAGTCCCCTCCCAGAAAACGTATCCTTTACAGTATTTATTTATAACAACTGCAACAAAACAAACAACAAAAAACGGGTTTGTCAAGAAACCACAGAGCAGCATTTTCGATATTTAAAATAATAATAATAATAATAATAATAATAATAAATGTTATATCATGTAAGTGTAGTGTTAACATGGTACAATACGGATGTGTATAGGCCTGGACAGATTATGTTATTTACAGTACTATTATTTACTATTGGGGACAAATGTTCATGCAGTGTAACCTTTGTGGACTTGGTCATACCGGTAGTGTAGGCCTTTCGTACGTAAGCACTAATGAAACCGATAACAGGGAAAAAATGAATAAACGAAACCGGGGCACTGAATTACGTCACTTTGTGAAATTGTGTAGATGAGGCCATTTGTTTGTACAGACCGATATAAACAATGATATGAAAACCAGAATGGAATGGTATTTAGTTCGTGTTGTGGGTAATAACTAGGTCGTTAGTATGCCATCGAATCAGGTTATGTTTTTTTTTTTTTAAATAAAGCCTCTAGATAATTGGAGAAAACAACGTTCTGCAACATTTATGGAAAAGGTATAGTTTGAGAGTGCGTGCTATATTGTGAGAATGAAAAAAACAAATTCCATTAGCTCGTTTTGTTTGAAACCAAAAGTTGTCCAACAGGTTTTAGGGCTGCTAGTGAATCTTTGATTGTAGCCAGTCTTTAATGCAGTAGTGTCCAATATGTGTGTTTTAATGCAATGATAATAAGTTACACATATTGGGTACTTATCCTTCTGTTTCCTAGATTTGTGTGGTGTTGGGGCCTGTGCAAATACACAGAAGATTGATAAGACATTGGAGAGTTTTGGGCTGGCCACAGTAGTCTGATTTATGTAAAACATTAGATTTGTATAGTATGGCCCTGTTGCTAGTAGATGAACGTGAATGCTAGTAATAGCTAACATAGGGAGAAGTGGCAAGCAGGTTTGACAGGGGAAGGAGGTACACTATATGTGCCTCCTACAACCTAGAGGCTTAAACAAGAGGCTGATTTCTTATAAAGTACTAGGAGATTGCACAGAAGCCATAGCTATGGGGGTTTGGGATACTGCAGCTTTAAGACACAGGTGGAATGGTGTACAATACATCAGTGGTTCCCAACCCTGGTCCTGGGGACCCCCCTGTGTCTGCTGGTTTGCATTCAAACTGAGCTCTCAATTACTGAACTAGACCCGTAATTGAATTTAAAATTAGTTTAATTAAACCTTTAATTGTTTTCAGCTCTTAAACAGTTGCAGATTTCAAGTTAGCTATAACATTTAAGTAACTTGAAGTCTGCAACTGTTTAAGAGCTGAAAAACAATGAAAAAGGTGTAATTAATTAAATTCAGGTCAATTAAGGGTCAAGTTAAGTAACTGCAAGCTCAGCTGGAATGAAAAGCAGCAGCTATGGGGTCCCTGGGACCACTGCACTGTATCATGAATACATTTGTATGTTGGGCTCTAAAACACCCAGGTTTGATAACCCATCTCCCTGGAAGACAAACACAGCTAGCTTCCTTTACTGCTTGCTTAGCAAAATCATTTGGGAGACCTGCGTTGAGAAAACCAAACTACAGTACAGCCAAAAATGTAAACGGTATTGAGGACAGCTTTGAAGAACTGCTTATGAAATATAAGCAGATTCAGCATGAGCTGGAATGTATTAGGAAGGAAGAGAGGACAGCCTTTACCTCCAAAGAGGAGTCCCCACGAAAGGAGCCAGCAGTGTCTGTGAGCGCCAGGCAGAGTATTCCAGTGCCCAGCAGTATTGAAGAAGTGGAGGGAGAAAACGCAGAGGAAGCCGTTGCTCAAGATGCCCAGAAACCTTTTCAGGCCTTCAATCTGAAGCCTTTGAGGCAGAAACTTCTGACCCCGGCTGAGCGGGATCAAATTAACAAGGTTCCTGGCAAAGAAGAACCCACGCTAGATGAAATTGAATTGAGCCTCGCTGAGCCCAGCAGCACTGCAAAAGGTACAGACAATTGCCCAGAAATAAAATGGACCACAGTGTTAGGGGCATTAAAGCTGTAATAATGGCATTTAAAAAGATATATGTATGTATTTTCTTAGCTCATTAGCCATAGCAGCCTTGCCTAGATTTTATGTGTTTTTTTTTGTTTTTTTGGCTGTAGTGAAGACCTTTTAACCTGCTAGGGAGATTCACTCCCTGTGCAATTGCAATCAGTATTGGGTCCATTCTAAAGCATTGGTCAGGGGTGGAAATAAGATTCATATTGTATAACAGTTTCATCCATTTCAGGTTTTAATAGGAGATTGATAGGCCACAGTGTGTAGGCAACAAGCTCAGGTGTGTCTTAAACTCACTAAAACTAGGAATGGATCAAACTGCTTATGCAGTGGGAGTCTAGTTTCCATCCCTGGCCTTGGTTACTTCTCCTCTTAAAATATTCTGGTATTGGGTGTAATTTGCACAGGGAATTGTTCCTGTAAAATGTAATAGCCCTACACTTCTGGATAGATGGCAACAAAGTTTGCCCAAGTTGGTGAGTATTAAAAAGGGTAGTATTTGAGTTACAGCCAAAAATGTCTAAAAATGCTTTTCAATCCATACTTCACCCAAAAAACAGCTTCTGATACTAAAGATAAGTTGTTCATTTTTATTTTTAATTTTTCTTTGCATACTCTTAAGCCACTATCATTACATTAAAGTAGGTATTACAACCATAACATTTTCATGATGTTTTTAAAAGGATTAGCAACGTTCAGAATTTAGCATTGTTTGTTTAATTCCTGAACAAATTGTTTCTTTTTTGTTTGTCTTTTAAAGAGTCTGTAGGGACGGACCTGAGTATTTCCTATGAAAGCAGCAAAGAATCAGATGATCTTCCTGAGAAGGTAATTTTTTATTTTATTTTTCTTAAATGTAACAGAAACCATTATCTTGAAAAGGTGCCATTTCCATGTCCAAGCTGCTAACAAATATGAACATGCGCTTTTAACTGAACAAAAGCTTCGGGAAAGGATCGGTTCATGCATCATCCAGTATGACCTGCATGCTTTCTGTTCCTCTAAGGAGATCGTTAAAGACGATGATGACGAGGTGTCAGAGATGCAGCTGCGTCTCCTCGCCCTGCAGTCTGCCAGCAAGAAGTGGCAGCAGAAAGAGCAGCAGGTGCTCAAAGAGAGCAAAGAAAAACTGAGCAAAACCAGACCGGCACAGCAAAAGGACAAAGCAGCCGTCAAACCCCACTCTGGCAAGAAAAGTGGCAGCGCAGGTGAGCATAGGTGCATGTGGTATGATTTCTCCAAAGAAACAAAAACCATTGGTGTTAAAGTTTGAGAATACTATTTTAGTATATCGTCCAAACATTTCTCCATATATTGGGCTGAACCCAGACTACTTTTATTACTGTACCTATTATTTGTTAACCTTATTACAGCAATGCTAGGGAGCTGTGATCTTCAATTTGAGAGACTAATGTATACAAAGTTTTCCCTTCAAATGGCCATTGCATGTATTGGCTAGTGCATTTCTCCACTACGCTTGTACTAGAAGTTTGTTTTAATTTTAAACGGTGTATTTTATTATTAGGTTCAGCTGCAAAACAGGCGTGGCGGAAGCAGCAAGTGCGGACGTGGAAGCTGCAGCAACAGAAGGAGCAGGAGAAGCGGCAGAGAGAGGATGAGGAGAAGAGACGGGCGGAAGAGGAGGAGGAGCGCAGGAAACGGGAAGAGGAGATCCGCAAAATTCGAGACCTCTCCAACCAGGATGAGCAGTACAACCGCTTCATGAAGCTTGTCGGAGGGAAAAGGAGTTCAAGAAGCAAGGTAAAGTCGAAACAAAAAAGCGATTTTATTAATATCTGACCACTTTGCATAAGGATACCCACATGTAATCCCACCTGTGATCCATGGTAGAATATATAATACTAAAATAAATTAACAAATGTTTTCCACTGAAGACATTTATGTTTTTCAATTGCCAAAGAATTGAATACGTCTGCTTTTGTATTCCTACCTTACCAGTAAGCGTTCACCCCTGTTTTGAAAGAGCCAGCAGCAGTGGCTATGTATTACAAACTAGACTGAGACCTCCGTAACTGCCATTATTTAGGTGTACATTCCATGCCAGTGTTCTATCAGATACTGCCCCCTTGCACTTTGTTTGTTTGCATGTACCTTTACTTTTTTATTTTTACATTAACATCCTAAACCTTTTCTTTTTCCTACACCACCATTACAAGTTAGACACATGTCTCTGCACCAGGCCAATTTGCAGGTTATTGTAATTGAAACCTAATCGCAGCAGGACTCCGCTGGGACCCTTTGGTCTTTTCTCCTTTCCCGGGGAGTAGTTGGTCCGTTTGGGGACTGTAGGTCTTGGGTATTTCTAGCAGAGCTGATAGTTTTTCTTTTATTATTCTGCTAATGAGTATGTTCTTTTGCTTAATCAATGGCGCTGCAGAGCGCCTCTCAGAGCTGGTGGCCTGTGGTAAACAGGTGCTGTTCCTGCGCTCTCCCTTGAGGGACGTTGCCAGCCATTGTTCTCAGCAGCAGCAGCAGCCCTGCTTCAGCGGCTTTTGAAGCTAATTTACAACACAGGTGTTGTAGTGCTTTGTAAATCGGCAGTACTTGCAGTGAGAAGAAACCCTTTCAATGGATATTACACTTTTTATAAGGTGTTCTTCGTGTTCGCAGACTTCAGACTCGGAGCACAGGAAATCTCTGAATAAACAAGGCACTGATGCTTCAGGAAACCTCTACCAGTATGACAATTATGACGAGGTTGCGATGGAAACAGACAGCGAAACCAATTCACCAGGTAAGACGAATGTGTGTGTATTTATGTACAAATTTTTAAAACCTTTACTCTAGCATTTGGGGAAGGTGGTGCCACGCCCATGTGGTGAAAACTACACAGCAAAGAAGACCTGTATATATGTGTGTGTGTGTTGCAGAAAATAAATATTTAAACAAGTAGTATTCTCTATATGGAATAGTTCTATTTGAATTTGCTCTTTTTAACACTTTTTTTTAAATCGAATATTAATTCTTGTCACATTTTAATTTCAGTGTCCTCCCCCATGCATAACCCATTCGTACCTGAATTGCCACCGTATTTTCAAATGGCACCCTTCCCTATGGGTTTGCCTCCACATACAGTGGTAAGTCCCAGTCTTGATTGTCTCATTATTTCATAACCTTATATTCCAATGAACTGTCGACTTTAGGGTTACTACTCAAGTAAAACTGCTTTATTAAAAACATATTGCATGCATGTCTACATCCCATAGGTCATTCCAATAATAACTTGGATTGCTTCATTGTTCAATGCTTCTCTTGCAGACCATGCAGTCCTTGAATGAGCAGTACCTGGACAGTCTGGATCCAATGGAGCCCCCTCCGCCACTACCACCCCTCCCCCCAGACGAGCCAGAGCAACCGCCCAAACCCCCATTCGCTGATGAAGAGGAGGAGGAAGAGATGCTACTCCGAGAGGAACTTCTTAAGTCGTTAGCTAGCAAACGGCCTGTCAAGTCAGAGGTAAATGCTGTGAGCAGTTGATTTCAGGCCAGCAGGTGGCGATCTTTCATAAGTTACCAGCATCCCAATGCGTTTTTAAACCCCTGGACGAAGCCTTTTCAGATCTCAGCTTATGTATTGCTTGGTACAGAAGTTAAGACAGATATTTTAATTTAACAACAAAAAAATAAACTCACTTCCATTTAAAGTAGGTGTTTAGAGGTGCTAATCCCATAAATGGAGAGTCTCAATTCCTTTTATAGAGTTATGTGCTCTGTGTTAGAAACAAGTAGTCTTAGATACTTTACTGTCTTTGAAAAAGAAGTGCATCGCAAGGAAGGGCTACAGAATTAAATATTTCCTGTCTTTCATTTTACAGGACACGTCCAGCAATAGCTCTCCACCCTCACCTCCTATGACGATCACAGTGCAGTGTTTCCCAAGCAGTAATGTATCAACTGTCAGTATAAATACTGCTTCTAATTCACGTTCCCTGAGTACCAGGTTTGTTCGAGGACCTCCAGCCCCACGGCCCCTGTTGGTGGTAAGGAAACATACAAATGTGGTTTTTGTTCAGTACTCTTTATTATGGGGGATTATTTATTTTAAATAAGCTTCTATTTGTAGTGGTAAGTGATTTCGTAAACTTGCCTATGTAAAAGCAGCTAACTCCTTTGAATGTTTCAGTTGTCTGTTAGTTCTGGAAGAATCTTGATATGCTTTTAAATAAATAAACAAATACAAAAAACTTCACAGAAAGAATAATGCAAGATTAATTTGCTGTTACTAGGATACCTGGGGACCCACAACGTTAGTTGGTAAATTCTTAAGAATTGTTATCTTGCGTGGTGTTGAAGGTCGGTTACTTTGTTTTTAAATTCTTACAGGTTCATGCAGGTACCAAGAAAATGGGTCTTCTGTTCATTTCGGAGTCTGTCTGTTTTCATATAGATGATTTAGTTAACAGGGATTCTCTATTCTTTTGTTAAGTGACGTAGACTTCTCTTTTCCCTTTGTTTGATAAACATCAGAAAGCTTGCGTGCAGTACAGGTGTCGGCACAGATTTTATATATATATATATATATATATATATATATATATATATATATATATATATATATTTATTTGTATATATATATTTGTTTTAAATAAACAGTGTAGTAGCATTCTGCTTTTGAAGAAATAACGATCAGTTCGGTTTGTGTAGAAAAAGTAATTCAATGGGGAAGTAGATAAAGTATGAAATAGAGAATAATAGAGGCATGCCTGCGGTCACACACCAATGATTTTGTTTTGCAGCTTCCCAGGCACAAAGCCGTGGTTGTGCAACTGAACAATTCTGATGACAGCGAGTCTGACAGCGAATCATCCGGCTCATCCAGATTTGTCTTTGGGGGTCTTGAGTCGATGATTAAGGAAGCAAGGAGAACAGCAGAGGTATTTTTTCGAATACACATTTTAAGATTTGTAATCCCTTTTTTTAGATATTTGTTGAATACTTCAGTCACAGTATTTGCACCCGACAATATGCTAATCCATTTTATATGAAACTGTCCCATTATAAATCAGCCAACAGTTCTGGTTAAAAGCTATGTCCTTTTAAAATGCATTATACGCAGGGCTTCTGTTCGGGTTCTATTAATTACATTTTTTGGTGCTTATTTTTAGCTATTTGAGAGACCGCGAAATCCTGTGTTTTTTTCTCTTGCGGCTCTCGCTTTTTATACACTGTATGAAATTATTGTTTTCGGTTACTTTGTCACAATATGTATAGTAACCTTAACAGTATTTGCTCAATTAAATAGTACCTTCTTTCCTTTGCTGTCTTCCTCAACAAAATCCTTATGGTCACGGGCACATCTTCTGGGGTTTTTGTATGTCTAGGCATTTTTTTACATTTGCTGCAGTTTGGAATTTTATCTATCTAACTGTAATATAGTTTTAAAGTCTCTGTTCTTCCTGTAATTGTAATCTTGTTTTAAGTCTCACAAGCAGAGTCTCCAATAGAAATGTAGGAATTTGCTGCCACTCAGTAGTTGTGGTGGGTTTAAAGTATTCACATTTATTAAATGATAGATACAAGTCAGGAAGGACAGACATTGCCCAACTGCACTGGGAAAAGGTGTGTGTGTGTTTTTTTTTTAATAGAATTGGGAAAGAGATGAAGTCATCGTGAATTGAGTAACCATTTCCAGTGTTTTTCCATTGTTTATTGGCTATAAGCAAAAATCAGAAGCCCTAATTATAAGTCAAGTCCATATTGGCAGCAGCTACACTTATTTTGCTGAGAATGTAGATCTCAAACTTGAGATTTCAGTGACAAAACGTTCTAAATTTTTAAACCTCAACAAGTACTATATAAACAGATTATATACATGAATATAAAATGTGTCATTTTTTTTCTTTAGATGTAATGACCTATAATACGTTCAAGTGTTTGGTGGCTGTCTCTAATCAAGTTGAGAGTGTACTTTCTCTTGCACTCTTTGTGTGAAGACCCGGCACGAGAATACACTTATCATTATTAGAGATCGCTACCGAATACATATAAACATACAGTGGAAGCGGCAATCAGCTGTAGGCACATCTGCAAATGCAGCAGCACACGTTTGACATCTGGTGACAGCATTCTGCTAAACTTGTTGTTGAATAAGTGAATTGCACAGTTGTGTATGAATCCGTCCTTTGAGCACAGCAAAGTGCTGGTGCTGACTCCTGGTTTATTTCAGGCTGCTTGTGAATACAGATAGTTTCTAAAGGTGTTCTGCAACTGCGGGGAGAGGGTCATGCAAGGTCTGCATCATTTTCCAGTCATTGGACATTTTACTGTGCGTTTTTATCATTGATTTCATTATTCAGGGTTTTGCATTCTCATATTTCATGTGCACAAGATAATCCTGCCAAGATCCTTTTTAACATGCATTTTAAAAGATTAATGTCTCTTAAAGTTAACAATTGTATTTGTTTTTTAATCTGCAGGCATCTAAACCAAAAACTCCATCACGATCAGAGAAAGAAAACAACCAAGTAAAAACACCAGAGGTACTACCAGTTGACAAGAAGATTGAGTATAGGCTGCTGAAAGAAGAAATTGCAAGGTATTGTGCAGTAAAAAATAATTTAACTAAACGTTCTAGTGTTTCATTAGTTTATCCTACCACAGCTGTTGCATCGCTCATACTTTTTGTAGGATTTATGTACGACTGGAATTACTTAAGTTTTTATTTTTATTTTTAAACACTAGACCCGCCGCGGTTATACTCAAACCTAAAACAACCGCAGGCAGTTGTCATGACGGTTACATTTTAAACAACGTCAATATTAAAACGAAAGACAAACAATCGGATACAACTTACACGTTTTATTCAAGCACGTTATATATCAAACATCTGCACGGTCGAATCAACAATGTATTTAAATTAACAATTAAACATAAAAGGGTTTATTTTCTAACTTGCCACATATAAAGCACTACTTCAAAAATTGATAAACTATAATAAAATAAACATTTCAAAAGAAACTAGTTTGTAAACAGGTATTTGTACATACAAAACTGTAAAAACAAAATTATTTTTTCATTTAAAATCAAAGTAACATCTGTTTTCTCTTGCGTGTCACTCGGTGCAGCACAGAATCCAGGTTGAGCTGCAGCAGCCTGCTGCTTTGCAGTTTTGTGGTCAAAATGTTTCAGCCAAAGCACTGTGGCTAGCTTCAAGATGAAATCTCTCCTACTGATATTTTCCCTGGTGCGTTCCTTGTACAAAACAAAGGAATTGATGGTTGCCAGGTCCAGTAGAGATAACAACAGGCTTGTATGTGTGTGTATATGTGTGTGTGTGTGAGTGTGTGTATATATATATATATATATACAGTACTGTGCAAAAGTTTTAGGCAGGTGTGAAAAAATGCTGTAAAGTAAAAATGCTTTCAAAAATAGACATGTTAATAGATTATATTTATCAATTAACTAAATGCAAAGTGAGTGAACAGAAGAAAAATCTAAATCAAATCCATATTTGGTGTGACCACCCTTTGCCTTCAAAACAGCATCAATTCTTCTAGGTACACTTGCACAAAATCAGGGATTTTGTAGGCATATAGTCAGGTGTATGATTAAACAATTATACCAAACAGCTGCTAATGATCATCAATTCAATATGTAGGTTGAAACACAATCATTAACTGAAACAGAAACAGCTGTGTAGGAGGAATAAAACTGGGTGAGGAACAGCCAAACTCAGCTAACAAGGTGAGGTTGCTGAAGACAGTTTACTGTCAAAAGTCATACACCATGGCAAGACTGAGCACAGCAACAAGACACAAGGTAGTTATACTGCATCAGCAAGGTCTCTCCCAGGCAGAAATTTCAAGGCAGACAGGGGTTTCCAGATGTGCTGTCCAAGCTCTTTTGAAGAAGCACAAAGAAACGGCAACGCTGAGGACTGTAGACGCAGTGGTCGGCCAAGGAAACTTACTGCAGCAGATGAAAGACACATCATGCTTACTTCCCTTCGCAATCGGAAGATGTCCAGCAGTGCCATCAGCTCAGAACTGGCAGAAAACAGTGGGACCCTGGTACACCCATCTACTGTCCGGAGAAGTCTGGTCAGAAGTGGCCTTCATGGAAGACTTGCGCCAAAAGCCATACCTCCGGCGTGGAAACAAGGCCAAGCGACTCAACTATGCACGAAAACACAGGAACTGGGGTGCAGAAAAATGGCAGCAGGTGCTCTGCACTGATGAGTCAAAATTTGAAATATTTGGCTGTAGCAGAAGGCAGTTTGTTCGCGAAGGGCTGGAGGCGTACGAATGAGTGTCTGCAGGCAACAGTGAAGCATGGTGGAGGTTCCTTGCAAGTTTGGGGCTGCATTTCTGCAAATGGCGTTGGGGATTTGGTCAGAATTAATGGTCTCCTCAATGCTGAGAAGTACAGGCAGATACTTATCCATCATGCAATACCATCAGGGAGGCATCTGATTGGCCCCAAATTTATTCTGCAGCATGACAACGACCCCAAACATACAGCAAAAGTCATTAAGAACTATCTTCAGCGTAAAGAAGAACAAGGAGTCCTGGAAGTGATGGTATGGCCCCACAGAGCCCTGATCTCAACATCATCGAGTCTGTCTGGGATTACATGAAGAGAGAGAAGCAACTGAGGCTGCCTAAATCCACAGAAGAACTGTGGTTAGTTCTCCAAGATGTTTGGGCCAACCTACCTGCGAGTTCCTTCAAAAACTGTGTGCAAGTGTACCTAGAAGAATTGATGCTTGATGCTGTTTTGAAGGCAAAGGGTGGTCACACCAAATATGGATTTGATTTAGATTTTTCTTCTGTTCACTCACTTTGCATTTAGTTAATTGATAAATATAATCTATTAACATGTCTATTTTGAAAGCATTCTTACTTTACAGCATTTTTTCACACCTGCCTAAAACTTTTGCACAGTACTGTATATATATATATATATATATATATATATATATATATATATATATATATATATATATATATATATATATATATATATATATATATAAATTTTAAAGAAATAGAATATTGTAGGTTATATTCAAGATAAAAACGTGTATTGTAAAAGGCAGTCAAAATGACTGATTCGGCGGTTCTTGGTGAGTGGGATTATAACTTCCTTATTTTCGTGATCCTGCCTTTTAAACACCGTCGGGGTATTTAATACATGTATTTAGGAAAAGTAAACGGACAACCGCATAACTTTCAGACACGCAGAGTAATTTCAATATGAAAACCTAAAACCGTCAAAATGATTGCCGTGGCGGCTCTAGTGTTAAACTATTGTCTAGGTTGAGGAATAAATTCCCAGTTGCCCCATTCCTAGAGGCCTGTAATAACTTATAATATTCAACTAAATGGACAAATGATCTAAATATGTGTCAACCGGTAATTCAATTGCAGTGTCATCGTTGTGTGGTTTTTTTTATTATTTTATTTATTTTTAATTTATTTTATTTTATTTTGTAGTCGAGAGCAGCAGAGGATATTGAAGTCTAGCCAGTCCAGGGGCAGCCCCTCGCCTGCCAGCTCTGACGTGGAATTAGATTTTGTTGGAAGAACTGTGGCCAACTTGCAGGTCTCGGAGGCTGAAAACAAACTGATGAAGCACAAGTAAGGACTTGCCAAAAACAAGCCAGCATGACTGTAGGAAGAAACGCTTGTCATCAGCTAAATGGTGGACAGTGGCTTCAAAGCCACATTTTGTAACAGAAACTGGGGGAGATGCTACGTCAACCATCGCGGTAGCTTTCTGATTGGCTTCTTATGTAATGCACAGAACACAATATTGTACATACAAGTCTTTTAAATACATTTTATGTATATATCTGTCAATCTATCTAGCTATCGTAACAAGGAGTATATTCCACTCCCATTGTAAATTGCTTAAATGTTTCAGATAGACCTTAATGTTTGTTCTTGGATAACGAGCTCTCTAATACAGTTGATGTGTGCTTTTACACTGCAGCTAAAAAAGGTTAGTCTGTGAAGGAGCATCACGATCACTGGACCAGCGGTTGAACTGAATCATATGTTGTGGTGTTCTGTGATTGCTGAAGCAAAGGAGGACTTTGATTTTTAGTATCTTTTATTTTCTCAAGAAATCTTCTGATGAAGGATGAAATGCTTCTGAAGCACCTTGTCCAGCAGGAGCTGAAGAAGAAGGAATCGCTCAAGGTGTCTGAATCCAAGTCTGCTGGGCTTAAGGAGCAGTTGCTGGCAACTGAAAAGATTGTTAATGCCAACAGAACGCTTCTGAAGAAACTTCAAGAACAGGTTTGTCTGAGTTCCTGCTTTTAATATCATTGATGTGGTAAACTTCGAATCAAATCACACTGTGTATGAGAATTGTTAGCTTTAGAAAAAAAAAAAATGTTTTGTTTTTAAACAAAGCAAAATAAGGAGTATGAGAACTGAAAATCGGAGTTTAAATCCTAGTTCACTTATGAGGTCCTGGTTAAATACGTGTCTGTTAAATTTGTTGGCAATACTTGGTAGTCGGTCATTTATTTCTGTTAATCAGAGCTGTAATTTGTCTAAGTGACTAAGCTTTTTGTTTAAATTGCTTGTAAACTTTAAATTTTGACCTTGGCTTTGTTAGTAATTTTCTGATTGCTTTGTTCTTCCAGATCCACAGAGTACAGCATCGAGTATCTACAAAGAGAAATCAAGCTTTGAAATTTGAAAAAGATCTTGCTCAAGCCAAGGCAAACGCTGGTCATGGACAAAGCAAGCGCAAAAGTGAAGTGAATTACCTGCCGGTAAGTTTGATTGAACCGAACATCTGCTGTCTTATCTTTTACACTTTGCTGTTATCTTTATTATCCATACAAACATATGTCACAATTTAACCTCAACGTGTATCTAGAGAGCGGTGTATCCGTTTGTGATAACACTTGGTTAGGATATTCTCAAGCATGAGTTTACTGAGAGTAGCAGAGTCTTGGGGTAAAAGGAGCTGCCCGTATGTTTGTCTTTACAAAAGCAAAGAACTGTTTATTTAATTGGTCTAAAACTTAGTTTCAACATTTTTTTTATTTTTATCACAAATATCGATGTACATTGCACTTGCATTGTTATATGTACATAAAGTGAATGGGGGTGACATTGATTTACTTTTTCATGATGGCTGATATTTTATTTTCAGCTGTAGGGTTATGATACCTTTTTTATTTTTCAAATGATTCCATATTGTTTCTACTGGGGTTACTCAAAAGTGGTTATTTTGATTTATGTTTTATTTTTTTTATGAATATGTAAATATTTACAAGTTAAATCCTGTATTTAACTTGTTTTATGCTTCAATTATACAGCCAAGCAAGCTTCTCAGACTGGACCCCAATTCCCCCAGAAGCCCTGGGAAGCAGTTCACAGAGCTGATTGCCCAGGAGAAGAAACGTCTGCAGCAACTCGAGTCTGAGTACGCCCTCAAGATCCAGAAACTTAAGGAGGCACAGGCCCTGAGGAGCAAGGAGCTGTCTGCTGAGAGCGTGGTCAGCATAGAGGAGGAGCTCCCGGAGTTCAGCATCCCACAGCCTTCTCTCCATGACCTCACCCAGGACAAGCTGACCCTGGACAGCGAGGAGAACGAGATGGAGGACGAGGTGCTGTCCCCCTCGGTCAGAGAGCGGAGGCGCTCCTTCAGGGAGTCCAGCGCCTTCACCAAGCCCAACCTCAAGCACACAGAGAGCCTCAGCAAACCCGCGAAAAAGACAGCGGGGGAGCCGGAACTGTTCCTGGGATTGAACGTGGACGACCTGCAGAAACTCTACAAGGAAGGGGACCGCTTGAAGGAGCTGCTCAAGAAAAGCACCGCCCCGATGCTGGCGTTGGCCAGACCCGCCAGCGTGGACAGGTAACAGCAGAATTGAATGAACGGCAAGTGTGCACATGTGGCTTGAAGTACGCACTAGCCCAGCACCCGGTCCTGGAGTTTGATGTTAAATAAATAAATTGTTCCTCTCCTATAAGAGCATAAATTCAAGAACGAGAAAAGGCCTTGCTCACTTTGCTGCTGGCGTGGTCCGTTTAGCAATCAGGAGAGGAAAAACAAAAACCTCTAACCAGGTTAGTAGGGGAAATTAAACCTCTGGGAATCGGTGGCTAGACAGACTGCCCTTCCTCCAGGCGGCAAGCTAAAGGTGTTATTGTGGTCACATGTAAGTCTATTCTTGAAGGATCCGATGGTCTCTGCTTCAACAACTCTGTCTGCCAACCTGATAGCAGTTAGTCATGCTGTGCTATAACTGCAATCCCTTCAGTCTATTAACCTAAGCTTGTTACCTATACACTGGGGCTCATAGTAAAACCAGGAATGGGTGAAACTGATATGCAATAGGAGTCTTATTTCCGTCCTTGCTGTATGCACATACACATACAGTTGAGTGACAGAAAAGTAATTTTCTGCCATGTACATTATTTTAATTTTTTTTTTGTGCAGGAGGTTCCTGTGGATTTGGATACAGTAACGGCGCAAACAGTACGTGGGGACCTGAAGCCAGCCTCATTTGGACCCTATCATAGCCCTCTCCTTGTTTTCAAATCATACAGGTATGATATCCCTGGACATTTCTATATTTAAACTTGTGGTGATTTTCTGTATCTGGGTTATTAAAAAAATTAAGTAAACATTTCCTTTAAGAAGGGCCACCCTATTGTGCAAGGGTTTTGGTTTCTGGATGATGGAGACTAAACGGTTTGTCAGATGTTTGGTATATTCTCTGATTCGCTTTGTCAAGTTGTATTATGTATATCATTCAAATTAATTTGACTTAGCAATGGGATTGGATACATAGTTATATTAGTTATTTGATATCCACAGTTGTGCTTTTAAGGTTATTATTTTTTTTTTCTTCTAGGTTTAGCCCATATTTCCGTACCAAGGAGAAGCTATACCTCAGCTCAGTTTCATACAGCAATATCATTGAGCCAAAGAAGTGTTTCTGTCGGTTTGATTTGACTGGCACATGCAACGATGATGATTGTCAGTGGTAAGTGGTCACACCACAAAATGTGTCTGTTCAGAGCAGCAGCTTCCACTGCACTGTTGACAGAGCTACTTCACAGTACTTTTATCACCATGTCTTTACCTAAGCTCTCTGAGAGCAGACATTGACACTCAGTTAAGAAACATTCCCCCTCGCTTACTTGTTTGCATTAGTGTCCATATAGTCATCACTCTGTCATTCATTCATTGTCGCCACCAGCAAAGTTAAAGAGCTTGAGTGCATTTTCACACAAGTTGAATTCTGGTAGAATGTCGGCTACAATCAAGGCCCAGAAGTCCATTGAAAAGCAAGTTTCTAAGTGGTGAAATGTACAACAAAACACAGTTTTTAGAGGCAGCTAGCTGTAATTTAATGAACAGGATTTCATTTTTTTTGCCCAAAGCTTTATTCAGTGTCTTTTTATGTAACTCTGTTAAGATCTATGCCCTAATATAATAGGTAAGGCACCACTCCTTAAGTGTTGTTATTTTTCAGGCAACACATGAGGGACTGCACTTTAAGTAGAAGCCAGTTGTTTCAAGACATTCTTTCCTATAACTTACCTGTGGTTGGCTGTTCAGAAACCAGCACTGGTGAGGAAATCAGTGTTGCAACAGGTAAAGTTTCTGTTCTGTTTTATGTAACTTTTTTTTGTGATGAAGCATTGCACACAAGCCTAACATGTTTGAGGTACAGGCACCTCGTTTCTGACAAATTACCAGCTACTAAATTATTGTCTTCTACAAAACACACCATAAACTGCAGAAATAGAAAGGGGAAGACTTTTTGACCTTGATTAAACAAGGTAAATACACAGTGGCTAGGTAATATAGGAAGTATTTACAAATGTGAAGCGCATCTTTCTGCCTCCTTCTAGATCTTAATTATTTATCCATGTATTTGTGAAGCAATCTTGTGCATGTAAGGGGATTGTTATACAATACAGCTGTGAAGACCAGAGGAATGTCTAGTACAGTTTGGGGTTCTGATGGCTCTGGTTCAATAAATACTGTTCATGAACAGTCAGGAATGCATTTTAAAGTAAGTGTTGTTTTTCAGAAAAATACCTTGACAAACTGTTTGGTATGAACAAAGATCGAATGGCAACAGACCCGATGGCTGTTCTGCTTGTGAGCAAAATAAACGAAAGCAAGAGCCACAGTAAGTATTTAAATATGAGTTTGTTTGAAGGGTAGGGTGCGTCCTTTTTCAGGGGATAAAGTTTACTTGGTTTTGCAGCAGTTCTTGTGTTTTAATATCTTTCCCATGAAAAACTGATTCGGTTTAGAAAGAATTGCAATTCACAAACTTCCTGAATTTGCTTGCATTGGATTTATTTATTTTATGGATTTATTTATTCATTTATTTCCACCCCCAAGCCCCACCTTATACAACTTGCAAAGAGTTAAGGAAATGGAGACCACAACAGCGGAGAAAACCTGACCCAGACAGCAGCAGCAGCAGTGATGATGAAGAAAGCAAAGGATCAGTCAGATATGGTGAGGACCCCCCCACCCCCCACCCCTATACACAGTTACGGTTTAGGTCATCTGTTTAATTCTGATCGGATCAAAGGAAAAGTAACTGCATGCAGTACTACATACCAGCAAAAGATAATCCAGTTTTGTCTTTGTTTCCAGCTTTTCTTTTTGAACTTGGAGCTCTTTGTGTTGCAGATCGCTCTTGGAAAGCCAGCTGTGCACTCGATGTATGCGTAACTCCCGATGATGTCAGATACTTCACAAGTGAAACGGACGACATCTCCAACTTGGAAGCAAGTGTGGTGGAAAGTCCTAGAGATGTCCAGCTATGGATAAAACTGGCATACAAGTACCTCAATCAAAAGGAGAGGCAAGTCATTTTTTGCTATATATCTATATATCTAGAGAGAGAGAGAGAGATAGATAGAGAGAGAAAGCAATTACTCAATGTGGTGTTTTTTTGTGTGTATGTTTTGATGTGTATGTGTTAAGGTACTTTGACTACGAGTTAAGGAGATGCTTTTCTGTTCAAATATGCCTGCCATAGACATTTTGGAATGTGGTCTAGACCTGCCAAAGTGTTCTGAGCAGAGCAGTTCCTGAATGTTTCGGGTGAAACGCTATTTTATAAACAAGAAAGAAATGTAGTAACTGAGTGATTTGAAATGAGAACCACTCTGAATGAGTGCAGACATCATAAAAATGTCAGGGGACAGTAAATGAAATTTGAAGCTATACTTGCTCTTTACATTTTTAAATACAATAGTAATCAAGTGGGGGCTGTTTTAAGGTATGTGTCTGAGATCTCCCACTGTCTCCATGGTATTGTTCACCAGTGAAGCATGAACTTGTGACAGTTCTGGTTTCCGCAATCAGTAGGCGGTACACTGTGGAGGTGTTTGAAAGATTTTATAAATGTAATTTATTAATTTTAGTTTGTTTGACCAGCTACTGAATATGCAGGTAATTGGTATTGTTAAAGGTCATTTTTTTTTTTTGCATGCAACTGTTTCTGACACCCAATAATTGACGTGCTTGTTGACTCTCTTGGCAGAATCAGAAATGCTCTAATGTTGTCATTCTCTGATGCGTTCATGATTGCACCTGTAAAATGCAAATCGTGTATAACTCAGATATCTGTGTGCTTTTGGGTGTCTGCTGTTGTTGGTGGCGTGCAACATTTAAGACCAAGAAATTACAGACCAGAAATGCTTCAAAGTTTCCATGCTTTGACAGAAATGTTGGTACCATAAAAGCTGCAGCGTAATTCGATGTACACCAACACAGACTACATTTCATGGACAAAATCTAAAATGTGTTTTTGTTGCTCTCCCGTCAGTACCCCGTCGGAATGTTTGGATTCTGTCTTAAATACTTTGGCTAGAGCACTTGAAGACAACCGAGAGAATCCCGAAGTTTGGTGTCACTACCTCAATCTTTTCGCCAAGCGAGGAACAAAGGACGAAGTGCAAGAAATGTGTGAGACAGCAGTGGAGTATGCACCTGATTATAAAGTGTGGTGGAACGTAAGTCAAGCTTTCTGAATCATGAACTTTTAGAAACACTCGGATTGAGAAATAAAGAGGAATATTTTAAGATTGTAAGTCAAGTAGTCAAATGTTTCGGCTAGTGCCTCTACATAGAGTTTTACTTCATTCTGAATCTGAAATGCAGGTACGATGTTGCTGTCTGCATCAGTGCAATTTATTTTATTTTTTTTGTCCACTGCACATTACTTGGATCACTAATTTCTATCAGCTTGTCAGGTATTTTAAGTATTTGGATTTGGACACACAGCTCTAATATCTGTTCACCTACCAAGATTGCTATATTACCAGCTAGAAGTAATATTTAAGTATACATTTCTTGAAACAAGTTGTTTTATAGATTTAAATAAATCTGCAATGAAATGTTAGAGTTGCTCAAGAGTAAGCAGTGAACAGTCTTTCAGCTTCATGCATACAATATTTTTGCAGTTTCTAAACTTGGAGACTTCGTTTGACGGCAAGGACTATGTCTGTGGTAGGATGTTGCAGTTCCTACTTGGGACAGCAGGGGGAGACAACAAATCGGAGCTGCTGTCATTTCAGTTGTTGGAGTCGCTACTTTACCGAGTGCAGCTCAGCCTGTTCACTGGCAGACATCAGAACGCACTAGCCATCCTGCAGGTGCGTAGGGTCCCAGGGCAGTTTAAGAGTTAGAATATGATGGGTTAAGGTTTGTATTCATTGGGTTGCACACCGTATTCCTTTATTGGGGATGGATTAAAACTGCAATATTTTGCATGCTATAAATTGAGAGTAAATTGCATTGCTGAAAACAGTGACGAGGCTAACATAATAAATTATGTTTTTCAGAATGCATTAAAATCAACTGATGGTGAAAGAAGCCTCGAGAACACCTTATCCTCAGTGATCGCTGCCTGGCCTGGTTGGCTTATATACATCTTATTGAATTTAATAGCCTCCCTGGTAGACTGTACGATCCAGCTCACGCCAACCCTGCAAGGATAGTTAATAAGGAGCCCTTCTTAATCCCATGGCAATCTCTGCAAGATGTAAAGACAGATCCTGACATGCTGTTTGCTTTGTTTGAAGGTAGGTGTAAACTGCTGGTTGACATTCATTATTGAATGAGTAGAAACTCCTGAGGGGTAGATTTAGTAATAATACTGCGTAGTTCTGCTTGATAAACCACTATTATTTTGCACCTGGACTGGCCTGTGTTGGAAGAGCGATGTCTAATTAACACGCATCCAGGATTTTTCCAAAGCACAAAAAACTAATTCTAAACATAACCGATCATGAAAACATATATTGTGAGTCAAGAAACGATTTGCCATCATAGGTCCAATAAAGTTCCAGCCCAAACCATTCCAGATACCAAAAAGTGTCAACTGTTTCTTATACAAAGTTCTGCATTTAAGTTTTTGTCCCACTATAATGCTGTAACACTGTGATATAAAATTAATGCATTGTGGTATAAAATCAACTACTAGACAGTCAGAACAAAACACAGTGTAGTGTGTGAAATGTTTACTGCAGTACCGTGACCCTGCCATGTCCCTGAATGTAGACCTTGGCACTGCAGTTTGTGTGTGTTTATTTAATTTTTAATCACTGACGACCTTGAGGGCAGGTGTCACTTATCTAAGTTAGATATGGCACTGCAGATTAAAAAATATATCTATCTATATATATATATATATATATATATATATATATATATTTTAGCTCAAAGAGCCAGCTGCCCAACGTTTCGATATGTTGCACATATCTTTCTCAAGGGGGCCTGTGTTTGAATCAAAACATTGGAGGTATTTATAGGTTTTTGACGGCATGACAACTACTTGTTATTGTTTACATTCAAATCTATGATTTATTCTTACATGATGTAATGCTCTTCTATATATTGTGACATCATTTTTACTTCTATCTTAGAATCTGTATTAATTCTAATAAACATTATTTTATATAAATTTATATTTTATTATATCATGCAATGCTGGCTCTGAGGATCAGTCTAGATTTGGCCTCCCAGCGCATCAGCATGCACAATTTTTGAACAAACTTTGTTTATTTATTTAAATGTTATATATCTATTGAAGTTAATTAGTTCATTCTTTTCTGTTGAGTCCCGCTGGCATAATTGTATTCAGTCTATTTATCCATTTACTTTCTTTTATTCTTCTATATGTTGCATTGTCTAATTTTAGCTGTTCTAATACTACAAACTTTACATCATTTATGTCATGTCCTTGACTGGTGAAGTGCTGTACTATTGGTTCATTCATTTTTTATTTCTAATTAATGAAAGGTGGTTCTGAATTCGTTTATATAAAGTAGTTCCAGTCTCTCCAACATATTTGATTTCATCACATTTTTCACAGGCTATTCCATAAACAACATTGCTATTTTTACAGTAGGTATTAGTTTTTAGTGGATATGTGGTGTTCTTATGTTTAATTATATTTTTACTTTTATCTATGTATTTACACACTTTACATCTACTGGTGCACATGTTCAGTAGAACCTATTTTGTCAATTATTCTTTTATGTTTACTGTGAACTAAAATATCACCTAAATTAGCTTCTCTTTGAATGCTACAACTGGGGCCTTAAGAAATACTTTTTTAATTTTTCTGAATTATGTAGAATCATAGTGTTTCCAAACTATCTTAGAAATATTGGGCAAAAGTTTAGAGTAAGTCATTATTAATGGGACTCTTTTGACCTTTTTATCTCTAGTTTTATAATCTAGTAGATCATCTCTTTTTAGTTTATCCACTTTTCTTAACTCCGTCTCTATAATTCTTTCTTTGTATCCTCTTTTTTTAAGATTTGTTTTTATATTATAATAATAATAATATAATATAATATAATATAATATAATATAATTATAATATATTATAATATAATAATAATGATGAGCTTTTTCTTGTAGATGGTGTACATGCATGTAGTGATGAGAGCCTGTCACCTGGTGAGAGGACTGCTGCCTGCCTGCCTATATATAGAAATATGATTGTGTTGAATCAGGTTTTGGACAGGTAAGCTTTTTTTAATTTGATGGAAATCTTACCTTGTTTGCTCACTTTTAACAAGCCGGTAATGTGCTTCTGTTTGTTTAGGTGGGAGGCAGCTGTCAAGCTTTGTGAGACTCTGTTGTTGCCTTGTCCTGACTGTTGCATGCTGCTGGAATCTCTGGCACAGCTATATATAAAAAGACAGGAAGCAGACAAAGCCATTGATGTGTGGCTTGGTGCTTTCAGGAAGAATCCTCACAATGCCCAGATCTTTTATTCTACCTGCAAGTTTCTTGTGTTGCAGGTATGTGCTACAGATGCATAAAATGTTTATTTCTGTGCCTTAAGTAGTCTGATTTTTAAACATGTCTGAAGTAATGTATTCACTTCTTCCACTTTGCTACTTGATAGAGGAGTAGTAACCAACCTCTGTCCTTGTTTTAAACGAATGCCGTGGATAAACAATGCACCAATGATGATTCTATTACTTCCATGTAACACTTTGCAATAAATAAGTATATCATGGCGTATAGCCTGAATATTTAACACGCAAGTCTGACTGAACTAATCTTATCTCTTTTTCCCCCCTACACAGGAAAAATCACATAACTTAGCCCCTCTATTTCAGGAATTTGTTATGTCTTTCTGTGAAAGTACAGCAAACGAGCAGCATCCTGTAAATGTACTGCGGTAGGTGGTGGTGTTTTTTTTTTTTTTAAGGGATGGGTGCAGAAAAGTGAATACAATGATTTGCATTGTTCATCATATGAAGTCCTCTGCTTCAAAAACACTTCTCTCTGCTATGGTGATGGTCTTGTAAATGGTAGTTATTCGCTTATGTTGTAAGTTGAGGAAGCAAGCAGCATTAGTCATTTTAATGGGACAGGAAGGTGAACGCAGAACTGTGAATCGTTCTCTCTCATAGTAAAACAATTTCATCACACCTTTCGATTCCTTTAAGTAAATATTATTCACAATGAAATTGAGTGCAGGAGAACGGAGACTCTCTACAATGCAAGATTGCATGTTCAAAGAGGCATAAAGGTATTTATTGCAGTAAATAATGTTGACAAATGCACACCTCTGCAGACAGTTAGACAATGAACTGTTCTTTTGCTTTTACCCTTGTAAACGGCTGAAACTGTCATTACACAGCAGTAACCCTATTGCCATTTCAAAACAAAGGGCTGTCAAAAGCTTGTCTTGTCAGAAATCACCTTGCAGGCCAGGGTTTAATGTACACTATCTACAGCTAACACCATTTAGCTTTTTTAGTTTTATTGGCAACTTCGCTAATCGCAGTAAAACAGAAACAATGTGCCATTGTTGGCTCTTGCTCCTTTGATGGTTAGAAGTGATTATCTAAGGCCAGGAAAGGTGATGGGCATTAAATCTAGGCTGTAAGAAAATGCTTAAGTGTTTTATTGATGCCTAAAGGGAGTAATGATGAGTGATACGGCTAGAACGTGGGACAGGTGTTGTGACTGTTGTGAATGAGTGCGTTCACAACAGTATCTGCCTGACTCTGTATTGTGTGGTGTTTGGAACTGTGCCAGCAAAAAAAACAATGAGCTCAACTGAAAATCTAAATGGGGCCCTGTTCTAAAGGTTTTTTTTTTTATTTATTTTGTGTGTGGAAGTAAACCAGGGATCTGGGATCTTCTTTCACTTATGGACTTGGGTATCGACCTACTCTGGTTTTCAGATGGTTCATCTTGTCACAACATGTAGTCTAATGCCAAAAACAATGCAATACACAAAACATGCTGTCCATGTTAATCCAGTATCTTGATGTGTGGAAAACGTGCAATATGCTTAGCAAGTTAAGTTAATTATCTCCCTTTTTTTAATAATATATTTTAGATACCTTCTAAATGTCCCACTGCAGTATAAATTCAAAGCCCCTTGTGTTAAACCAGAACTCAGTGATCAGCTTAGCAGCCAGATTCCCTACATGTGGCTCATCCACTGGTAAGTACAACACATTAAGTTTGTATTTGGTACAATATGTTGTAATTTTAGGCAAGACAACTTTTAATATGAATGTTTCAACAGCATGTGTAATCTGTGTGTTTTTAAAACGCTGAATCTCATTGACAACATACAGCTTGTGGCAGACTATCCATGCCAGTGTGGGAGACGCAGTGGATGCTTTTGAGAGGGCTTTGGGCACAGTGATGCAGCAAGACGTGGTGCAGAAACTTTGGCTTGAGTAAGTAAATGACTATTCTCCCCATTCATTTTGAGTCTGCTGAATCAACTGTAATATAGGTTACCCAGCTTGTCTTAAACTCTTGTTAGCAGAATCTAGGACAGGTGTTTCATCCTGTTTGCCTTGATTGTCCTTTTTAAAATGTCTCCCCTGGGGTACCCAAAGTTGCAAAAGTAAGCTTGCTGCTTACTAACAGTTCTGTAGTGCTTGCTCCTCAGCTGTAGCACAAAAGTATCTACTTTTAATCCTTGTAGGAAAGGCCTGTATGGGGATAATGCTGATTTGTGCTATCAATTGCATATACTTACAAGAGCCACAAACCCTTCTTGCTCTGTATTACCAGCGGCCCTGTTGCCTCTGTGCATGCATGTTGTGGTGTTTTGTTTTATGAATAATAGTTGATGCAGCAGCGTAGTCATTTTTGGTTTGTTGCCTAAAACTGTTGACAGTCCTGTTTTCTTTCCAGTTATCTCCTTTTTACTAGTAGTAAACTCATTGGATCCAAAACTAAGAACCGAGACTTCAAAATGTTTACAGATCTCGTGCATAGATGCCTGGTGACTGTCCCCACGAGATTTATTATTGCTTTAAGCTCGGCAGATTACTGGACCAACTTTGAGTTTCACAATAAGGTAAAGAAATTCCTATTGTGTTGCATTTCTTAGCAGACACTCTTGTCCAGAGCGACTTACAATTGTTACAAGATGTCACATTATTTTTACATACAATTACCCATTTATACAGTTGGGTTTTACTGGAGCAATCTAGGTAAAGTACCTGTGCTTCAAGGGTACATTGCAGCAGTGTCCCCAGCTGGGATTGAACCCACAACCCTCCGGTCTAGAGTCCAGAGACTACACAGTGGAACATTTGAACATTTCACATCCAACCGTCACATAACCGCCCTGACCAATTAACCGCCCACGCTTAGTACTGGGGTAATGACGTCGGCAGCATGTGCAGCATCCGCGATGGCAACAAAAAGAATGCGTGTTTTTAACAACCCAACAAAAATTGGAAATTCTCTCAAGACTTAAAGGGAGAAACTAGGGAAAAGATTTTGGGATAGGCGAAAATACAATGACAGGTTATTAAGAAGGCAGAACCAAATCTAAAATCGTTCAAAGAAAACAAAGATAAGATAATACAAGGTGCTCAAGATGATCAGCTGGACAACGCAGTACCTGGTTTGTACAGAGAAATGAAGGGATGCCAGTATCTGGTCCAATTCTGAGCAATAAAGCCAGATAGTTAAATGCTATGCTGCACGGCGATCCTCCATTTCCAGGCTTTTTAACTAGCTGACCTGAAGCACTTTCAGCAGCTTCACATAATACGACAGCTGTGTATCCAAAGCAAAAAACTCTGCAGCTGCAGAAGCGGCAGAGGCAGACCCAGCACAGCTAATGCTTGTCCGATCATTGGTTAACATGGCTGCAAAAAAGAGATAATTTCAATAGAAAACCATTAAGGACTTCTTTAAGAGTTAAGAAGCCATCAAATGTAAGTTACTGTACATTTAGTACCCCTTGTTTTGTATTTCTTTTTAAAAAGCTTTTATATTGTTAACCACATAGCAATATATTCTTAATCTCGTTTACATTTGCTTACTTTTTAAAGTAAAGTATTTCCCATGTTTAAAGCAGTTGGCGCTTTTATTTTTTCCAGTAACCTATGTGTAAATGTCATTTTCTATATATGTTTGCAAGTCCAACATTCACATATCCGCCTGTACCCCAGTCAACAGTGAGTTGGATATGCGACAGTGTACTGTATATATAAAATCTCTTTGTCTCATGTCACAGACAACCTGGTTTTAGTAAACCAGGTTGTCTGTGACATGAGACTTGGCAAGAAAAAAATGCTCTGAATTTTGCTGTTCAAACAAGAATAGGAATAAACGGAGGCAACCTTTTTATTGGTGGTCACCTGTGAACTGCAGTGAAGCGTGGGCCTCGATCTGTTCAGAAACTGTTTATTCTGATGTTGCCATTGTCAATTAGAACCTAGATAATGGTGTCATTTATATTCAGATTCTTTTTTGTAAGTTAGTAATGCCAATGAGGTAATTTAAATTTTAACCATGTTGACCAATGGGAATTATTTTGAGGCGGGTCATTGATTAATTTCAAACCAATTGGCTATGGAGGTCTCCTTCACACCTTCCTTTCGTCCAGTGTATTGTGACCTAAAGACGTAGCAGTCGACACTTTAGACAGATTCCCTAACCCTCCCCTTCTGCATATTGTTTGCTGTGTGTTCTGCAGATCATATCCTTCTATCTGAGCTGCCTTCCTAAGTCTCAACATTCCAAGGCTCTGGAAAGATTCAGATACGTCATGCCAGCTAATACTGACCTGGCACTAAGGTACTCACAGATTTGGGTGCTGAAAGTGCATACCTACAGTACTCTGAAAGGCAGCTTTCCATCCTTTGACTGTTTTTATGGTAGGAGAACGATAACCCAGCTCACTTATTTTTTGTTTAAAATAGGGGAGGAGTTGTCATCTCTGTGGTCTTCACCATTCAGTCCAATCTGAGAAGGATGTCTTTTTATAATGTTGCTCTAGAATCAAAAGCTTAAACATTTGTTTTCTGTGAAAAGCATTTGTTTTGGGGAGGTGGGGGTAGATAGTGACATTATATGTGTTTTTGTTTCCCTAAGCTTTGTTTCACAACATTCACAAGTGGTTGTGTTTATTTATTGTTTTTAAGTCTGTGATGTAGCTGAATTAACATGTTTTATTTTCTAGGCTGCTCTGGCAGGAATGGCATGATGGGAACATTCAGCATCTGAAACACCAAGCCAGAACTCTGACCAGCAGCGCCCCAATGTGTTTGACCATCTGGAAAATGTAAGGGAATTTCAATTAGTTCATCAAAGCATGTTTTTCATTTCTTTAGCTCCATGATGTGATTGTATTTAAGCAGGGGGGGAAAAAAAGCAAATTTTGTTTTTCAATTGCTATGCTTTATGGGGTCAGCTGACATCTAGTGTTTTGTTTTCCCTCAGTGCCATTGCTGTTGAAAAAGAGCTCAAGGGACTGGCAGAGGTGAGTTGATCTGTGTGTGTCCCTGCTTGTGAAGTACATTTTTACTTAGTATTATCTTAACCCTTTTAAGGTACAAGGGACATGTGTATCCCACAAATAAAATTAAGCTAACTTTATTTATGCAATGAGGTGCAAGAAACATGGTTTACCGACTGGTTGGATCTGGTCGTCTAGATTGTCAGTTTCCTCCTCGTGATACTGGAGTCCCTCCTCCAAATGTATTTTAAGAAGAAAGCGTTTTGAACAACAAGCGCTCAATCCCTTGTGTCCCTGAAGGGGTTAGGGGACATGCACGATGTGTGTGGGTTGTACTCATTTTGTCATGAAGAACCTGGGCAGCTTTGTCAAAGTTCCCATTTATTTATTTTTGTTAATCGGGAACGTCCGTGAGAAAAGCTAATTGCTAATTAGTTTGTACCAGCTTGAAAATATTTTGATGCTGGTCTGGACTCGGATTAAAGGCCCCTTTCAAATTAGACACTTCAGACCTGTGCCGTAACCCTACCCGTCTACATGTTTAGGACAATGTGTCAGTTTAGGGTACAGGAAGCTCGCAGTGGGTGCCTTTGTAAAGGGGCTGTGCTGCCCACCTCTATAACCTGTTAACATTGTAAAATAAGGTCTTGATCTGTTTGTGTGGCACTGACTGTGCCCCGCTGTCTGATTGCTCTCTTTCAGGCCCGTCACCTTTATCGACAAGCTCTCCAGATGCTACCTCTTTGTGCCACACTATGGAAAGATGTAAATTTTTCCTTTTTTTTCCCCCTGCCCCAATATAAATAATTTAAATAAGTATTTAATATAGTATAACCCTTTTTAATGTGGTACTGGTTTGCTGACAAGGTCTTTGTGCATTCCCTGTTTTTTTTTTTTTTGTTTGTTTGTTTTTTTGTTGCAGCAACTCCTGTTTGAAGCTTCAGAAGGAGGTAAAACTGATAACCTGAGAAAGCTTGTTGCCAAATGCCAAGAGGTTGGAGTCAGTCTAGACGAGCTCCTAAATTTAAGCTCAAACCGACCAGAGGGAAAGGATCACTGACGCAGGGGTACAGTTAGTCTTCTGTCCCCCAAATCCGAATGGCCAAATGAGAATAATTCTCTCAAGAAAAATAGAAAATAAAAAGTCTGCGAGAGGCAGACTGCACCAGCTGTCAGTACTCCCCAATAAAGTATTCTTTCCTGGAGCCAGGGAACATTTCCAAACCAGATGCCCAACAGTCAAGAAATACAAACTCCTCCTGATTGGCCCAAATCTGGGTCCTTTATAGAATCTCCTTACATCATGTACGTAAGTATGGTTCTTCAAAATGATACACATGGTTTTAACTTTTTTTGGTCTTTTGTCTTTTTTATTATTTTTCTTTTCCTTTTACAATATTTTTTTTTTTGGTACTGTCATTGAATTTACTTGAAGTTCAAGTTCATACCCCGTGACATCTTTCTTTGGTGTTAATGTTTACATGTTTTTATTAGGACAAGTATATAATTTTATATTTTGCTTTATCTTAAATGTCTATCTGTCATTGATATTATATATTGAAGTTCATAGTATTATACCCCGTGACATCTTTCTTTGGTGTTATATGTTATATATGTTTTTATATAGGATATATATATATATATATATATATATATATATATATATATAGCCATAGTGATATATATGATATATATATATATATATATATTTATATATATATATATTTACCTATAACTATCTATATCGATTCTATATATCATATATAATTTTTGAAAAACAAGCTTTTGTTAAGATTCGTTTACAGGTTTTTATTTTAACAAAAGCAAGCAGCTACTTGTGTTGAAAGTAGTTGCCACATTTAAGCGGACCGGCATGTGAAATAGCTGCCAGTGGAAAGCTAATGAAGTGGTGCTCTCTCTGATTCTGGGACTCTGCTGCACAGACTACTGAACCATGACAATGTAAGCGCCTACTGTAAGCTGCTGGGTGACGCACTTGATTCCATGCACCCGAGTGCATCGGTACCCGAGGATGATTACAACAAAAACAAAAAAATATTAAGAAGAATTAAAGTTGATGTGCAATCTTGTTTTGTAAAAAATATATTAAAATAAAAAACGCTAGAAGTCCAAGAGCCATGACGATCTTTCAAATGTTTTGTATTAAATACTACTTTGTAGTATTCTTATTTAAATGTGTTTATATTAAACTTTTTTCAATATATGATTTAAGAAAAACAATCCATCTGTCTGCCTTTTTATTTATTTATGTATTTATTTATTTATTTTGTATTTCATTACCTAAAAAAATTGCCAGTGGAAAGCTGAGGAAGGATCTTTTTTACTCAAACATTTGATTCATGGAATGCTTGAAAAGACGATAATGACATTGCAGGCCCTGAATAGCACTAATCCTGGACTGCCCAAAGGACCCTTAGATGAGGCAGTTGATTAGTGCTGATCAGGTTTGTGAAACCAGCAGACAGTGAAGTGACACATTTTATAAAGGGTGTCTAGTGTATTAGAAAAATACAATCTCTGAGCATGGTAGTGGTAAGGGGGAGCCGAGTCAAAGGGAATGACCTGAGGGTTTAGGAATTGATATTAGATTCAATGGGGGCTTGATCCACAAGCGGAACAGTTCAGTCTGAAATTGATTTGGAAGCTTTCTGGTAGAACCCCTGTCATTTTAAACCAGTAAATGTTGTTGAACATAATACAAAATAAGGACACAAAAAGACATGATCTAAGCTGCTTCAAACGGGTAAATCTAAATACTGCCATGCTTTCACTTCATTGTGCTGTTGTGCCCCAAGGGTTTATTGACCTCCATTTCTAAAATGAAAATGCAGCCACATACTCTGGAAACAATTTAACTTGATCACACCCGCACACTAAATATTTTTTACCATCATCTGGAAAGGATAAGTAGTACCCTACTGAGTTAGATAAATAGATATGATTTAATTCTGATAAAGAGTATTGAATACAAAAAATTACCATACAGCTGTATTTCCAATTTGAACATGTAATCTTGGCATACCTTGGAGATGGACAAATGGAAAATGAAGCATACTTTAAACATTTCTTTAAATAGGTTGCACATGTGACACTGTAAAGCACTTGTTATGTAGTATTCTTAGATCACAGTGAAAAATGTGTCAACAAAACAAGTTCTAATTCATTAAACATACGAGGCAAAGCGGCATGGGCCTTCAGTCGGATGTGAAAACTGGTACCTGTCCTTATTGACTTGACACACCTGTGAACTTTGTGCTCCTTCCTCTGCTAGAATTTGTTTTTCCACCTAAGAAGTGCTTAGCTGTATCAATGTACATTGATCAATATACGTTTTTAGGATAGTGGTATAATGTGTCATTAGGAAAAAGGCTATTCTTTATCTTCTGTATGGTTTTGTTAAGTACTGTAATTCAGATGTTTGGTACACTGAAAGGTACCAATAATTCATTCTAATTTCAGATTCATCACATTAGTAGCAGAAAATGGTTCACAATTCTGAAGATGCAGAGCAGAAATAGTATAATTGAAGGCGTGTACATATGGTAACCTCTATAAGCCATCCCGTACTGAAGCCAGTGACATTTGAAATCAGCATTGTTTTTCTTTTATTACAGCTAATAAAGCACACTGTAACTGTAAATACTGTGTACACAGATGGCTGTTCATTATTCATTTTAATATAATACTATTTTCAGAAAGCCCAGTTTTTAAATCACCTGTGGAAATCAGTGTTGAGTTGTGAAGACAGTGTCATCCTTCTAATGGTGTAAATGATACACCTGTAGGCCAAAATGGTGCAGTCTGTCTCAGAGAGGACAACCAGAGCAATAAGAGCTACTGCTTAAGCAGGCTTTTCTCATTTGGCGTGGGAAAGGGAGCAGGGTGGACCCTGTCTCTATCCCAGCTAGGCGTGAGGTGGGAAAGGGAGCAGGGTGGACCCTGTCTGTATCCCATGCTATATTGAGGTGGGAAAGGGAGCAGGGTGGACCCTGTCTGTATCCCAGCTAGGCGTGAGGTGGGAAAGGGAGCAGGGTGGACCCTGTCTCTATCCCAGCTAGGCGTGAGGTGGGAAAGGGAGCAGGGTGGACCCTGTCTCTATCCCAGCTAGGCGTGAGGTGGGAAAGGGAGAAGGGTGGACCCTGTCTCTCATCCCAGCTAATGGACCGTGAGGTGGGAAATGGGAGCAGGGTGGACACCTGTCTCTATCCCAGCTAGGCGTGAGGTGGGAAAGGGAGCAGGGTGGACCCTGTCTGTATCCCAGCTAGGCGTGAGGTGGGAAAGGGAGAAGGGTGGCTTTTTATTTGTTTTAGACTTTTTTTTTTTTTTTTTCAAAACGTATGTAACTCTTAACAGGAGAAGCATGTGCCACATTATGAGTACAGTCTAATGCTCACATACCAGCAAAACACTCAAATGAACTAGAGGGACAAAAAAGGCATTACTCAGTGACCAAAGTACATTTAAGATAAACTAGTAAAGCTTTTAACATTCCCCAATAGACCTGGTTTGATATCTTTAACATAAGGCACTGGACTGGATTCTCAAAGCACTTAACTCCGTATCGTCATTACGGTTTTTTGTTTCCAGAACAATCCAATGCAGGGACTTCTAAACACTTGCAAGTTGTTTGTTATTCATTTTAGAGTTCCGTTTTATTTTTGGTTTTATTTATTTAATTATTTTGTTTCAAGGAATCTGTTTCAAGGAATCGTCTCCGTGTTTCTTTCCTTACAATTGGGAGTAGATAGTTTTGAGAATTTCGCCCAATATGACAACATGGACCACCATCATGACAATAATAATAGATCATCATACACCGACTGTGGGGTATGAATCTCGATCAAACTAAGCGCCCCTGAGAGAAGATGCAGTGGACCTTGTTATTTAGCGCAGACTCCCAGTGCAAGCTGGCATTATAGAACGCATACTTCATTCAGCTTTCAGCAATGCTGCATGCTTCAAAATAATTAGATTTATTATACTTCTAACACGTTTTTCTAGTTTTTACAGACAGTAATGATAGTTTTTTTTTGTCTCGTTGATTTTCCAAATACAAAAGTGTAACATCAGCCCCACACCCGGATGAGATCGCATCTGCGGTAAAATAGTTTCCGTAACGTTTTGTTTACTGCTATAATCCGCTCACTATACTTTTAGATTCAATCTGGTTCCATTGCTGCGCTCGTCGCAATGACGCAGTCTGATCAGTATTTCACCTTGAGCTGTGTTGCGGGATGTCATCCCAGATCTTGAGTAAGACTGGTGGGGAGGCTATCAAATCTAATGAAGCGCAAACAGCTTTCTGAGTTTTGCGGAGTATCTTCCCTCTAATCTACGCAAAATTGCAATCGATTTGTTTAGTTTCGTTTCTGTTTCATGAATGAACCAAAGCGTTTTTCTGAACTGTTTAGTAAACACACAGTCACGTACCTCCCCCTGTATTGCCAGTGGCTTTAAGTAAACATTGCTGGACGGGTGTTGTTGATTAATGTCACAGAGGAGTTCGTTTTTTGTTGTTTGTCCGTTCCAATAAATCTTCTCTTGTTTTGTTTCGATTTCCTGTGTTGTTATTTGCAAAACCAGCTGTCGGTAATGATAACCCCAAAAATAAGTGTTCTCTTCCCTGTCAATTGAATAATGAATGTTTCCTTGGTAAATAAGGTCAGTTTACATTAACATTTCAGGTTGGTACACATTACATCCCCATTGTCATTATGCAGTATATGCTCCCATCTCAAAGCAAACTTAAAGCCATACACATAGGGAGAGAAATAAATAAGTACATTTTGGCGAAATAGATCCCACTCAGAATGAATGCAAACAAGAAGTACAGGTAGTGGACAAAAAAATGGAAACACCAATGTCAAGTCACTTATAGGGCGTTGGGCCACTATGGTATCCCGCTCTGGAGTTCTCAGCGGACCGTTTTTGATGAAACTGGCTGCTCACACCCCAGGTTGAAATTTGCAATCTATTGATCTGCAGTTGCTCACCTGTTTTGCCTTGCACTTCGAATTAATGCACAGATATCACGATCCTGGAGTATGTGCTTCCGCCCGCTGTTGCCCTTTGCTGATGATGATGTCTTTCCGTTGGAGTTCCATGCCGAAATCACCTTAGACACTGTTGCTCTTGAAACATCAGCAAGTTGAGCTGTCTTGGTCACAGAAGCTCCTGCCAAACGCGCCCCAACAATCACCCCTCTTTCAAAGTCACTGAGGTCTCCTCTTGCAGCCATGCTAGCCATAATTATAGGCAACCAGGCCTGTTCAGCATTTTTATACATGCCCCTAAGCATGCTGGCATGTTATTTGCTTAATTAACGCATGAGCCACACCTGTGTGGAAGCCCTTGCTTTCAATATACTTGGTGTCCCTCTTTTACCCAGGTGTTTCCATTTTTTTTGTCCACTACCTGTATGTCATTGTGAAGCTATTTACATTATTCTGGAAATCATTTTCAAGAAACAATTGAGGATTCCCAAAAAACGGTGGAAATAATTTATCTTGCATATGGTGGTGCAGCTGTTATCATGTGTAATACTGCCATGGTCTGTCTGCCTACAGTACCTATCAATAAAATGATCGATTTTAGCAGCTATCCATACCACACACTTTGGAATGGAGGATATGTAATAGGCCTAAAACCTAGAGCTTCCCATAACATATACGTTGTTTTATTTACACTCTGCTGAAAGTATGATTTTGTCCACATCTTTTAACATAGGTTTGCTTAAATGACGTAACCAGAGATTAGCTTTGGGTGGACTACTGACGTTTATGCACATAAACAATTTTGGATTTAGTTTTTTGTTTTTATACAGGGTGCATTGCCAAACAGGACTATAATAATTTCTTCAGCGCGGAGATCTGATTGAATTGTATGTTGATGATTCAGTTTAAAGGCCAGCAGTTTCTAATCGGCAGTTGGAATGGGACCAAGGCTTGGGTGATGATGTGCAAAGCTTCCTTCAGGGACTTACATGTATAACCACAATCGCTCACAGGCTTATGGCCCAATATTTGCGTTCTTTTCAAATTTCAAACAACATCAATAAGCTTGGTTGCAATCACTGTCTCCTGTGATTAATATGTGACTCATTTATCTGCTTCATTACCACTAAAACCACTCTCCTTATCTAGTGTGGTTTCTACACTGTAAAGTCTCAGGTGTAACACTATAATGCATCCCTCTCTTCCGTGTCCATGCTCATTTGCACCCTTGGTTTCCTTTTCCAGACAGATGCTTACCAATGTGAACCACATTTAACACTCTGGGCTAAATTCTCATCTCAAAACTATTTACTTCAAATTGTCATGAGCACTTTTTTTTTCAGAAAGGAGAAACACACCCAATAAAGCCATCAAACCAGATACACAAAAACTCTGACCTTTAAACATGTTAAGTAGTCTTGAGTTGTTTCCTATTTGTTTAGAATCGTAATGGTTTTTTTTTCTTTCAGATAAAAATTGCCGTACTGATGATTTGGAGTGATTAGCTTTGAGAATCCAAGCCTCTATGTTATTGAAATGTGGGACAAGACGAACGAAACACAGTTAAATATTCACTCTGAACAGGGACATTCTCCAGCCCCCTCTCAGCAGGAAGATGTAATACCAACATGAAGGAGGGGCTGTCCTGTCAGTTTCAAATCTTATCTCATTATTGTTTTTCTTTCAACTCCTCTTTCTATTTTAGGATGGTTCGCTGTCATTCCGAGTGGCTGTAGGGTTTGTTACTACAATATGTTATTTGTTCTCTAAATCTATCTGGCTTTGAGGCTGCTTTAGTTGGGAGTTTGGAGAATATCTGGACACTCCAGACCTCCTCAAATAATTCAGATCATGTGACTGTGTGTCCTTTCTACTCTGCCAGCCCCAACCTGCTCCATCTGTCTGTATAAATATAGACCAGGTGATATAAGTTCAAAAGCAGATTTAGAAAAAAATGTAAATAAAATAGCTTAATATTGGAGCAACAGAACCCAGGACCACTCAGACAGGGATGTGCCATTAAAGTGAAGGGGCACTTTCAACTTGATAAGGGAAAGCTGAACATCATGTCCCCATAGTATGGTATGAAACACCAGAGGAGGCAATCATTTGGTAAATTGTTTATTACAAGTAAACATACACTTAACACTCCAATAGAAAAGCCGATATGCATTAATATTTACAGCGTCTACAAATTTACATATAGTATTTACAAACAATGCAGGTGGTGATGTTGTGAGACTGGAGCTGGGATCAATCTCATAACCTATAGCACATGCTGAAAGCTAAAACTGCATTATAGTCCAGTTCTTTACATATAGGGTTTTTTATTATTATTATTTTATAAATACAACTCTATATTTATACACCTTTTTTTTCTTAAAGACAACTAATTCATAAAAAAATAGTTTTGCATCCAAATCGAGAATCTGATTCTCATTTAAAATTCATATCAAAACGCATTTAAAGAAACAGACACTGTTTTGTAATGTATCAAACTTGTTGACCTACGTAGGCTGTGCTTCACAAACAGAAACTTAAAAATAAAAGACAATTCATTATTACAACCAATTGGTAATAGTGACAGAGTCGTGGGATGTATATTTATTTATCACGTAACAGATGATTCTTGCTGACAAATAGGATTGAAAGTTTCATGAAAAATGAAGACTGTGGTAAAAGGCAGTGAAATAAACTACATAATGTTAAAATGCTTCAATATGTCTTACTTGTAATAAGTCCAGGTAGCGTTTGCTCTTTCTCCGACTCCTGGTACAGCAAAAAGCAAACCGAACGCAAGACTCTTGGTACTTCCTGTACGGCTCAGGAGACATGATTAAATTCCCTTACAAGTTTGTGTTCGTCATGGAGCTCTTTGAAACACCGGGTCTAATTCAGATTTAACTCGAGAGTTTTGTATGCATTCAACTTGTCAATTGCTGTTTAAGACCCTCTTGGTACGGGTATGAGATTTCACAGTTATGTTAACCAATGCATTCTGGTTTTTTTTTTTTAGAATCACTTGGTGTATCATTTTCCTGTTTCAGTCATCAGATCCTGGTGTTAAAAGCACTTTTAAAGAGCCGACAGCTCTCTCAGTACAGCTGTAAACCAGAGTTTTAACAGAGTGATGTAAAGTTACCATTTACACTGTGGCACAGCAAGAGTAACAGTGCTCTGTTTAGCTTGGCTTGAGCTAAAACTTTGTGAATAGATTTTTTTTTTAAGAGTAGTGCTCACATTTTCTTTAAAAACATACCGGTAACATTTAATTTGGGATTAATTCAAGTGTCAAATCTTGTTCATTGTCACTTACGAATAACCAAACTCGAAACAACATATAGACATAACTTCATATACTGTTCAAACACACCGAACTTCAAATCAATATTAATGCTTACCAACTGAATTGCAGTGAAGTAGGACATGAAAAAAAAACTTACATTGTAAAGTATAAAAAATAATAAAAAAACACACCAGAAATACTTTACATAGGACAACAAGCTTGTTACAGAGTAAAGGTGTTTTTTAACCTGTTAAACAAGGCAAGACCAGTGTCTTCTGTATGATTGTAAATTTCAGTTTGCCAGTATATTTGATAGTACCGTATAGAGGTTTATTTGCACTGGCATGAAACAGAACATGGGGTCTTTTCGGGTGAGACGTAATTGTAAGTGACTCTGCAGCTGATGCATAGTTCACACACCCTAGTCTCTGTAAGTCGCTTTGGGTAAAGGCGTCGGCTAAATAAACAAATAATAATAATAATAATACGTTCCAGTACAAAGCTACAATGAAGGTTCAGACAAGTGCCTTTGGAGTGGAACTTGGTTGTGAGTCCAAGCCTAAGGAAGTTTTGGTTTAGGGTAGACGTAAGTCTCATGTAAGTGCTCAGGAGTGTTTCCAGGATGTAGGTAAGTTAGTACGATATGAAACATATGGAGCTAAGCTGCTACAATGAAATGTACTGTATATGGATTGAAGAACAGCAGAGGAAATAGAAAACATCACAAAGATACGAACCCATGTCTGGCAAACACAGCTGAGCCTCTGTAGTTCTGAGCAGACAGACAGGCAGGCAGGCAGGCAGGCAGCAATAATGCCCTGTTGGTAATTAGTCCACAACGCTCAGCCCTCTTCTCAGCAGCAGTTCTCAAATCAGGCCTCCGAGGACCACCTTACAAGCCCATGCTTGTGTTTCAACCTCCAGGCCCTTTTATTTGCATTGCAGCTACACAGAATAATTGCCACGTATTAGCTAATGTCCAATATTCTGTGAGTTCTGTCTTTTGTTCACGGGAAAGCAAAGTCAATTCAAAATGGGTATTGAGGACCGGGGTGTAACGGTTCATAATCTTGGCTGAGCAGACCTGAGAAGCACTGGTCTAAGTTAACTGGTGTAAAAATGTTGCAAAAAGACTTTTACGTCATCTTAACTTACTGAGCGCCTGGTTTGGCAGTTTTCGTAGATTTTATTAAGGAACCTACAATGAGTTTTGAACCCCAAAGATAAAGTCAGATAGCAACGATAGCTACAGGATATTCTTGTTTTTTTTCTAGTGGCAGGGGACAGACGCCACTGATTGGGAGTGGCACGCTTCAATGATCTGGGAGGCAGACGAGACAGACTTGCTCTCTGGTGCATCACCCGGGTTTTCCGAGCTCGTGAAGGTGACCAGCGCCTGGGTGGAGTCGCAAGACTGCTTCTCTGCATCCTCCGAGTTCAAGGAGAGCAAGCTGCTCTGCTTGGATTTCTTTAACAACCGCGTCTGCTTTAGCAGGATGCCGAGGTCCTCCTTGAAGTGCGGGTTGAACAACATGTAAAGCAAGGGGTTCAGGCAGGCCGGAAGCGGGACAATGACCAGAAGGATGGACTTGATCACTTCGGGGCTGATGAAGGACAGGTTGAGCAGGGAGGAGAAGGACAGGAAGGCGACGGGGAAGTAGAGGATGCAGTTTGCGAAGAGCAGCCAGGCGACGTGCTTGATCATGGAGCAGTCCCAGAAGTTGTCCAGCTCGCCCTTCTCCAGGTTGCAGTACAGCCTGGTGTAGGTGACGGTCATCACGAAATAGCAGAGCGAGTTGAGCAGAACCAGGGCCACCATGAAGCCCAGGCTGGACGGCTCCCCGAAAGGCAAAGGCAGACACAGGGAGGAGATCCCGTACTCGCCCACGTGGAGCAGGGGCAGGACAGTGATGGCCAACGCCAGGATGAAGCAGAATGCGGAAACGATCTTGACGTTGCTCTTGGTGGACTTGGACTCCAGTCTTTTGGCGCACTTTATGGACAGGCCACGCTCCAGCGCAGCGGTGGTCAGTAAGAAGATGCACGTCTCAGAGCTGAAGACTGACATGAACCCTGTGATCCTGCATCCAATTCCGCTTTCCCACCATGCCCCGTATTTGGCAAAGCTGCCGAAGGTTAAGGTATCGACGACAGCCAGGACGCCACTTGAAAGCCCCATGAGGCTGTTGACAACTGCAAGCAGCCCTATGAGGTGCTTAGCTGGAGATATGTAGGTTGGTGAAACAAAGACGGTTACAGCCACCAGACCATTGCATACAAGTGACAGCACCACTATAATCCACACTCCGGTGCGAATTAGCCAGCTGCCAAACAGGTGATCACAGGGCCGGAACGGACCTGAAATACAAAAAACAGCACAAGCGTTTTACAGCATCTCCTTATGGAACAAGCCATTTACACAGAACTGCTTACATTTCTAAACACGTAGATTGTTTTTGCTTGACAATGACGTATAAGTAGAGCTGCTTTGACTATTCTCATGCAAATGATATGATATAGCATGTTTTCTGCTAAGATGGGAGGACACAGAACTGGTGCTGGGGAGCTTACATTACCTGGTGCTGGGGTGCACTGGACAGAGTGATGAGCTTTTGGGTCTTCTTCAAAGTCAAGAAGGAAGTCCTCAAAGTCATGATCTTCTGGAAACAAAAGCAATGGGTTTTACTAATTACATTTGCACCAGCGCCCAGGGTCAAAACCTTAAGGGACGGCTTCTGTTACCGTCTTTTTTTCCTGCTCTTTTCTCATTTAGGTTTTTCAAAGCAATGAACTTCGAGTATGGGTCCCACCTGGATTTTGTCTTCAGTCAAAGCCACCACATTCCGAAATGTTTTATTACTATTATTACTATAACTGTATCTGTGATTATGGCAATTCAGTACAAGTGAAGGCCTTTATTATCGCTCTTGTCTGTTACAGGGAAGTATTTTAGACTCTATTAAAATAGTGAGCAATAAAACACCTTGACTGAGCAGAATGCCGCTGTCCTTCTTGACAAAGTGGTCAGTGCTGCGGTTCTCGTCTTTGTCCCAAGGATTGGACAGTTTGTTGTGGTTTTCACAGGACACGAATGCACAGCACTGGAAAGCGTATGGCATCTCCATAACCCTGTGAAATGAAAAAGAAACACATGAGAAATGAACAGAGGTGCAAATTTGATTGTGATTCGATGTTTACACAGCAGTGAAGACTATGGGGCCTCTTTATACAGAGGTGGGATTTGAACCGGTGACCTTCTGGTTACAAACCCTAGACTTTAACCACTGGACCACACTGCCTCCCTATATTAATAGTTAATTGGTGTCTTTTTACAACACACTGCAAAGGAAATTATCCAGGTGCTTAATCTGATAAGCAACGTCAAAAATCTGTTACTTGTAATATTTTTTAATTTAACAAATAAATGAAAGAAAAAAATAGCATTCTAAGCCATTACCTCAGTTTTGGAAAGTTTTCAGCAGATAATAGCTCCTGGAGGTCTGCGTTGCCTGCTAATTTAAGGTGTGTTAATCCGTGCAGTCCAGTGACAGGGAGAGAGGAGAGGAGGTTAGATGAGAGATCCCTGTAGAAGTGGAATGACAGTGATCACAGATTAGTGGCGTGTTCAGTATTCACAGAGCAGCAAACTCAAGCCATCGCTAGGAAGTACTAGCGACACTTACAGCTTGATTAACGAAGGCAGATGGGAGAATGCATTGGGATGAACCGCACATAACTTGTTCCAAGCCAGGTCACTATGAATAAATATAAAAATAGAAATGCAGCTTATTAATGTGATTCATAAAAAGTGCCCACAGACCCCGATAAGACTAAACTTAGGTGTACTTTACTGTACCAATGGTTCAGTCAGGAAACTCATGCGATAGATTATTTATTAAAACATAGACTAAACAACACAACTACATTATACTTTATTTTACACACTACATTCTATGACCTTTACCCTGGCCCATAAATTAGTTCACAGATAAGTGGAGAGGCTGACCGAAGGGAAGCCATGGGCAGGGGGGCAGGATAGCTGCCCTCCCCTGTTAGATGAAGCCAAAAAGCAGGTGGAGGCTGACACACAGCAGAGTTGTAATGGATTGAGGTAAAATATAAATCCTTTCCTTGCCAATCATTAAGCATATTGTTTATTGAAGGACAAATAAGATACTAGCCATTTGATTTGTATGTATTAATATCTGCTTCTGTTGAGATCATTAAAATGGATCCCATGATTGTGGGACACAGTCCTTGAGTTTTTAAATATAAGATTCTTTTCAGAAATCATTTTTTCAGATATGCATGAATAAAATGATCTTTATCCTGACCTAAGTAAATCAAAATGATTTCAACCAGAAAATACCCAGCTATTATTGTACAGTACCTCCTAACCCTGACCCTAGTATTTTGGCAGTGCTGTAATATACAATAACATGTGTTCATATGGGAACTCTTAACTGTCAAGGCTAGAAATGTGTGCAATTATTTTTTGCTTTGTAAATGTGCTGTTATTTGTTTTATTGTTAGTGTGTAGTCCTGAATAAGCGTGTCCTGGCAGCGGCCAACAGGACATTTTTTGCTAGCGAGATGTGTCTCTCAGTATGCTTTCCGGTGCAAATAAATAATACATATTAACTCTTAACCTCTGGTACGTTTTAGTTCTGGTCACAGTCATACCTCAAAAATAGAGTGAAACAACAACAGCATGACAATTGCTCCTCTACTATCCTCAAGTAAACTTGATAGAAACAATAATATAACATGTTCAATAGAATAAAGTGCATTGCTAGTGATTACACATACCAGAGTAAAACAAGCAGTGTATATACAGATCCATGCAGGCCATCTTTCCCTTAAATGCACAGATGGAGATCTCTACAGTATTTAGCATATAAACTGTTCTCATCATGTAACTAAAAAGGATCCCATTTGATTGTTTCCTGAGATTCGCTGTAAACGTTGCGATTCAGGTCTCAGATTAGTAGATTTGTTTAGGTTTTGTTTTCTCTATCGTGACTGCCAAATCATGCCCTGACGTATCTTCCACAGTAATCCTGTTCATTTCACATATGAAGACGCAATTAAACTTTCATTGATGGATAAATGGCCTGGTTCCCTATTTGTAGCCTCTCGTATATATTGTAGCGTTCTGTGCTATGGGGGTGAGACAGACTCGGGGGAGACCAGATGAGGTTCCACGTACTTTTATTTTTAATTTTTTTAATAACACAACGAAACCCTGTTTGGGCCGGGGTTCACGCCAAAATAACAAATAGCTGTCTCTCTCTTTTACACGCAGCCTCACTGGGGTTCACACACTGCTTCGCCGACAAGCACTCTCTCAGCCGGTACTCTGTCTCTCGCAGTCTCTCTCCCGTCAGACATTCACACGCGTTCTCCCGCTCGCGGCTCCCCCTCCCCTCCTACTTATAGCCTCAGGGGGAACCGCCCACTGCACACACACACACACACACACACACTCACGCAGACACACACTAACGGCGTGCCCCGTACCCTCACAATACATGGAACCTTAACAGGACGTAACAAACAAGACAAACACAACGTCCAGGATGCTGCCATCGCCAGGGTCGTTACAATATGTACCGTATTGTATTGCAAGTACATGCATGCTTCCAGTTGCATTTCATAGGCTACATTTCATTTCTTTAATAAACCATTTCTTAAATCAGTCCTTAAAGTTTTGTGAACGGGGCACCACGAGTGGTCTTTTTTTTTATTATGATTAGAAGAAATACAGATGTTTTTAATTTATGTTAGGTTTATAATACGAACCACACCATCCATGTCAAGAGTTTATCAAGAAGACTGACGAGTGCAGACACAGGGCACAATTAGCTTAACTTTATTGAGCTTGTTTATGTTAATGCATTTCAGAAAGGGTTACCTACATGCAGTAAAGTGATTTTGATTCAATTAACACCTCATTGACCCAAATTATATTGCTACATATCTGATCTGTTTATTGCACAGATGATTTGACAAAGACACAGATGACCTCAAGAACAAAACCAAGGTTCTGGGATGAAGAGACTGCCCTTTTATGTACATTACTAACAGGGCATTGTAGCCACTGAGAGAGCCCAGTGAAGAGCAACCAGACTAATCCCATGGCCTAAAGGAATACGCTGTAAACAGGATGGAACTGAATTCATTTAGCCTTGAACAAACGTATGACTGAGGGTAGGAGACACTTTTTTACACAGAGTAGCGAGGGTAAGGAATGGGTTAACTAGACATGTTGCTGATGCTGAATGACTGCGATCCACAAGTGTTGAGTAGGAATTGGATGAGCACTGACGGGCCGAATGGCCTCCTCCAGTTTGTACATTTTCTTAGGTGCTTATTGTACTTGGCATCTCTGCCCTCTTATGCAGATGCATGGTTTGTTTTTGGACATTATAAGGCAGTTTTACAGCACATCCTGCAGTTTACAGTCAGCAAGCGGTACTTACAGCGATCTCAGAGCAGTCAGGTGCTGAAACGTGCTGGTTTGAATTTCCTGGATTTCGTTGTGATGCAGGTCACTGGAAACCAAAACAAAGTAGCAAATAAAGTCACGGTTTTGGATATGTTTTTTTTTTTTTACATAATAAAAAAATAAAAAAAGAAGTACATTTTTCAACTTGTGAAAGTGATAAAAGCATACAGTATATATAACTTACATTTTCTGGAGCCTTTCACAACCATTAAAAGTGGGCAAGTCCTGTATCAGGTTGTAAGACAGATCTCTGCAGAGAAGACAGGAGAAATTGGTTTGTTTAGTTAATCTTGTCTTTGTGGTCCTCTTCAATTAAAAAGAATGATATGCAAAAAAAAAAGAACATTTTAGCATTCACTTGCAGTACAGACTGAGCCATGCATCATGGTTTGTTGTGTTTTTTTAAAAAATTTTTATCACTAGTGTGCATTGCAGGTCCAAAACCTCTGGACTGTTTCACCTATTCAGATCTATTAAAAAACATGGCAGTGGAAGGCTTATTCCAGTATGTTGCGTGTGTCTTGCTATCCCCCATACTGTTATCCCAGAAAGAATTCCGTCCTGGTGTATATTTGAATTCAACAGCAGTGGATCCAGCACCTGCACAATTTTAAGGTGCACCCTGTTTTGTTTGGCTTATTTACAATGCAGAGTTTGTGTAGCCGCCTGTATGTGTTTAAAACAGAATTGACAAGGAAGTAACATGGAAGCAAGAATGAAGAGGCCCATTCAAAAGGGATATAAGAGACATATAACCCGTCAGAGGGGAGCATTAGCCTCGCCCCAGGAATGGGTCCACTTTTGAACGGTAGTGTGTTCAGTTTAATATTTTAACTGATGTGTGTTACAATTTAATTACCTATTACTATGTCAAGTTTATTAATATCTGGCTTGGTGGATACTTTTTGTTGTTGCTTTTATTAAATGAAAAAGATTAAAAACATCTACAGTATTTGGTCCAAAAAAAAACTAATTAAACAATCTGAGTAACTAAAACAATTTTTATTCATGGTGGTCTGCAATGTTTACGAAATGTTGTGTGCCTATATTAATAAATATGGTTCCAAGGAATTGCCATGCTTAAAGTCCACGCCTTGGCACAACTAAATAACTCTTACTTTTACTTGGCTTTGAGCACACCAGCTCTTGGTAGTGTTGGGCCCAACTGGCTAAGTATTTCCTTCCTTGGTTTTGTTATGCTTGTTATGGACGTTGCACAGGAGATGTTTTTGTAAGGAAACTTTAAGTGCCCAAAGCAGGGTGCCCTGCAATGCTGACAATTAAAAGAGCCATTAGCCTGTTACTGCAGGGTAAAGAAAAGACGTTGCAATGGTAGGAAATAATCCCACGATATGACTTACAGAACTTGAAGGTTCGGTAACTGCTCACACATCTCTGCCGGAAGAGAGGTTATCCGCGCCCCTGTCAGGGTCCTGATGAAATTCAAATAAGAGCGTTATGTCATGAACATGGGTCCTTGATAGTTTCAAAAAGCCACATGAATCAGACTTTAGTAGCCAAGAACTTACAGGCTCTCCAGACTCTTGGTCCCTGTGAGGTCAGGAAACTCAGTGATTTCTGTGGCTCCGTTTAGTGACCTGAAGTTACAAAAACAAAAGTGGGAGACGGAGGCAGTTAGCAAGCAGGATGTGCAACATGGAGCCACTAATTGAGGCTCTGATTAATATTAAAAGAAGGGTGGAAATAAACGCTGAAAGGAAGTGGACAAGGATCTTACAGTGTTCTCAATTCGGGTAAGTGCTGGAAAGCAGATTTTCCAACAAACTGGATGGGATTGTCGTAGAAAAATCTGTCAATAAAGAAGAGTTAAATAAATTACTTGCGAGTAACTACGTTTAAAATGCAGGGTCTGGCGCCGGTGCGGTTGGCTAGTTTGTGTAAAATACAGCATCTAATGAAGATTGTTCAAGTACAATGTATCTCTGTTTCAGTACAGTAGTTCATATGTAATGAAGTCCATAATTCAGATGAGTAATATAAAGTCTGCCGGCTGTTCTGCTAATAGAACCAGGTCCTACTGGCACAGAAACCAGTTTAAGTCTCTGAAGTCAGTGATCTCAGTCATTACCTCTATATAATGATTAGGAAGCTGGTGTGCTTTTCCAGAGGTTCCTTACATACAGTGGAAGAGTATAAGCAACTTGTAGATCCTCATATGAATAAACATATGCATATAGATCGATTGTTCAAGCAGGCATTCATAAATAGCCATAAATGTAACAAGCTTTCACATTTGAAGTGTGATTGACGAAAAAAACATTTACTGCTACCAGGGAAACCATCAATAAAAAACAAAACAAACTATAAAAAAGAAAACATTTATCCATTTATGTCACAGATGAGTTGTGTTCCCGATTATAAACACCCATATGTTTATATCATCTACACGTCTGGGCAACTCTTTAAGGGTCCAAATAATGTCATGTCATGAAAATGCATAAGCGTGTTTCTTATTCAATTACTTTTTTAAAATGTAAAATGCCCAATTATTTTATCCCCGTCTTCGTCACAAATTCAGAATGTCCAATGACACTGCCCCACCACCTAGGAGAATGCGGGTCAGTGGGTGTCCTCCAATCCCATGGCCTCTTTTCACCCAGGAGCTCGAGAGCAGATGTGGGAGAGCAATTGACCTCTGGAGGAGCTCTGGAGACATCTGCTTGAGCTCACCAGGCACCTGGCCAGCTGGGTTTGCTGTAACGCGGTGAGGAGAAACAGTCCCTGCTGATTCTGCCTCACCAATCCACAGGAGTGCTAGTTAATGTGGCATTCCCCATGGAATCCACAGCAAAGACTATGCAACTGCCAGGACATTTATAACAGGAAATCCAATCACTTTGGAACTTACATTGTTATGAGAGAAGGGTTTTCCATAAAAGCTCTTTCTGGGATTGACTTGATGTTGTTGCTATGAAAACCACTAAAAACAAACAAACAAACAAACAAAAACAAACAATAAAACACAAAAGTTATTACTTTTCATATTTAGGAATGCAATTGTTTAGGTTTTTTTTAACCATTAATATTGTAAATACTTACAGTTCTTTAAGATTTATCAAGGCTTTGATGGCAGTTGGAAATTTATCCAGATTATTGTAGTTTAAATCCCTGCGGGAAATGAAAACTGGAATTAATGATAGGGTTGGAAACAGAATACCAGAACATTACATTACAGAGTATATACATGGGCAATGCTGGAGAACATTAAGCTGTGCCATAGATTATTCTGTGGTTTTGTTCACAAAAACACAATCAGTTCTACCTGTCTGCTACATCTTAACATTGTACTTCTCTATAAAAGACATTTTTAGCTGTGGTAAACTGCATACACCTTTCTTTCCTAACAACATTGGCCATTTTCCCCTTTCGACCAGTGTCATAAATTACCCAGAATGCAATGTGTGTTTTGGCTAGGTTAGACCGGTCTAAAGTAAGACACCTTTATGCAACAGGCTTAGTAGCAGGGTTCTGAAAACAATTGCGTTACACATCCCCACTTGTTACAACTATTTAAATAACGTACCTGTCATTTTCTTTTCATTGTTAACATCCTGACAACTTTGTACATTTATAACTTTAAAGACTGTTTCAAAGCTTTTTTCACAATGGCGCTATTTAAACAGTTGTAGCAACACGTGGGGACATGTAACGCTATATTTAGGAACTCCGCTCTTACTCTTTAACATTACACAGAGTCTCAAATGTTGGTTTATCTTTATGCAACATTCTTATTATAAACAGGAAAGGCGTAATGACAGACAATGGTGAGAGACCTTTCTCTGTAACGATACCATGAACGGGCGAGTGCATACAGTATTAGTCAACATGCTTGTTGGCAAGCCAACTGAAAATGATATAAATGAACGGGCTTCCTTTATACAAAATACTTTCTGAATGAAGCTGCACAGTACATAGTAAGCTTCCCTGTATTTGTACCTTTTCTTCCTTCTCTCAGAATAAACAACAAAGCGCTTCCCACAAGCGACTTCCTGTTAATACATATCTAGCCTGCCTGCCTTTGATTAGCTAGGATATGGGCTGTCAGGATTTAGTTCCCATACTAGACCTCTGTTTCCCTGCTTAGTGCGATATCCTTGAGCTCAGGTCTTTAGAACGCTAAGGGAAGATCTGATTGCTATGCTTCACTTCCTGCAGTAAACAGCCAATGTTCTGAGAACCTCATCACACTGAGGGAACCCATATTTCTCGATAGCAGCCCAAATAGAAAACAAACTTTTCCTTTCTCATAAAAAAGAAGGAAATGGAAAAATAGGAATGTAGTAATCTGTGACTAACCTTGAACTGAAACATTAAAAAAGAAATAAATAACATTAAATCAAAATCCTGCGCACATCGTCTTTTATGATGGAGTAACCATGGCTTGTTTTTTCAATGTTTTCAGTTGATTTTTCTGTACTTCTATCAATAGAAAGTCATCTTTCAGGTCCTCGCATGCTTTCAATTACAAGCAGTGATCCTTTTCTGGGGCACAGGTGGCCCTGTATTATAGCCACATTAGTGTGGCTACTCTGTTTGACCAGGCGCATTAATAAACTTCCACAGCGTCAACACAGTGGAGCAGGCTTGCAAAGATTGTGAAAATATCATGAAATGAAAATGATTTCAATGTGGTGCTCGACTGGCATGCAAATCCTAACGAAAGGGGCGCTTGCAGGTATTATCAGTCCGACACTTCAATCTGTCTATATATCTATCTGTTTATGTTTAATTTCACTTGTAACTACGAATAATAATATAAAACGTAGTACCAAAAAAAAAAAAGGAAAAAAAATGTCTTTTCTGTTTTACTACAAACTGTTTGCTTGAAATGTTTGTTTAATTGATTACAGTATGTGCTTGGACACATTTACTCTGTGTGTAACTGAAACCCACAGAAAAAAAAAAAAGTTGGCAAACGTGAACTCCCATGTTGGCATCTGAATACGTGGTACGGTTATGCAATATCAGAATTAGCTGTACTATTGTTGAGGTTCATTTTGTTTCAGTCATCACCCCTGTGACCTCCGTAGAGCTCTCCGAATCAAGTCTGTGTATCATTATTCTGTCCCTGCGCAAGACACCGTCGCCTCCCTAGTGGACATAAGAAATACCACATGTGTTTTTCTTAGCACGTCTTACTGGTGGGCTTCCTCCATCAACTACTCGAGGGCCAGTGTTGAAGGAGACAGGTTAGACATGGCGTGAGAGCACTATTGAGCCCACAGTCGGGTTTTAAATCAGCATGTGGTGACTGAAACAGAATTTGATACAATATATATATATATATATATATATATATATATATATATATATATATATATATATATATACAGTACTGTGCAAAAGTTTTAGGCAGGTGTGAAAAAATGCTGTAAAGTAAGAATGCTTTCAAAAATAGACATGTTAATAGATTATATTTATCAATTAACTAAATGCAAAGTGAGTGAACAGAAGAAAAATCTAAATCAAATCCATATTTGGTGTGACCACCCTTTGCCTTCAAAACAGCATCAGTTCTTCTAGGAACACTTGCACAAAGTCAGGGATTTTGTAGGCATATAGTCAGGTGTATGATTAAACAATTATACCAAACAGGTGCTAATGATCATCAATTCAATATGTAGGTTGAAACACAATCATTAACTGAAACAGAAACAGCTGTGTAGGAGGAATAAAACTGGGTGAGGAACTGCCAAACTCAGCTAACAAGGTGAGGTTGCTGAAGACAGTTTACTGTCAAAAGTCATACACCATCAGCAAGGTCTCTCCCAGGCAGAAATTTCAAGGCAGACAGGGGTTTCCAGATGTGCTGTCCAAGCTCTTTTGAAGAAGCACAAAGAAACGGGCCATAGACGCAGTGGTAGGCCAAGGAAACTTACTGCAGCAGATGAAAGACACATCATGCTTACTTCCCTTCGCAATCGGAAGATGTCCAGCAGTGCCATCAGCTCAGAATTGGCAGAAAACAGTGGGACCCTGTTACACCCATCTACTGTCCGGAGAAGTCTGGTCAGAAGTGGCCTTCATGGAAGACTTGCGGCCAAAAAGCCATACCTCCGACGTGGGATTACATGAAAAGAGAGAAGCAACTGAGGCTGCCTAAATCCACAGAAGAACTGTGGTTAGTTCTCCAAGATGTTTGGGCCAACCTACCTGCCGAGTTCCTTCAAAAACTGTGTGCAAGTGTTCCTAGAAGAATTGATGCTGTTTTGAAGGCAAAGGGTGGTCACACCAAATATTGATTTGATGTAGATTTTTCTTCTGTTCACTCACTTTGTATTTTGTTAATTGATAAATATAAACTATTAACATGTCTATTTTTGAAAGCATTCTTACTTTACAGCATTTTTTCACACCTGCCTAAAACTTTTGCACAGTACTGTATATATATATATATATATATTCGTGTGTTATGGGTTTGGCATCTAACGATCCAGTGGTGTAATTACACAGCAAACCAAAAAAAAAAAAAAGTGACATAAAAACAAATAGGTATTTTCAACAGCATGTTGCCAATATTCAAACTCCTTCAGGACTGGAATCAGAGCACCTTTGCAGTTCTGCCTCAACTAAGCATTTCTGTTTTTGCTGTTTTTTTAGGTGTATTGGAAACAATTTTGTTTATACTTTCTGCATTTTAATGAAAACATTGAAAGTGAAAGAAGTCAGAGGTCAACTCACAAAGTCTCAAGGCTGTGGAGCCCATCAAAGCATTTCTTTCCCAGGGAGTGAATTCTATTGTTATGGAGATGTCTGCAGGGAAACATTGATGGCACGGTCAGGAAAGAACAATGCACCCAGCAGGCTTAAACAAACTTTTCTCATTGGCTGAGCCCAAAGACCTTGTGCCTTGCTCCGTGAAAGAAAAGGCACCCTCATTACATGCAAGTCATGCCAACTGTACAGTAAATTAAAGTTAAAAGCTTTCAGCTTCAAAGCATGTGTCCTTTTCTTGTCTGTGGTCTGATTCTGGGATTGCAATAGCAATACAAATCTACCATGGATTTGAAATGGAGAGGGGGGTTCGAGATCCAAGCCCAGCACAGACAAGAAAAAGCTGTTTGGCCACTTGAGCAACCCAGACCCCTGCTTTTTAATTAATATCAGGCTTAAATTAAACAGGATATATATTTTTTATATATAATCACACTGGCATTGAATATTAATAAAGGGTACAACGTGCAAAGCCACTTTGTTTACCATTGAAAATGGCACAGGCTTATATAGATATAAAAATATCTCTCTTAAAATCCATTTTCTAACCTCTAATGAGCTTTATTAACATTATTACTGTGCTGAGAAATATTTGGCTCTTTTTAAAGTTTTTCTTTTATTTTTTTGTTTTACATTAATTCAGGCAATGCAAACATTTCAAATACAATGCTACATATGACCTGGTGCACCCTGGTTTGTGTACAATGAGATGATCACATGTTCTGACTGTACAGCAGCTAGAACACTGGAGTCACATTGAACATTAAGGTAGCAGCAGTAACTTTGCATCTTTTCAACCTTTGTCTGCCTATTCCCAGTTTAAGTAAAACATACTAGAAAAGGACCAAAGAACCAAAATATCTTAAACAGACGACCAGTGATAATATCGCAAATGCTAATAAGATAATATAACTAATGCTAATAAGATGTAAGGAAATGGATTGCAAAACTGTGGAGTTGCCAAAGGTCTAAATGTTCGGAAGCTCCAGGTTTTAAAAGCTGCCCCAAGGCAGTAGTGGCGTCAGTTAGAGGAAGGATGTTTATTCGCACACCAGACACACACATATTTAACCTGTTGCTACAAAACAGAGAGGAACATCTAATTTCTCTGCACAGTCTGGCTGTTCTTATTAGCTTTATCCCAGTTAAAATACAAAACAACAACAGCCTAATCAGCCACACTTACAAGACAACCAGACTGGAAAGGTTTGCAAACGCATCGTCAGGTATGCGTGTTATTTTATTCAGGGCTAACGTCATGGCCTGCAGGGAGGACAGGCTGCTGAGACCCTGCACTGGGACCTCCGTCAGGGAGTTGTCATCCAGCCAGAGGTGACGCAGGGAGCTCAAGCCAGAGAAGCTGTTGTGTGGCACGCTGTAGATGTGGTTGGCATCCAAACGCCTGGCAGACAAAAACACGCAAGAGAGAACACACCTTTACCGCTTGCAATTAAAACATATACTTGCTAGCATTTATTAAAAATAATAATAATAATAATAATAATAATAATAATAATAATAATAATAATAATAATAATAATAATAACATAAGTGCTTTAGGCTTTAAAATCTCAGTTCTCCCTTTCACTGCAATGACATTCTTTTGGTTGCCTGCTGTTTTTTTGTACCGTAGACTCTCCTTAATCTGAACCAGTTGGGACACAGACCTTGTTCAGACTAGTGGTTTCATCTGATTGTCATCTGGTTTGGCAGCTTTAATGGTTTTGGTCGAATTGCAGCTACTATAGCTGACTTATTTAGTTATGTATTTATTCATTCTTTTACCCTTAAACCCAGGAGTAAACCCTTGAGACCAAAGCCTCATTTACAAGGGTGTCCTGGCAAGATGACCAGCAACAGACAGCAATGATTTCACATCACTAAAAACAACCTCACTCTAAAAACAATATCATACATTTATTCTGGGATTGAAACATTTGCACTTTGATAGTTCTTGGAACCTTCTCATTAAAGATCATGTAATCTTAGTCATTATTCTACATTTAGCTGATACATTTGGGTTTACATTTATATGATGCATATATCATATCCTGGATAGTCTGGTCCAGACTACTCCATGCCATAGGGGGTGCTGTGACTAAATGCTGATCAGCCAGCACAGGACCTCCAAGGTACTTGATAAGCAAGTGTAAGACTAGATAGTAAACTGTACTTAGGTATATTAACCTGTAAAATCGAGCCTAGGTAACCTGTCAACAGACCTATTACAGTTTTACACACAAACAGTGCCCAGTGGTGGAGTTGCCTTCTGCAATTCAGCAACATCCACTTTAAAGAAGCCAGTCTCTGGCAGTGATGGGTTTGAGGGGGGCATTCTCTTACAAATCTGGCTGCTTTGTTCATTAGGCCATCCATTTTTTTAATTGCTCAGGAGAGGCATGTAAAAATAAAGTATAACCACAATAAATGCAGCTCTTATCACGATTTCTACTTTGAATAAAGCATTAAAAACAAAGAAAGAAAGAAAAGCATGTCAAAGTCTCTAATCTGGCTTATAATGGGTTTTCAAAATACCTTTTCACCTTTTCAAATGTAAACTTTTCTTAAGAGAAGAAAAAATGAAAAGGCTTTTTAACTCAAGTTGCTTCTACATGGGTTCTCATTGGTATAGACTGAAAACTACTTTGTATTAGCAATACTCTAACCTCCAGGGATAACTATAGTTAATGAATATCTGAGAATACCCATGAGGGTTATGTACTACAGATGGAATAGGTTACTATAGGTTACTACTGCTGCTGCCATAAAAAGTAAACCAATAATGTTGTATTTCCTAATTGCATTGTTAGCTATTAAGAGCATATATAATGAGGCCTGTTTCACATGTTGCAGGATTGCGTTATATTATTCTTTGGGCATTACGACATAATATAAATCCTCTCCTACTTAACTGCAAGTCAATATAACATAGATGATCTCAGAGGTAATATTTTTAAAATATGACCCTGTTAAGGAAATAAATTGGTTGGTTATTGTTTCAACACCAGGGAGGGTATCCTGTAACCTTCATGAGCATTTACAATCCTTAATACTTTTGAAATGAGTTTCAGTTTGACACCTTTACTGTCAAGTACTTCATGGAGTTTTTGCAAGCCCAGAGGGCCCGCTAAAACCTTAAACAATCAAAACGTTATCTTTACACAAGTAAATCAAACAACAACAGATTTGAAAGCCATTTCAATCTGCTGTGTTTTACTACTTGCACTCTGGAAGTTTGTATATCGGCAAATAAAAATAAAAATTGAAAACAGATTCAATTGGCAGTGTTGAAATCAAATGCTAATAACATATTTTAACAAACAAAAAAGTAAATATATATATATATATATATATATATATATATATATATATATATATATATATATATATATATATATTTTTTTTTTCAGGATTTCAGGAATTCAAATTCATCTAAATAAAAAGGCAGGTTTTCATTTTTTTTTTCATACACAGACATCAATCTTGATGGTCAGAATCGCAGTGTTTGTACAATTGAGCTCAGACTATAAAAGAATAGCCACATTCATCAATTTAAATCAAAATGCTACAGACTTGCACGGGTGGGGGGACAGGGGGTTGGGGCTGGCAGAATTTAGTGCAAAATATACAAACGTATCGGAGCTGCTCCTCTCTCAGGGTTACTTGTACGAGTTCCACAGGTGCTAAAACAAGAGCAGCCACTTGTCCAGACAGACCAGGCCCCACAAGCTGATCTCTCAGAAGGCTCAGGTCAGCTCGGTGGAGCCAACCCAAGCCAGCGTCTGCAGCTCGGTCAGAAATTGCAGGCCTATCGGTGCAGACAGACTGAAGACTGGAAGCTAACATTCAAACTTTTTTTTTTCGGATGTACAGAATATTAATAGTGGAAGCCTTTGGGACTGAAGAACACCCTTGTAAGAGTTCTCATTGAAATATCTTCAGCCTACAGTAAAGCATGGAGGGATTTTTTTTGCTGATCGTTACGAAGATTGTTATCTGCAAAAAAAAATAATCCCCCTAGCCTAGAACAGCACCTCTCAAGATGACACAGCTACTGGACGTCACAAGGAGTGGAACAGATGGAGCCACATTGTATTCATGGAAGGCATACTATTGCTTTAGCTTCGCTGTTACCAGTAAAACAATGGTTTGGTATGCATGGATTTCTTTAATATAGTTTCTCTTTATATGTGATGCAGTTTGTAGGTACAAGGGTTCTAGATTCATCATGCTTTGCTATATTTTGCTATGCTTTTGCCATGGTGTACCACAAGGAGCATGTAGGGGAAAACTCAGTACGTATGCATGTTTGCTACAGGGGGTTATGAAGTTGCTAGGTTGGGAAACGTGGGTTAATTTACTGCTAATGCTCAGTGCAATTATCCACTTATAGTCCTGGTAGTTTCTTTATCTGTGTCGGCGATGGTGTTAAGAGCCCTTCACCCCACACCACAGACAACACTACCTCTTACTATACGTTCCAAGATAAAGTGAGAACGATTGACCTCATAAAGTACTGAAGCAAGGTTACAGGGATTACATTGTCGAAGCGCCCCTCGAGGTTCACATGGTCTGTGTGTTAACTGACATGAAAGGATCTGGCGCTGCCTGGTCCATTTCAAAACCAGTCAAGGTTCTGTCAACAAACAAGCAAAGCTGGATATGGTTAGACAAACTATCTCAAGGCTGTCCGAATCCCAAAAGAATAATATTAAAAAAGGGTGTTTTATTTAAACAATATAATAATGTGTTTCGTGGAAACTGTTGTTTCAGTTGTTAAACAGGAACAGAAATGATAGCGTATTACAGGAATGGCGTGAGATAGTTAAAGTGCATTTAACTTTCGCCCAGACTTGGGCTATTTTGATAGTTGTTTTAAATACAGCATATTCTAACTGGTGAATGCTACAGATTTTTTGTACTCACGAATCACGTTATTGTGCATTTAAATAGATTGCAATTATTGTGCCAAGCATGTACTAATTAATTTTTTTATATGCGGATATATAAAGTGTTGTCATCTTACCCCGTGCCAAAACCACTAAACCTCGCACACAAGTATTAAATAGGCTTGCTAGGGCACAAGTGATTTGTTATAAACAGCTGCATATATTGCGATACCCAATCATACACACAATGCACTTGTAGTCGGCCAAGAAAGTGTCTTTTGAAGTAATATCGTTTATTTATTGTTGGAACACGTATATTCTTATGATAAAATGAATACTTTCAAAAATAATCTACGGTATCTGTTTATTATATCATGAAGTGTTGTTAATCATCATTTATTACTGTTTCAGCATTCCTGGATATTTGGCGTTTTTTTTCTAAGGAAGTTTTCTCAGGGTTATATTATGCATTTACCATAGCTCACCCTGGTTTATTAATATGCTTTGCCATACCTCACTATTCTTTACAATGCTTGCCTATACTTTACCATGCTTTCACTATGCTTAAAGTTTATTACACTTTGCTATGCTTTTACGATGGGAATCTTTTGTTCGGGATGGGTAAAAAGTGAGTGCCCTTTGCTGAGTTTCAGACCATCTGCACTGCCTCTCCACAAGCTTTTCATTGTGGTGTCTGTTATCACTGCTCACTCCTACAGAAGTCGTTCAGCGCGTTGCTATATTTAAGAAAAGTCACCAAGCCCCTCCCCCTGACAATATCTGTAGTCCCAGCTAATTAGATAACAAGCAGTTGCACATTGCTTCAGTGTTCTTTGTGCAGGTGCATTTTGGCTCTAGAGTGTGCATTTTGGTTCTAGAGTGCACTTTCGGACTTTCCTAACCAGACTCTTTTTGGAGGGAATTTATTTGAACTTTTTAATTCTACACCTAGGATATTACCACAAAAGCATAAAGTTTCAAAATGCACAAGTAGATGTCTCACCATCTCCCAAAAATAACTTAACAGCTGCAGAAAGTTTACTTACTTATTTATTTGTAACTTTTCCTGTTGTAAAAATATAATATATGAGTTATAGGTTATTTCTCAGGGTATTTAACTGGCTTTTATAGGCAACAAGACGTTCTATGAAAAGTATTTGTATTTTAATTAGATTCATGTTTTGCAGGTTTACAGACACACAAGACCAGCAATAACCTAATGTTTACCAAAGTTACTAAAGATAAACATAGATAAATGTGTATTATAACAAAACAGAACTGAAAATGCTTTTTACTGACAGTATGTTAAATATTAAAAAACAATGACTAATTATTATTTATATCAATAGTGATTGTGGGGTATGCTTGTTATACCTTTTTTTTGTTTGTTTTTTAAGGCTATCACTTCCAGGGAGGTCTGTGCATTCTTCACCAGCATGGTAGTAATTTCCGTAATTTCTTGTGTTGACATTTGCTGTAGGGACATAGCTTTTTGACACAGGTTTCTGGCAGAAACACAGCTTCTCTGTTTGCTTGTGAGCGTCGATCTCCGGCCTAACATGTGAACCGCTGTGTGGTATTTATAAACAGAGCTGCACATTGTTTATCAGAGGTTATGGTTTTGCTGTGTCTAACATTGCCAGGGATGCATTTTTAATCCGATTGTTTTTCATCAAGCACAAGACGTTTTTTCATTGGAATTCCACAGTTATATCAGAGCCAGAAAGAATCATGAAGACAAGAACGTTTTCAATAGAGCTCTACAAATATGTAAATAGTATTTCCAGTTTTGAATGCACAATTGTATTTCAAGCAATGTTGCAGCTGTAGAAAATTGTGATACAGGTAGGCTACAAATACTTTTAGGTGACTACTCTTTTAAAACATGAAAAATAATCTATAGAAAACAGTATCGCCTTAAAAAAAAAAAAAAATTAGTGAAGAGACCTCATACTGAGGCTGTGTGGTCCATTGGTTAAAGAAAAGGGCTTGTAACCAGGAGGTCCCCGGTTCAAATCCCACCTCCGCCACTGACTCATTGTGTGACCTTGAGCAAGTCACTTAACCTCCTTGTGCTCCGTCTTTCGGGTGAGACGTAGTTGTAAGTGACAATGCAGCTGATGCATAGTTCACACACCCTAGTCTCTGTAAGTCGCCTTGGATAAAGGCGTCTACTAAATAAACAAATAATAATAATAATAACCCTGCTTTCAGCAGATAGTACGTCTAGTGTACTCCCCCAGGGATCTTTCATCTGCTCTGTCTATTTTACAGCTGTTTTACTCTCCCCATTCACCACTGCCATTCTTGTGTTTTAATGGTTACTGGATACCACTTGCTTACTTGGACAACAGAACCCTGAGTCTTTCTCTTCCTGCGCTTTGTACAGGGGGAAGCATTTAGGTAACAAAGGCACCATAAGAGAAGCTGTCATGTTATTTAGGAAGTCCTGTACAACATGCATCAGAACCTGGAACTGCAACAATAATCTGTCTGTTCACTTGGCCTATCTTTGGACATAATGCTTATGGAATAATGTGATCTTAGTCAGATATTCTGCATGTGTTTGAAAAAAAAGGAGACAAAAAACAAGGGATAGATTGCAGCTTGGCTTCCCTGAAAGGCAGGCTGTATAGAATTCCCTTATCTCCTTTTTTTTAGTTATCAAAGGTAAGCTTTCTTTCTATCCAAGTCGATTTAGACTCACTCTGCTACCTTCCCCCAGCTTTACCCCTCACTTCATATGATAATTAAAAGACAGAGCTGCTTTCAGCCGATCCAGACTGATAAATGACAAAGAGCGAGTGCGGAAATGCGACTGATGGCCTCTCGGTTCTCAGCGATGGCTTTTAGAGAGAGATACTGCCTGTCAGATTGCTCGTTCCCTTTGTGGAGCAAGCTGAAAAGGTCTGGCTCTCTGATTTCAGCAGGAGCATCTTACTGTAGGTACTCACAGAGACTGGAGATTACGGAGGTTCTGGAGTGCTTCGCTAGGGACCTGTCTTAACTGATTGTTCTGTAGCATTCTGTATAGAAAACAAAAACATTGAAGACAAAGGGTCAATTAGGAATCAGCAGAAAAGAAGTGCCAAAGCAAACAGAGGTCATTATGTGAGCTGAAACTGCTTTACACAGGATAGAAACCGTTAGTACACAGTGTAAGGTATGAACCTTTTCAAAACTGGGGAACAACAGGCTCAATATTGGTATGGCACTTGAAAGGAGGGTGTGTACAATTGTGTATACGGTATATCTCTTTGAAAAGTTAATTAATAATAATAACTTGCCAGGTGCCTCACAACTACATGATAAGAAGAAAGAAAAGTTAAACAATAACACCCTTAATGAGATGTTTTTATTATCTCAACCCCAAAGTGCATAACTCCATAAAGGTTGCATTGTAAAAGTAACCCGTTTTCCCTCAACACCCACAACTTGTACATGTTTCAAGCCCCTTACTTATGGTGGAGCCCTTCAGTGTGTGCAGTTTCAAAGGTTACAATAAAAGTTTTAATCGAAAACAAAAAGTTACACATTCTGGCAGTAAAGCGTATTTAATATGGGTAAAATATGTCATAATTCTTTTGCCTTTATTTAGATTAGTTTGTTTCAGTTTTCTGGTAATTTTTAAAACTGTGACCAGCAGAACTGTGGCTTTAGAATCATGCCTATATTCCAAGAACACCAGAGTGTAACCATTAACATGTCCCCCAGCGCACTCTGCCCTCAGATGACATCAGTACCGATTTCTGTAAATACCACAGTGTTTAGTTTTTAAAAAATCATCAAGATGCGATGACTGAAACAGAAAATTATACTCACTCTCGGCATCGTGGTATCTAGTCTATTTATCCATTTATTTTCCTTCATTCTTCTGTATTGTACATTATCTAATTGCATTTCTTCTAAAACTACAAATTGTAGGTCATTCATGTTATGTTTAATTTTCTGTAAAGTGTTGAAGCTGTGTGTAATAGTTTGTTTTCAATGTTTTTAGATCGTTGCTAAGCCACACTGAGATGACTGACAAATGTGGTGGACCCATAATCCCACCAGTCTTCATCATAAAAATAAAAGATATACGGCAGCCTTCGGATTTCACAATAAATTATTTTTGGCAAAACTATGAGAGGTCAACGCAGACACAAGGTTTGACAAGATGTGTATATTTATATATATATTTTTTTGGTCTAGTACAGTGTTGAATTGATCTTATAGTACATTGACCCAGGTTCAACTAAAAACAAAGTTGTATTAAAAAAAGAACACTTTCACAGGAAATTTCGCTTTATAAAACATGCCTTTTCTTTAACATTTTTTTTACATCACCAACAGGTTTATTTATTTTTATGTGGGTCCCACTGAAAAGCCAGATGTCGCATCACAAGTGGTAATAAATTCAAACATACCTCTAGTCTTAGCATGTGCATTTAACTATTAAAGCTTATTGGTAGTGTGGACTGTAAAGGATTACAAGCTGCTCTCGATATCAAAGGCTTTTCTTCTTATTAAAAGAGGTAGGAACCGTAACAGAGCCATTCCTGAAGGCTTTTCATATAAATCTCACTTCTGCCCGATGTTAGCAGGCCATTTTATCAGATTCTGAAGTGCCTCCTTACAGCTTCACACTGCACCACAGAAGACTTTGTTTGTGGTGGAGCTCACTGTGCACATGCGAGTTGCAAGGCTGCTGCAGCTGAGGGAATGCACTGACACTGTGCACATGCGAGTTGCAAGGCTGCTGCAGCTGAGGGAATGCACTGACACTGTAATTACTGACTGCCGTTATTCTGTCACTTGATAAGTAGGAAGAGAAACGCCTATGAACTTGAGAAAGCACAGCAGATGCAATCATCGGTTAATTGTGATGTCTAACAATGCCAGCTCTGACTCACCTGCTTGCTTGAGCATTGGATCAGTTAACCTCAGCGGAGAAACAGAACCCGATTTCAGTGTCCTAACCCTGCCTCCTTTCTGCTTGTTACACTGCTGTCTATCTCCTCCCATACTCCTGGAGGCACTTGAGCTACCTAAGGGAAACTTGTGCCGGTCTCAAACACGCTTTCCGACACAGCTCGGGTATAAGAAGTTGATCACTTCCCTGTTGATCGTAAATTTGCTCTTTTACAGAAAAACTGCTTATTTTTGTCAATCGTATCGTAACCTTAGTGCTGTTTAATAGCAAACAAAAACAGAAATGAATGAATTTTAATGAAGCTACCCTGTGGATAGACTTACAGTATATGCAAGGGCCACAGTGACTGATCCGGCCCCATACATAATCTACCAATACAATACAATAAGTCTGTGCTGTCCACTTTGCAATTTGGTTGCTATGTCCAGTGGTTAAAGAAAAGGGCTTGTAATCAGGAGGTCCCCCGGTTCAAATTCCACCTCAGCCACTGACTCATTGTGTGACCCTGAGCAAGTCACTTAACCTCCTTGTGCTCCGTCTTTCGCATGAGACGTAATTGTAAGTGACTCTGCTGATGCATAGTTCACACACCCCAGTCTCTGTAAGTCGCCTTGGATAAAGGCGTCTGCTAAATAAACAAATAATAATAATAATATGTCATGTTAAAAAAAATAAAAAATAAAAACACCCTGCCCACTGAAAATGTTTGATTCTGAAATGTCGTAAATATTGAAAGTGTACTCTAGAATTCTGGGATTTATCAGTGTTCCTCAGGGAACACAATCTATACAGAAGCTCTCATGAGCCAGTCTTTGGCATGGAGTACTCAGTGCCTAACTTTAACAGAAGTGCTTCAACTGTGAATGTCTTAATTCTGACTGCATAAAGAGCCTGTGCTAGGCTTAACACCTCCCTAAATGCCAAGATGATGGCATTTCTGGCCAAGCAGCAGTCTGTTATTATTAATAAAGATGTGATTTCACTCTCTGGGGAAACTGGCAGGGACGGGATATGTTTTGATGCCACGGATTTACTCAAAATAACAAATAAATATGAAACAGACCAGCCTAGGAATTTCCCAGTCCGATTCCTTTTGAATTTTATTTTGACCTTTTATGCATTTTCACGTTCTTTCTTCATCTGCAAGGAAATCCCTTACTTTTATCAAGCAGTATTCGCCCCAAGTCAAGACTTCCTCCCTAATATGATACAGTCCATGACGTGATAGCCTCGACGTTGCCTTTTCTAATGGAACCCCATCGACCCAGCCCTCCCACACCCACAGTGTGTTGCTGAATGGAAATGGGAGATCTATTAAACAACACAGGCTTTACTTACAGAACTTTAAGATTGAAAAGGCCAGACAAGGCTCCCTTGGGGATGTGTGTCAAGTCATTTCCTGCAAGACGCCTGTAGGGGAGGAGAAAAAAAAACAAAGGGAATACATTTCTCGTCATGTGGTTTTAATTTTGCATGGAAGATAGGCAATAGAGATATAGACTAACAATAGGTGCCAGAATATGAAAAAAAAATACATTTCCTCTCTCTTCTTCTCTGCTACAGAAAACACATCACCAAGGAAATAAATCATGTATAGACAGAGTTTTGATATTTTCTATTCTTGTATTTAATATTCTACAAGGTAACTCATCATAATATTTGTTTTTCCTTTGCAGAAAATCTGATTATTTGTTGACAAAATAATTTACGATCAGATTGATACAATCGCTCTTATACTGACTTCCGTGTTTACAAAAACCAAAACGATGCAAAGTAAACAGCATTCTGAATTATTAAATACAACCATGAAAATGCAAACAGGAAATCTGAGTGTCCCATATGGATATTTACATTTGTTTCTGTTTTTTATAAGCAAAATAGATTACATTAAAACACAAGTGGGTGTCCTTTGGTTAAAAAATGTCAAAGAAAGAAAAGCCATGGTTTTATTTTCCATTGTTTTTAGCTTGGTTAAAAGTGGATCTGCATTTAGCAGGCTTGTACAGTACTGTATATAGCAGATGTGCAGAATGCTTTACTCAGCTCACCAGCAAAAAAACACTGTTTCAATGGTTTCTTTTTTACCGGGTCAAAAATGCCTTTAAACTAAAAGCATTCACAGGTTTATTTTGGTATCAGGATACAGGTCGACACCTAATCCTAGGACCCCAAATATTGGAGTTTTGTTATTTATGTATTTATTTTTACAGAAAATAAAGTGCCAGACTTGCTTACAGATAATTTGACAGAGTAGAAGACAGGGGGCTGCCAGCAATATATATATATTTTAAAGGAAAATAGAAACTAAATCAAATGCCTTTCTCAAATGAAACGCCTTGTTTTTCTAAGATTACAGTGTGAGCTGCAGTAGCTGTTGAAGATGAGGACTGTACACAGCCAGGGGACCCAGGATTTGAATCCCAGCCGAGTCACACATTCCATGGCAAAACATCACATCTATAAAACTGGGCATTAGCAGGACCCATCAAAGAAAGAAAAACAAACAAATATTTTGATAGGAACCTGTTAAATATTAGGAGGCTGTGTGGTCCAGTGGTTAAAGAAACAGGCTTGTAATTAGGAGGTCCCCGGTTCAAATCCCAGCTCAGCCACTGACTCATTATGTGACCCTAAGCAAGTCACTTAACTTCCTTGTGCTCTGTCTTTTCGGTGAGACGTTGTTGTAAGTGACTTTGCAGCTGATGCATAGTTCATACACCCTAGTCTTGTGTCTTGTAAAGCACTTTGTGATGGTGGTCCACTATGAAAAGCACTATATGAAAATAAAGATTAGTCTTAAAACTCATCAACATTGATTCAAGTCTACGAGCAGTAATGGATTTGTTTTGGCACAGGCTCATTATAAACTCCTGTGTATAAAAAACATGTACGCCACAAAACTGCTTAACCTGTAGCGCTGATGTTTGTGTTTGCTGCAATGCCTTTCTCATGGGGTGTCTCAGTCCAGGCTGTGGCCAGGGTGCAGAATGTAGACCAGGCCTAACAGAAGGCTTCCTTTTTTAAGTTGGCTGGCTATACTTTCTGCATTTAGTTTAATATTGATTAGCTTTGTAAGGGTTTTGTTTTGAAAAGAGTCTTTTTTATATTAAGAGTATTTAACCATGTGTAAATACAGTGTAATAATAGAAGACGATACCAACTGCCTATTTGTAATTACTGTCTTATAACAGAAAACGTTTTGCCATCACAATCAAACCAAGTAGCCGGATCTATGGCCCTGATTTACTATTACAATTTAAACCAAACTCCTGTTACTAACATTGTACATCATTGTAAATCTGTATTACTATACAATTTAGAGGGAATACAGCCGAGGATTAAACAATAGTCCTTCAGAAATAATAGATAATACAACAGTAGAAAGTGAGATATCAAAACTATGAAAGCCATGTGGCAGAATTAGGTATAAGGAATAATGTTGTTCTATCAGTTTTACCTAAGAACATAAGAATGTTTACCTATATTCAGTGTCTTGAGTCTGTGGAGAACAACCCCAAAGACAGCTCTTTGGCAGCCCTTAGGTTTGTGGCACAGTAATGCAGAATAGCGTCTCAACAAGGACTAAGACTGAGATCCATGAAAATGCCATTTTCACATTACACATTTATGTCTTCTGGCAAAAAGCTACATGTGGCACTGCAGTGTGTAATAGCACCGCCCACAGTCTAGTAAACATTTGAAAGATAGAATAACAAACAAAAAAACACATTTGGTGAAACACCAAGCGCTGAACTGTAAAAATAAAGGTGTTAAATCTAACTCTGCCTGAGGGAACGTTTCTTTGCTCTGCTGCCACTAGTTTGACTCTTGAATTACATCTCAAGCAACTCTTTTCTTTCTTTCTTTCTTTATTTGCTTTCATTGAAGTGGTTACAACCACATAGCGTAGCATTTAAAAAAAAAGTTAAATAGATTACTGTACGCTTTGCAAAACTGAACCACATGCTTCTGCTCTATAATATGCAATATTTTTTGGTGTGTTAAGTTGCACAGTGCTTTAAAAAAAATGAGAATAAACCAACCCTCTCGAAAACATGTCATTAATTTTATTTAATTTAACAAACCAAGCATTCCTTTAAACAGTCCTTTATGTTTTCTTATGAGAACCAATAGTGTCTATTGTTCTGTACTTTATCAGAAAGCATGGATAAAGCATTGTGCCACACAAGCTCATTTATTATTACTGGTCTCAGAGGCAAAATAAAAGTTAATCAAGGGCAGTGGTAATTGGGTTCTGATCAGGATCCATTCAACATGTAAAATGTCAGGAAACAAAAAGCCAAAGGCTGCAGTACATTTAAAACAGTAGAAAATCAGCAGCTGGCAGAAGGTTAGAGAGGCTATTAGTTCTTATAAGGCAGTGCTTCTGCCACAGGAAACTTAAAGGCGACTCTGCCTTCTGTTTCTCTGAACTGAGGAAATGCACAGTGTCATTAAATCATGTAATTAGTCGTGTTACTATAGAGACAACTGCTTCTCACTTTGACAAGAACTGCTTGAAAACTGTTCCATATGGTCCCATGTGTTCCTTTAAATGTAACACCTGAAATGTTTAATATTGTAGGCTGTAAAAGTCAGTGTTCGGACTCCATGCTAAGAACCCTGTAAAATAACTTTAAAAATAATACATTACCACGCTGACCTCCTGCTGAAGTTTTTATCCTTTAAAAAATAATACTAAAAATTAAAATAGCACCGGCTATTTTAACAAGCCAAACATCACGCATGAGTTAAAGTAAAAGAGCAATTAGGTAGATGTCAAGAAAGACTTCCCTGTCCTATTGCTGTATTGAACGCTGCTCTGCTGATCTGTCCTAGACACTAAGGTATATTTTTAGTAGTAGTGGCTTGGAAAGCAGAAGGCTCTCAGTGACTTCAAGGGGCATGATAGTGCAAAGGGCTCGTTAGTACCACTCGTGACAAATGGAATATGATACTCCTCTGTTAGCTGGGCAGTGATGCCAACACATACTGTATAACCCATATTTTGGATTGAAAGGCTGGATGTTTTGTCTGTCTGTAACCTCTGATTTGCCAGACCGTCTGCAAGCCTGCATTGCAATTCTGAGCTGTTTGTGTCACATTTGTGTATTCCATTAAACAAAAAAAAAGTGAGAGGCAAACTTGGGAGCAAAAGCATAGCACTCCTGTTCCAATTACTGTACTCTTGCCTGCAGTGTAAGTCATCTGTCTGTCAGTAGATACAGATGGAAATGCATTCACTGCAAAGCTGTTCGGATGTTAATAAGCTGGAACGAGCTACAGATGGGACATGTTGGAAATGACTAATTTCCCTATAAAACACTTTCTAGAGATTATGATTGAAGGAGTTGCTTGTTCCTACACTTCCTTGCATTATCAAAGGGTCCTGTCTTTTCTCTGCTGTGGAACAATTAGCAATGTGCCACAGGCCCGGTGGTGCCTGCTCCACAACAAAGTCTCATAAGCAGAACCTACAAATTAAAGATAACAATGCACCCCATGAGGACACTCTGGGACGATCCCACACTGCATACGCTGCTTCTGAACGTCTCACTTGTTGGACAAGAAGGCATGTGAAGTTAAAATACAAACCCATTTTACAGTCGCGCACATTTTTGTGTAAATGAGCTGTCTATTACATTATTTATAAATTTCTAATCTCTCACATTTTTTTCTGTAATATATAAAAGCTACATCTCCCTGTTGCACGTAATGACGGAAATATACGACTTGAAAAACACTTTGAACCAGTGCCATCCTGGTGGTCCATGGTGGCCCTACCACCTATTGACAGTGTTGTGGCAGGCGTAGGCACCATACGCTTATAGCTTTGTCACGGTGCACCTGTGTAAAGCATACAATTGAACTGCACTTTTTTAAAGCTGAAATCTAATTAAAATCACCTGCCTTTGGTTCATGAACAATGGGGCCTGAAGTTAAAAAGAAAGAGCCCGAATGCAATGTTTCTTTGTCTGTTAACACACATTTTAAAAGGAAACCGGATATGTCAAGAAAAACTGCCAGCTTTTGTATCTTTGGCTGTGTGGCTGGGTGCTCAGGCTGGCTGCATATTTTGTGCTTTATGTTTTATGTGGTGTGTTATTGTTGGTGTGTATGTATTGGTGCACAGGGTATAATGTGGGCGATGTAGGACGAGTGATTTAAAATGTATATGTGTATTTAGGCACAGGGATTGCACAATCACTTCACGTGCAGATACGATGTGCAATAGTATGTGGGCACAGGGATTGCACAAATTAAATCACGTGCCGGGGTTCAAGTGAATGATTAATTAGCAATTGAATCCCAGCACAGCTGTATATATAGAGGCACAAATCACTCACTCGGGTTTGGGTGTTCAGTGTGGAGAGAACGGGAGAGAAAGTCAGGAGTAAGCTTTAAAAACTAATAATTACAATTGCTATTCGTGCTGGTCATACACCAGCGCGATACTTGTTTTATTTATTATTTCTCCAGTGTTTGTTTTGTCGGTCTGTTTTGGCCATCATGCCGTTTTGTGTGCAGTGTTGTGTTTTGTTTGTTAACCCTTTTGATTTACAATAAACCGGCGCAACAGCACATTCACTCAACATTCTGTGTCCATTTCTTCCTGGCCTGACATCACCACACGAGCCACCATGTAACAGTCTTTATAGATTTTCTGTTAGTAAACCATGGCCAAACCCTCTTGTAATTGGTGCCTTCCTGAACTGACCTTGGCTTATGTAAAAATGTGATTGTTAACCAAATGATAATCAGTGCAATGCAATGCACCACCGTGGTAATTCTTTATTACAGATTTGATGGTAGCACAATGGTAATGATAGGCAATTTTAATTGCTTTATACCATTGTGCTGCCATTGTTTTTCAGCAGCAACAGAAGTTGCACTTTCATATTTTGACAACGGTAATCAAAGCAATACACATCGGAAACCAACTGCAGTGCAATTGTATCATATCATTCTGTCAAATCAAAGTCTATTTACTCAATAAAACTGAGTCCAACCCACTGCTCACAAATATACTATGCTCATAATCTCAAACTACATTCAGCTATGTAAAAACAAATGTGTATAAAGGCCACAGATTACTGGATTATACAAACAATTCAATCAATAAAGTCAGTAGGAGACTGAGAGTCTGTGATAAAGGTTTGGAGAAGATGGTTAACAATGGTTCAAATTCAAGGCAGCTACAGCATGTTAAATAGAATCTCAAAGCAAATGTAAAAAAAAACAAAAAAACAGAGGGAGCAGTTTCCAATGTATGTCATCCTAAAGCCAGAGTTTAAGAATGTGCTGCACATGCTGTACAGTATGTACCACGTGTCATCCCATGTTAGTGCAGGGGCATCTCCAATGCATACAGTGCTTGTTGCCAATCAAGGGAAAACAAAACAAAAAACAGAAATCAGTTGATCATTTGATTTGACATTTTGAATACACAAGCCAGAAATCATTTATAACTCCAGGCTCAAAGCTGATACTTCCCTTACATTTTGAATCATGTATAGGGATTTCAGGTCAATTCAGAAGTATTTAGAAGTAGGGAGGCCCACAGTTACAGTAAAGCTGTCAAATATCATCTTATGCAGATATTCAGTGGTGTGCCAAATCTTGATAACTTCTAAGTGCCAATGGAACTGTGACTACAAGCGTCAAGTTTATTTTTTATTTCTGTTCCTGAGGCCGGTTCGTTAGCTTTAGAATCTGTGTCTGAAACATTTCCCCTGCTTTGTGAAGTGTGCCTGTGTGCTGCGGACAATAGCTGATGTTGAAAAGCAAATGTGCAGAGCTTGAGATTACAAAGTAGTAGTGCTTTCGAAAATGTGGATTCAATTGATGCTGCTTCTGCTGCTAGCGTTTTTTTGTTGCTTTCAATTATAGAATGCACAGCGTATTTAAATAAAATAAGATCCAACATTCCAAAATGTAATATCCTGCGTTTTGTTAAAAAAATCCCACAAAGCAATACAGCCCTTAAAAAAAAGGAGTCTAATTTATAATGTTTTAAATATGTTTGGCACAGCCCCTGTCTTGTTAACCCTTGCCCTGTGGTAGCTCAGTAACTATTTTCTCCTGTGCCAAGTGCCAGCCTGACAGCCTTCCGGCTCTGTTTTATCTGGTTCCCACACAAGTATGCGGTATAAAAATAGCAATGTGATGGGTCTTGTTTTGTTTTTCCCCGTGCCCACCATTCTCCCCCTGTCCCATCAGGCACAGCAGCAATACTTACAGCTCTTCTAGGAAGTGGAGGTTAAAAAGGGCACTCGTGGGCAGTTGGGTGATGTTGTTCATGCTGAGATCACTACGGGAGAACAGAGAGAGTGTTAATATGACATGCCACAACTGCTCTATCCAGCTGTTCATTCCACAAATTGTTAAGTAATACTTCCTGGTAAAAAAAAGACACAGCCTTCACCCTCCAACACTGAACTCTGGCTGAATGACTCTCTCTCTGAAATGATATTCCCCCCCTTCACCCTCCAACACTGAACACTGGCTGAATGACTCTGTCTCTGAAATGATATTCCCCCCTTTTCAAAATGTTTTTCTGAAGTCGGGCTGGTGTGTGGTGAAGGCGGGCTGGTGTTAAGCACAGAGACTGCACTAGATGTTGCTGCTCAAACATATATATATACACACATAATTCAGATATTTTATTTTACATCATGTAATCAAATTAACTACAAAGTGATATCGCAAAAGTCTACTGGCAGCCAAAATAGTAGTATAGTATTTCATGTTAGATTTCAAAATGTCAATTTTTTAATTTTTTTTGCTGTTTTTCATTAAGTACATGGAAAACTACAACTCAGTATGTAATTCAATATATGTATATGCACACATAACAAAGCAGTTTTTGTACAGCAGGATAATATAACAGATGTATTCAACAATAAACAATTAAGGGCCATGCTTCATCCATAACTATAAAACCACAATGTGGCAAACTGAAATGCAGCATCTCATTTCCAAAACAGTATTGTCCTGCTTCTGTCTGATTAACTAGATGGGTTGGTGAATACATGTGGTGGTCAACTGTCCAACAAGTCTGGAGCTAGCTTGTGACTGGAGCTCAGCATTTCCTGTGGGTTTGTTTTAATTATTTGAATGGCGTCAGATTCAAATACCGCTGTCCTTAAACTCGTAAGCTTGTTTTGATTGTACTTATTGATGCCAATAAGGGGGTCAACAAAGCGCCCTTTAAAGAAAACCACCAGCAGAATTAACACTGAGATGTAGGGTGGCAGGATCAGGATCTGTGCAGATATTCAAATAGCCCCCCACTCCACCCTCGAATCAGTCTGGAATGCTATGCTTACAGCCCCAGCACTGGTAGACTGGTGCAGTCCTTCTCTGCCAAAGCCACCCCATTCCAGAAAGCACATTTTTTAAAAGGTAGTAATCATATAGAGTTGTGTGTAAAATCTATTTATAACCAAAACATTTAATAGAAAAACCGGAGTGAAAATACAACTTTTACAACTGCAAATTGAAGGCTTTACGGTTTAGCAAGACAAAAAAGAGCATGTTATTTTCCCCGAACAGTATTAAATAGGAGAAATGAGCCACAAAACAAGCACGTAACTCGATACAAGGACGGACAGAGCGGACTTCCTGGTGGGGTTCCACTTGTAATTCCTGGCTCAGGAAACCACCAAGTAGCCCAGTGCAACGAGGAATCTAATCAAATATTGTGTGAGGCTACATTTAAGGTGATTAGATTTAATGGGAGTTTGCAACAATTTCACAGTTCCTGTGCCTTTCCCATGGGCCTAATGCATCATTGTAATTTCTCCTTGGGAAAATGGATTAGCAAAAGCCATGAAAACAGACACATCACACCCAAAGCCATCCTCAAAAAGACTACACCCTTGTATTCGCTGCAGTCACCAAGTTTACAGTTCCTGTACACCACAGAAAGGAGGAGATAAAGAAGGAAAAAAAGATACGATCCCACATCTTAAACAACAAACAAAACAAAGAGCTTCATATAGTAGCTATTTTTTTTTGGCCTAAAGTTGAACTGATAAATATCAATATTGCCTACTTGCTTGGGGGTTGAGGGAATAGTTTACATGTGCATGGAGACTTAATGTCTGGACGATATAGAATGGGTATTGTACAAAAATAAAAACAAAACAGGAAGAGAATAAAAGTAGATGTTTGCTGTGTCCTAGATCCACAATCCTAGATTTAAAGAGTTTGGAGAAGATCTGTTTGATTTCAAGAATGTGCACCTAAGGTTCCCTCAAGGATGTGCTGAAAGATACTGGTAATTAAAGAGGACATTTTGGTAGGGACTAGGTATGATTTACTGGGCTACGTTCACAGTGCATTAGTGTAAAGTTAATTACATTGCAGGCCTATGCTTCTACTATACTTGGTTTGTTAATGCTTAATGAAAGCAACTAGCCCCAGCATCTGGAGGAGAAGTACTGTATACAGTAGTCTCTGCGTATGGAAAGACCTCCTAAGAGAACACTTCACCCAAGAGAACGCCCTTGTGGTGAAACAGATTTTTCCCATTGTAAATGCTCTGGCTAAAGGAACAGGAACTTCGCTTAAAAGAACACCTTCTTGGCACCGATAGCGATTCGTTCACAACTGATACAGTACTGTTTTGTAACCCGATAACTCATCATCATCAAACTTAAATTAAAATGGTTTAGTCAGTCTTTATAAAAGCGACTTGTTTCCTTAATTACTGGGGAACTCAGACTCACACACACAGTGTGTCCCAATAACCAATTTTATTCTAGATCGGGGCTGATTGTGATCTCCAGTGGTAACAGTGCTGTGCCATGATTTCACTATGCTTTACTTCATCCATTCCACAGTACAACTTTACAGGGTTGTATAGAAGTGTGAAAACAAAATTTCCAGGTGCCTACTCAAACACCAGCCTTCTCACAGGCCTATACAAAATTTGGTAACACTTTAAAATAAGTGTCTGTAATTCCAATGTAACTAACACATGATTTCCTACTGATTTCAAATTAAATTCCTATTGAATTCAATCTAATGTGTAATGCAGTCTAATGTGTAAAAGTGCCTCTTATTTTCTGTTCTGAACACCCTTTATCTAATCCATGTGTGACCCCTGGTCCTTGTTTCTTTTTTCAGGTCGAAAAAGTCCCTTGGGTCAACATTGTTGGAAAATCCTGCATTATTCTGAGACACAACAAGAAGTGGCTTTACTTTAATTCCAGTAAAACCAGTTCAGATCCATTAGATAATAACAGGGTTGCCAGGTGTTACTGGGCTTAAATAACAGGCCACGTCAAAATCGAAATTGATTTCCTACATCAGCACATTATTATTTTGTGGAAAAATACTGTAGTTTGAGCTCTGTCTAATCTATGATGCTGCCTCTTTGATATTCTAACATATGAAAGGGCTAATTTCTCTATCACACCAACTTCCCGTCTCATGATTCTGTACAGTACATTCTGTGAAATAACTGCCTTGTAAAACCTTGAGAAAACCTCAATCTCAGTTTAAACATGCAATAGAGAACGTGTCATTTTTTACCTTATGGGCAACAGAATATTTACCCAAATTAAAAAGTTGCAGCAGCCCCAGGACAAAGTGTGAACATAAACAGTGTATCACTTCGGATCATTAGTCAGAAGCAGTCATTAGACCCTCTGTTCACTTCAAACACAGACGTCAAGACAAAAAGGCAAAACAAGATCTTAACAGCAGTCCCCAGGTGTACAGATCCTGAAGCTGTGTGCCACTTTCTAAACATTATTAACAGTTATTTATACCAGTGAGTGAGAATACACTGAAGAGAAACTCCAAAACAGGAAATAGACCATTTCATTGATCAGCCGCAGAACAAAAGCTATGATAATGTATATCTATCTATCTAGCTGTCTGTCTATCTATCTGTATTTTCCACTTGTGTGTGTGTGTGTGTGTGTGTGTGTGTGTGTGTGTGTGTGTGTAGGTGTAGGGGTGTGGGTGTGTAGGTGTGTGTGTATGGGCAGGTATTACTATCAATGTGCTGACAAAATTTGAGAAAATGTCCCCACAAAGATAGCAACACCTTTTAAGAACTAAATATGACTTCAAAAAAAAAAATTAAAAGTGCCAAAATATTTTGTTTGGTGTCGACTTTCACCCTGTGTGGAGTTTTGTCTGATTGGAGTTAGAAATAGTAAATAAAAAATATAGTGAGAGTCAATGAGAAGTCCCCACAAATATAGGAATGCAAACATGTGTGTGTGTGTGCGTGCGCGTGTGTGTGGGTCTTGCACGCATGTGTGTGTGTGTGTCCATATGTGTGTGTATACGTGCGTGCATGCGTGTGGGTGTGTGTGGGTGTGGTGTGCGTGTGTGTAGGTGTGTGCGTGCGTGCGTGTGTGTGTGTGTGGGTGTGGGTGTGCGTATGTGTGTGTGTGTGTGTGCGCGTATGTTTCTGTGTAAATCCAGCTAAAGTAAGAGAAAGGCATTTCACTTTCCCTGCACCCAGTCTTGTTTTTTGTTGAAACATGTAGTGGGCAGTGCTGCATTGCTGTTAGACTTCAGGTTAAAGCTCTGTAAACAGGAATGCAGAGGAGCCCGGTGCTTAGTGGTTAAGATGCTCGCTTGAGGTCTCCGGTCCGCATCCGGCAACAAGGCCCATGGATCTTTTCCTGCATCTGTTCAATAAACCATATGAGGACTACAGGTTAGACTACTGTAATAGCTTGGTTCAGAGCAAAACAGATTGTCAGTTCAGAATAGATTACACATACTATCTTATTGCTTCTATTATAAGAGACAATTGGGAACTGAAGTAGTCTAAACTGGGAGCATTGCTGGCATTGCTGGTGCCAGAGAGCTTGAACACCTTCTGTTTTCGAATATGTGCATCGGGCTGAGGTTCAGGCACAAGTGATCAAATGTGGAAGGCATGATCGACACGGAATATAAACACTTCTTTGTCTCTCTATACATAGCGCCGTGTTTATGAGCAGTGCAGTAAATGTTTGAATAAGCAGCTGTAAGCAATGTTCAAGGGCACTCAGAAAGAGAAAGTAAACCTTAAAAAGTATCTAAACTAAAAGATGCCAAGTAGCTCCAAATGCAGTCGACTCCAAAAGGTGTGCATGCCAGAATGTCTAAATTCACCCTAGACTTTCAAGTCTACAGGGTTTGTGCCCATTATCACTAATCTATACAGCTCAATGTAATGGTGTGCCTGTTCGTATCTAGGTGTTTTATGTGTTAAGGGCTCCAATACATTTAAAGTGATGGCATTTTAATTACAGCTGTGATAGAAGATGTTAGATCTAAAGCATGTGGAGTAAATGCAGTATTTCACTCAAATTGAGCCACATTAGTTAAACCTGGTAATACCGTAGGAAGCAATAATATAACATTTAAAAAAAAAACAACAAAACAGAACAAAATATATTCTGTACAGTACTTTGTATACCAGAAAAAAAAACATGTATAGGGTGTAGGGTAAGTTTGCACCGTGTCTAAAAGAAAAAAAAATGTGTTGCAGTAAACAATGACTGAAGATTAGCAATTATTACAATTAACAGAAATAGCCAACCGTAGGCATAAACAAGAAACAGGATTTTGCTTGGGGGCTGTTTGTTGGTGAATAGAGTCTAAACATTGCAGAGCACACACACACACACACATGCGCACACACACACACAAAACAAAAGGTGTATTCCAAGCTGTATTGCCAACCACGAGAAGCTCTGGCAAGTTAGTCAAGAAAGCCGTGCATGGCTGGTTGGTCGCTTCAGAAATAATCTTGGCATTCAGTTTAGTCAATGCTCCGGCAGAGGGAGTAGGACAAACAATTAGGGGTGAGAAATAAAAAGATCAAAAGATCAGATGAAACACATAGAGCAGGCATACTGCCAAACCAGGCGAGCGAGCGAGCAAGCAAGCGATCTGCATTCTCCTAGTCTGGAGGTTATGGTTAACCACTGAGCTTCTGAGAGATGTTAGTTTAGCAAAAAAAAGTAAATTTCTGTTGATTTCTGATTTATAAAAAAAAAATGAAAAAAACTTCTACTGCTGCTGTAGCAACAAAGAGAGATTCTTTTTTGAGAACTGCACTGGCGGTTTCAAACATGACAAAACAAAACAAGGTGTCAGTCATTGATCATCTGTTAATATGTAACAACAGGCACCTCATACAGTACTAGTGCAAAACTGCACAAGTGTCAAATGGCAGTAGTGAACCGAACAAAAGTTAGCAGAGAATGCTTGCACAGGTAGTATGAAATGCCAAAAGCAATCATCTCTCAATAAGATAACATTTCGTTAAGCAGGATTAATGGACCAACCTGTATGTCTACACATGACAATGCTTATTTTTCACATCCAAAAGGCAACTTTTTCCCCATTGTTCTTTCTAATTTTCCGAACCACTATAGAAGCTGCAAACAACAAATGCAGGCCTGAGGCGCATGTGTATTTTAATCAGAAAGCTCCCGCTGGTTTAAGAAAAAAAAGAAAAAAAAAGGCAGAGCATTCTAATAAAAACGATGCTGGGCTGTTAGCAGCCTCTGAGAAATCTGAGCATATTCAGCTCTTTCAAAACAAAAATGGATATCCGTTTAATTAAAGTACTGCTGCAGCTAAAAACTGTATCAACATAAAAAAAACAACTTGTATTTATTACAGAGACTATAACTTTGTTTTTCTATGGTCTGCATTAAAAGATGTATATATACTCCACACTTTGCAGATTGTGATGCATTGTTTGTTTTTTCAATGCGTTTCATATTAATTATAGATCAAAACAGAGAGATTAGGCTCAAGCCCTCTTGCCTTATTTCCTATGATCATCTGTCTTTACTTTGAAAGGAACACCAACCAAATCTTCAGCATCTGCACACCCCAGAGGCAACTCAGTCTTTCATTGCAAGCATTAAAGCATTCACATAAAGAGGGTTTTTTCTCCTGTGCAAAGTCATTTTTTATCAAGACACATTCTTTTGGATAAGCAATCACCAGTGGGTTTTTTTTGTTGATTTTTGCAGAAATTCACAAAAAAAGATCAAGCAAGTTTGGTAGGAACAGATCACACAGTATATAGGCGAAGAAAAGTCTGTGATATAACTAGTGGTTGCATTTACTGCACAGTATGGATGCCACCACTCCTCATCAGTGAAACTACATTTACGTTTCCTTGATTTAAAAAACTGGTTTAAGTTTTAAGGATTGGGTTAATTGAATCTTACCAATGCATTTACATCTTTGCACAACGACGGAAGCCCCTGCAGTCATTAAAGAATACAATCTTTTCATAAAGCAAAACAAATATTTTGAAGCAGACGAAGTACTGCTCTCAGCTGCTCTCTGCCAAGTATTTCATGTGCTCATAACAAATACAGCTATAGGATTGAGCATGTGGGCATTGATAGTGTGCATAACAATAAGTTCCATAGGCTGAAAGTAAGGGAAGAGTCTTTTGTGTCATGAAAAGTATTTCTTGTCGAAAATATTAGTTTGGGGGTGGGGAACCCCTTTTGGAAAAAAAGTTTTTTAACTAGGGGCTCCCAACTGAAAAATATGGACAATACAAATCACAATAGCATGAAAGAAAAAGGAAAAGCAGTTTGTGAACTATTAGTCTGCTTGTACTCCTGAAAGGTCAAATGAGTGATAGTTTTGTTGCAGTTCTCCACAGTGAAATGTCTGCCGTACAGTAAATCCCACAGTATAGTTCAAAACCTAGTTTGGAGGAACACAATACACTGCCAGATCTGAGCACTCAATTCTGAGAACAGAAAAAATAACAGACATAAAAAGCATGATCAGCAAAGCCAAAAAAATAATACAGTGCATGCTGTCTCAAGGTTAGATGAAACCCCTTCCCCCTCCAAAGACTAAAACAACTGTGCTCCACTGTCTACATTTCTGTAATGGACAGCGTAAATGAACAGAGCACTTGATGCTGTATGCATGAGGGTATAGAACCTCACTGTCTCCCACATTCCACAATAAGTGATAATTACTGATTGGGTTCCAAAACAATGGTTGGCTGGCAAAGGGCAATGGAATGTGGACGCCTATGTTAATTCTGAGTGTTCTCTTTATTGACCATCTATATGTGGGTGTAGTAAAACATTATTTAAACATATCTCTGTATCCTTCACTAGATTGTCCCCTCTTCAAATATGGGTTTTGATAAGAGAATCACCCCACTGGTGCAGTGTTATCCACACACTGCTCCTTATTTGAAACACAACTGACAAAAAATAAATAAACACAAATCAAAACTGGAGTTTTCTAATGTTAACAGAATGTGTTTTTTTTGGTTTTTTTGACACACTTAGACGCAATCGCAATGCTTTTCAATAGGGTTCTGGACCTGGGTTGTTTCAGGTTGTTTAGTGCACATTTTATTCAGGTTATTATGATGAATGTCGGTGGTAAAGGATTTGACCCACATAGGAACTTGCGATCCAACTGCTTTTCAAACAGTTTGGGCCTTCGTTGTATCTGAAGCAACCTAATTTTCTCCACATTTCTCAAAAGCTCTGCTATGGAAACTTTCTGATAAAAACTTCTTTCTACAAAAAAAGACAGCTGCTCATAATTTTAAAACAGCTGAAAAAACACCATTTAATTAACTACTACCTAGGAATTTAGAAATTAAACTTTAGTTTGATGTAAAAAAAAAATAGTCCCCTTGGCTAAAAATACAGTAGAACAATTTTACCAAAAAAACAAATGAATTAACTTAAAATCAAAGCAAAACAAAACACAACTGCCCTGTTTATAGTTCCCATACTTAATGTCTATTAGCAGACAGCCTATTGATGAACTACCTGCAAGTACAGAGAGTTTTTTCTTTTTTCTTGAAACAGTTATATTCAGTTCTCAGGGCTTCTGAACAAAAGCAGATTGGCACATTCTGTTGCATTCATGCTCTTTAGAAAATGGGGCCTTACCCTGCCTTTTTCTATAGCCACGCGCTTCACAGTCCCAGCTTCTGAAGAGACCAGAAAAAAAAGAAAAACAGGGGCTACCGCGGAGACCTTTCAAACTACTCCCCCTGCCATTGTCGGAGGATTTCCCTTGAAATCTCTTTCAATGGCATATTGAAGGCTTTGAAAGATTAAATGACATTTGTCAACCGCCAGTAAATCTTTAAAACTGTTTCAGGCAAAACAGCCTCGACTCCAAGGCAGCAGCGGCATTTCCCATTAATCTGTAAGGAAGGCTACGCTGAGGTTTTTTTTCAGATTCTTGATAATGCCTGGATTAAAAGGACCATTCAGCGGAGAAAGCTTTAGCATTCACCTTGTGTACACAGTCATTTCACCAGCGGTATTCATGGGCTGTTATTTCAGCTCCGACATTTGTGCTCTTAACAAGACAAGTTGCCACAAAAGCTTGGCCAAGACATTCTCCAGTGAATTACTTGAAACCTGGGCCCTCTCTTTGTCATGCCTTGTTGTTTGCTTCCAATGCAATCCACTTTAAATCAGGTGTTCGCTTTGACGTCTTTACAATTTCTGCTACCAACTTAAAAGGGAGAGCGAGAGAGAGAGAGCGAGAGAGAGAAAAAAAGGTACATTTCGCTTCTGTCAATTAAAATGCCTGGCGAAAGAACAAACAAAAAAAACGCTGGTAGTGCTGGGCGTCAGTGTGCCGACAAATTAGCACGTCTCCTGATGTCCTCGCATGACGGATTTTTTAAGACTGAATATTTTTTTTCTTTATTTGCGATTTCACTTTTATCTTTACCAATATATTTGCACACTTTACATGTGCTTTTACAGTTTTCAATGTCCCTTAATGTATATATAAACCCTTTATGTTTACTGTGGACTAAAATGTCAGCCAAATTTGCATCTTGTAAAAGCTACAATCTGTGCTTTTGGAAATATTTTTTTCATTTTTTCTGAATTATGAAGTACATACGTAAATGCTTGAAATATTGGGTAATAATTTAGAATATGAAATTATTAATAGTACTCTATTAACCCTCTATTAACCCTCTATTAACCCTCTCTTCCCTTTTCTTATAATCAAGTAGTTCATTCATATTCCAAATATGTCATCCACATATCTTCTGTGTTCTAATGGTTTTTTGTCTAATTTACTCAATAACATTTCCTCCCATTTGCCCATATACGTGCTTGCAAAATGCATACCTAATTTTGAGCATATTGCTGTGCCATCATTCTGTTTGTAACTTCTAAATGTAAAATAACTATAAAATAACTTGAATATTTTTTTTCCGTAGGTATCATGTTCTTCTACTCTGTTTTCCAGGGCCTCTTTACATGCTTCTAAAGTTTCATGCCTGGAAACACTGGGATACAGGGATTTTACATCCATGCAGAATAAAATGGTATTCTGTGGAAGTTTAACCTCTGTATTATTAATCCTTTTCAGAAAATGTGCTGTATCTTTAACATAGCTAGGTAAGCTTTCAACATGTGTCTGCAGCTGCCTTTCAGCTATTTTCTCACTAACATATGTTGGGTTATCAGTTGTGCTGACAATCATTCGCATTGGCTGTTTTTCTTTGTGTATTTTTTGTTTACCTCTAACCAAACCTGTTCTTGGATTTTTTGGAAGCATGTAATTTTTTTATTCTTTTGATACAAACCCATTTTTATATAATCTATATGCCAAAATTCTCACTTATTTTATTATGCTGTTATTATTGTTAGCTTTTACTTCTTTATATGTATTTATATTTTGCAATTCATTCATTCCTTACTGCTTTTATATAATCATCTTTTTTCATCACTACAACCCCAGAGCCTTTATCTTCTGCTCTTATACTGATGCTGTCATCTATTAGTAATTCCTTTAGTGCTTCTTCTTCATTCGTAGTTACATTTAGTTTAAATTTACTTCTTAGGCCTGTTGCTATTCATTTCTAACTACTTCAATATACATGTGTAACCATGTGAGTCCAGTGCTGCTTTCTTTTCATGTGTATTCCATGTTCACACACATACTCTGATTCTGTGTGTTTCATTATAAAAGTATTGCGCTAGCCTCATTCGTCTTTCCCATTCTTTTAATTCTGTTACTAACTTATCCTTATTTATGTATCTTCTTGCCAGAAAAAAAACTTGAGCCCCTGGCATAGTAATGATTTCTGTGAGGCTGTTCATGTTTTATCAGATAAATTAAATACTGTGTTCATGACCCTTAATCATCTTCTCTTTGTTTGTTTTAACTTTGGTATTCTTACTTGTGTACACCCGATTCTTAGTTAGTTCATTACTAATATTATTTGATAATTTTCCAAAATCCCTATTCCACATTCTTTTCTTTTTGTGTGTATGTATTTGTTTTTTGCATTATTCTGATTCCTTGCAGTTAAGGTATTTGATATCTATCTATTGCTATTAGATTTAAGTATGATTAATTCAAAATGATTATTTTTATATAACAGATTAATTGATTCTCCATTGCATGGGACTGAAGTTTCTGTTCCTTCATATTTAAAGCATTCCTGGCCTACAACATTTAAGTAAACATGTATAGGTCTATTTATAATATCTACAGCAGCAACAGCTTCTGCCTCTGTAGCCCAGGTCTGTATGCCACCACTGCTTCATTTCATTTTCTCCATGTGTTCTTTATAATCCTCATCAAGGTAACATTTGTATCTATGTTAATTTCTGCTCATGTACTGGAGTGGATGGGATAAATACACATTCTTTTGATCTGTCGATCCTGCCATTGTAAAGGGCCAGTGTAAGTGCCCTAGGTGAATGAATGTTTGTGCAGGTGTCACTAAGTGTGAGAGCAGACCCCCGATATGTAAACAAAGCTTCACAGTCTAAACAAGCCCTGTTCACTTTAATTAGCTCGTCCACTCCAGCATAAGTGCACTGGAGGAGGTGAAGTTCCAGTGGACTCACTCAAGCTCATTTGGGATAAACGCCAGTCATTACAAGTGACAGATTTAAGCACACTAGTATTGTACTGTAAGGTAAAGGTATGTTTGTGTGCAGGCGACGCTAATAAAGTTATTGTGTGAAGGACCGGGACAGTTTGTAACACTTTGAGCATCTGGTGGCCTGCTGTGCAACATGGTTCTGTCTATACAAAGTGCCCCAACTACAGCTTTCTGTATCCAGCTTTGTTATTCATGATGTATAATCCTGCAACATTGCATCGATCATGCAGTAACTATATACAGTCCCTTGAAAAAGTCTTCACACCCTTGAACATTTTTCACATTCTACTGCCTAAAAAATACAATTCAAAATGCATTAAAGTAGGAGTTTGTTTCACTGATCTACACAACATCATCTACACTTTCAACGTGAAAGAAAATTATAGAAATATTCAAAAAGTAATTAAAAATAAAAAAACAAAAATCTTGATTGCAAGACTTCACACCCCTTGAGTCAATACTTGGAGCAAGCCCCTTTTGCAGCAATAACAGCCATGAGTTGTTTTGGATAAGTGTCTACTAACTTAGCACAGCGGGATGGTGCAATTTTTGCCCATTCTTCTTGGCAGAATTGCTCAAGCTCTTTCAAGCTGGCTGGGGATCGTCTGTGGACTGCAGTCTTCAAGTCTTGCCACATATTTTCTATAGGATTCAGGTCTGGGCTTTGACTAGGCCACTCGAGGACATTCACTTTCTTCTTGCTGAGCCACTCCATTGTTGCTTTTGCTTTGTGCTGATGCTCATTGTCCTGCTGAAAGGTGAATCTTCTCCCCAGTCCCAGGTCTTTGGCAGACTGGAAAAAGGTTTTCCTCCAGGATCTGCCTGTACTTTGCACCATCCATCTTTCCCTCGATCTTCACAAGCCTCCCTGTCCCCGCTGCTGTAAAGAATTCCCAAAACATAATGCTGCCACCACCATGCTTTACTGTAGGGATGGTGTTAGCAGGGTGAAGTGCCGTGTTTGGTTTACACCACACATATCGCTTAGCATTGAGACCAAAAAGTTCCACTTTGGTCTCATCAGACCACAAAACCTTCTCCCACATATTGAACAGTCAATATTTTCCCCAATCTCAGCCAGAGACCTCTGTAGTTCTTTTAAAGTAATCTTAGGCCTCACAGTGACCTCCCTCAGCAGTTTCCTTAAGCCACGGCTACTGACTTTGGAGGGACGGCCTGATCGAGGCAGTGTCTTGGTGGTGCCAAACTGTTTCCACTTTACAATGATGGACCTGACAGTGCTCCAAGTGATATTCAAAGACATTGAAAGTTTCTTATAGTCTTTCAATAACTTTATCCCGGAGTTTTTTTGGCAGCCCCTTGTTCGGCATGTTTTGCCATTTGCTTCAAATTCACTTCATACAACAGAAACAGCTTGATTCTTCATCCAGGAGTATTCAAATCAGTTGAACTACTGTGATTGGACAGAGGTGGGCTCTTTTTGACTTATCATGTGCCTTTTTAAGGCAATTTGTTGTACCTGAGCTAATTTGGGTTTGCTATGACAAAGAGTGTGAAGACTTATGCAATCAAGACTTTTTTTTTATTATTTTTAATTACTTTTTGAATATTTCTATAATTGTTCTTTCATGTTGAAAGTGTAGATGATGTGTGTAGATCAGTGAAACAAACTCCTACTTTAATGCATTTTGAATTGTATTTTTTAGGCAGTAGAATGTGAAAAATGTTCAAGGGTGTGAAGACTTTTTCAAGGCACTGTATATAAATATATATATATATATATATATATATATATATATATATATATATATATATATATATATATATATATATATATTAGCATGTTTTTCATGCTAATCAATTTATTCTAATATCAAATAAGTATTTATTTTATATACCTATATAGTAAAAAGGAAATAATCCCTCAGAAGATCTGTGATACAATATATCTTATAATATATACAATTTAAGAATATATAATTTACTGGGGACATACAGACATGGATGGATAATCTGCCATCCAATGTGGTTGCTCTAAGCTCCATACCAAACTGCCTGTACACATATATGGATGTGATCATCCTGTCATCATTCTGGTGATTCATGAGCCCGGCTGTGTGAGCTGTTGTCCGAAAATGTCCTCTAGCTGTGACTTAATGACAGTGTGGCACTTACGCGTGTATTTATTAAATTCTAAACCAGGGGCTGGGATGTTGCACAGCAGATTCCAGTTCGCATTCTCCCTGTGGCAGCAGGCAGGCAACTTCTGCTAGGGACAAAATCTACTGTTTGAGCAGTCAGTCAACTAACTCGACTTACAGCCCATCAGAGTTACACTCTACACACAGGTCTGAGGAGGATCTACATCAGGTCATCAGATCTTTACAGAAAACCGTTTTTCAGTTATTTCTGAAGGTAGACATTAGGCCAAGATGCTACAGCATTGTTTGTTTTCCTGAGCTCTTCCACAACCTTGCCAATTAATTCCAGTCCATGCAATTGCTCAACGATGTGTCAGGGAATTGTACCCTACTGGCACTGGTTTAGAAAGATTTCAATCGACTGCTTCCTGAGTGGGAGCAACATATTATTTTCATATGACTCATACCTCATTTTCATCAGGCTGCTTCCTGGACGTAAGTGTGCTGAGTGAACTGTGGGGGCCAAAAACCATAACAAGCTTCTGATGTTTGTCTAACGCCTCTCGGTACATCTCTAATGCACAAGGATTCTGTTTTGGTGTTCTGAGGTGCTAAGTCCCCCCGAGGAATGTTCACAGCGTAGATAACCAGATAGATGTTTTGCTATATCTAATGCACACTTTTCCTCAAATCATCCTGTTTCTTGCAATGGAAGCTGTTTCCAAAACTGAGGCGAAATTAGGAAGTGCAGCTACTTTAGCACAAAATCGTGTGGGCAGGACCTGCGTACACTGAGTGGCAAAGAAATTTTGGGTAGAACTCTGTGCATTGATCAAGTGGAAATGGTGGAGTCTTGTCCAGTGTTTCTAGGATTTGGGACTCTGTTACTACTTGTTGCACAAACCTGCTGGCTCGACCGCAGTTGAAGACCTGCTTGCGACCGCAGTTGTGCTTTTCTTTTTCAAGCGTTGCCATTCCAGGAACACCCGAGAGACTGTCTCCATGGACACGTTAGTCAATGTAGGCACTGTGCTGAGGGACGAGGCTTTGCACTGGCACCCACTGTCATGTCCCTTGTGAAGTGATTGAGCCATCTCCTTTGCTGAACCGCAACACACACTTGTTTAGCCCGGCAGTGCATTATCATCAGAATAAACATTGGTTTGCTCCACTATAGAAGTTTGCTCCGATTTTCTAGCTGCAACACAAGTCTACTCGCTGCCCTTACTGAACATCAGGTTTGGGTGCTAATTAATTACACCACTTGGTTTATCGTCGCTGTCCTGGCTGCTCTATGAAGATGACTAAAAAACAAATCTACATCAAACAGAGCAGTGGAAAGTTCAATTTCCGTGTGATACAACTGCTATTTATCTGTCTCCACTGTGGAGGATGCTGGTTATGAGTACTGTTTTGTTTCACACTAGTTTCATGTCAGCCAGCTATAAATGGTTGTCATTGAATGAAGGGCACAGGGGCGCTGGAGTTTCATAATCTGGCCCCCGTCCCATTTAATCTGAACCCACGCTATAGTTCAATGTGCTCTGGATTCTCTGAGAAAGGATCTGCCTGACCCTCATGAAGACCCAACCCCCCTCCCCCCCCAAACCGGGTTGGGACCTCATTCCCATTTAACCATTTGCCTTGCATGAATTTCAGGAATCCCTACTATTTCCTATGGAAATCCTATGGATTTCTTAAGGCAGCCCGAGGTGGAAAAAAAGTTAAGGATTCTTTGCCTCGTCTTTCAGCTACAGCTTAGTTTAGTTTATTGAGATATCTATACAGGGCTGCCAGATTTAACAAAGCACTGTTATACAGCAGTTTAATGAGACTGTCAACCAATACAAGACGGGAATCAATAATAATACAAAAAACCCATTTATTAATACTACTGTATGCAGTACACCCTGATATTGATTTTATACAGCCATCCGAAATTTCTTTGAATCAGATAGTTTGCATCAGCTGGGAATTACATCAATCTGGAAGATGTAACAAAATCCTGATGAACAAAACTTTGACATACCTTAAATCTCTGAAACATTAAATCACTTGTCCTGACTCTCAACAACGAGAAGGAGAGGGAACAGCCAACTGCGTAACCCCAGAATTAAAACTGATTTACTTGTTGATACTATCCCCAAGTAAATTAAAGAATGTTAATTTATTTTGAATATATTTTAATATATAATATATTTTACAAATATATGTTAAATTCCTCGCTGTACTGTATGTAGGGCAATATGTCAACGTTTCACAATATTATTAAACCCAATAGAACAGCATCCCAACATATTTTCTGATACTTTCTTTAGTATCACTTATTTAGTATTTAGTATTTAGGAGGCTGTGTGGTCCAGTGGCTAAAGAAAAGGGCTTGTAACCAGAAGGTCCCAGGTTCAAATCCTACCTCAGCCACTGATTCATTGTGTGACCCTGAGCAAGTCACTTAACCTCCTTGTGCTCTGTCTTTCTGGTGAGATGTAATTGTAAGTGACTCTGCAGCTGATGCATAGTTCACACACCCTAGTCTCTGTAAGTCGCCTTGGATAAAGGCGTCTGCTAAATAAACTAATAATAATATCACTTCAGTATGTTTTAAATATCAATATTTCAAGCTGACATTTAAAATAATTAAACTCATCTGTTAGGTGTCCCTGAATGACAGCATACAAGAGCTGAATCTCCCTTTTTTTATCATAGTGCATAGTACATTTTGTATCAGCTCTCTAACCCATTTGAAAGCAACAACACAAGTTTTTAACTCAGCTCCAAGCCATTCTTATGCCTTACTTCCTCATCCTATACCCCATTTAAGCAACATGAAAGCATTACTTTGCAAACTACTTTTGTCCAGCCTATAAGAACATGAGTTTATCTTCCACATCAAAGCAAATTAGGCAGACCAGAATGCAACAGTAAAATCACCATACTTTCTATTCAGCTCCCCTTTCTGTAAGAAACAGGGCCTGTGTCAAATATGTAGGTATTTCCCACGGCCAAGCTAGACTTTGTTTCCAACAGACGCTGCAGCTAGGACAATGGTTCTTATACAGACACCAGAGTTCTTTAGTTCAGCCATTGTGCAGGAACAGGACTGGTAACGTTTGATGAAACATCTAGATTTACATATTTTCCCTAATTGCATTTTTTTTTTTTATGTGAGTAAGTTTTATCGGAGCAAAGTTAAATGTCTTCTTTATTCTCTTACCAAGGGCAAAGCAGGCCAGGCTAACTACAGCAACTACCCAGATGAATGGCGCTGTAAAGAGGGGTAAAGGGAGGCATGGAGGCACAGATTTATTCTGATCTCAGTCCCATTCGAACACTCAGCGAGGTGATGGGGGTGACGGGGGACTAGCACAACGATAAATCCCGCACTTCTGTCATCCGTGCTTTAAAGTGCAAATGCTCTTTTCCAATTAATATGTTGTTTAGTCATTACCGAGCACAAAGGGTCATGGCGGTTTCAATGCGGCACAGAGGACTGTGCAGCTTAACAATATCATCAATAACATGAGCAGTCAAAGGGCATGGTATCTTGGGAGGAATGTGTTGTCACTTGACCCAACATTTTTCTTTCAAACTTCTTTAGAGAGGTAAACTCTTGCTGTGTCAACAACACAAAGACTGACGTAATTCTCTTGTTCTTGGTCTGAATCCACACACTCTTTTTTCACATAGTTGCGTTGTTTTCTTTTCTTATATGTACTCTGGCATATTTGTTTTTTAATCAGATTTCATGCTCTGTGTCATGCTCTGTGTTGATTAAGATTATGTCCTTGTTTAAAAACAAACATTATAAATAAACAAATACAGTACATATTATTATTATTACCATTATTATTATTAGATTATTATTTCCAATGCCGAAATAGAAAATAAATGTTCACTTGGGTTTTAAGGAATGTGGTTTTTTAAGCCCATTTTAATTTTGCTAAATAAAGTTTAAAAAAAAAAAGATGATTCTTAGTTTTCAAAGAAATGTTTAACCTGAGAGAATGTTTTAAAAAAAAATACATTCCTTTAAACAACCTTTAAAGATTTGTGAATAAGTCCCAATATCCTATCCTACATAGCCTATATATTTTAATAATATATAAAATAAAAAAAAATTTAAAAACTTTCATCAGCTTCAAAAACGTAAATAAAAGAGAACAGCACTAAATTCCACTTACATTTAAAAATGTTATCTGATTTGTGTTGCTTGCCTATTTAGACTCAATTATGACTAATTACCAGTAAACCTACACTCAGGTCTTTTAAAGCTCCACTGTGAAGCTGCCCATTTGAAAATAAAATGGTTGCCTTCTTTCACTTTAACGGGGAATACAAAACATCTATTGAGCGCTCCTTTTATTGTCATTGGCAATGCCCAGCTAACTTTCAACAACCCAATAGAGTGGAACAACAACAAAGCTGCAACATTGCAGGCCACTTCTGTTTGTTCCCCCATCAGACCAAAGCAGTTATTCAGGAGAGAATGCAGCCCTGCCATCTTTCTTTTCATTAGTTATACATTGCCCACTGCGGCTCCAACAAGAAAATAAATCCACTAGACAGAAATGTGGTTTGTCACACCAGTGTTCAGCAGCTCCACGTTAAGGGTTTTAAATCTCTCTGATCCGAGGTCTATACAGGAATGATGGGGGACAAGCCCGTAGAGAAAGCTTCTTTTTCTCCCTTTCCAAAGGCTTTTCTAATATTGGTTTTTCAGACTAGCTGTAAAAGATATCCAATAAGGACATAAATAAGTCATACTGACAAAAAAAGTACAGTTTAGTACTATTTGTTATTTTCTTCTAAACTTTCTTTCAAAGGAATAGTAATCTTTTGCAGCCATTAGCAAAATATCTAAAACCGCACCTTTAGATGATTACAATCTGGCAAGTGCTCGTGTTCACCATGCAGACAGACAGACGGAAGGACACGGTCAGCGCATGTTTTGAATGAGGGCCCGAAATAAGAGCTGTTTTTGATTTAAAGCAGTAATACTAAAACAAACACAGTAAATCCAATGACAAACATTTCTACATCTTTCTCAATGACTGCAATCAATAACATGTGTCGTTACATTCCTTTTTAGTTATACCACTATTTGTTTTTTTAATTCTGGATGGTTTCAGGTTTAAGTAATGACGGAGGAAGCAAAGCAAAGATATTCTCCTTGCTGGATTAATTCATTAAAAAAAAACATTTTAAAATACATTCTTTCTTTTCTCTTATCGAATACTGTGACAGGGAGGACCCAGTCGCTGGTTCAGCTGTGCTGTTGCTTTGGCAAACAGGAAGGCTTGCCCAGAGCTGAGCTGATTGGGATGTCCTGATTGGCTGAGGGGGCGTGCCCAGGGAGCTTACGCTTGTTTAAGCAGGCAGCAGCGCCAATGTTCGAGGCGACTGCAACATCATGGGTACACAGGTAGGTGCTGAGAGAAAGCTATGGAAGGCCATTGCATTTCAAATATTTAGTACATTGTGACCAGTCAAAATGCATAAAATACTATGCGTTCTAAATAATAGAGAGATTTTCTTCTACAGTGCAAATATATATTTGCTGAGTGCTGCCGACTTCTTGAGACAGACAGTGTTGACCGTGACACGGTTCAGTTTGTATTAACAATGTGCACAATTGTTTTTTATTTTTATTTTTTAATTATATTTATGTCAGTTTTATACAAAATTGAGTTACCATAGCTAATATTAGATTCAATGTCAGATCTTTCAACACTTGTTTAAAATGACATGTTAGTTCCAGTGGGGTTACCATTGGATTAAAGTGATTTCTAAGGCCCGGTTGATGCTCGTCTCGGAGGATCCGGGCCTATCCATCCCAATGCCAAGTCCATGTACCACCAGGAACTGGACGGGAATGGCAGACATAAGAAGACTTTTAATAGGATCATTTATTACACATACTATTTTCTTTAAATTCATTGGTACAACACATACTAAAGTCAAATTAGAACGTGTATCAGTGTTGCCAGATTAGGATTCACCCAATTGGGCTTGTATTTGTTGTATTATGCATGAAAAAATGGCTTTGGGTGGGTGCCTAATTTTTGGGCTAGTTTTGGGCATTTGTGCAGGTATTACATTTGGATATATTTTTTATAGTTTTAAAGTATTACTGATATTTTTAAGCAAAATACTAAGCTATATGATACACAACCATTAGCGTTTACCTCACTGTTGCTAAACATTGTAACAATAGCACGCATCAGGATCTGTGGATATGACACACATTCCATTATGGGTAGCGTATGACTTTGGGCTACAAACTTATTTTAATTTCTGGCAAGCTTGCCCAGAATGCACTTTCTTAAAGGCACAGTCAAGGCATTATTACGAAATGATAATTTGTTCAAGGGTTTGACTTGATTAAACAAAAGGAATGATTGATTGATTTGTATTTCAGGTGAATGTTTAGTAATTAAGCACATAAAACACAATTTTAAAAAGTTACAATTGCAAATAGTGTAGTTGCTATTTGTTACAACGGGGAACAACATCAGAGGTGATTGTGATGTCACAACTTATTGGGCGGGTTTTGGGTGGGTTTTCAGGAAGAAGTTGGCGGGTTTTTGTAAAAGTAGTTGGCAACCCAATATTTGAAATGTGTACTAAATAATGCATTTTTGACCCGGTTGGCCTTCCATAGAAAGCCTCTGTGTTCATGTACACCGAGGAGAGCGTCTGCACCAGATGAGAGAACTACTGCTCGAAACCCTTCCTCTCTAAGACGGTGCTCGTGAAGGCATTGCCCAGCCAAAGCCTTCAGGAAGAGGCCGGAGTCGCCGGGACTTGGCTAGGTTAGTTTAGGGGATTTGATCCTAACAGCAGTACAGTGAGGGTTCTGTAGGGTAGGTTCCTGGAGCGGGACGTCTCTGAGGCTGCCGCTCGCCGTGTGTGGCAAACATTTATTTTTAGCTTTTGGTTAGTTTTCTTTATTAAATCCGGCACTAGGATTACCATTGTTAGTAACCTAACATCAGGCCTGTGTTGTTATTAAATCTGTGCGCCAGTGCGGTGTGTCAACACCCGCTGCTCTGTGATTCAGTATTATCCAGTGACGACCCACGTCTGTAACATCGCCCTGTTAAAATTCCTAAACCAAAACAGAGTGAAGGAAAAGAAGAAAAAAAGGGTCACAGCTACAGAGGGGGCAGCAACTCTTTAATCTCCAGTCAAACTTAAAAGCTCAAAATAAAGTGCAGTTTGGAATGCTGGGAATCAGTCAAGCTTGCTGGCTTTCCCAGTGAGAGGCTTTGCTGGTGGATGTACAAATCGTGCCAGGAATCCACTAAGCTTGGATTGTTGATTTAGGGTTAATGAATTGACTTGACTTCGAAGACAACCTGCAGAGAAAACAAATGAAGACGCTTCTGGTAGTTCTCAGCGCCTCAAATGAAACATCATTAATGGATCTGCTCGGGCACAAAGGGGACTGAACACAGTCACCTGAACATTTGAAGTTCAGTTTTTCAGCCCGTTTCCAGAAGGCATGAAAGAGCTATGTGGCTTGCTCAAGATTTTAAGAGCAAGCTATTTCTATATAAATCATTTATGTTTTATGATACAATCAAATATTTCATGTAATGGAGGACTGCAGACAAAACAACACTTAACAGTTGGCCATCTATCCTCTCCAGTATACAGAGATGTGTTTGCTGTGTTAACAGTAACACTAGATTTGAATAGTTACTGTAGATTAACTATGATGTACTGTACAAACACTAGCTTCTAAGACTCCAAAACTCTCTTCCTCACAACGAAGTGGAAATTACAGAAGTTTATTAGTGCATTATATATATATATTTATATATATATATATATATATATATATATATATATATATATATATATATATATATATATATATATATACATACTGTATATATATATATAAGTTTGAAAGGAGATATAACTGCAGTGTACAAAAATGAAAACACTGAGAAGAATGAAAAATATTTATTTTGATGTACACAAAAAGTTTAAATGATTAAATAATTAAATCAGTTATAAATTATAATAAATACTTGATGGATACATTATTTTGTAATAATTTAAACATTTTGTGTCCAACCAAAAATAACGCTTTTAATGTGTGTGTGTATATATATATGACAAATATTCTTTCTTGGTGATTGTGACTGGCGCTGCCTTGCAACAGGGATATGCAGCTGTTATATTTAGCAGAATACATGCAGCATGAGGGATTACATTTACATTGCAAATAACAAGCCTGTGACTTACACAAAAGTGTGTGCTGCTCATCTCATTTCATGTCTATTACATGTCACCTAAAAGGCTAAATGGGGCAGAGATACAGTATTAGTCACAATGCATTTTCATTTTTTGCTGTTGTTGCATCAATTGATCTGTATATCGAAACCCCTCAGGTCATTGACTAGGCCACAGGGAACCGTGTGTCAGTCTGTTAACCTTAAAATGCATGTTACTCATTCATTTTGTAAAAGCTGATGAGCCTTAATCTGAATTTTAGTTCTCTCCTGTTGGTGCTGAAATCTGCCATGATAATGTGATCTGATCTTCCAGACAGCCAATAGTCCAACAGCTAGGTGGCAGTCAGTAGAGAATCTTTACTTTGAATTGTGCTCATCCGTCTTTAGATTGATTTCACGTAAATTAAACCCTGTATGTTAATTTAAACTTTAGGAGGTAAAGCACTACAGCACACCCCAAGAGTTAAAGCTGCTGTCACACCCAGCCAACACTTCCAGGTTTGTTTTCCTTTTAAATCTGTACTCTGCATTTTTACAGTGTAGGATTCCTTCACACACACAGAAATGCTGGAGGGAGCAGATTAGTTTAAAAAAGATCTGAGCTTGTCTAAACTATGCAGCTTGAGACCATGGCATTGGTGAAATAAATCCATCAGCAAGCTGTTTAATACTCCTTCATTAACTGATTAAAAAGACTCCACCAGCAGCTCAGATCAACTCATCTATCTGCCTGAGCTCCCACCACATTAAAGCATTTCCGTGCACCTCTTTTAGAAACCTGCTTTGCCATAACATAGGTTCTCCTGCCTGCTTTAAGGAAGATTCACCAGGGCAGGCTTTAAACGCGAGGAGTACTAGACGGGTTTCAGACTTCAAAGTGTTAGCTTGCCTTGCTGCTGCTATTATGCTGGGCTGTACTGGCTTTAGCATACGACTCACAATACAATGCGAAGGGAATCTTTTCTGTTACCACTTGCACTGTCTGCTTGCTTGAACCACTCCCTACGTAGTCACATTAAAGTGAACATAATCTTAAAGTATTATTATTTTATTTTTTTTAAAGGGAGGTTCAATTCCTATACTTACCCAAATCGATCATAATGCTGTATATATGTACAGGTGGGCATACATATCTATATATAGGAACATAAGATCATTGTTGAAGGAGGCAGCCCTTCCACGCTTGTCCAGCTCCTCTTAGCTGACTGATCTCAAAACTGTCAAGTCGGGTCTTAAAGGGTCCCAATAGAGAAGTGTCACCTAGCCTCTGTCCTGAATATATTTCAATATCCCAACTTACCCCTGTGTCCTCTGGTCCTTGTTTCTGTGCTGTGCCTAAAGTAATAGCAGGATGTGATGCACTAAGTAAGGACAGTATACATTATTTCACCACTTTATTTGGTATTAGTATTATAACTTTTTTTTTAATGTCTGATGTTTTGTCCATGAGTGAACGTGTGATTTTCTGGGCACTGCAGTCCCCCAGAATCCCCTTGAAACAAGATATCCTCCAGGGTACATAAAAGGGGAAGTAATTTGAAACATTATATATTGTGTTTTTAGGACAAGGCAATTCAGAAACATGAACAAAGGTAACCCTAATTCAACTACATGCCCCTGGCCATCACACCTTACACACTGGAAACAAAATTCCCTGAGCTTTGTCTCGTAATCCTTCATCTCTGTAATGACAGCGTGCTTTGTTTACAGGCAAACAGTAAGCTATTATCATTTTCTCATCTCTGGTTTTAAAACACTGTTGATTTTTCTAACATCTTCTCAGAGACTCAAGCAAAGTATCATATGTTGTTCCCATTGTGGCAACCAGAACAGAGTGTGACATCTGAAAGAATTATCTAAAAGAATGAAGATAAAGCTAAGATAATAGGTCTTTCTGTGGCATAGCTCCAAGGTAAACTGCTTCGGTCAAGCTGCCTCACTGCAGTACTGAACTGTTTAATGAAGTACGACTCTTGTAGGAGACATTTCCAGAAAGCTTGAGAGATTTACAGAATAATCAGCACCAGAAAAAAGAACTAGAGTAAGTGAGAACTTTAAAATGCAAGGCTTAATGGATTGTTAGTGGTCTGGACCTTGAATGACATGCAATTGAGCAAAGTGAATACAAAAAAAAAAATCCTTTGCAGCAGATGCAGGGAAATAACTGAAAACTTTGCTCAAGATAAAGGCTCTGAATCCAGCTAAAGTCTCCATTCACACAGGAGACTGCCAAAGCACTCGGCTAAAATGTACAGATCTTTGTACACCAGGTAAAACTATGCTGTAGCCATGAATAGGATTAAACATGAAGCAGACAAAGTTTTAAAGCAATGGTCGCAGCTGGCATCCAAAGTGCTCTGTTCAATTCATGCACGCGTTCTCTGCTGGAAGCAGACTGAACTGGGGAGGCCAATTGTCCCAGGGTCTGCAGATAATGAACCAGATTGTACATGTCTTGGACCTATGCTCTCTCTCTATATTGTCCCTGCACATGTCCTTATGGTTTCCCTGTCAATCTGCCTGTCAAACAGACAGAAGAAACAGCACACAAAGCATCAATTACCATATTCATTTTTATTATTTCCCTTTCTTATTCAAAATCCGCCTTCATGAAAGTGTTCTCTATCGTTTCAGACTTACGTTTGTAAGCGCTGTGATTAACAATGTCTCAGTTATTTAAAAAAAAAAAATAATAATTGATCAGAACATTTTAGGCTAGATTATTAAATATATATTTTCTTTACTCTAAATTTGTTATAAGGTAATTTTACTGTAGACACATTCCCTCCATGCAAACACATACTAGATTAAAAGAAACTGGAACGCATACTGTATCAGATCAGGAGTCAATTATTTTAATACAGAAAATAGTATATCACCAAATGGTGTCTGGAATCACAGAGTCTGTGGGTATTTCCAGGGCAGGAGGGCTGTGAATCCAGAATGTGAAACATTTGCACTGGGGAATGGAATCTGAAAAATCCCATTTGTGGCACAAACTTCGCCACTCTGAAATGATACAATACATTAAACAACTTGGTTGAAAAACAGGCCTTTGTTCAAGCAAGGTCATTTCACAGACATTTAATTTAGCCAAAACATTTCACAGATTGAGTGCTGTGAAATCCTTCCAGCAGCTGATGACGGGCATCTCAGCACTGCAGAGCACCCTACTTCATTACTTTAGTAAGCGTGTCTGTAAAGCAGGTAACTCCAGCCACTGTTTCATTAACACAAACCAAAATATATTTCAATGGAAACACTCCCACAGCCCGGGCTATTTAACAGAGGCTAGCATACTGTCACTCTCAATCGAGCTGCAATTAGTTGCGAAGTTCAGCTCGGACAGTGGCAGATATTTCTATTTTTAGTCTGACGCTACATTTTTAGGCAATCTGTTACATTTTCATGGCAGAAGAAAAACATAATAACAAGTACAAGTGGACAGTCAGCCTTATCCTGTTTTTTTTTCCTCTCTGAACGCATTCCTTATTGTGTTAACAGCTGACACGATATATATCCAATAGTACAATGTGCAAAAATTCTACATAAGTTGATTACTAGATTCAAATGTTAGAGAATACAAACGTAAACACACAGAAAGCGCGCATTTACATTGTTAAAAGTAGCGAAACTGTTTAAAAGGCACGCTGAATACAACGGGCAGCTTTCCTTTAGCTACGTGTAATCTGTACCGTTCCTCTGTGATTGAAAAATCGAACTTTTGCTCCTTGCAACTGTTGCGTCTAGGTTATTGTTTTTATGTAACATTAACATCAGGTATATTTTCACAAATAATTAGTCAAACCGCATTAGAGTAAATATCGCTGTTTTGTAGCTGTTATAATACAGCACTTGTAAAATAAATACATACATACATACATACATACATACATACATACATACATACATACATACATACATATAAAAGAGTAACGTACTATTATCTGTTCTACGAATTCTGCAAAAGTTGGTCGAGTGACAGCGATACTGTACTTGTATTCAATTATATGGTGCTTGATAGCTTCATCATTCCATAAAGGGTACTGACTGTCCCTCGTGGCGATCTTATCAGGTGAGCTTAGCCAATGTTGAATGAATGCATTACACGGTTCTGGTAATGTTGCTTGCTGCAATATCAAAGCACATCAGTCTGCTGTAATTAAGTTTTTTTGTTTTGGTTTGTTTTTTGTCAAATACCTGTACTGCATTAGCATTGCTGAAGAACACATGACATGCAGCCATTCTGCACGTGCAGGAGGGTACAACTTCACACATAAGCTTTGAAAAAATAAATACACTTCTACACCTCCGCACTATAAAGATAAGTCTCTATTAGATGCATTTCCTTTACACACACGCTTTGCACAGAACAAGATACGGTAAGAGAATACAGCAACCCGCTACGGACGCGGTACACTTACAGGTACGATGTGAAGACGCTCAGGTTTGCGGGCAAAGCCGTGAGCCCAAGGTCCGAGCAGTCAACTCGGAGGAGCATGCCATCCTCCTCGCAGTGACAAATGGACGGGCAGTCTCTCTGCAGCTTCCCGGCTTCTGTCCCCCCTCCAGCAGCTACTAGTAGGAGCAACAGTGTCACCAAAGAGCAGGAGAGGAGAGGAGGATGCAACATCTCTGCAGTTTCAGGGAGAAACGACTAGCGAGCCTCTTCTGTAACGCAGCGGCGGCAGCTCTCACTAGCAGTGGGACGCTCTCATTCGTGGGCAGCTCGAAGCAGTGTCTCTTGTGACTAGCATTCCACTTCTCTCACAGCTTTAAACAGTCCTCCCTGAACACCGCGCTCTGTGACGTCACTCGCTGCCATTCAAAGTCTCGGGTTATGTGTGGCGAAAGAGCGCGCGGATCGGACCCGCAGTTGTCTGATAGTAGAACCGCAGAGGCTGGGGGCGCGTCGCGTATTACCAGAGCAGTTATTACATGTGTCGGACCAGAACCGCAGAACCCTCACACAAAAGTCATGTTGCCATCAAAACTACATTGCTTGAACTTGAAATTACGAGACAGCAGGAGATTGAGACTGACCAAAAAAAAAAAAAAACTACCAACATGATGTGTTTTTTTTAACCTTTTTTATTGTATTTTTTTATTTTTATAAAGAAGTGGCAAATGTACCCGGGGCTGCCTTTTGGTACGCTTCCATTTGAATACTGACACAGACACCCAAGAGATACAGTAGCAATTGCCAGGTACAGTATACGGAACATCTTTTCTCATCCATTTCAACCAACAAAATAATGAATCCGAATTATACCTGCTTACACAGTTCAGGAGACGCGTTTAAATACTTAGCTGGTTTGATGTGCGAACACGCTGGGTATATATAGCCTTGTAAAAGCTAAATTGAGCATGCCCTTATAAAAGCATATCAAAGTGCAGTAAAACAGAACATCTAACGCACAGTTGCATGCACAGCAAAGCATTCTGAAAGCCATGGTATATAACATTGAAAAGCATAGTCTAGCTTCATGGTATACACATGCAAAAAAAACTACATTGTTATAAGGGGAATGTTTTTTTTTTTTAACTTTGTAGCCCCGCATGTGCTTCCCTGTTATATGTGATTTACTTGATGGTACTCAGTCTCTGTAAAGACAAATTCCAATGATACAGAACCGAGTAAACATCAGAGCTGACAAAGGGATCTATTCATGGACTACGGGTCTGTTCACACGAGCTTTTTTTCATACTCAGTACGGTTCAGTTCGTTTGGAGAACAGTGTGAACATAAAAGTTCGATTGGCAAACGAACCGAACCGAACCGAACTGAGACCACTAGAAGAGGTAGTCTCAGTCCGTTTGGCAAAAGATCTGGGGTTGGTTCGCTTGAAAAACTTGAATGTGAACACTGGACGGTCTCGGTTCTTTTGGAAACAGGAAACGAACCCGGTAGATTTAGCTGTACAGTAGCGTACAGTTACTGCATACACAAACAGGTGGTCAAAATGTCCAGATGAGTGATATGGACAACGGTGGAAACAACCGCATTGTTAGAAATGTGATCAGAAAAAAATAAAAACAAAAATCAAACTGACAAAACCCAGCGTATTTGCTGTAATATAAACATACCTGGGGATGTATTAAAATTACCGTGGCTCCGGTTGGCTGGTGCGATTGCTATAACCTCTTAAAAAAAAAAAAAAACTGTTTTCTTTATTTTTGTAGAATTGTTCAAGTTCATTTTGAGTGATGTGAACTACCTCCAATCGCTTCATCACTGACATAGGAAAAAAAAATCACATTTGCAGAAAATACAGCTGCATGTGGATTACTGTATTCGATGTTGTGCGAGGGAGTGTGTAAGTACCAACTTTATTATATAATATTGTACAGTAAGTTAAACATTCCGTTTTTGGCTCGTTGTCCAGTTTTTAACAAAAGTCAGTTTGGGCAAAGTTATTCATATTCTACAGTATGCTTGGTGCGTACGTAAATATTTACCAGTGCTGCAAAAAAAAAACAAAAAAAAAAAACTAAAATACAAAATATTGTATTAAAAAAGGACCAGATTTTTTTTCTAAATTATTATATGTTCCTGATTTTGGTTTAGTAAACTTAAAGAAAGAAAACAATGCTATACAGTAGGATGTCAGTCTCAGAGTTTGCCAAATTCCCAGGTATGAATTACGTGTTCGCTGTTGTCTTGCATAAATGAAATAAAACATTATTTATTTATCGCTGTACTACTATTGTATTTGAATATTTACATAGTGTGAAGAAGCAATGCCAGAAAATGTAAACATCCGATGGTCTTTTTATTAATAAAAAACGAGTTCACTTGATTATTTCAATATGAACACAAGTGAACTGAGTCCTGGGAAAACACGGAAGTGAACCACGAAAACGAGCCCCATTTCCAAACGAACTCAGTATGTTTGTACACAAGGCAAGTGTGAACAGCTAGCACGGTGATACATTGTATCAAAGCAAGCGAACCGAACTGAGGACGTTTGAAATGAACCCAGTGTGAATACCCCCTAAAGCTTTATGGACAGGGTGCGCACTACATGCAATAATTAACGTCTCACCTGAAACGGTTTAGACTTCTTTTAAATGAGATGCAGGTGTGTTACAGGGTTGGCAACAGAGCTCACAGTGTATATATAGAGCACGGGGCGTGAGCTGGGGGGTGTAAGGATAGGGCAGAAGAAGCAGCAAGGAGCAGTTACTAGGATAGAAAGTGGTCATTGACTGAGGGTGACGATGCCGACACATAGGGGCCCGAGGGTGACAGATGCCGACACATCCCAGGCAGGACCCAGAAACCGAAGACAGGATAGAAAAGATGGTCGGTGACTTAGGGTGACGATGCCGACACATCCCAGGGCAAGGACCCAGAAACCAAGACAGGATAGAAAAGATGGTCGCTGACTGAGGGTGACGATGCCGACACATCCCAGGGGCGAAGGACCCAGAAACCGAAGACAGGATAGAAAAGATGGTCGCTGACTGAGGGTGACGATGCCGACACATCCCAGGGGCGAAGGACCCAGCAACCGAAGACAGGATAGAAAAGTGGTCACTGACTGAGGACGGCGATACCGACACATCTCAGGGGCACAGGACCCAGCGACCGAAAACACATACGATGGTTATAACTCGGAGAGCCACCCCTCGAGAGGAAGTCGGTCCTGGAAGGCCGGGACACGAGAGGAGATGAGAGAGAGAGAGAGAGAGGTACCCAGCATCTGAGACTTCTGTAAAGGGGCGCTCGTTAACCCCCCGATTAGCCGAGACGTCACGCTGCCTGGGACCTGAAATAAGGACAAAGCATAGAAGTTAGTATGGGACTCGAGCACGAAGGCCACGTCCTGAAAGAAAGGCAGAATAGAACAGAGCCTCGAGTGAGGCCAGATAAGCACAGGAGCTGCGACAGGACAGAGTATGGCCGGGGGTCCACTCTGACTCACATGGTGACAACCCCCCTGAAGGTAAGGGAGGCGGATGCCTAGCCCTGAGGTCGGGGAAGTGAGACTCACTTGCCCCCACAGACATGACCGATGCGAAGGCATGTATAAAAGGTGGAGGAGGGGAGGAGGAGGAAAACAAAAAACACTAGACAGCAAAGGTCCAAGTGATCAGGGCTTAAACAGAAAATAGATACTAATTAACGGGAAATTAGAAAATTAGAAGCCCCCAGCTCCACGCCCCCTGAACCATGCAAGCTAACATTTATAAAGCACTCGAATGAGTGGGAGGAATCTTAGCGCAGTCTGCCGCTACTCACAGGATCTAATTTAATAAAACAGAATCCTATTGTTTATTTATTTATAAAGATGCATTTCTTTGTTTAAGTTGTAGTGTTTTAGATGCTATTACTCCACCTGGTAGGGGATAGTCCACACATTTATAACTGTAAAAAAGTGCTTTGTACCTTTCATTCTAAACATACCTTTACTTTATTAGTTGTTTATTTAGCAGACGCCTTTATCCAAGGCGACTTACAGAGACTAGGGTGTGTGTACTATGCATCAGCTGCAGAGTCACTTACAACTACGTCTCACCCGAAAGACAGAGCACAAGGAGGTGAAGTGACTTGCTCAGGGTCACACAATGAGTCAGTGGCTGAGGTGGGATTTGAACCAGGGACCTCCTGGTTACAAGCCTTTTTCTTTAACCACTGGACCACACAGCCTCCTTAGCTTTCATGTATGCCCTCTCATCCTGATCGCTGTGCAGCAGTTGAAGTAGCGATTGATAACATTTAGGATTTTTGAAACTTCAGTTAAAAAGGGGTCACCCTCAACTTTATGAGATATTTCAAGTTGAAATTGAGCAGAGCTACTGTGTGCGTTTATGGAGAGCTGCACAAGGTGACAAGAATCTTAAATACTAGCTAATTTAAGGATTAACCGCGTGGGAATATTATATTCCTGCATGACAATATACTGTAGGGATGTTAATAGCTTACACGTTTCAAAGTTATCCAAACATTAAATGTTTAGAATTGTGTCTAAATGTTTCAACATTAGAAGAAATATGCAGATGAAATATAGATGGTGGCTGGCTGATTATACATTAAGAAGGACACACCGTGAGGTCATTTCTCTAATATCTAGTATTCATAATATATTCTAGATACTCTACAGGTATTCGTGTTGTACACATTTCTTTCTTTCTTTCTTTCTTTCTTTCTTCCGTTCTTTATTCAATTTTTTCAGTCAAGGGTGTCCGAAACATTCCTTCATTCGTTCAATAAAGACACACCCTGAGCTGAACAGAGCGAGAAACAATTGCAGGGTGGTTTTAACTGTAGGAATAACAGAGCCTTAAAAACAGGGAGAGAAACACTTGCCCTTATTTCAGCAGGGATTGTTATTCCAGCTCAGCAGGGAGGTTATCCTTATTAAAGTTGCCACTATTTGTTATGGTATTGTTGCACTTTTGCCATGCTCTTCCCATGCATTTACCATCGTTTACCCTGATTTGCCATGTTTTACCATCGTTTACCCTGGTTTGACATGATTTACCATCGTTTACCCTGGTTTGACATGTTTTACCATCGTTACCCTGGTTTGCCATGTTTTACCATCGTTTACCCTGGTTTGCCATGTTTCACCATTGTTTACCCTGGTTTGCCATGTTTTACCATCGTTTACCCTGATTTGCCATGTTTTACCATGGTTTACCCTGGTTTGCCATGTTTTACCATCGTTTACCCTGGTTTGCCATGTTTTACCATTGTTTACCCTGGTTTGCCATGTTTTACCATTGTTTACCCTGGTTTGACATGTTTCACCATCGTTTACCCTGGTTTGCCATGTTTTACCATTGTTTACCCTGGTTTACCATGTTTTACCATCGTTTACCCTGGTTTGCCATGTTTTACCATCGTTTACCCTGGTTTGCCATGTTTTACCATTGTTTACTCTGGTTTATAAGGGTTATTACAACACATGTAGTTATTTATTTTAAGCTCTGGTGGAGTGCTTTTTGTTATGGGTCACCTGTGGTTACCAACATTCCAATTATGTTAAATTTGGTTGTCACGTTCAAATGTAGACTTGATCAGTTTAAGCTTACATTTTAAATGTTTTGGATATTAAATGGTATCTGACATCACTGCATGTAACATTGCTCCACGGCCCCTGCAGTTGCATGGTATGTTACTTAAAAGAGCCGTCACGGTATTGAGGTCTGGGACAAATTCTGAAGGTAGATTGCATGCAGGCATTACTTGACTATAGACTATTGGTTTGTTTGCTCGTGTTGGATTAGAATAGAGAACATCTTCTAAAGCAATGCGGGTGAATGGGACCTGTCCAGAGGTAAACCATCTCTCTTTGGATGAGAATGCCTGTGTGAAACCTCTTGCCTTGTTAGCTCAAATAACCAGACAGCTTGTGTTGTGCATCTTTAAAGAAAAAAGAGATTTTCCAGCTCAATGACTTGTTCCCCCACCCCCTATTTTATAGTTCCTGAGAGCATGTTATTTCATTTGTTCCAAGTGTTTTGTCTCTTCCATGTTAAATAGCTGCTTGATTGCTGCGGATTGACGAGTGACTGAATGACAGGTAGCAGGTGCTGCAATAGCCTGCATTGAAGAGACACAAAGCAATGTGTTTCCACTCAGGTGTGCGCCTCCTCTCCGTGTCCTCAATGGCTGTGGTTTGTTTATTTTGCAGGTGATGAATTGAATGATACTGATGGATATTTGAGTTGGGAAAGAACTGGGCAAGGGAACTCAAACTCACTAAACACAATTCATCCATAGCTTCCAGTATAGCGTTAACTTGGTGTCAGAAGTGGAATTAATGGGCAATGCATGCCCCACCCCCCAGTCTTTTTTGTCGTTTGTCATTCCTACGAAATAGATAATGGTCTGTGCTACCAGTCGTCTCAAGAGATGGCTTGTTCATAAAAAGCATTGGCATATATTCAAATAGCGGACAATTTCTATTTTTTATTATAGGGATAACAAGATAACAGTTCCGTTTACGAAGTTAGTATTAAGGCTCACCCCAAAGCAATAATTAGTAAAAACACCAACTTTGATCATAAAGAACACTTTGCCATTCAAGCATCATTTACTTTTCTGCTATTTTAGCACATGTCTGCAAAGGGAAAAATAACAACATTATTTATAAACATTATTAAGTGAACTGTAGATTTCAGCTCAAGTGAAAGGTTCTGGTGAATTAGCATTGCAGCAATATATTACTCACATCTATTTTAAGGCACTCAGCATTACCTTAAAGACAAAAGATTAAAACTAACAGACCATGGTTTATTTCGATGATGATTTACTTAGACACCATAAAAAACATTCAATGAGAAAAGTATGCAATTCTAAATTATTATTATTATTATTATTATTATTATTATTATTATTATTATTATTAGTATTATTATTAGTAATATTAGTATTATTATTATAACAGTTTAGGGGGATATTATAAACCATATGGCTCTCACTGGAGTATTTTTTTAATATATATTTTTTTAATTTAACACAATAGCGCTATATACAAAATTAATATAAAATGTAATTTGTTTCATTTGTTCAAATGAAATTTCAATTATAGTTTCACACATCCATAGCTGTGGGCTACCAGTTGTCTGGCTGCTCTCTAAATTTCCAACCCGAATTTGTCTGTTTCTTCCCTGATGCTGACTTTCTGGCTCCCCACACGTTTCCATAACCAAAGTAAACACAAAGCGAATTCCATGTTATCGTTTTCAGTATTATAGTATTTTTAAGGTAAAGTGATAGCGGTGAAAGAATGCTGGGTTTGTTTTATAATAGTAATATTGCAAACCAAGGTGGTAATTTTCCAGCAAGGAGGAGAGGATGAGGTGTATAAAGGCCATTTCCCAGGGCAAGCAGGGAGAATGGATGAGATGGGAGAGTGTGGAACAACGCAAGATTGGCTGGCAAGACCTATGGTCAATGGAACAGAGCAGGATCAGTTTCCTTATAAGGTCAACATATGATGTTCTCCCATCACCACAGAACCTAAACCTCTGGGTAGGAGAGGATCCCTCATGTCCTTTGTGTTCATCACCTGCAACATTAAGGCACATTTTGACAGGATGTAAGGTGGCTCTTAGCCAAGGACGGTTTACTTGGCGCCATGACAAGGTGCTGCGATGTTTGGCCTTAGCATTGGAAGACAAGCGTAACATGACCAATAAGTTGTCACCTGTTCCATCAAAACATTACACACAAAAGACAACATTTCTCCGCCCAGGAGAGCAACCACCAAGAAAAGGTGTTAAAACCAATCCTCGCCCAGGACAACTGGAAGCTGCTAGAGACTGGAAAATGCTGGCAGATGTTGGTCAGCTGCTTATTTTTCCACCTGAAATTGCCACCACAAACCTTCGACCAGATATTGTCTTGTGGTCTGGATCAGCACGCCTTGTTCACCTGGTAGAGTTAACAGTGCCATGGGAGGATGCTGTAGATGAGGCGTATGAGAGGAAGAAACTGCGGTATGCTCAACTAGCCACTGAAGCGAACAGCGAGGATGGAGAGTCTGGGTTTACCCAGTGGAAGTGGGATGTCGAGGATTTGTGGCACACTCTACAACCCGGTTTCTCAGAGATGTCTGATTCAATGGCCAAGAGTTGCGTCGCACAGTGAAGAACTTATCTGAAGCAGCAGAGAGGAGCAGCAACTGGCTGTGGTTGAGACGGAAAGATTCTGGCTGGGGATCTCAAGCACAATAGAAAGAAAGAAAGGCTGATGTACAGGTAAGTAAGCTGGGCTGAGTTGAGTGGGGACGGAGGGGGTGATGCTGGGACGCCAGAATCACCGTCGAGCCCTCTTGAGGTGTTGTGGGCTAGTCGACGAAACACCGAGGATGGAAGGTGCCCACTTGAAGACCCCAGAGATGTACCCTACTTAGCTCAATCCAGACGGTTGTCATGCTGATGCGCTGGGGAGACCGCACTATGGTTGATCCCCGAGCCAGCATCGCAGCCGTTGTGTGTGCTGATGCGCTAGGGAGGCAAAATAAGCTGATCACTGGAGCCAGCATTACACTTCAGCCATCAACACCAGACAGAAGGATATCTACATCATCATATGGAAGGAAGCGCAAATGGATGGAGACACATATGGATCACATTAGTTTACTGTGAAGCTACGTCTTAGTTGGTGCTTATCTTGGCGAGAGCCAAGTTCAAATCAGCATGAAGTTTTAACATCTTCTCTCATGTAATGGAAATCATGATTATGTAGATTAATGTTAAAAAGCTCTTTAAATGTCTCCTTGGCCTCTAATACCATCCTCTGTGTGGTTATTAACTGGCTAGTGAAGGAATAAATGTTGTATTGAAACTTTGGGACAGCCCTCTGACTCCCACCATGGCACATTCCAAATTCACCAGTAACCCATCAAATATACACCTCAGAACTTTCACTAATGCTTTACTTTGAGTGGCATTTAATTGATAAGAAACTACCTATTTATTGAAGCTCAGTTAATAAATAGCCAATGGACATGTGCTAGAGAAATGTAATCATATGAAAATAACGGTATTATTCAAAAACCTGCTATGTTTACATAGTAGTTTGTTATGTCCTAAATATTTTTTGCACTAGAAAACTACCAATATAAGAACATAAGAACATTTACAAAAGTGAGGTGGCCATACGGCTCAGGGTTGTTTGTCCGGTTCCTAGTAGTTCCTTTTAATCTCAAAGCTTTGTTAAGTCGGATGCCAATGATTCAGCATCCACAGCATGGCAAGTGAGCCGATTCTGTCTAAAAGAAGTGTCTCCTAGCCTCTGTCCTTCAGTAAGACATAATTCCCAAGTGTGTCCCTGGGTCCTGATTTCTGTGCTGTGTTTACAGGACTGGTTAGGGTTAACTTTGTCAGCTCCTTTTAAGATTCTGACGACTTCAGCAGAGTCAAATTCAATTCAAATTCTTCAAAGCTCATTCTTTTAAGCCCTGAGATTAGTTTGGTTGCTCATTGTTGGACTCTCCCAGAAGCCAATAATCACGGGACACTCCCAAAACATATGCAGGTAGGTACCAGTTGCTACAGAAGTGATGCTGTCATCTGGAAACGCCTATGTAGGGTAGCGTATGCTGAAGCCTCAAATGGATCAATTGATTAGCTACATTTCTGGTATTGTCTCTCACCACTACCCAATCAGGACTTCCACCCATCTTATCTAATTCTCAGTACCAAGGAGTGGTAATGAAGGGGCCAATATCAAGACAAAGAAAGCGACTGTAAATATATGTCTTTATTTTCAATGTACTGTCTACAAAAAGGGTTGGGTGTGTTGGAACAGTCAAACAGATACACATGTGTTGTTACCTAACTCCTGTTGATTTAATCAGCCTCGTGGGTAGAGAATTATGCTGGTAGATGTGGGTAACTGAGTGCTACTGCAGCCTTTATTCTGATGTAGATTAAGCTCCTGAACAAAACACGTGGGAATGTGGCTGGAGCCGACAATTGAATAAATTATTAAATTATTAATTAGGCTGCCGTCACAGGCGTATAAAATAGGTGTTCATGGGTGTTAGAGAGAAGCATTAGGATTGTTGTTGGTGATAGAGGTGGAGGCCTGTGTCCGTGTTCCAGGAGTTCCAGGAGTGGATCAAACTGCTATGCAATGGCAGTCTTATTTCCATTCCAGGAAACTTTTAAATAAAGCATACAAACCCATATACTGTACATTCCTAAGAAATAAAAGGTATTGAAGTATAAAGTTACCATTGTAATGGAAAAATATAACATGGTTGGCTGGAATAAGAAACAGTGGTTGTGTTTTAAATGAAGCACTTGTTAGCAGTTAAATACAATGATATGTTTTAATTTACTAAAAATCAATGTTTGTGTTTGATTCTTAAACATTTGGCTTTAGAGGTGTAGGGGCACTTTGATCTCGAGGTTGAATTGACTAATCATGCAAGCTAGATTCAATTGTTTAAAACCTTAGTTAATCCGTTAATCAAACTGTAAAATGTAATTCATTGTATACATTTTAAAAAACAACTGGATAGCGACACCATAACTGCTGTTAAGACTCAGGACTGTGCTTGTAGAGCAGCTCCTTCAGCTCCTTCCTATGAACTATAGTGTTACTCTGTTATCATTGACTCCTTCAACTGGCACTGAAATATTTGAAAGATAGGCTGAATCGCTATGTAGAGGAAAACAATGTGTGGGGGAAGTTAATGTAAAAAAATGTGTAGCTGTTAAAGGTTCAAATAAAAAGATGACAAAGACTTGAAACATTAAGAGCAGATCAGAGAGAGGGCACTCAGTCCTGTCTAGCTGTAACCAGTCATGCCAAGGTGTCCTCAATCGACTTTGAAATGATAACGACCTGCTCAAGTCAGCTGTGAATGAATTTGTTTTAATAATTTTCACAAAAAAAAACAAACCAGTAAATAGCTTTAAAAGTGCCTTTAAACAAAGTTACTGTCATTTGAGTGAAATAACTGACTTAAAAATAGGTATCTAATATTTGCTAAAACGTTTTACCAGATCTAGTTTATAAACAATTTATTTAAAGATAATCTAACCATTAACAAAAAATGGTTAATCAACACAAAATGTAAAGTGTGACCCTTCTAAATATACATAAATAAAAGTCCTTGACAAGTGCACTATACCAAACCTCTGCTCTATGTACAGTAGTAGGTTATCTGTCCACAGTTCTTGGGTTCAATGCCTCATCATTTGTCAGTGTCCGTTATCTGTCTCTAATGAAGGGGTACCCCCGAAGGCATCTGTCTTTGATCCGGTTTTGCTTTATTTATACACCCGTGACCTTTCCTTCTCTCTGGAGTCAGTGGCTGGACTCTTTGTGGGTTGATGTGACACTGACATTTATGGATCCAACACTCCTATTAATAATGCCATTAGCCATGTGCTGATCAAAGAGACAGTGCCTGCATGTAAAGGTCTGACTCTTGACACCACTCAGGCTGTGCCAGTGGGGACATGTTCTAATCTGAATCAGATCAGCATCCAGCCTGACAGGACGAACCTCCTTCCTCAGCAAACTTAAAATAATTTTAGGGAATTCAAATCCTGGGGCGATTTTCTTAAGGGATACTTGACTTGATAATCTCATATTTGTAACCACAGCTGAGTGCGACGAGACAGGTTCATCATTTTATGATGCTTCCCATCCTTGTGAGGCGGAGTAGAACCCAGCTCTTTATTAGACAACCTCATTATTCTTGAACTGCCGTCTTGTCAATTCAGGCACACAAGGAAATGAGAGATCCCTGTTTTAATCAATGAGAGAGCCCTGTTTTAATCAATGAGCGACCCCTCTGTTTTAATCAGTGAGAGATCCCTCTGTTTTAATCAATGAGAGACCTGCCTGTTTTAATCAATGAAAGGTCCCTGTTTTAATCAATGAGATCGCTGTTTTAATCAATGAGATCCCTGTTTTAATCAATGAGAGATCCTTGTTTTAATCAGTGAGGTCTCTGTTTTAATCAATGAGAGATCCTTGTTTTAATCAGTGAGATCTCTGTTTTAATCAATGAGAGATCCCTCTGTTTTAATCAATGAGAGATCCCTCTGTTTTAATCAATGAGAGATCCCTGTTTTAATCAATGAGAGATCCCTGTTTTAATCAATGAGCGATCCCTCTGTTTTAATCAATGAGCGATCCCTCTGTTTTAATCAGTGAGAGATCCCTCTGTTTTAATCAATGTGAGATCCCTCTGTTTTAATCAATGATGGATCCTGTTTTAATCAATGAGAGATCCATCTGTTTTAATTGTTCATAAATTTGTGGCATTAGTAAAAAGTGGAGCGAGAGTATACACTTTCTGTAAGGTACAGTAAGAGAGTGTTATAAAGCACAGGAATTCCAGATTTTATTAACAGAATCAAAATGGGTTTAAATTTTTTTATTATTATTAAAATAAAGTAAAAAGGGGAAAGGTTGGTTTTAATTATTATTTTTGTTTAAGAAATATATGTGCAAGTAAAAGGTGTTACTTTTTGTGTAGGATATCTTTTATTGTTATAAGAGATGTCATCTCATGCAGTTTATAATATTGGGCACCTTACGCACAATGTATTATAAATCATAAAAGCTTCTCAGTTAATATGAAACATGCACAAAGTTATTGTATGATCTGTGCTTGAGATGACATCTATAAGGAGCATAAGATGGAATTCTGACACAAACTTAACAGCTGATTTCTCATACAGTCCATGATTTATAATTTTAAAAACAAGAAACAGCACAAGCACAACACAGTAAACAACTGCTCTTACTGTGCCTGAAACTCAGGTATTTCTTTCTAGTCATATAAAAGTGTCTTGATCTATTCTTGATCTGTTCTTAGACTATATCTTTAATCTCGCATACTGGTTGACACACAGCACAGATGAATCAAAGGTGGTTGAAACCAACCACTGATAATCATTTCTGTGGCTTTGTGTCTTTACTATCCCAAACTCTCACAGTGTTGTTCATTCTGCATCCTTTAAATTTCAACCTCTTTTTATGTTTTGAAAAAAACTGCAATCTCAAAGGAGTTTCAGTTCGCTAATCTTTACAGATTGTATGGGACCTTTAATCAGACTAAGCGATGAGTCACACGCTTCTTGTGAACATGCTGATAAAACGATGTGTGTGTCTTGAAGACTAAACAGAATCTATTCCTTATTATCACTTGTCTGTGGTTACTCTGCGCATGCTGTCCTGTCACTGAGACGCTGTGAATTACTGCCCTCTACAGGTAAGATGTGTCACCTGCAAGGCTGAGTCGTACTGATTTTCCTGTAAAGAAATGAAAGGGCTCAATTCACATTTTTGATACATTTTACATAAATAGAGCAAATAATGGTTAACCCTTTCAGTCCTGGTCTTATTTTAGGATCGTATGTTAACATATGTCGTCAGAAATCACGTTTAAACCTCACAGGACTCGTAGGTCCCAGTCTGAGGTTGTAAAATATATTTTTTTTTAAATCCTGTTCTCATGTATACTCAGTACGGAGTTTATTCTTAGCACAGATTATTTGAGTATTAGAATGTTTGTCTGTCTGTGTATGTTTACATTATATATATATATATATATATGAACTGCTTTTCTATTGTGTTGAAACTTGCTAAGAACATACATTTTTATATGTGTATACGGTGGATATAGTTCGTGGGGGTCTACTGTGTTACCTATAGCTCCAATTTTGAATTTCTAGCCGTGGTGGGGGATGAGCGCTGCTGTTCAGACTGTATTCTGTGGGAAGCAACTAAATGAACACAGTGCTTCCTACAGTGCCAACACACCCAGCCATACTTCGAAATTGCATGTGTGGAGCAAATCTGCTTGGAGAAGCTGTGGTTTGACAAGAAGCTTATGCCGTTTTTTTCTGGTAAGAAGAGTTCCCACAAAGTTTTAATGACTGAGGCTAGACATGCTATAGAGTGTAAGTGGCATTGTCCACTGACACTCAAGTCGCCAGTCTCTAAAATAATTAAAACCCACAAAATAATGAGCCGACAGCGTGATACAATAACCAGCACTTGTACTAAGCCTCTCAGGACAACCTGGGGTGTGGCCAAGAATTTTCATTTTCCGTTCATGATTTAAGCCTTGATTTGTCTGTAAAGTAGAGCTGTGTTTTCATCTAGGACTTTCTGGAAAAGAAAGGTAATTGGGACAATGGCACAGGCTACACTCATGAGGGCATATTGCAGGCAGTTTCCATGAGAGTTTCCCCTCACTACTCTGCGAGTGGACCTCCAATCTGACCTGATCATCTTACCTGAGCTGCTGTCCACACAGTACAGCACTGTGTTAACCACCTGGTTTATCTGAGAACTGTTTTAAAAACCATACCTGTAAAAGGATCTTAATAGGCAATCTCTGTAAATAAACCTAATACAGGTAGACTGGCGGTGGTAAGCAGCATGGATTTACACCGGATTGGCCAGGAATGTATATACTGAATATATAGAGGAGGCTAAATGTTTGTTCGTGGTATACTGTCTTTTATTTGCCAGAGGAGGAAGTCCCAGTAAATCTTTTATTTTGATGTAAGGACATCCTCCTAAACTGAATAAAACCCGCATACCATCAACAATCATTCACTATCTTAAGTAGAATAACAAAATGTATCCCACGCTAGATATCCCCAGGCTTGTGGTATATGATATTCGATGTGACGCTATGGGATCACAATAAGTATTTGTCAACCAGTATTTTCATTTTGAAACATTTTTAATGTACATTAAATAGAATCGACATCCTGGATAAAAGGAAATGATAGTTTGTGGATATATATTATTGTAGGTCTCCACATTTCCTTCAGACAGATGAGGAGGATTGTAACAGAAGCAGAACAAATTCAGGACAGGATATTGGCCTTTATCACATTTCCCCAAATACCAATGGCTTACCTCATCACAGTGCAGAAATTCATAACGTTTACTTTATTTTATCAGCTCTCAATCACAAACACCTGACAGCTGACAAAACCCATGCAGGAAAATGCCAGCAAGTGCTATTTTTTTGGTTCCTAGTAAATAACACTGGTAGTTGGTTTACTGGTTATCAGAAAGCCATTACAGATTGATATTTTACCATTGCTTGTTAAACCAAACAATACCAGCAATGGCAATACAATGGATTTGGAACTAATCGTACATGCTACAGTCACACACTGGTCCTGCTACTGGTAGGTAAACATGTGAACCTGTAATTGTGGTACTATTCTACCAATGGCAGCCTCATCCCGTTGTAGCCACCCTTGTGCTACTATTACAGGGTTGTCAATTCGTCCTGGCTATGTGAAGTTACCAGTTTTCACTGGGGACTCCACAAGGAGCATTGCAATGGCTCTGCCTCTCCCATGATTTAAGGAAGTCAAAGTCAATAGGGACTGTTTCTCCTCGCCACACTACAGCAGACCCCTACAGGTCAGGGATCCGGTGAGCTTGAATCGGACAACTCCAATTGGCTTGGCGGTGGGATCGGTGGACAAGCACTGACCTTCAGTTCTCCTGAGCTGTTGTGGGAATGGCTTTACTGATTATCCTGAGGAGGGTGCTTGTGTTTTTTGGAGCTGGCATGTGGTGATCAGTTTATGGGTAGAAGCGCTCTCGATGCTCCTTGGAAGCAGGTGGTTAAAACACTGATGTTGCACCTGAAGCTGCTGATGTGCCCGGAGCATCGCTCACCAAACCAGGCAACAGCCTGTGCTATCATTACCTCTTAGCACAGCACCATTGCATTGCCATTGCTGTGTCAATGTCTGCATTGCCACTGAAGATCATTGGGTAAGGAATAGATTTATTTTACAATGAAGCAACCAGTGCTGGCCATTATCTAAAACATTTTTAAACATCTACAATTTCACAGGAGGTGCCTCTGTTTGGTTCGTGTTAAACAATATATTACTGAGTCACTATTTGCAAGCTAGGCAAGCATGTGATTGATGATAATTGAGTTTGGTTTATTTGTTTTATTTTTTTTAATTTACTTAATCAAACATAAACAGTACATCAAGACCATTGACCTTAAATACTTGATTGCAGTGCGTTTGATCTCTGGGTTTTAAACATGTAGAATCGTACTTATCTTTGTTATTCAGGCGGAGCCTTTCAAAATATTATCTTACATAAGGGAAATATTCTTGTAACATAAAATAAATGAATTCCAGATGCCAAGCAATAATTGAATGATTTATATGGTGTTGAATTACTGAATTGCTTTGGGAGCAGCTCCAGCATATAGGATGTCATTATGAGCCCTGCTTAACTGATGGCTTAGTCTCTTAGACATCGTGGAGGAAATGAAAGGCTGTCTCCTTTTATATAGTTTTAATGACGCTCATGTTATTCCTCTCTTCTGACCTTGCAATACCCTACATTGTTTAAATCAATCCACGGAATGACAGTTGCCAATGTTTTATTTAAATATGGGTACCAGAGCGGTCCAAGTATATTCTTGACGAGTTGTCTCCCTGCCCCAAAACAGTGGACAGATCAACAGCTGCTCAGAAAGCTACAGTTTTACACAATGCAATTCCCTTGAGTGTGTTTGTTGCATAGTACCTTGTGCGCACATTAGTTCTGATACCAAAAGGCAGGTGGCAAGCAAATGCATTTAAATTAGGGCTGTCACTCAATTCACATTTTTGATCGCTTAATTTATGGGCATTAGCTGATTAACTGGTAGATTAATTGGTAGATTAATCCATTCATGTTTTTAATAAAGGTAACGATCTTATGGCGGCTGTCCTGCATAGCAATGCTGATTGCTGAACATGCCGTTGTAGTCAGAAATCAGAAAAGTAATTCCTCATAATTACCTCTATCTGAGGGATTGGTGCCTTCATCATGCCCCCTGAAAGCCAGTTTTTGCTTGCCAAGGTAAACAACACAATCAATCAAGCACTTAAGAACCTCACAATGATTTTTTTCTTACTTGCTCATTGTAATGTATTCTATCCCTACACTTCTGCTCATCCAGTTGAACATCAATCCGGGTTTGTCCAAAAGTTTTGCTGTGTTGTGTTACAGTGGTGCGCAAGTGATTTTGGGAACGCTCATGTTTTTGTGCTGACTTCGATAGACATCCTAGATTGCTGTAGCCAGTGCTGTTCCATATCACTTTCTCTGTACTGAAAAAAGACAGTTCCAGTAGTAGTATTTTTTTAATTGACAGCTACCGGTAAGCCACTGATACCTTTAATAATTTTCATTTTGGAAGTGTGGAATATATCCCTTCCTGTATCTGTAACTCCCTTTTTTAACAAACTTTTCTGAGAAAGTTCTTCTTGAAAATTGATTCATAACCAAATTGATTACAATGTCTCCATTGTCTGATGACATTTTTCAATTCGTAAAAAGTCATTTTAAATATTCCTTTGAAGTTCTTGATATAATTTTCAATAACGGTCTCTCTAATAAGAAATATCCCGAAATTCAGCTAGTCTTACATCACTTACCCTAGCATATTTATGTCTGACCTCTGCTCACTAATGATCGGACAGCTGCAAAACCAGGTCAGATCTTTGACATTCCCATTGGCTAATACCCAAGACTTTCAACTGAAACAGAGTATCTTCAAGTTTATGTCCCGCCTCTGCTCACTTGTGATTGGGCACCTGCATAACAAGGGGCAGATCTTTGACTCTGCCATTGGTTAAACTTACTCAAGACCTTGAGCCGAGGCAGAGAATACCTTCAACTGTTTATGTCCCGCCTACGCTCACTTATGATTGAACTGCTGCAGAGAAAATGCAGATCTTTTATTGGTTGATTTTATTTGATATAAAAAAAAATAAAATTTGTAAAAAATATTAACCTGCGATCAACTCTTTAGTTGATTAATCGGTCCGATTAATCTGTTAATAGGAAAAGCCCTAATTTAAATGCATTTTATTGTTGTCATGAGATGGTCTGTATTCTATATTGAAATGAACACCTTCCTGTAAATAGAATGCAATAAAACAAGGGGTTAATTCAAACTTCCAATCACAACGCACGCTGAAGCACAAATGTTTTTTCCGTATACAGCACTCTCAACAGGACCGTATACAGCACCCTCAATAGGACCGTATACAGCACTCTCAACAGGAGCGTATACAGCACTCTCAACAGGAGCGTATACAGCACTCTCAACAGGACCGTATACAGCACTCTCAACAGGAGCGTATACAGCACTCTCAACAGGACCGTATACAGCACTCTCAACAGGAGCGTATACAGCACCCTCAATAGGACCGTATACAGCACTCTCAACGGGAGCGTATACAGCACTCTCAACAGGAGCGTATACAGCACTCTCAACAGGACCGTATACAGCACCCTCAATAGGACCGTATACAGCACCCTCAATGGGACCGTATACAGCACTCTCAACGGGAGCGTATACAGCACTCTCAACAGGAGCGTATACAGCACTCTCAACAGGAGCGTATACAGCACTCTCAACGGGAGCGTATACAGCACTCTCAACGGGAGCGTATACAGCACTCTCAACGGGACCGTATACAGCACTCTCAACAGGACCGTATACAGCACTCTCAACAGGACCGTATACAGCACTCTCAACAGGAGCGTATACAGCACTCTCAACAGGAGCGTATACAGCACTCTCAACAGGAGCGTATACAGCACTCTCAACAGGACCGTATACAGCACTCTCAACAGGACCGTATACAGCACTCTCAACAGGACCGTATACAGCACTCTCAACAGGACCGTATACAGCACTCTCAACAGGACCGTATACAGCACTCTCAATAGGACCGTATACAGCACTCTCAATAGGACCGCCAAGAACACATTGGGGGAGTTGCATCCAAGTGTGCTTTTATATGACTAAATTGACATTTGAGCTGCAGAGTATTTAAAGGACTGTTACTGTACATCACGGTCAGCTAATATATTGTAAATTGTTGGGGGGGGGGTAACTTGCTGTGTTGCGTTTAGCTTTGAAATTAAACCATGTGGTTAAAAGCTCACGTTGCCATTCAAAGCCAACAGGTTCAGTTGTGCACAGCCTATATATAACCTGGTACTGTATAAAGACATGCACCACCACTCTGCTCACTCTGCCTGGCTCTTCCATAGCAGTTGTTCTGTGTCTAAATATTTTTCAGCTTTGAGACAGAATTGTACCCATGGACTCCCTGGGCATTTTAACACCCTGCAACATGGCATGCGTTTGCTCTAAATATCCCTGTTGTTAGACATACAACCCTGCTCAGATTAAATATACCATTGGCACCTTTTATAGAACAGCTGTAGTATTAACCCTTCTGTGGATACATAACGCAGGTCAATAACATAATGTCTATTTTAAAAAAAGGCTTTATATCCTCAATCTCTGTAAATAGTAATAGTATAATAATATTAACAAGCACATGGTTACCATATGACTCCGTGTACACTAGGATAGTTTGCGACCAGGCTTTACAACTCACACCACAATGCATTCTGGTAAGTGTAGTCCTGCTGTGAAAAGTACCTGAGACAGGTAAAACATACCAGAATGCATTGCGATGTGAGTTGAAAAGCCTGAGCTGTCCCACTGTCCTAGTGGACATGGAGTCAGCAACACGTTAGGCTTACTCTTTTGAAGTATATTCTGGTAAAAGCACAATTTAGCAAAGCATAGTGAAAGCATGGCAAAGCACCTTAAAGCATGACAAATCAACCCTGGGGATAGGAGATGCCAGATAAATATAGATTTAAAGGGTGACGTTATTTAGACCTGCTGGTTTTAAGATCATTAAAATAGTCCCCTGAAAGACAGCACACTGTTTATTCGTGGAGTGAGATACCAGCAAAGCTAAAAACAAAATCTCAATCTGGATTTACTGTACCAAGCCTTACCAAGTTTTTGCTCCAGTTCAGAGTTTACACTTTTCTATATAAAAGAAAACATTTGTGTTTAAAAAGCTTGAACATCTGTCCCTGTTGCTGTATTATTTCAATCTGCCAGTATTGCATGAAAATTCACCTCTATCACTATTTTCCTTTTATACCAGACTTATAATTATCTTGCAAAACAGTTCCATGTGCTGTTTAAGTATTTAAATATTTACAAAATCTCAATATGCTTTATTATAATCCAGAAACAGTGCTAACCAGTGTCCTAAACCTTGATCCTAACTCTAACCCTAACCTCATCCAAACTCTAACCCTCACCCTAACTTTAACCATAAACCTAACTGCTGCCTTAACCTTAAACTAGATGCATACAACCCCCAGCACACTGTGGTTGATGCAATCAGTTCACGGAGTGTGTTTACCTGCCTATTCAGAACATGACCTCTAGGGGTCAGGATTGTCACATAAAGAAAACTGCTCTGTCCTCCTCACCACCAATCACATATTTTGTTAAGACTGAAATTCCCCCCAGAGTTGCTAGCAAGATCCAAAAGAAAAATCTTATTGTGGATGTCTTTGTTTTGTGAAGCCTTACCCAGCTTTCACTCCAGTCCTAACCACAACTCAAACCTTAACCCCAACCCCAGCCCTGACCCTGACCCTAACCCTAACCCCAACCCTAGCCCTACCCCAAGCCAGCCCTAGCCCTGACCCTAACCTTAGCCTTAACATCAGCAACATTGGAGTAGTGGTTAGGGCTCTGGACTCTTGATCGGTGGATCGTGGGTTCAATCCCAGGTGGTGGACACTGCTGCTGTACCCTTGAGCAAGGTACTTTACCTAGATTGCTCCAGTAAAAACCCACCTGTATAAATGGGTAATTTTATGTAAAAATAATGTGTAAAAAAATAATGTAATTGTATGTAAATATAATGTGATATCTTGTAACAATTGTCAGTCGTCCTGGATAAGGGTGTCTGCTAAGAAATAATAATATGACCCGGCCTCTGCCCTTTGCTAGTTCCCATAGAAGTAGTTTCCATTGAAATGTCAGGGTCTGTGCTTCTACACTGCGTGTTTCTGCAGGAGCTGCTACATTCTGTGCATGTCATTACTGCTTATTGCTTTTTCACCATTAGAAGCTAAGTGTTGTAAAAGAATTTTGCTCTCACGGGTTTGTGCCCCAACAACAGAAATGGATTTTCAAGCGCGGTTGCGCTACTTTAATAAACACAAAAACAAACAAATACAAAACAAAAACCTAACTCTGTTTTGGAGTACTTACTACACAGGTTATTCCCTGACTAACTTGCAGGACGGCTAAGCCGTTTACCTGGCACACAAACAAAAACCATACACAGCACTTACTTTTTCTCTGACTGCTCGGAAGCAGAGCACCTCTCTTCTGCTTCCTTCTACTCAGCAGCCCTGAGCATTCTGACTGCTCCTCTTTTATACCCTGCACCTGGTTCTAATTCCCAATTACTGCCCAGGTGCAGGGGATAATTGAATAATAAAACAGTTAAATTAAACAAAAGAACAATTAACAAAACTGATTAACTGAAAAAGCAAAACAATTAAACAGTACCAAAAGGTAACATTTTTTTCTTCAGGGAGGTTTTAACCCCCTCCCTGCTGTCTCACTCAACCCGTTGCCTTACACATCCCCCCCCCTTGTCTTTTCAAGACACAGGCCATTCGACGGCCACCTCCTCCCCTAAAACACAACCACCCACCCTCGAGTCCATAAATGTCCTTTTTCGCCCTTTTCCACGGGTGGACTTGAGGGTGGATCGGTCCACGCCCCGGCCCAGCCAGGTAGGGACCACGACCGCAACGAGGGACCCCAACGGCTTGTCAGGGGCGACCGGAACGACAACCGGGGCACTGAAGGCTGCAGCAGTGGGCAGAGGTCTGCAGCTGGGACCCAGTGTAGCAACGTCCGGTCACCAAGGGGGAGCGAAGCAGTGACCAGGGGGAGCGTAAGCGACGTCTGGGAGCAGTGCAGCAACGTCTTAGTGTCCGGGAGGAGCGGAGCAGGGGACCAGGTGGAGAACTGTGACCGCTTCTGCCGACTCCTGGGCTCTGGGTCTAGTGAAGGGAGGTCCAGGCCAACCGACAGGGTATCCAGGAACGAGGGGCGAGGGACCGCACGCAGCTGTGACAGACTGGACCGCACGGGTGGCGGTCGGGGCTGTGGCCTAGACGGGCTCTTTGCCTCCTCCCCTCTGGGCTCCGGAAGCGGCGGCTCCTCCCCTCTGGGCTCCGGAAGCAGCGGCTCCTCCCCTCTGGGCTCCGGAAGCAGCGGCTCCTCCCCTCTGGGCTCCGGAAGCGGCGGCTCCTCCCTCTGGGCTCCAGAAGCGGCGGCTCCTCCCTCTGGGCTCGGAAGCGGCTCCTCCCTTTCTGGCTCTGCCGGCGGCAGCTCTTCCTCCTCTGGCTCGGGAGACTGTGGAGCTACCCTTGCCTTCTCCCACTCCTGGAGCAACAGCTCCAATTCGGTTGGATCCCGCTCCTGCCTCTTCTGCGGTGCCAACCCCATCTCTCTCTCCCATCTCTCCAGCTGCTCCTTCTGAGCAGCGGCATTCCTGTTAATCTGCTCGATCAAATTCCATAAATCCAGTTTCTGGGTCATAGGGGCGCCCACACTTTCTGACACCATATGTAAAAGAATTTTGCTCTCACGGGTTCGTGCCCCTTTAAAATTACGACCCACAACAACAGAAATGGATTTTCAAGCGTGGTTGCGCTACTTTTTAATAAACACAAAAACAAACAAATACAAAACAAAAACCTAACTCCGTTTTGGAGTACTTACTACACAGGTTATTCCCTGACTAACTTGCAGGACGGCTAAGCCGTTTACCTGGCACACAAACAAAAACCATACAGGTTTACACAGCACTTACTTTTTCTCTGACTGCTCGGAAGCAGAGCACCTCTCTTCTGCTTCCTTCTACTCAGCAGCCCTGAGCATTCTGACTGCTCCTCTTTTATACCCTGCACCTGGTTCTAATTCCCAATTACTGCCCAGGTGCAGGGGATAATTGAATAATAAAACAGTTAAATTAAACAAAAGAACAATTAACAAAACTGATTAACTGAAAAAGCAAAACAATTAAACAATACCAAAGGTAACATTTTTTTCTTCAGGGAGGTTTTAACCCCCTCCCTGCTGTCTCACTCAACCCGCTGCCTGTATAATTACGATCTATGGGTTTAGTTTTCTTAAAAGCTGTATTTTTGGGGTAGTGATCAGACATAGGAGAGAGGGGATAGGGTAAGGGTCTCACAGCTAACTGTTATCTGTGGTTAAACTTGGAAAACTAACCGCTATAGGAAGAGCAAGACTTGTTTTTTTTAGTATTCCTCTGAAATGCTGAAGTGCAGGTTTAAAACTCAAGAAACACTCACAAACACTTTATTTAAATAACGTATTCTACAATATCTTGCCACTAAGACTGATTTCTAACACAGAGAATCACGGCACTTCCAGCTGGGAATATTCACTGACAAACAGCAATGGGACAAACACCAATCACAAAATGTTTTAGTACAAATATTTATTGTGGAGAATGCGGAGTATGTTATTGACTCACTGTGGATAAGTGAATATGGTCAAAAGCACTTGAACTGATTTTAAAAATTACATTTGTGCAGACATTGTAGATATGGCTTAAAATGCAGAACTGCAAAAAATCAGGAGTTAAATGTTCACCATCTCATGTCATATTTTGAGGATTTATGTTGTTACTCAGTGCACCCAAATGATATTTTGTGCAGACTCCTTTTTGTGTCAATGTAACTTCTATGTTATGTTTCAACATGGCATTTTATGCAATTCTGCCACGGTTCATAATAAATGTCTATAAATTATTCCACTTGTCAGTTTTCTAAATTGTAACTTGTGCAATGTTTTGAACTTAGCTTTTAGAATATCATTGACCAACTGGCATAAGGTAATGTGAATAAGGTGTTCACTTTGCTGGCGGTAGTTACACTGGAATTGAGTTAAAATTTAATTGCAAACAGTGTTGAAGAACATGCCATATTGTCACTTTATTGGTGTTGGCTACACTGGTACAGGGTAATATTCTAGCTCAAAAGACTGTTCAGAGACATGCTAATTTTTCACTGTGCTAGTGTTGTTTACACTGGTACAGAGTATATTTTTGACTCTACTGTTGGGAAAATGCTGTGTTGCAACACTGAGCATAGTGCTATTAGCACTGATATGGTGTTTATGTCCAACACTAGGAGAAAATGAACACTGAGACGGTGCTAGAATTAACTCTTTTAAAAGTGTTGATTTAACACTTTTGTGGTGGTTCCCATATATACATTTCAAAAGTGTTGAATTTAACACTCACGGTGTTAAATTCGCCCATTCAAATTTGCTGTGAAGGCGAGCTAAATTATTCATTTGCAAGCTGTCACTGCGCGGTGTATTCTGCATACATAATTCTGCAAGAGGTTTTTACACACAGTTTATTATAGTAGCGTATAATAAGTGCAGTCATCATAACCTGGCTTTTTAGTGCATGATGTACATGGGAAAAACAAATACCCTACGGAATGCTCTACGAATTATGAAATGGAATGCTGTTTATTTTTTGAAAAAATAACTGGTTCTTTTTTTTGCTTTTTAGCTTTTGAGTATAGGCTAGAGAAAACAAACAGGGAACCAGTTTGTTTTTCCTTGTTCGTTTTTCGGCTTTTGAGTAACCAAAAATGAACAATGAACCAGTAGACCTTTCATTCTTAAAAAAAAAAAAACTATTAGTTTATTTCCTTAGCAGACGCTCCTTATCCAGAGTGACACTGTAGTTGTTGTTAAATGTTACATTACAAAATACAGCAAATTCAGTAGCGATTAAGAGAATATTCAAATAAAAGCATAAAATACAGATCGATTTCAAATAAGAGCAACTTTAAGGCATATAATAAAGGCAAATCTGTTCTTGTCTGTATCTACGTATTACCTCCTGGTGCAACCTTCTCGCTCTCCTGTACACTTACACAGTTACGCTCTGGTAAAAAAAACAGAAAACAAACTGGTGGTTCATTCCAACCCCTCCGAACAGTAGAGATTAAATCCACACTGTTAACATGAATAATACTTTCTTCTTGGTTATTTGCAAATCCAAATTGAATTATTGTGTTTCAAAGTGTCAATTGTCTGCATTTGTCAGGCGGTATTTTTTAAAATTAACATTACATGCAAAATAATTAACTAAATCCAGTTGCTTTAGAGCATGGTTAAACTTGTTCTGTAGGCTAATATCAACTTTCCTGAACTTGTACCTATATTAGGGTGAGCTCTAAAATAAGAGCTTTTGATTAAAAAGAGTGTATTAGAAGTAAAGATGCAGACAAAATGCAATTCAAGCAGGTGAGTAGAAAAGCTTTTTATTACATGTTGTCGAATACTGTTCCATACATGCTAACAGTCTGAGAATAAAATAGTGTTATTCAATAGTGAAAACTTGATTTGGCATGTTTTATGTTTATAAAAGTATTATGCAAAGCTCTTGCACTTGTCCTGACTACATGTGTGATGGGTTTGTGTGGATGCATAATGGAATTGTTTCTGCAGCATAGAAGCAGCTCTCCCATTTTGTCGAGCAAGAGAAGCTAAATGGTTTCACGGGAGGCATAATGTTGTAAGACAAGCCTGATGTGCTGCAGAGTGCTTGTTGATAATGCAGGAAATTCATCATGGCATTCATGTTTTGTTAAGCTGTCCTAGATGAATATGCTGGACTCTTGTCTTGAACAGTGCAGTGTAACAGAGAAAATGAAGTGTGTGTGTGTGTGTGTGTGTGTGTGTGTGTTGGCCAAATGCTAGGAGGAACATTTGTGCATTAGGGTTCTAATGTTATAAATATTAACTGCAAGCTAAACTTCCTCATTTTTATGTTAATAATTAATATGCATGTCCTTAGCATTAGGGTATCTTGGATATTTTATATTAAAACAGTTATATATAGTGATATATATAATGGGTGATTCTTTAACTACAAGCACATAATGATTACAAATAAGAGTGGTTCAAAAGAGAATATATCCTTTCAAATATTTAGCTACAGTTATTACAAAAAGGATGCTATGAACAGCATTGACTTACTCATTTTAGAATGTATATATTTTAAGCCATTTTCATGAAGTCCTTGTGAAAAATGTCATTGCCATCACAATTCTAAAAGTCTGTTTTAATTAAATATACAAAGTTAGAATTAATGTAATAAAGAGTGAAACAGTTTATTTATTTGTAAAGATACTGCATTAAAATAAAATAGTTTTTAATATTAAAGATGACACTTTATATTTGTTTTCTAAGAAATTGTATTTTTTTTTGATCGCTGTTTACATTATTTTTTCTTAAATATCATTTTATTTTCCTAACATTTTTTTAATGTTACCTTAATATTTACCTGGTGGTTTTTAGCATGGATATGATACATACAGTAAGGTACTTTAGAAGCATAAATAAGTTAATTATCCCAAAAATGTGATTATCGTGGTAGTGACACAGTTGATTTGATAATGACAGGAATGTTCTGGTAATGACACACAGACATTTACTTTGTAAATTGTATTTGTGTTATTTTCACACCATAATGTTAATGGGTGTTTGTGGTGGAAATTACAAACAAACAATAAAAATCTTGAATGACCTTTAACATAAAAATATCTGTTATTTAAATTGTAATTGCTACAGTAACAGATGAAACAGCCTACAATTCATTGTCATTAGAGTAAACTTTGTTTTAAAAACAGAACTGATTGAATTTTTAAAATGAAATAACAAATGTTGCTAAAACTGTAATTCTTAGAACAGTATCTAAAACTTAGAGGTAATTGTATCTGTATCTTATTGTCTTTAGTGTACACCTTGTTTTAAAAACAATGTATTGGATCCATAAAATTGTTACAAATGTTACTAAAATTGTAATTCTTAGAACAGCATTTTAAACTTAGTTTTTATTTTTTTTATATATTTATGCATTCATTTATGCATTTATTTATTATCTGTATTGCCTGTTGTGTACATTTTGCTATATATATATATATATATATATATATATATATATATATATATATATATATATATATATATATATATATATAATAAAATAACAGAATTCATTCAACAAAGTGCTCAAAACACAGCCTTCAGACCTCTGGGTATTTCATTTTAAATGGTGACACTTAATTCTAAAATTCTCACAGACTGTTACTGTACATATTTTTGTACAGTACAAAATCCATTTCAAACTAGAGACCACGTGTGATGTGTTTCAGCAATAGGCAGGTTATATATAGTGTGGAATTTGAGAATGGTTTCTCTTTGTGGTGTAGTCGTTTTACACCCCCAACCCATTGGATTTAGTAAACTGAACTAGAGGTCACGGGTATTACTCAGCCGTAGCGACACACCTAGTTTTGTGGAAATTCAAGACGCAGGCAGCACACTGGACCATTTCCTGAGAAGCAAGCGGACGAACCCTGGTGAGCTCTTGAACGGGGAAACTGCGAACATGGCTGGAGTTAGCGGCTGCATGAAGTACTCGATGTTTTTCTTCAACTTCTTGTTCTGGGTAAGAAAAGGGAATCATTTATTAGGCTAATAATATCACTACTGTAACAGGTTCAATCTTCAATGTGCTGCCTATACAAATTCATTGGTAAAAATTAAAAAAAAAACCTGCACAATACATGAATGCATTTTAAGCAAGCCGTTTATTTACGAATGTATTTATTTTAAACTACACACACATTTTAAATCAATTACAACCGAGACCAATTCTTTCTAATTTTTAAAAGAACCTGTGTAATATAGTGTATATATATATATATATATATATATATATATATATATATATATATATATATATATATATATATATATATATATATATATATATATATATATATACTTGGTTTAATAAGATATGTCCTTATGAGAAGGACGCATTCACTAAATAATAACAATCTGTTTAAAAAATACAGTATATATGTATACCAATACACCTTATCTTAAATGTACCTTTCAAGCCGAAGTGAAGAAATGGCATGAATAAGACCATTTATTTTCAAATATTTATATTATGTAAAAATGTCGTATAGTATTTTGCTTTATTGTGTAGCTTTTTCATACAGACCCTTTTTACAGGGCTGGATGTACAGTAATTCCCCTCTGAGGATGGCTATCATTTGTACTTAAAACATCCTTATCATTATTGCAGTGCAATATTAAATAATTAAACTTGCTAACTCAGTAACTAATTCAAAATATGTTTTTAAATTAAGCAGAAAATTGAGGTAAATGCTGGTTAGCTGACGGTCAGATATGAGTTGGGAATTAGAACAAATATTGACTGTACTCTTACTGAGTAGCCAGCAGGTGTGTAACTCCCAGATAGCTGCAAGCACGCTACAGGAGTGTGCACGATAAGCAGCTCACTTCAGAACTTCACTGCAAAGAGATTTTTAATAACGTTCACGCTACAGGAGTGTGCACGATAAGCAGCTCACTTCAGAACTTCACTGCAAAGAGATTTTTAATAACGTTCACGCTACAGGAGTGTGCACGATAAGCAGCTCACTTCAGAACTTCACTGCAAAGAGATTTTTAATAACGTTCACGCTACAGGAGTGTGCACGATAAGCAGCTCACTTCAGAACTTCACTGCAAAGAGATTTTTAATAACGTTCACGCTACAGGAGTGTGCACGATAAGCAGCTCACTTCAGAACTTCACTGCAAAGAGGTTTTTAATAACGTTCACGCTACAGGAGTGTGCACGATAAGCAGCTCACTTCAGAACTTCACTGCAAAGAGATTTTTAATAACGTTCACGCTACAGGAGTGTGCACGATAAGCAGCTCACTTCAGAACTTCACTGCAAAGAGATTTTTAATAACGTTCACGCTACAGGAGTGTGCACGATAAGCAGCTCACTTCAGAACTTCACTGCAAAGAGGTTTTTAATAACGTTCACGCTACAGGAGTGTGCACGATAAGCAGCTCACTTCAGAACTTCACTGCAAAGAGATTTTTAATAACGTTCTTTTTTTGTACTTGTTTATCCCGTTCTCTAACTACATAGGCTGAACCAGCAGAACGCGCTGATATTTCCGTCAATGGCCATACTACAAGTAGGAGTTTTACTTGCACTAAATCAACTGATTTCGCTATTAAACTACTTGCAGCAGTCCCTTCGGGATTTGTTACTGGCAGAAGAAATACAGTAATGGTAATACAGTAATACAATTAGGCTGTTGCCAGTTGATTGCCTATACCGCAGGCTCTGTTTAAATTAAGTACTTTACTGCAAATAAACGGGAACTCTTTAAGTTATTTCTGTAAAAAAATAATTAGGTTATAGTTAACAGAAATTAGTGCCATGTAATTGTTCGTCATGAACTCACCATATGAATCTGTGTGTAACATGAACAAACTGAAGTCGCTGTTTACCCTACCACTCCTCACAACTATCCCATGCAAGAACCAAGACACCTTGTCTTAAATGAAGTGAAGAAATAGCATGAATAAGTCTACTTATTTTCAAATATCTATATTATGTAAAAATGTCACACAGTATTTTGCTTTATTGTGTAGCTTTTTCATACAGACCCTTTTTTTCAGGGCTGAATGTACAGTAATTCCCCTCTGAGAATGGCTATCATTTGTAACTTAAAACATCCTTATCATTATGGCAGTGGTGTAGGTGTAGGCATCCCACACATACAGTTCATGTGCAATACATGTATCAACTGATCTCCACAGGGAGATTTACCAAGCAACAATGCCACAGCACCATGTGGCTATGACAAGAATGACACTGAAGGATTGTGCGTTTACCATAGCATCTCTATAGAACTGAGATAAATAACACACATGTTTTTGAAGTCAAGCGAAGGATTGTATTAGAGTATGCACAGGGTTGAGCCATGCATGTCAATGTCAGGTAAGGGTACAGCTGAAGGATTGTATTGCCTTTTGTACAGGATTGAGCGAGAAAAAGTGCTGTAAAAAGGGGGGACCTGATGAAGGGGAACTTTTTTTTTTTAAATATATATAGAAAATATTTTAAAACAACTAGCCCTGCACAAGACCCTTTACGTTCCCACCACCATATTAAAAAGAAAAACTCCCGTACTGCACACCGAGCCGATGTGCTTCTGTTGTGTAATGATTGTGTATCCAGGCACTGTCAAACACTTCCTTTCACACAATGATTTGAACTTTCGCATTTCATATTTTACTACACCAAAAAGCTAAAAAAAAGGCATAGCAATTTTATGTATTTTTTTAAAGACAGACCCAAAAATAACCCTAAAGTTGCACAATATATACCACAGTATGAATTATTCTATTATTAAGATCTATAATTTGCTCAAAACAACGGGCGTCGGCAGCAGGACATATCAACCCTTCCCCAGGGCCCATGACGGCTCTCGGCGGCCCTGGGTCTTTGTACCGTATTCGTCACTGTAGCAGCCCCTGTAATAATCTCGATTGGAGGCAAGGCATGTGTGTGTCACTAACAGAGCATGCCTTGTTTGCTCTTAATGGATAACTTCACAGATAAAAAGCCTTCACTCGTAACCTCCCCTATTGAAAAACAGTGAAGCCTTCAAACATCATGTTGCTTAACAAAGGGTTTCTGGGCGTTCTTTATAGAAACATATCTTCCAGGGACTTGCCCAGCCCCCAGTCCTGGGTTTCAGAACTTGCCTTGTTTGGGTATATTACTGAAACCACCAGGTGCCAGGAGCTTGAAGAAAAAAAAAAATCACGTGTACCACAAGATGAATAAGTCACCCCTATAGGTTTACTGATACTGTATGAGTTTTTCCTGCAGCTGCGTGAGGGAGGAACACTGTATATTTCCTATCAAATACCTGGCTTATCATCATTTAAATAATATGCTTAACTGAAGGTAGTTCTGTAACACAGGAGTCTTTGTATTTATGGATATAATTTTTGTTATAGATCAGCATTTTAATACACAATTTGTCTTACCTGAGACACACATACCCACACACACATACTGTATCCGAGCCTCTGTACAGTTATATGTTTATGAACCACATTTAACTGGAAGTCCTGTCCGACTGCCACACTGAAGAGATTAGCGCTTCGTACTTCATCGCTTAATGGGTCATGTGACATTGTTTTTAAAAGCACAGACTGACATTGATATGGGTTGTTAATGGGATGGAGTGACCAATCAATATAAAATGAGGGCCTGGAGAAAAGTAAAAACTTACTGGAAAATGTGAAAGTGGCACTGCTGTGCTTTACAGTTTCATGATGAGTCTGGCCATTAGTATGGTGTTTACCATTGAGAATGTTGTGTGAAGCTCAAGCCATTAATTGGACTCTTGCTGTACATGTGAGCAACCTGCTTGTGAGGTCAATAAAGCACAACATTGTGTTGTTTTACCAATAGTCATGAATATTAAAGGAAGCCTGTTTTATAGCGTGGGTGATTACATTGTTGGATTTAATGGTGGTTTATAGCCTGTGTGAAAACAATATTATGTGCTTTATAAATTAAAGAAGTGGAAAGAATAGATTTTTTTTTTATCATGTATATAATTAAGCATCCCTCATGGCAGCTGTTCCCATTCCCACGCTGCATGATGTGTCAGATAAGGACTGGGTTTCAGTTAGCATTGCTCTTTGCAATGAAGCCCATCGGTGAAGCACTGTAAGCCCATCGGTGAAGCACTGTGCACTAAATCCTGTGCAACACTGATATGCTTCCCTTCCACACCTCCTCACAGTCAGCCTTGGGGAGTCTTTTCAGAAGCACGTTTTTGGCTTGAATAGTTAGCAAGCACAGCGCATACTGATCTAAGCAGAAACAGCGATAGAGAGACATGCTGTGCAGAACACACATACTAGTATATATTGAGCATACTGCTTGGGGCCTTGTGTAGCAAAACAAGAACAGTATGAAACCTCCCAGACAAAAAGCAGTTCACTGCGACAATCCAGCAAGCACACAGAGTTAATTCGTAGCAACTTTGTAAACCTCTTGTAACGACTTTCCATTCACCTTTTAATTATCGCAGGAAAAAAGGGTCAGTTTGTTACCCTTTGCTGCGTAGTATTGACACAAAGCACCCTGTGCTTGCAGATTACATTGTTTAATTGAATGGTGGTTTATTTCCTGTGCTGCATAGAAACAAGTATATGAGCTTCAGAATTCAATGCATGACTTGGTGCATATATTAAACTGCTTGAGGTGTAACCACGTAAATGGTTTAATCTAATCGCATCATCTCATTTGCAAGCTGTATCTGTAACAGTAAGTTCATCTGGTAAGTAAATATATTTTGTGATCTAATGTTTAATATAAAATTATGATTGCAACATGTATGTTTTTCTGCACTGGATGTCATATTCACAGTGTTGTTTTCTTCACACAGGGTGTCATATTCACAGTGGTGTTGTTTTCACACGGGATGTCATATTCACAGTGTTGTTGTTGTTTTTACTCCTTCAGCTCTGTGGATGTTTCATACTTGGAGTTTCGATTTGGCTCCGTGTGAGCAAAGATGTCCAGCATGTAAGTTAATAATTACAAACATTTTGCACTGGTGTTATGGGAATGCAATAGCATGTGACCACACCACATTAGTTGTTACACCTCTCTCATTTGAGATGATTCTCATGGCATAGCCATGAATCTTAGTGATAGGTATACTCTTCTAAAAGTTTACCATAGTTAACCATGGTTTTCCATGTTTATTAATATGATTTACCACACCATACCTTTTCTTTACAATGCTTACCTATGCTTTACTATGCTTTCACTGTGCTTTATTACACTTTGCTATGCTTTGACTATGGTAGACTTTTTTTTAAGGGTACACCAGGTATCTTTCACTTTTGCTAAACAAACAAGTACTGCTTTAAAAAGCAACAACCTCTAACCCTTTCTAAAAGAAAGCTATCCTGCAAACTTCACTTAATTAATCAAAAGGATATTTTTTAAAAATGAAGTCCTTTACAGAACATTCTAGTCCTCAAAGTGCTGTGAATAGGGCCCGATGGTACAAAACTATTAAGAAATGACTTGGGTGTATGAAAGAGAAATGAAAACTCGGGGCCCAGTTCTGAACAAGCGGTTGCAGATGTTTTCTGATTTTGTTAAGAGTTCTGAATTAGTTCAGAACAAAAGTAAGTCTGTATCCTGATGATCAAAGATTTTATATGCCCTATGTTAATTTGTCTTTCTTGGTTGGTTCTCAGACCGTACAAGAAGACATCCCTGCCATCAACCTTATGATTGCCATTGGGGCCATCATAACGGGGCTTGGGTTTTTCGGCTGCTGTGGTGCAATCCGAGAGAGCAGGTGTCTGCTTCTTCTGGTACGTGTGGCGCTGTTTACGTCAGCTTCACCTTCATCTTGAATGCCTTTTGTGAATCTCCCTCAACCGAAGGGAGGGTTGGGAATGCAGATGTGCTTTCAATATGCCTGCCATCCCATTTATCAGTTTTAGAAACCCATTTAAAACATGCTGCTGACAAACAAAAATAATACAAAAAAATGTACAAAGAAAATGAACCCCCTGATAGCCTTTCTGTTTTCTTGTTGCTGGCTGCAGTTTTTCATCGGATTGCTCCTCATCTTTATCCTCCTGGTCGCTGCAGGAATCCTGGGGGTTGTGTACAGACTGAAGGTACAGTATGGATCATTTCTTTAAAATGAGGATTCTTTTCTTTAACATGCTTGGAAAGCTGTGAGTCTCCTTAGAGCTGGTAAACTAGCACATGTAAGTGAAGCACCCCATGATTTTAAATGTGGAAAATATCATCTGTAAAGGGCTTTCCTGTAAAACAGAATATGTGATTCAAAAATTATTATTAATAATTAGTCATTTAGCGACTTACAGAGCCAAGGGGGGTGAACTATGCATCAACAACTGCTGCTGCAGAGTCACTTACAATAGGACCTCGGTTTTATGTCTATCTGAAGGACAGAGCACAAGGAGGTTAAGTGACCTCCTCAGGGTCACACACAGTGAGTCAGTGGCTGAACTGGGATTTGAACCAGGAACCTCCTGGTAGCAAGCCTTTTTCTTTAACCACAGGACCACCAAGCCTAAATTTCTGTTTCCATTCAGGCGTACAGTACGGGCAGCACTGCTCTAGACTTTGTTGCCAGGCTCGGGTGACATAGGAATATAACAACACCTACTGTTATATTAATTGGGAGGGTTCCCCTGCTAGTCCCTGTTCGTGTTCTTTGTTCGTGTTCGCGCTGAGCATGGGGATCGTGTGATTGGGTTGGGATCACATACGTCAAGAGAGTTGGAGAGCTAGATGGATTACATAAATAAATACATAAATAAATAAATAGGAAGGAGTGGTTTTCTCGACTGTTGTGCCCATTTGCCAATCATTAGGGACAGTTAGCTGCCCGCTATCTGTTTAGGATTTCTGTTTTACCTCACCAGGGGAATGGAGGACAACAAACAGTGTGTGTGTGTTCTTACATGCAGACAAACAGTGTGTGCATGTTCTTACATGCAGACAAACAGTGTGTGCGTGTTCTTCCATGCAGACAAACAGTGTGTGCATGTTCTTACATGCAGACAAACAGTGTGTGCATGTTCTTACATGCAGACAAACAGTGTGTGCATGTTCTTACATGCAGACAAACAGTGTGTGCGTGTTCTTCCATGCAGACAAACAGTGTGTGCATGTTCTTACATGCAGACAAACAGTGTGTGCGTGTTCTTCCATGCAGAACCCCATGACAAGCTGTGCCCTCGATCACTTCATTATCTTTTTATTATTTCACTGTCGTCGTACGCTTGCCTGGTAGTGGCAAGCATGTAGGTTACCGATGGTTGCTGTGCTTGTGATGGCGGTGAGTATTATTGTGGGGCCAGTCTGGGTTGTGCTGAAGAAAATATAAAAATCACTCACACACTTTGACTTCCTTTCCTGCACAGGCTGAAGGCATGCTTACAGACACTCTTCAAAAGTACATTCCCATTGATACACAGTCAGCTGAGTTCAAGACGGACATTGAAAACCTGCAGACTCAGGTAAACTACTTATTTTTTGTTGCATAATCTTTGTATCAGGTTCTATAAGGTATAATAAGCAGAGCAGTATTCAATAATATATACTGTATTCTTAACTGTGCAGCAAATTCTTGGAGTACAATACTGTATATAGTCTTACTATCTCTCCAATAGCCAAACAAAAATAGATTATTATTATTATTATTATTATTATTATTATTATTATTATTATTATTATTATTATTATTAAGAAGAAGAAGAAGAAGAAGAATACATTTATAAATACACTTTTAAAATTCATTGACAAACGTTTTGACTAGAATTCGGAAGACTTTTTGTCAAAATGTTTGTTGCTGAATTGCTAACTTTGTCTTAGCTACCGGATCAAACTGCCTTCTTGGGCCTTTCAGATGCTCCTGTATCGAGTTCCTGTATACATACAACAAGATTAGCAAACAGACAGACATTTGTCAAATATATTCACTGGGATCAATAATGTGCAATGGTATTATAGAATAAGGTCATTTTAAAAGGTGTTTAAAAACTTGCTTTTTCTCTTTAGGGCAAGTGTTGTGGACTGATCAAAGGTGCCCAGGACTGGGGAGGTGTGGCTCCAGCCTCCTGCAATTGCACTGATAAGCCTGCTTCAGACTGTGTGCTCTATAAAGGCACAAACGTGTACAAACAGGTCAGAACACAAATAACACCAGCAGTACCAGCAATAACAGCAGTTTCACTCATTCCAGGTTTTACTACATTCTTGATTAGCCCCAACTTAACAAGCTCAGGTGTGTCTTATTAAACTCATAGCAAAACCAAGAATGGGTCAAACTACTGTGCAATGGGAGTCTTATTTCCATCAATGAATAATATATTGCCAGGGTTACAAAGCATTCCGTTTTTATAAAAGCAGTAAAGGTCCCTCCAGTATTTGACACGTGGGTCGTTCCATGCAGCACGGTCTGGTGCGCTGCTGTAACCCGTCCTGTGTCTTGCAGTTTGTCCTGCATATTGAAATACTAGCAAAATATGAGTCATGCTGCTATTGGGATATTTTTACTTTCTGTTAAAGAATTAGGAGTTAAAGACTGGAGGAAACTCTTTCAAAATTAGGCCCATTGTGTCTTGCTGTAGCCTGAACTTAAAATAACGAGTCTGTAACCCCTCTCCCTTTATTACATCATTAATACTGCATCCTGGTTAAATCTAACTGATATAACAAGGACCATACTGTGTGTAGCTAATACACATCCAGGACACGGCATGCAATAACTGTGTTTGTCCTTTACAGCCTTGCCTGCAGTTCCTGACTGATATGATGACTAAACACGCTGGGATTATTCTCGGAGTGGCCTTTGGGCTGGCAGTTGTCATGGTATGAATTTCTTTCAGTTCATTTGTTAAGTTCACTGCAGGCTGATCCGTCCTCCTGCTGAGACTGTTGAGAGATCTAGCATTGAATACCTTTTTTTCAGATTTGATGCTGCTCAGTGATTTCTTGTGTATTTGTATTTTTGTGGTTCTCATTTTGGAAACTCGTCCGTGTTCGTTCATTCGCTCGACAGAATCACCGGGGTGAATTGCTCTGTTCCAGATGGAACTTAAGTTTAAACATACTTTTGTTCCCATGCATTGTACTTGGTATGTAAACAGAGTACTCTGTTGTTAATGTGCTCCCGAGGCTGGCCGGAGACACCCTGTTGTAATTGTTCCACCCTCTTTCATGGAATAACCAAAGCACACTGTGAACTTTGGGGGTGTATCTGACATGATATTCTGAGGACAGCCCAACCACTTTGCTCATTGTGTTCAGCTTTCTGTCCAGGGCAGAATGTGCATTGCGCTTGTTGCTTCACTCTTCCTTTTATCTCTTTTTCAGCTCTTTGGTTTGGGCTTCTCGATGTCACTCTACTGCCAGATTGGCAGAAAATGAGAAGATGCCAGACCGCGTTCTAATTTTTTTTTCTCAGCAATGGCTCCTGGCTTCTCGCTCATGCAGAAAATGAACAAGAATGGTTACAGAGCATTTTTTTTAATGTAAGCATTTAAATCTAAAAACGTTTTTAACGAAGTAAGGACTTATGCTGTGCCATTAACCCAAATGGCGTAAATGCTGTATTTGTTGGCTGTGTATTACTAGTGGAGGTCAATATTTGATTAAATATTTTCTTTTTTTTAACTTCTGGTATAAAGGCAATTGTGTTGTTTTTACCAAACGCTGTTTTAATAGCTTATATTTACATTTGTATTGCCAAATATGTTCTGAGCTCATGCATATTAAAGGTAGCTCATGTTTTAGTGTATGCTGGTTGGGGGTGTGTGTGTTGATTATTATGGGATCATGAGGACCCTCTGTATGTATGGGCTTATTACGGCTTTTATAGAGTGGAGGCAATGTGGGTAATGTTTAGTTAACACTGATCCAAGCTATTGAAAATATCAGGATTTGAGGATTATATAAAGCATGGTTGTGTCATTGCATACATACATACATACCTCACACTTACTGTACATTGTTCATCACATTTAGGGAACCTCTTATCCAACTGTAATGTAATCTGGAAGAACATTCGTCCCCACAAGTCATTTACAGTATAAGTATCTGAGGATATAAGGAGGTGCTGTACCTGCCTATCTGTTCCTATGTACTGTGTGTCACTCTTACAGTGGATACATATCATTGTGCTCTACTGTTTTCCTGATGCTGTTAGCTCTAATTTTGTAATTACAGATGTGCCAGGTATGTATGGTGCTATTATAATGCCAGCTACATACGGTATCTGTGGTTATGACTCAAGCTTGTAAAGGCTATCTTAAAAAGAGACAGGTACTGACAGCATAGCAAACATTTGCAAGTATATCGTATCTTATCAAAGTAATCTTCATTGTATTGCTTGGGAATAAGAGTGTGCATGCCTCACACAGGAAGTCTCTCCCACTATTTCAATTTAAACTGGAATATGGACTTTACTGCTTAGTAACTATCTGTTCTATCATTCTTTGTCATTAATAGGGTCCTTTGTATCTGCCATTTGTTTTTGAGGAGCGGCACTGTACTAAAGCAATCACCTATGAAATGTTTGCATTCGGTTTGTACAATTATTTTGAGCCGTTGTAATGAAAAACTTGATGATTCATTGAAACATCGTTAACTCTGTGCCAATAATGCAAAGCATTTGTTGCGTTAGGTGGATTTAAAAAAAAATTGTGTCTATGTAACTCTAAATAAATACTGAAAAACAAAGCGTACTGCTCATAACGGGTAAAGCTATTATAAAAAGTGCATTTGCCATCATTTATCATGGTTTGCTATGTTTGTTTGTTTTTTAATATGCTGTACCTTACTTCTATGGGCTTTACAGTGTTTGTTTTTGCTTTACCATGCTTTATTACATTGTGGTATGCTTTTACTGCGGTAAACTTTTATAACAGCCTGTAACAGGGTTCTTGCTTGTGGGTGTGTGCATTCGCTGCTGAGTGACAGGCAGGAGGTTGAAGTTGACACGCCCGGGCCAGGATTTATTCACGTGACACTACCAACCTTGGTAGCTCACTGAGTGCATACGGCCAGCGCATTTAAAACAAAACAAAACACAAATACAAAAAACTATAAAATAAAAGGTGCCGTAAAAACGGCGTGCGCTACTCCCTAATGCATGGAGGTCCCGCTTGCTCACCTCGCTATACTTTAAAGGGATCTACCATCCCCGAACTAATCTTTATGTATCAACACAAACCCCGACTCTGACTGTCGGCGGTTTTGGCAGCTTCTTTTGGCTCCGATCCCGGTTCACCATCACGGCGATCGGAGGATTTCAGCAACATATTTCGGTCTCTATGCTCGGGTAGCGTGGACGATGTTCAGCTCGTTGTCCTTGGTTTTGCAGCAGCCCCGAGGTGAACAAACAGGACCTCTTTATACCTGATGCCATGCTGGAACACACCTACCCGCTGATTATCCACAGCTGGCAATCACACACAGCAGGCAGGCTCTCCCAGGAGCGTCAGGTACTGCATTAAATTCATTACAACAATTACACACATTTACACAATACTATTTACATCTATACACAAAAAACCCTCTTCATGTGCAGGGCATCTACTACTGTCTGATTGGCTCCCTCTTGTTTTCTGACATTATATGCATCCAATTACATTGATGCAGCAGAGGTGAAAGGTGACTGATCAATGTTATCACAAAAATGTGGTCTGTTTCTGTGAACTGGTACCATTTTGTCACATCAGTGCAGGGACCAGCTGAGATGCACGCCGCCGGTTCTATACAGGTTAATGAAGGAGAAACTGAAATGCGCAAGGTAAAGCTGTGATAAATAGGGTGATCTGGTTCCCATGCATTGGGAATAGGGAAATCAGGACAGCCCTAGCATATTGAGACTGTAAGCATGTACGTCTTATGCACTTGTGCATGTTACAATAAGGAAATAAGACTTGCAGGCAACAAACAACTATAGGCTGTGTTTACATTGCTTTCTGTCCTTTATGCAGCATTATTGATTGTGTAAGAGATCGTAGAATTAGATGACAAAAAATAGAATTATCCATTTATCTGGTGCCTGTGTTTCTGAGCTGAGCGACAGTGTACTTTTGGTTGACTAGACAGATGAATGATTCTCTGTAAAAGAATGAGGTGCTAATGTAACAGGCAACATGCAGATCACACATTGATTTTTAGAAGGGATATTCTTTTTGAATTGTCCTATCCAGCGGGACGATGAGCAGGAGTCATCATAAATCTATGTCATGATTATTATTAGTAGCAATAGCAGTAGCAGCAGCAGTAGCAGTAGTAGCAGTAGCGGTTGTAGTAGTAACAGTAGTAATAGTAGTAGTAGTAGCAGCAGCAGTAGTGGTAGTAGCAGTAGCGGTCGTAGTAGTAACAGTAGTAATAGTAGTAGTAGTAGTAGCAGCAGTAGTGGTAGTAGCAGTAGCGGTTGTAGTAGTAACAGTAGTAATAGTAGTAGTAGTAGTAGCAGCAGTAGTGGTAGTAGCAGTAGCGGTTGTAGTAGTAACAGTAGTAATAGTAGTAGTAGTAGTAGCAGCAGTAGTGGTAGTAGCAGTAGTAGTAGCAGCAGCAGTAGCAGGAGCAGTCATATTAATAGTCACCAGCATTCAAGTGATAGCTGGAAAACAATTATATTTAGCACCCTCAAACACGATCGTTAAAACCAGAGACTTGCATTTATCATCTGCTTTACATTGCCCAGTATAAGTGATGTTATTGTTTTTTGTCTGAGCTATGACATATACAGTATGACCTTCTCTAGTAGTACCAAGACCATGTCTGTTTGGCACACGCCGTGGAAAGAAGAGAGTGAGCTGAGTGGATATGTGTGTCTGCAGCTGAAACTACCGACACTAGTCCTGTATCCAGTCCTCAATACAGTGTAATATTTACAGACCCCTGTTAAATAAATCTTCCCTAAGCTATAGCTGTACAAACAACTCCTAACAGTAACCCTACAGACTCAGTAAGACTTGTGGGTATTTGTTTTGTATACTGAATGTGGTTGTAATGTTTCCTGAATACACTAGAGAGCAGTGTTTTTCTACTCTCTCTCTCACTCAACACTGGACGAGACAAACCACCAGACAGAATTTAAGCAGGGGAATATGGCAAGCCAAATGATCATTTAGAGATATTTCAAATACATGTATATGTATCTCTAAACTACATTTAGGAATATCTGAAAATGATTCCAGATATCTAAATGGAGCTTTACGTGAGATATCTAAAATGTAAGATATCTCGAAATGACTTCCTGTTCATTGAAAGGTATCTAAATCATTTTAAGATGTCTCGAAATAACGTCCTGTTCGTTTAGAGATACCTCTAAATGTACTGTACAAGAAGATCATTCAAAACATAAAGAATTTTCACAGGAAGTCATTCACAGATGTCTTGAAATTAATTCCTGTTCATTTTGAGATATCTTAAAATGATCAGGAAGTTATTTAGAGACCTCTCTAAATGAACAGGACATTTTTCAAGATATCTTAAAAATGATTTAGATATAACCTCTAAATGACAGTTTAGTCGTGCTAGTAAAACATTATTTAAAGATATCTGTAAATCTTGAGATATCTCTATTTCATTTTTAGATATCTTTTTTTTTTATATAATGCTTTTATTGATTTTTCAGAAAATACAAAACATGAATTTATGGAAACATTAAATTGTTTTACAATAAGCAGAAAACAAGATATCAGGGTGGGGTGAAAGTAAAACAACCATACAGTACACACACACAATATATATATATATATATATATATATATATATATATATATATATATATATATATCAGATAATAATAATAATAATAATAATAATAATAATAATAATAATAATAATAATAATAATAATAATAATAATAAAATAAACCTGTTATAGGGAGAATGCAGCATGTCCTAAATCATTAGACCTCTATGTCACCCTTATTTTTAAAGTGAGTTATAAGAGATTTATCAGTTGAACCTTGCAAGGTGTATCTCACTTACTCAAGTTTTAGAAAATATAGAACATCCGAGGTCCAATGGGTGGGGCAGCTTGCTTCTAGTTTAGTAACGTGAGACATCTGGCCAGTAAGGTAGCAAATGCCAAGGAGTCTGCTTCAACCTTCGTGAGCAAGATACCATTGGGAATCACACCAAGTAGTGCAGTAAGGGGAGTAGGTTCAGTAGACATCTGGTTAATTTGCGAGAAGATCTTAAAAATTGAGACCCAGAAAGGAGCCAACTTAGGACAAGACCAGAACATGTGAATGAGAGTGGCTGGAGCCTGTTTGCATCTTTCACAGGTAAGACCAGAACAAGTGAATGAGAGTGGCTGGAGCCTGTTTGCATCTTTCACAGGTAAGACCAGAACATGTGAATGAGAGTGGCTGGAGCCTGTTTGCATCTTTCACAGGTAAGACCAGAACATGTGAATGAGAGTGGCTGGAGCCTGTTTGCATCTTTCACAGGTAAGACCAGAACATGTGAATGAGAGTGGCTGGAGCCTGTTTGCATCTTTCACAGGTAAGACCAGAACATGTGAATGAGAGTGGCTGGAGCCTGTTTGCATCTTTCACAGGTAAGACCAGAACATGTGAATGAGAGTGGCTGGAGCCTGTTTGCATCTTTCACAGGTAAGACCAGAACATGTGAATGAGAGTGGCTGGAGCCTGTTTGCATCTTTCACAGGTAAGACCAGAACATGTGAATGAGAGTGGCTGGAGCCTGTTTGCATCTTTCACAGGTTGGGTTAAGGTCTGGGAAGATCTTGGCTAGTCTGGCTTTGCATATATGCGGTGCAACATTTTAAATTGTGTGAGTCCGTGTCTGAACGGAAGAGTGTACCCTTAACAGAAATCTGTTCCACTCATCTTCTGGGAATGTAACATCAAGATCTTGCTCCCACTTTTCAGCGTATCTAATGAGGGACTATGTAGAGTGGAGATAATGTTGTATATTAAGGATATTGCTCCTTTGCAGATGGGATTTAATTTCAGTATACTCTCAATAGGGGAATCAGGTGATAGCTGTCATTTTTAGATATCTTAAAATGAAATTAAGATATCTTCAATTTCAGTGAAACCCTTCTCAAAATATGTTTTAAATGTCTTTCACTTATCACATAATTGACGGGTGTGTACAAATAATATCTTTATATTTTAGCCCGAAATCAATGTAAAACCAGTGAATTACTGATTGTACTATATTGTTAAGGGATCATTTTAACCAAGCACACTATACAGTATGCTGAAAATATTGAAAAAGATGTATTCTTTATATACAATGTATAAGTAAAAAGTTTGCTGCACTGTGCTTTACTTTTCTTTCAACATACTTGCTTTTGTCTGAAACATCCTGAAATAAATGATTTTTAAAACATATTTAATTATTTTGTGTACACCCATTTTATTTATTTATTGTATTTAATTTATTTTATTGACCTCAATTGGCTGTGATGGAAACATTCAGATTGCTTCAGTTTGTTTTCGATTCTGGAAATACTCAACCACCCCTGCATTGTGCAACCAACAAAAAAAACCACCAGACGCTTACAGAGAAAACCAGATTAACCAAAGCTGCATAATTAGAATTTAGCACAGTGGTCCCACAGGGGGTTAGGAAAACACTTGTGTGTCACAGAAATATTTAAACCCACAGATGTATGTATCAGATGTATCTGATAATAACACAATACAATATATCTTGCTCATTCATAATCAAACAATCAAGTCAAATGTTATTTATATAGTACCTTTCACGTAAAGCATTGTGCAAAAGGAAGTCAAAGTAGAATTTCTATAGAGAAACAGAGTCAAAAAAAGCAAGATCAAAAATAAAAAGAACAGTTTGGTATAATGCAATGTTAAACAGAAAATTGTGAAGAAAGTAAACAGAAAGAAGTGTACACATTCTTGATTTAGATGCTTCTGTTAGTTTCTTAGTAGATGTTCTATATTTTTCAATAGAGGGGGGACATCAAACAAGAGTCACCTTTTAAAGTGATCTAGAAAAAAATGCGAACCACTAATATAGGTCATGCCGCATCTAGCAGACAGTAACAGTAACTGGGTGGGGATGTGATTTACCTCAATACACGTACATGCTGGACGGTATTCACAAAGCATTTACCACAGTGCTAAATTTGCACTATCAAAATGAAACCAGAGCTAGCCAGAAGAGTTATTTATTGAAGGCTTTTTAAACATCAAGGTTAGGTTTTCTGTTATTGTTACTGAGTCTGTAGGGTTATAAATAAAATATATTATTTTTTTTATTATTATTTGTTTATTTAGCAGACGCCTTTATCCAAGGTGACTTACAGAGACTAGGGTGTGTGAACTATGCATCAGCTGCAGAGTCACTTACAACTACTTCTCACCCGAAAGACGGAGCACAAGGAGGTTAAGTGACTTGCTCAGGGTCACACAATGAGTCAGTGGCTGAGGTGGGATTTGAACCAGGGACCTCCTAGTTACAAGCCCTTCTCTTTAACCACTGGACCACACAGCCTCCTAAAATATAAAAACAGACATTACCTTTGCTTGGTGATAAATGCTCCGTGAATGTGGTCCTTTGTTTTTATTGAATGATTAAATAGCTCAGTATAAGAAATACACAGAATTAGCGTTAATTCATTAAAAATGAAGAACCAAAAGATTCTCAGCCCAGAAAAAAAAGAGAAGTGTGATAGTAGCAATCCAATCAGAAGCTTAGTGCTGTTCACCTAATACTGCTCAATTGAATAGACTACTGTGGACATGTACAATTCAACCAATAAACTTTATTATTGCTGCAAGTCCAGTCTTTCTAGCACTAGAAATTGTACGAACAACAAATGCAAAATGTGGTTCTGGTGTGGATTAGTGAATCCAGATCAATGTTTTTAAATGAGCTAGAAATGCATTAAACTAAAGTGTTTCACTCGCACCTTAATCGCAGGCAGTGTCGCACAGCTACCCGATTGGTCTCACACGATTCTCAGTAAATCAGCACCAGTCTTTCTCCGTCACTCTCTCGCATAGCAACCCACCCCCCAAATTACTACCTCCTCCCAATACAGACCACCGCTCCCACCCCCCCCCCCCAGCTCCCTCTCACCAATCACTGTGCTCCGTTGGTCCCCGCCAAGTCCCGAACCTCCAGACCTTCAGGGAAAAGGGGGGTCGGCGAATACCTGTCTATACCCACCCAGTCTAGGCACCCCAACCTCCCGCACCTTCCCACCCCTAAGCACCCACAGACACCCACACTCACACAACCCCCTCTCCAGCTCTCATACCCCGTTACTCCCCCCAAATCTCCCCATAGCTAACTACCACCCCACACCCCCAAGGGCAGGGGTCTCCAACCCTGGTCCTGGAGAGCTACTGTGGCTGCTGGTTTTCATTTCAATCAATCTCTCAGTTATTTAATTGAACCAATTATTGGCTTAATTAGTCAAGATTAACGGGTGTTCCAGATATTTAGCCACTGATGATGTAAAGACACCTTGTGGCAAAGTGGTAATTAGTAGCAGGTGTATAGCAGGTGTGGTGCGGATGCAGTAATCCCAAGAACAAACAGACAACAAAGTACGGGTGAAATGGTTGAGTTAATGATTATAATAATAATGAACTGGCAATACACAACAATGTGTATTGCACAGTAGTCAAAAGGGTTTGCATTCCTGTATATAATAAGCACAGTACTAACACACATAATTAGACACACAAACGATCACAAGTCCAAAGTGAGTGCTCTCAGTGCTTGTGGTGAAGTTCAATATAATACATGCTATAGTTGTGAATAACAATGTTAATCGTGACTGTAGTGCAGTGTTGATCTGGTTTTGTGCTGGCCCTTGGCGACAGCTCAGGATTCATGTTTAGCTGTCTAGTGCTATATAACAAAAACACAGACAGTTACTAAACAGACAGAAACAAACAAACAAAAAGCTCACAAATATTTTCCCGTACGCTTTCTCTGTGTCTCACACAGTCCTTCCAGTCTCTCAATGAAAACCAAGCGAAGGAAAGGATTTACAATTCTCCGGCCCCTTTATGCGATCATGCATGACCCCTTGGTAAACGATTACAGCTGACTCTATTGCCTGCAGCTGCTACCTCCTTTACCTTCCGGGTCAATACGTTCCTGCAACGGAGTCTTGCCTTCTTCCAGGCTGACTGACTTTCCGACCCAGGGAATGAACTGTCAGGCCAACCCGTCCAAAGCCTTTCCCTTTCGCTACTTAGTGCCCTCACAGGTCGGGAGGGAGATTTACAACCAGAACTCATTATATTTCTGTCACACACCTATAAAACCTGCTGGATAGGGGCACTGCAGGACCAGGATTGGAGATCCCTGCCCTAGACGGTGTAGCCCGTGCACCTTACAATAACTGGGTGAATGGGTTTTAGTCTGTCCTAGGAGGCCTGTATAATAAACTTATCTGAATCCTTTTTAGAAGCAAACAGCACCGACATAAACCCAGGTGGCATTTGGGACACACTTTATAGTATCAAGGTAGTACATTACAGTAAAGGTATTTTTTTCCCAGTATTGATTCTATTGACACAAGGAAATGTAGTGCATTAAGGGAAGAGTAATTTAATGTGGGCTGTAATTTACTGCACTCTTAAACTATTAGGCTCAGAAAAGACAAGCTTGGAAAAAAAAAACGAGGGGTTATTTTAAATGAGGATCTGGTGTTAAAATATTTCAAATAGAAGCTAATTCACGTGCCTGTATTATTCCTTATACACGTTTCCCATAGCAAAAGCATAGCAAAGTGTAACAAAGTATAGTGAAAGCATGGTAAAGCATTGTAAAATCTAGAGAGGTATGGTAAAGCAGGGACTGGCATGTAATAATATAGCAGGTTTGTCTTTCAGGGTGGCAGCACTTCATGTGGGTGGGAGCTGCAGCTGAAAGTAGGTCAGAAACATCTTGCCTACCAGCCAGGAAAGAGTGGAATGGCTGTGAAATCCATTAGTTATTGTTCTATCGGTTCTATTTATACTTCCAAACCTTTAAAAATCCATTCATTGTGTTTTAATGGTTCCATTAAATTCTGAGTGCAGCTGTTTCTGGGACTACCTGAAAGCTGGGCTGATCCACTGGTTAAGCGTGTTGTGTCTTACTCATTAGTCTATTTATTTAAAGCTGTACTGCCCCACAGTTACAGCAGGTTCACATTGTCAATGGAGTGCATTATATTCCTTATCTTTTTTAAATCTGCTTGTCAGACAGAGTACAGTTCCATTTGCATTTTAGTCCTCCAGCTTTATTAAACAATCAAATATATGGTTTTCATACTTACTTGATAAACCTTCATAACTTAATATATTCATTTATATCAATGCAAATAGGCCAAGCAATAAAGTGGTTTCTGATGCTTTGCAGTGGTGTAAGGTTTATGAATTACAGTAAACATGGAATTAACTACTTTGTTACACCACAAGGATGACAGCAGACCATGTTTCAAATCTTAACAATGTTTACCACTTATTAGAGCCCTCAGACTATACACCGGTGGTCCACGATGATCCTGGAGGTATTGGGAGCTTCTCTGTCTGTGTCGCCTCTATGCCTGATATTTATAGGCTCAGAGACTACATGACTACAGTTTGTTTCTGTTATCTTACTAATTATAATAGACATTAGTTATTCAGCTGTTACTCCATTCAGGTGCAACCAACCCCTAACTACTCTCTTATACAAGGTTACTGTGGTTAATGATTTACCGTAGCTCTCCTTTCCCATACATTCCTGTGCATGCCTTATCATTCAATCATTCTAAGCCTAAGCCACGTGGAGTTGCCTTAGCAACTCTACTTATGCCAATGTCACCTCCAGCAAACTGGTTTAATATTAACAACACATTTTCTTTCATATGATTACCAACACATATTCACTCTGCAGTGGTGTGTTCAGGCAGGGGGTATCCTCACAAGTCTGAAAGTTTGATTGAGATGTGCAATAAAACAGGGAAATAACGCATATTAAATGGCGCCGCTGTATTTAATGATTGAAGTCTCTCTGTGAACTGAAAAAAGGTTTTCACCTGTTGCAGTAGAAGCTTGCATTGGGAACAAAACAGAAATATGGTATTTTAACAAAAAAATGAACTGTTCAAAAAGAGGTCAGTATTTTTACATTAATGTTTAGCTGCATAAAGTAACCGGTATAAGGTATTTATTTGTGGCTATTGTGAATACCAGCACCATAGGAAGATGAGTGAACCACTACTAATAGCTACTCTGAGCCGCAACCTTTCAGACACTCCTTTTAGAGGCAGCACCATAAATCACAGCAGGAATTGAATCTGATGATAACACATGGGAATGCATATACAACAACTGATTCCAATGAAATCCAATCGTTTCTTTAATGGCAGGTAATCATTGCACAGAAGCTCAAAGTAATATATTCAGTGAAAGTGTGATGTGACTAATGGGGTCAGAGTTAGGTGGTACTTTGCAAATACAGATTGTATGTGTGTATGTTGAAGCTGTGTATACAGGAGGAATGTGGATGCTCAACATCATAGGGGCGACTTTAATCCTATAAATCATACCTCTCATGCAGTTCCATTCATTCGTTTTTTCAATCTGAGGCACAGTGTATATTTGCTTTGTTTAAATGTCATTTGCCAATTGTTACAGGACCCAATTTTAAATCCATGTAATACTTTCTTTCTTTCTTTCTTTCTTTCTTTCTTTCTTTCTTTCTTTCTTTCTTTGGCAGTGTACTGGTCAGAACAATGAGCAGTAGCCAAAGAAGCTCTTGATTAAAGTGAATGAATGTGTGACCTTGTGGTTATATCCCCTGGCCCCTGTGCTGCGGTCCTGCCTCTCCTGCTGTGAAAGTGCATCATGGTGCTGCTTATCCTCTCTCAGGGAAGTCACAAGGCAGGCAAGGTTCATCATCAGCTAATCCACTCAAATTCTGGATGTGAAGTAACAATGGATGTCAAGGCAGTGTTGCAGAAAACAGTCGCTCCCTGTCAACAATATCTACTTGCTCCTTTCAGATAGACATGCAACTGTACATGGTGCCCCACTGGAAATAGAACATTATTATTATTATTATTATTATTATTATTATTATTATTATTATTATTATTATTATACAGGGATGGAAATGCGATTCCTGTTGCATAGCAGTTTGATCCTGTCCAGGTTTTATTACTAGATTGCACAAAGAAAGAAAATCCACCAGTCCAGCACTACCACTTTGTTCATAGGGGGCGCTGTGGCCTGTGCATATTGATTGCCCATAGATGTCAGAACTTCCAGACAGTGCAGGACTTTGTTCCAGCCGCATTAATTATTAGATTGAATCAATTAAACCACAGTTTATTTGCTACATCTCTTAATCAATTAATTGTACCCTATTAAACCTGCGAAGGAACCACTCCCCAGTTTCCGACCTAAGCAAAAGACCGCCGTTCCTTTCACGCAGGTTGAGCCGCGCTGTGGAGAGGTTTCACTGCTGCTACGTGCGCAGTTTGAGCCGCGCTGTGGAGAGGTTTCACTGCTGCTATGTGCGCAGTTTGAGCGGCGCTGTGGAGAGGTTTCACTGCTGCTACGTGCGCAGTTTGAGCCGCGCTGTGGAGAGGTTTCACTGCTACTATGTGCGCAGTTTTCCCACAGCAGCAACAGTGCAAAGAAAGGCCGAGTAACGGGACCCACGCTCTGTTAACGCACTGTATTTAGGCTATAGGTATTTAATCAATCTATTATAATTGTGTTCTGCATCGGAATCCGATAGTAACTTCAATATGTAGCCGCGTTCCAGAGTTTTCATGAAATCACAATGGTTTCATTAAAATCAAACAATTCTCTTAAGCCCAATTTGTGAGCTGTAAATTAGCCATGGGTCGACACTTTATTCAGTCAGTCGTGATCTATCGGGGCAATTAGTGTAATACATGGATTTTTGTAATCAAGTAATTTAATGAAAAGCATTAACATAACCATATAGTACACAAAACCTTAAGCCAACCGTCATGTCATACAACGAATTAAGGGTGTGTGTGTGTCTATATATATATATATATATAAACAGTGCCATGTTACCAGTGCAGGACGGGGAGCAATGTGAGCAGTTTTATTTATTGATAAGATATTCTACATGCGATTTGAGTTGTGTGTGTATCTTTCAACAGGAGCGCTACCCCATATTAATTATGCAACAGCACTGCTTATCCTCGGTGACTCTCAGTCATATACGAGCTGCGCCAGCATAGACACAGCAAATTGGTATGATTGATGCAAGGCAGAATCGCCATTGCACAAGTAAGATCGCTGGATTCTATGTAGGGTGTCTGGGATTATAATCGCATTGGCAGCTGCACAAATAAAAAAAGAAGAAGAAGAAAACGCGACCTATTCAGAAATCCGCTCTTAATGCGAATGTTTAAGGACGCATCATCCACACACTGACCACGGGCATCATGCAAGGGAGACTCGGCTTCATGGTGGTTGTGGGTGTGCTGTTACGGCTGAAGATTGCAGGTAAGGGTTACATTCATTTGGGGAAGGTGAAAACGACTCTGCATTTTGTGACTGATGGCGACCTTAAAACGATTTCCGGGTGGTTTAGTTTCGATTTCGGGGAATGGTTTATTCTCTATGAAAACAAATCACGGAAAAAGTGCTCGTCCGGTATTATTAATATTATAAAATGGCAGATGTTTCCAATTTAAAATCAAATTCCTATGTTGGTGAAACCAGCTAGCATTCGGCAAAATGCTACATGTTGTACTTCTGTCATGTTTTTATGACAGAAGTCATTGTCCCCCCCATCCCCACCCCCTTAACATATATTTTAAATGTATCTTTTTGGTGTATATATTCGTCTAGGCGTTTCTGTTTAGGTAAGGAGAATTCGTGCATCAAGTGTTTTATGTACGTTCTTGTTTTTACTTATCTATTCGTTGAATTAAGTAATAATGCATTGTTTTAAAAAAGAAAGAAAGAAAAAAAGCAGGAAATTGGTAGCAATAAAAAGTCCACCCCAAAAGCCACTGTCTTGCCCATCGTGGCAGCAGGTAACTTTTTAGCTATTTTTATGATCAGAAATGGTCATTCACATTGCCAATCAAAGCCTCTCTCCAATCGGTGGGGTCTAGCTGCTGGAAGGAGGCGTTTCAGCACCACGGACAGCAGCTTGCTGGAACTCTCCGTTGGCATTGCGACGGCATTGCTAGAATGACATATTTGCACTGTCCTCAACCTGTCTAGTGAGCAATTAGGCGATTTGCAGGAAAAAGCAACTACGCTGCTAATAATAATAATAATAATAATAATAATAATAATAATAATAATAATAATAATAATCAATAGAACAAAAACCATAAACATATTTATTATTTTTTGTTTAAAAATACAGTACTTATAGATCCGCAAAGATCGGAATAGGATAAGGTGTGTGCACAGAGTGATCAATAGTTTCTAGTGATGAGATGGAAAAAATATATTATTTAAATCCAACTTACACCACCATACACACCTAATCATTGTATTTAAAACGAGTCAATATATTAAGTCAACATCTAGATAATCACTTACCACAATATTGTAGCAATCTTGTAAACAGTTCTAGGCTCCAGGGTATCTATGGCATTTCTCATCTCCAGGACTACCCCAATTACAAGAAACAAATCATATTTATTCTTCATTTCTATGATTGCCCATCGTCCATGGGAGATAAATACAATTTTTAACATCCACTGATGTTGAGGTTACATGCAAACAAAAGGCAGTAACTCAATGGCAGTTTGAACCACACATGTTGAAGCATAATATTCTGAATGATCTTGTAGAACCATATACAAGGTGACGGACAGTAGGTGTTCGGTTGGCAGGTGTTTCCATATCAAAGACTACACAAAGTCCTGATGCCTCGAAGCTTTGACTGCATGGGCTCTTCGGAAGAATAGATGCTTATTTCCATCCCCCAACATTCCTGTATGAATTGGATACATAGGTTTAAACACTATGCAGACAAGTCACATTAAGTTAGCACGGTCCTAGCTACCCATGGTGTCCCTACACTCTATTGATTGTATGAGGCTGGCCTTCTGTATGCTGCACAGGCTGTGCTTCTTTAGGGAGTGCTACACGCAACAGTGTTTGTGCCCAGCTTAATACTCATAAGTATGCAGTGAGAGTCTTGTTTCTAAGAATAAATTCTACTCTTTGAAGCATTCGGGCATGCTTGTTTCTTTATACAATCAGAGCTCACTTACCACATTTGTCATTGCATTTTAGCATGCAATCTTTGACTTGCAGGCTGTGGAAGGTGCAAATTTCCTCCCCTTTGCTTTGATCTTGCTTTGAAGCCATATGGTGGTGGGTAAAAGACCATGGATGTGACTGGCGGGGTTTATGTAGTTCAGGAAACTATCTGTTCAGTGGCTCAGGTATTGCAAGCCTGGTCCCGCATGCTGAATAGAGTGAACAGTGGCACGTACTGCACATTCTAAAGGAATGTTATCACTAAATTCTACAGTGGCATTGACTCAGCTGCTGCCCTGGTTTCTTTACTGGGTGTTCAGGTTTGTCGTTCATTTTGTATAACCTTTGAAAGTGTGCTTATATTTATGAAACAGGTTTTAGGAAACTCCTGTGTAAATATGTTGAGACCTTGGTTAACGCCTTTCACTTTACAAAGCACACCTTTAAAAGGATGTCAGGTTGTTTTATTATACAGACGCTGACATTGGTTAATGAAAAAAAATATCATGACAAAAAACAATCTCTTAGATGCAGCATCCTGTTTACAAAAACATACTGATGCTAACAGCAACAGGCTGCAGAGATTGCTTACAGATAATGCTGTATTAAAACACTGTATAACAGAGACAGCAGAACAAGGTATTCTGACCTAAATGCAAACTCAGTGATCCAGACTTATTTAGCTTTCTCCACACTGTAAGCCCTGAAGAAATACTGTATGGAATGACAGCTGATTGTCTCCTTTCCTGGTATATACCGATGCCATACTGTAGCAACAGCTACATAAGCCTGACTTCTATTATATGTAAACTTATGGAAACTATAATAAGATCCAAAATGGAAAATTACCTTTATGGTAACAGTATCCTGGGAGACAATCAGCATGGTTTTAGGAAAGGGAGATCGTGTCTAACTAACCTGCTTGACTTTTTTGAGGATGCAACATCGACAATGGATAACTGCAAAGCATACAACATGGTTTATTTAAATTTCCAGAAAGCTTTTGACAAAGTCCTGCATAAAAGATTAATTCTCAAACTGAACTCAGTAGGGATTCAAGGAAATGCATGCACATGGATTAGGGAGTGGTTAACATGTAGAAAACAGAAAGTACTGATTAGAGGAGAAACCTCAAATTGGAACGAGGTAACTAGTGGTGTACCACAGGGATCAGTATTAGGTCCTCTGCTATTCCTAATCTACATTAATGATTTATATTCTGGTATAGTAAGCAAACTTGTTAAATTTGCAGACGACACAAAAATAGGAGGAGTGGCAAACACTGTTGCAGCAGCAAAGGTCATTCAAAATGATCTAGACAGCATTCAGAACTGGGCAGACACATGGCAAATGACATTTAATAGAGAAAAGTGTAAAGTATTGCACGCAGGCAATAAAAATGTGCATTATAACTATCATATGGGAGATACTGAAATTGAAGAAGGAATCTATGAAAAAGACCTTGGAGTTTATGTTGACTCAGAAATGTCTTTATCTAGAAATTGTGGGGAAGCTATAAAAAAGGCCAACAAGATGCTCGGATATATTGTGAGAAGTGTTGAATTTAAATCAAGGGAAGTAATGTTAAAACTTTACAATGCATTAGTAAGCCCTCACCTAGAATATTGTGTTCAGTTCTGGTCACCTCGTTACAAAAAAGGATATTGCTGCTCTAGAAAGAGTGCAAAGAAGAGCAACCAGAATTATCCCGGGTTTAATAGGCATGTTGTATGCAGAGGCTAAAAGAATTTAATCTATTCAGTCTCGAACAAAGAAGACTACGCGGTGATTCAAGCATTCAAAATCCTAAAAGATATAGACAATGTCGACCCAGGGACTTTTTGACCTGAAAAAAGAAACAAGGACTAGGGGTCACAAATGGAGATTAGATAAAGGGGCATTCAGAACAGAAAAGTCGAAACGCTTTTCAATGTTTTGTTTTTCTTTTTTGTAAAATTGTAAAAAGTAAACCAATCCCAATAGTTTCTATTCAATATTTTGATAAAGAATACCAAAAAGAAGAGTGTGTTTAAATGCTGTTCCTTCATTTCAGGCTGCTTTTCTGGAGACCAGGATGACTTCTTGACGATACACCAGCGAAGGTCAGAAAGGCCTCTTGCCTTCTATCCACCCGCAGAGGAAGGGATTGAGAAGAGTGTGGAGCTGGACGGTCTCGGCGTACAGAGCAATCTTTTCCATTCCTTTTCACACGCCAGGATCAGCAAACTGCGCCCCGCAATGATTGTCAAATCCACCTTTCAGCAAGCATCCCACGACCAGAGCATCAGTCTGCTAGCCAGAATTGATCAAGACCTGGAGATTGAAACCGAACCTGTGTCTGATGAAGACGTGATCATTGTGGTGAGTCTCTCTTTGTTTTAAAGTCATTTTTTCACCTACTTGCAATTTTATGATGTTGATCATTTCTGTTTTCTAACTGCTGAATGCTGAGCAGATTTTGTGACTAAACTGGCTTTGAACTTGGCTGATCCCTGCTTGGAAGTTACAATTCTCCAGACAAGTGTAAAGCAAGTTCAAAGCAGGTAAAAACAGATATAGAGAAAAATTCTGACAACTCAGGAATCAAAATAATTGCATAGCAGTTTGACCCATTCCAGTTTTTACTACAAGCTTGATTAGCCCCAGTGAATAGGTAACAAGCTCATGTGTGTCTTATTAAACTCATAGTAAAGCCATGAATGGATCAAACCGCTATGCACCCAAAACACTGTATGAACATCATAAAAAGACAAGGCTGGGAAATGTGTAAATAGAATGACATTTCAAGCTGCTTGCTCTTTAAAATTGGATAGCTGTGTGCACAATCGTTGCATTTTCTTGTATGGGATACGTGTTTGTTTTAGAACACTTGGATTGATTTGAAAATATGTATTTGACTTCATAATGGTGGGGGGACAAAACTTGCACAATTTCAGATTGTTATAATGAAGCATTCCCCCAAAACAACCACCCACTGGCTTTAAACCCCTCTGTGATCACAATCCTCTGTGAGCACACATTGCTGTCATTCGTCTCGGCAGGCAAACACCCTTCTACTTGATTCTGCTTCTGTTTTGATGTTTGTTTTTTTCAAACTTCTAGCTTGCTATCTATTTTCTGCATTTCTATGCTCTTATAGTAGGGTCGTATGTGTCTTGCTCCTACATTAAAGCATCATATTGAGCTCTCTGGCATCTTCAATAATCCTCTTGTCTGTTGTGTCATCGCTCTGTGCTTCCTCATCTGTTGCCATGCAAAGTACTTCTCCTTTGGCATTGCTGGAGGACAGCAATCCACTCTTCGATGTCGCTCCAGATTTCTGTGCTATGTCCTTTTGAATGTTATCATTTTAATTTGTACACATGTAATCCCTGTGCAAGCCTTTGCTTGGGAGGGCCTTATTAACACACACATCAATTTCGGGTAAAAAAAAGAAAAAATGGGTTTGGTCATAATTTAGCAAAAGCTATTGAGATTTTGAGAATCTGTTTTGGTATCAGTGTTTGTCACACATATATCTTTACATGTAACTAGAGAACTGCTTATTATCAGGATTTGGCCACATGTGAAAGGGCCTGTGAATCTGTATATCTGTGTGTCATGCTTGTACTTACACTTTTACATAGACATTCTTTGGATGCAGACCATAGTGGTCTAATAGATGTATTGATTTTACAGTTGTGTCCAGGTAGACATTTAATTTGCCAACATCATGGTTTCACACTGTTCCTTAGTGTCTAGTATCTTCTTAGCAAACAACACAGCATCACTAGAACATTGTCATGGCAACAGCCTGTTTACAAACAACAGCTTTATCTGCTGCTGAGCTGAATATCCCTGTGCTGTTTTCAAACTGGAATGTAAGGTAATGCAAGGTTCTGAATTCCCTAAAAGGCTCTAAACCAATGGGATTCCCTTGTGGCTCTTTCAGTCTATTCCAATCCAGTACTTTGCTCCAGCCAGGTTCTAAATTATGTAATTAATCAAAACAATTAAAAACCAGGTTGGAAATGGGCGCTGCTCTGCTCAATTCAGTAATTAAGGATTATGACTGGTCAAGGCCCTGAGCTGGAAGGGAATGAAGGAGATACAAGTAAACACCAAACTCCTTGTTTTTCAAAGTACATTTTCAAAATGGAATGTGTGTGTTGGGATTTTAAAGTAATACAAGCTTTAGGCATTGTGCAGTCAGTGTTTTTTTTATTATTTATCTTGGCTTCTTTACTTAATCATTGTAATTATCCATCAAGGGTTCTGCTTGGTGTATGTTGGCATCCCTTTATAGCACACCTCCAATTGGATTTTCTCATTTGGAAATGGCACGATAAAGCTGTTTAGGGCTGTGTCCAAGTGTGTCTTTTAAAAAATGGCCCATTCTGCCCTTCAGTGTTATGATACTCCTCCTTAGTTTTTGAGAAGATAAACAATAATGATCTTTTTTCTTCTTTTTTCAAATGATAATGAACGGATTAGGCTTGGAGTTAGGGTTGGTGGTGAAGTTTGTGGTAGGGTTGGGGTTGTAGTTGGAGTTATGGTTAGGCTTGGAGTTAGGGTTCGTGGTGGAGTTTGTGTTAGGGTTGGGGTTGTAGTTGGAGTTATGGTTAGGCTTGGAGTTAGGGTTAGGGTTGGGGTTGGAGTTGGGGTCGGAGTTAAGGTTGGAGTTGGGGTTGGGGTTAGGGTTTCATAGACAGTATCACGGTGTTGGTTGGAATTGGGTACTGAAGATACATTTTGCTGCACTGTTGGAAATATGAATTTACAACATATAGCTGATGTCATTATTATATTTTTCTCCCATTTATTTTGCAAAAGAATCTAATAGCTCAAAGCTGTCTAACAAACAGAGCATGGTTTAAACCTGCCGCATGAACCTGAAAAGTACACAGCAATGGAATCAGATACAAACGATCCTATTCTATTTATTATTACATTTTACCATTCCAACAGCTTTTATGGATTTCCTAAGCCCTTTTTGATCACTAGCCTATTTTTAAAACCTTTAAACTATGAGAGGGGCACACTGCATTTAGCAGTCACCACTACAGATTTCAGCAATGCAAATTTCTTATATATTTTGGGTAATTCCTGCCTTCAAGCATTTGTACAGAGGTGCCGGTGTGGGTGTGAAGTGTAAGGAGGTTGTGTGGTCCAGTGGTTAAAGAAAAGGGCTTGTAATCAGGAGGTCCCCGGTTCAAATCCCACCTCAGCCACTGACTCATTGTGTGACCCTGAGCAAGTCACTTCACCTCCTTGTGCTCCGTCTTTCGGGTGAGACGTAATTGTAAGTGACTCTGCAGCTGATGCATAGTTCACACACCCTAGTCTCTGTAAGTCGCCTTGGATAAAGGCGTCTGCTAAATAAACAAATAATAATAATAATAAAGATAATCATGGCTATAAGACCAAGGTGCTCAGGTGTATTGTGCAGTTCAGCTGTCTAGTACAAAGGGTTCATCCGAGGATCTTCAGATCCCAGAGTAGAGATTATAAACACTGCCTTTGAGAAAACTCTCCGAGTCATAATAAATCATCTCCATGAAAATGCAGCCGCTGTTTTCTACGAGACAGACCAATCCTCCTCACTGTCCCCTAAGGGAGCCCTGCTCAGCTGCATATTGACTAATGGAAGATGAGTGCATTGCAAATTGAAGGTGGATTTGCTGAAGAAGCACAGGGAAGCTGGCGCGAGCCCCAGTATTTACTTGGTGTTCTTTAATGTTTATCACTTTGCTGCAGTCCTTTGAGAGGATAGTAGAAACAATGAACCATTGTGTTTGTGGAATTCGGGTGTATTTGGAAACACTGAAAGACGCTTCCAATGACAAATGTTTCGACTAGACAGTAAAAAGACTTCTCAATGTTTGTTATTCAAAGCTTCTTTTAGTATTTTTATTTTTTGCACTATTGAGTGTTTTACAGTTTTGGTTGGAGTTGCGGTACTTAATTGTGCAATATATACCCCAAGGTAAAGGTAAGAACCATCTGTGCTTACCTTTGATGTGGAGTGCACTGCACAATTCCACAAAACAAAAAAATAATCAAACTCAATCATACACGTGTTTTAATAACTTCCTGTATAGGTCACATGACCTGCTTGTAGATGGACCAATAGAATAAAACGGAGCTACAGAACCAGAAGTGAGTCCCTTCCAGGAAGCAGGAGACACTTTTAAATTAGTAGATCTGCCTTTGAATTCTGTGGATGCAAAAATAAATGGGGGAGGTGGTGGGTTGCAAAATGAACATTAGTGCTATGAAAGGTAGGCAGCTTCAGGCCCAGAATCCCTGTGTTCCCAGCAGTCCGCTGCCAATACTTTGCCCTGCTGCCTCCTGTTCAATCCAGCTAGTGTTGTGATCATTGCTGTTGCTGCAGCCAGCCACTAGATGTCTCACTTTTCAAACTTTAATCAGGGGAACTATCCTTTTTCCAGGAAAAACTCTGTACAGACTGCTAACACAGAATCAGTAATGCCTGTTAGATTGAAAAGCTCTGTACAGAACTGCTGAGTCTGAATCAGGAATGCCTGTTAGATTGACGCTTACGCCTTGAATGATTCTTTCTTGGGAATACTTCAAGACAGCCTAATAGATTGCAAATAAAATAATGACATTTTGACAGGCAGACGGTTTGAGTTAATAGAAATGACCTGGAAGAAAGCATCATAGATATTCATTACTGGCCATTAACCAGCCCATTATGCTCTCAAATAGCATGCAATAATGTTTTTAGTATGCATGCATGTGGGGTGAAACTGGCCGACAGTCTTGAACACAGTGTAAACAATTGCTTGAAGTCTTATAAGACTCGTAACTAAGGGTGTGCTGATACTTGAGTAGTTACCTTAAAGAAGTATTTGTTTGCAGATATTAAATAAATCTATTCATTAGTGTGTTGATTAAATGTGTTTAAGAAATATGGAACATTTTGCAAGTTTTAATACAATAATCACTATATATACAGTGTATATATATATATATATATATATATATATATATATATATATATATATAGAGAGAGAGAGAGAGAGAGAGAGAGAGAGAGAGAGAGAGAGAGAGATATAGATATAGATATAGATATAGATATAGATAGAGATATAGATAGAGATATAGATATAGATAGAGATAGAGATAGATATAGATAATTGTGCTAAACTGTTGTGAGTTTAGCACCTGACCGCCTACTGGTGCTAAATTATCAAACTCCATCCTTATCAAGCCCCCCTCACAACTTCCCCCACCACACCGAACTTCTCTCCTGTGTATGTGGATGTGTGTGGGGGGGTCATGTGAGTAGTCCAGACCAAATGAGAAACTATCAGCATCTATGGTTGCTAAGGAATAATGAATAAATACAAGTAAAAAAAAAAAAAGCTAGCGGCAGAATTTAATATATGAGGTACCCTAGCGCTAGATCTATTGCCAAATTTGCACCCCTGATTTGAGATATACAGTATATATATAAATCATGGATTTGAATATAAACAATAACAAGTAGTGCCGTCCAAAACCTAGAAATACCTCCAATGTTTTGATTCAAACACAGGCTCCCTTGAGAAAGATATGTACAATATATTGAAATGTTGGGCAGCTGGCTCTTTGAGCTAAATATGTGTATATATGTATATATATATAAATGGAAAACATAGAGAGCTGGAAAAGGCTAGATGTGTTTCCATCATTTCTTCATTCCAGCTCCAACAGACTTCGGGAACTTTTCAACTCACAGCGCTATGAACAGCCAAATAGCCTACCTGGCGTTTGTCCCTGATAAGCTCATATTAAAGTTATGATGGACATGTTTGGATGTTAGGATGCTGTGCCTGCCTGCAGCATTGAATAACTATGTAGATAATGTGAATGAGCAGGGTCAGCCTCTTTACTGGTTAAAGGATGCTTCATGCTCATTTCCCTGTCTGTTTGTAATTGCTTCTTGTAAATATTTATAGGTATTAAGTGTTCCCTTTTATGTGCTATAAAAAGCTTAAGCAAATGTCATGGTTTGGGGATACATTTTGTATGTTTTTCTACATTATCAAGCACAGCATCAAAGCAATAAATCTCCCTTGATGGCTTCCTAAAGCCGATTTAGCGAGGCAGAATAAATGGAGTTTAAGTAAGTGATTGATCACTGCTCTCTGACTAGCCAAACTGTGTGGGATGCCTTTTTTTTTATTAATTGTCATGCTAATCGGCTTTCTATGAACTGTGTGTTTCCTGGGTTCATTGGAGAATGTTGTTCTGTGCCCAAAATAGCCTTTTAAATATGAAAAACCTTTGTACCTTTTGTATGTGAAGTGTAGTCCCCCAGGATTAAAAATCAATTTCCTCATCATTTCCATTTTCAAGTTCCGCTCGTCTCTTCTGAGTTGGCCTTTTCACTGCAGATACATTTTGTACCAAGTCAGTGCCCATCCGATTCCTTATATACCATATTGATCCTTGTTGGGTTAAAAATGCTATTCAAAGATTTCTCATGGCACTGCTCGACGTGGTATTCATGTGTGTTATTTTTAGTGACACATGATAGAAGGTTACATCAATAATAAATGACAGGAAGAGAAGGACCCAGGGGTGCAAGTCGTTTTGAAAATTGGGTTTTTAGTGATAAACGGTATTAGACACAATCGTGTGCTGTATATTTATATGTATAATCGTTATATATAATGTATAAATTGCAATATTAAGAAGCCAAAGACTGCAGACCTGAGCAACCCAAACATTCGACATATAAATGAAACAAGAGCTCATGAATTCAGCTACACTTAATAGGAAAGCTGGACACAATGTTGATGAATTGTATTGATGGATTAGATTTACAAGTAGCTGCAACAACTGATCTGGTTTTAACTTAAATCCGTGATTATATGCACCTGTTCAAACCATGATGTTTTTTTAATCAACAAAATATGTTTAACTTCTGTGGTAAAATGAAGAGGCCTGTGAACACGAAACATTATTTGACAATGTTTGAAAACAGTAAAATGCATTTATCGTTAGCTGTTAAGTCTACTATTGCCCACATACCTTTTTGACATGTTTGTGCAGTTAAACTTCCCACATGACACAAACCTTCTCTCCTGTGTAGGTGGATGGGTGGGGGAATTTAATGTTGCTGGCACTATATGAGGTACCCTGGCGCAGAATCTAGTGCCCTAGCGCAAATGTTGCACCCCTGGAAGGACCCTCTCCTGTCAATACTGGAAGTTGAACACACAATGTGCCACCTGAATGACTCCGATTTAATGCCAACCTGCCAGCTAGGCACTGTCGGCTTCTCTTCTACCAAAACACAAGTGTGTTATTTCACAGAGAAACAGCTTTGTATGTAAACATAATACAGCACTGATATTGCTGGAAATGAAAACGAACAGGGTTCCGGTGTTATGCCAAACACAGTCTCTGCCAAATAGCCTCCTGGCCGTATTTGTCACTCCAGCACAATTTTAATAATAAATTAATAATGTGCAATATATTGTCTAACTGTATTGATAGGATAGACAAATTAATTTGCATACACACTCACTATAAAGGAGACTCTTTTCTTCCGAAGACAGTATTTGGCAGAACACCGCACACTTTTACAGTATCAAAAGGCCATGCTTTGCCAAATAAAATTAACTTTTTATGGTTTGGTCAGATAATTACTGATTCTTGATGCATATGGTGCCTACTATATTGAATCGTGTAGTTTTTAAAGGATACTACTAGTAGGTTTTGGTCTCCTTTCTGGTTGCTATGCAAGGAGGCAGTTCACTGGTTCAAATCCCACTTCTGCCACTGACTGACTCACTGTGTGACCCTGAGCAAGTTACTTAACCTCCTTGTGCTCCATCCTGCGGATGAGATGTTAAATCAATGTCCTATTGTAAGGACATATAATGCACAGTTCACAGCATACCTATTAAAGCATTTTGTGATGGTGGTCCACTATGAAAGGAGCTATATAAAAATAAAGATATTCTTCTTCTTATTATTATTATTATTATACATTGTGTTATACATTCTAGCTGTGAACACATTTTGAACTGATTCCAAATGTCATATTTTTATCATGGCACATTTGCAGTTTGTCCTGTTTTTCCTATATTCTACTATGCATTCACCTGTTACGACTATGGTTAAAAATGTGTTCTTGACCAGCTTGTCTTATAATTACATTTTAGAAGGAACTAGTACATTTCTGGGAAACTCTTTGTATGCACTTGTAACAATTGTTTTTGAAAGCCAAATCAGGGTTGTGTTTCTGTTGATCCTATTTTTCAATAACCACTTAATAATTTAACACTAAAACAACTATGTTTCCCCCCCCCCCATATAATGAAATTTAAAACGCAATGCCCCGAAACAAACTGGTCTGTGGTTGCATAGCATCTCAGCCTATTGAATTGAATGGGAAGGCAAGGGCTGGACGAGAACCATACAGTTCAAAGACGAATGACTTACCATTCAACTGAACAGCAAGCTCTGTAGTCGAGAGGCGAGTATGTGTCTTATGCTGATGCCAAACTCATCAGCCGCTAGGAGGAGATTCATTACAAACTGATGCAGCTGTTTTGAGGTTCTGGTAAGTCTGTATCTCAGCCTGAACAGGTATGAAGTTCAAGAACGGAACTACTAAAAAAAAGACTGGAGAACACTTTTGTTTTCCTCCAATTGTATCCTATACAAGGGTAGGTTTTAATATTGACACATAGCACTGTGATATTAAAATTGCTCAACAATATAGCAAAAACATGTTAGAGTATCCAACATCTAAAGTCAAATATTAAACACTCCATTGGAATGACTCAGCAATTCATCAAGAAACCTTTTCTTTCTTTCTTTTACATCATTCCAAAGCACATTTCAGGAAGTAGGGACATACGCCTATATATATATATCTAACAGCAGGGTTGCAACATGTATAATACAGTATTAACCCCACTAAATCAATCACTGCTGTTGCAGCTGACTATCGCATGAACACAACACATGTATTTATTTGCTCATTTATTATCTTCACAGCAAATTACAGGTTTTAAAATGTGATGAATTAAACTTGCACTAATTACTGCTCCTGTTATCACACCTAGACTAAAACCTGAAGCGAAGTTACATTAACCTGCCAGCAAGCATTCCACACAGCTGTGCATTTCAATATATTGTACAAAGGGATGTTGAGTCTTTGAGTATGGGCTGTTTTCCAGTCCTAAGGAGCAGACCCAGTGCCCTATCTGCTTGTTTACAGCCAGGTGATGTTACAATGATGGACGGCCATGGCTTGATATCCACCCACCTCCCCCATTCATAATTGCTTTCATAGAACATGCTGTTTGGTGTTTTGCTGTTCCTTTTTGCCCAGGGAAAGTAATTGAACTAAATCAGATTTCCTTTAATGTTAACATCGCCAGCAGCGGAGTAAAGGCCACACTGTGATCCAATTAGGTTGAATTTCTGCTCTTAAAAGCTAATTGAGGCAGAGCGCTTTTTGGCTTGCTATTTCAGTGGCTGAGCATTAATCAGAATGGGGGCAGGCATCAGTGCTGTGCAAAAAGGAAATGCATTTAATTACAGCCCCAGATTTATTTTAAGGACTTGGTCTCAAAGACAACACATGCTGCCTTCACTTTGAGGAATCAGGCTATGTCTTTACAGTGTCCACCCAGGGAGGGCTCAATTGAGAGCAGCACATGCCTTTCACTTGTGATCTAAGTTGGATGTGAATTGAAGCTTCTGGAGGGAACAGGTTGCACCTTGACATATCTGCCACCTTGTCTTCTCTCCTCCAGTGGTGGTGGAGCCTGAGGGGGTCAAACGTGTGTAGTCTTCATCTGTCCATCATTTAGATACCTTATTTTTTTTCAAAAATAAATGTGTTATAATAGTGATAAGTTTCTTTTGATGCTTGGTATACTTTTAAACCGAATGTGTGCTAATACTTTCAGAAGACTTCACAGGATATGGAAAGCTAAATACATTTTGGTAAAAAAATTTGCTGGATAGATACCATCAAGAACGACCTGCAATGGGAAAGATAGAAGGTGCAAGACAGAGAAAGCAATGGAGAGACTTCATTCAGCCCCATCGTCGCTGCTGAGCTGACGGTCTGGAGTCTATAGAGAGAAACCCAGAGTGTACAACGCTTGTGTAATGTGGTCTAGCTGCTTGGCAGATTCATTATGTGGCAGATTAGGTCTGTCAGAGGTATTTTTAGCATGCATTCTGGAAATCAGATAACATATTGATTAATCTTGTGCAAAGAGAGAAAGATTCATAGAGCGGTCTTGCACATTAGTTTGTATCTGCTGAAAAGAGATAGATGATGTTGCACGCATGAGCTAATTTGGGACACCCTACATCCTTTGGAAAACCCAGCAGGTAAAAGTTGCTAGGCAGCGGGCATATCCCTGATTGGATTTGCTTTCATAACCTCCCTCCCCATGCTCTCTCACACAATCAGACTTTCCGGAGTGTGTGCTTACCATGGAAATTCATCACTGTCAGTTTGTGGGGATACAGGCCTCCAATGTACATTTTCTTTTTTTTGGTTTTACAGAGGGGCAGCAGCAGATGGTGTGGAGGTGGGCACTCATTGCCTGTACTCAAACATGGTTGACGTTTGTGTTCTTTTCTGACAGCGTTGTGTGGGAGCTCGAAACCAGATAACGCGTGCCACACTGTGAAAATGTCTGCAAATATCAGGAATGGAACAGAATGTTATGTTTTCTAAATGAAGCTTTTCAGTGTAGACTGCAGTGCAACGCTATATACAGCACAAAGCTTTAGTACTATGTGTTTAGCCCAGGTGCAGCAGTGGGTTGGTCTAGTCAGAGAGTTCCTCAGGCAGTTCTTCATTGCAGCCCATTGTCCAGTTACTTCTTAAATCTTTTTTACTAAAAGTGAATATGTTGTTTACAGAATGGGTCATATTCTATAAGGGTTTTTTTTCAGAAAGGAGAAACACACTCAATGGAGTTACAAGAAATAAACACCTCAACACATTTTCACTTATTTTTTGTTTTACAATTCAATCATCTTTTTCTTATGTTTGCATTAATTCAAAACGATTCTAATAGCTTTTCTTTTTAAATATATACTATTTCATAAACTAGTACCTCATCAGCTCCAACTTAGACATCCTTTCCTCTCAATCAGCTTTCAATTAGCTGCTTGTAATTTGTTAATGGCATATAGTACCTTTTTAAAAATGAGTTGTTCATGAAATGATAAATACCTGGGCTTTGACTATCACTGTCGGTCCGCGCTTTCATTCACTGCGGGAGCTGGATAGACCTGCCTCATTAACCCAATTAAGAGTTGCTGCATGCTGATTTACTGCTTGCTGATGACTCTGAGTCTTAGAGGAGGGTGATTAGCACTTGGACTGGGGTCCATGCCCTGCAGTGGGCCTCAGAATGTCAATCCCTTGTATGCCTCATGCAGGCCATTCCAGTGGGACCATTTCATATCACCGTCCTTTAAAGGGATATGCTATTGTTTATGTGGCAAATCCACAACAAAAAAAACACAAATTAGGCCACAAGATATATTGATTCATTTTAATTTTCTTTGAGGATTTCAGGGTTCATTCTAACCCTTTCCTCAAAATCCTAAGCGAGTCTGCCTTGTGTTGTGTTTGCATCTTTTTAAAACTGTGCTTGCTTTTCCTAGGCCGACTCCATACAGTAGATTAGTTTGCAGTTGAAACTCTTCCTTATTCAAGGTGCAACAACTGTAGTATGCTTATGAGATTTTGTCGTGGACTCTGCAATCACTAGCATGCTTTGCTACTTTACTGAATGTTATTTTCTCTCTGCTTGTTATTCCCCATGCAATGTGCTTGCTTTCTCTCCCATCCGAGGGGAAGTCGCAGGTACTGAGTGTGTCTCCCAGAGGGGCCTCTCACAGAATACAGGGACCAGCTCTATCTAAAACAAGCAGGCTCTTTCCAGAAGAGCAACTTACTAGACCTATCTAACACTGTGAAAGCAGACCCGGGAGCAGTGAGGCTGGAATGGGTCGCTTGTAGAGGTCTAGTTTTAAAGCACGGGCCTTGGAGTGGCATGTGGGGAAGGGGTGGGGTTCTGCGAACGGTTCGGGGTGTGGCTGGCTTCTGTATCGCGTGGCAGGTGTATCAGGTGAGTACTGGGAATGCCTGTGTGTGTGTGTGTGTGTGTGTTGATGGCCCTGCCATGTTTTTTAATAAGGTTATTATTATTACTATGACTACGACTACTATTACTATTATTATAGGATTGACTGCACAGCCAGCTCACTTTATTACCACCTACATGCCTTGCCCTGACATTAACTGTTGGAATACAGGAATACATTCATGCTTCCTTGGAGCTGAAATGTTTGCAAATATTTCTTATTACTGCCCCAGAACTAACAGGTAGAAACTAGTGGCTTGTGTCATCTAGTTAATCCGTGACACACTCACTGTTCAGTCCTTTTGATTTATGTTTTGCTTTTATCCTAGGAAAGCTTGCACTGCAGAACAAAAAAGCCTACTGCTTTTCTATATTACCTAGGGATCAATTTTACATTACTTTTCAAAAAGTGCTTGTAATTCCACATGGTAAACCCTGCTTATTTAGCCAGGTAAACTTGTACAGACTCCACTCTGAAACCCTGCTGTTAACTAAGTAAAAAACAGCGTGAGTAACAACTGAAAGTGAGACCTGATTGGTTGAACAGTTTTGATCAAGTACTTTATAATAATTTATCAATCTGAGCTAACAATTTTTATCCTAGATGCTTTACCCTAAATCTATTCTATTTTGGACTATTTCACAATTTTTTAACAGATATGTAAAACATTATGGTAAAACTTTACATTATGTGTTTCTAATAACTGTGTGTTTACATAGTAGTTACTTAGTAAATGCATGTGTACTTACACATAATTACAAAGATATGCATAGCTGCAATTTACTTAATGTGTAAATCTTTTTGCACGATATATGTTAGTGCACAATTGTATCAGAAAATAGTTAGAGGTTTAGAGTTAGGGGTAGGGTTAGGGATAGGGGTAGGGTTCTATCATGCAACAAACTGTACACATTAAGTACATTGTAACTATGCATAATAACATTGTAATTATGTGTAAGTACACATGTAACTATTATGTAACTACACAGTAATTAGAGACACTTACTGTAAAGTGTTACCTTTACTTGTACACCCTTTGACCTTGATCATACAGTTTTGTGGTAATGAAGTACTTTGTTCAGCATCCAGTACTGTCCTAAAGGGTACAGCACTAGGGAGGAGCCCTCTCCCCTGTGAAAGTATTGAACCATTTTTTTGAGTGATCAAGAAGTGGCCCTGCTTTTAAACATTTATTTGTGCAGGTGTGGAATATTGCAGTTATAGTATTGATTAGATTCACTGTTCTCTTTCCATTATCACATCCTTTTATAAAGCACCACTGTGACCTCAATATATTTTCTCCAAGTACAGCTGGTACACCAAAGTGTAACACTGAACCTGTCCCCCTGCAACACTCATTATATACCATTTCTTACATCCACTGGGGGAAGAGTATTGCAGTAGGACAAGTGTACCTGTTGTTAGAATGGACCTAATGACACCCTCATTATAAACTGAACTGTCTATTTTGTGTGTGTGTGTGTGTGTGTGTGTGTGTGTGTGATAGCAGTTATATATGATTGTATGTGCTTATTAGGAGATATACTGTAATATAGTAAGTACAGTAAAGTAATGAGCTGAAGTGATTTATGAGGACACTGCATTCGTAATGCTCTTCGCTAATAAGATCAATTTCCATGAAATCATTGCCTCTGCACAGAGGAATCGGTTTAATAATTAAAATAAAAGAAATCATTAATAATTCAGAAACCTTTGTTTTGAAGGTCATGAATCATGGAAGTAAGATATCTTCTGAGACTTTGGTTAATGGATTTAGTTTACAGGAGCAAAAACTGACTTTTTTTTCTTTTCTCTTGTTGTAGGCGCTGCAAATGGACATACGCAAACTGAACAATACTCTGCTGCAGACTTTCCGAAGTGGGGTGGCTGCAGCCTTGGACATCTCTCCACAGCAAGTGCATATCAATCGTCTTAATGTAAGATCCTGCGGTCTTTTCACAAACCTAGATGGATTTACTGTTATGCACCTGGAAATTGAAGGTTGTACAAAGTTTAGGATTAGCTTGGAAAAGTTGCCTCTTCTCAATGGTAACGTACTCTGAATCAATGGCCAATACTCTGCAATGTTTACTGCTCTTGCATAACAAAATTGCGCCATTGCAGATGTTTATGTGGCAAAAAAAAAAAAATCTTTGGGAATTTTTCTGATTACATTTGGGTTTAATCTGATACATTTTTTATTTTTTTTATTTACCGCTAGATTAATGAACTCTGTGGTGATAAGGAGTTTGTGTGTGCACTGGTTTTAGAAAAGGTGTGTGTGTTTTAAAGGATATTGAAAGGAAAGGAAAGCAAATTGAAATCCGGGTACACCTTCCTCAAAACCGGGATGATCCAGGGAAAACAGTGACAGGTGGCAAACCCAGCGGTGTATATTCTGTTCCCTATCCATAGGATAAGTAGTAAGGCCAAGTCTCCTGTGGTAGTGCTGCCTATGGCCTTCCCTGTGGAACCATGGCGGTCAACCAATGAATGTGAATACGATGCCTCTAGGTAACGTCTGTGTTCTTTCTCACAGGAAAAGAAGAACTGTATAGAGCTGACTGTGTCTCCTCCTCCAGACAAACCGGGCACCATGGAGAGACTGTCCTCTGAGGAAGTGGTACGTTCCCTCAATGTGAACATCCTCTACAAGAGCCTGTCTCAGTTTGGCATTACACAGATCACCCCAGAGGTACGTCCCCGTGAACTGAGAATAGGAGGCAAACTACAGCAAAACGGTTTTTAAATCAGTAAGGGGAGAAGTCTCCAAACTTGCAGCTTGTGAAAGTCTCTAGAGGGGATACAAGACCACGGGAACTAAATCCGACCAGGAATAGTCTTGTGTTATTCAACCTGCAGTCCGGATATGCAAGACCCATTAGCAATGTCGAAAATAAAGACTGGTGAGAACAATCTGAAGATGTAATTTAATACCATGGTGGGCATAGTGGATTGATCTGTTTCTCTGTGACTGCTGTGCTTGGACTCTTTCAGTCTGCGTTGCATCTTTGTGAGTCAAAGCGACTGCATTCCCCTTGTTATGGTTATTGTTTACCATTTGTTTGGAATGGAATTATCACCTGGGCTGTATTTTTTGTGTGTGTGTGTGTTTTTTTAACGGCTCATCAAAATTTGAACATAATATTTATTAAACCAGAAAAAAGTCACATTTAAAATGTATTATTTCTTTTTTACACCAATTACACAACACATTTCACAGAAATCATGAAGTCTGTGATAACCATGAAAAAACAATACAGCCTTAATGATGCCTTGCTGCTTGGTGAATACAATGAACGGGAATGTCAGTGTCTCTTAACATTCTGCACGCACATGCATGTGACACAACCTTGTATAACCAGTTTTGTTTTTGTAAATATGCTGGTGATGCTTCTTCAGTTGCTTCAGTTACTCAAAGGAGTTGAGATTGCAGGAAAGACAATGTTAAAGGTGGGGGCAGCTGCTATAGAAGGACTTTCTACACCCCTGGCGTCATATAGAAATGGATAAAGCGCAGCACAAGTATAGTCTTAATTACAAGCTCTCGTGAAATCATCCTGAGTTCAATAGGGAGCCATGTTCTCAAAACCACAAACAGGCATCTTATTGAATTAGTAATAAAGTCCAACTGTACAGCATTTACTGTTGCTATGTCAATACAGACCCTATCAGAAAGCAAAAGCAAATGTTTCAGGTACATGAATGATTCGGTAGGTCCGGTAATTGGACGAGACGTTATCACTGCTCGCAATCAGTATACGGGATGTATTCCTTAAAATGAATAAACATTGAGCAGAAAGGCAAATAGTAATGACTCATTACCAGCAGCGAATGGAACTGTCATGTCCCTTATTGCAGTATCAGGCTAGGGCAGTCTCCACCTGCCCAGTGTACTGAACGACACTGATACTGTTTGACTGAACAGCAGCTGCAGGCTTGGGGAAGCCTGCAGCAATATTGTAAATGTGTAGAAAGCACTTGTGATAGCTTGTGTGATGCTAGTGCTCAGTATTTGTGACATCTACCTTGGTCTACACATTTCTTATAAGTACTAGAAGCAATGGGTGAAAAACGGTGGTTTGATTTAAGGTAGTGCAGGATTTGGAAAACTGCATCTCATATTTCCTTAAGTTTATTGCCATTTTTTACTCGCCATTTGTCGTTAGACAGCGATGCAACTGTGTTTGGAAAAGCAGACATGAGCCGGAAAGCAACCCAACTTAACCTGCCTTAGCTACATTACGTTTCTGTTTGCAAGGCAAAACTAGTGTCTGGTTTAATATGTGAGGTTGCAAACCTTTTACCAGAATATTTAAAGAATCTGCTAATAGGTTTGCAGCCAAGCTTTTAAAATGCCCTTTTCCTGCCTCAAATTTTGTGCCTCAAAAATATCTTGTATGGTTTTTACAGTAGTCTTTAACTGGGTTCTTTGAAACTAACCTGGTTAGGTTGCACTCTTGAGCTGTGATGATATGAAATGAACACTGAGGCTAACTACTGAACACTGTAAATAGAGAAGGTGTGCAAAGGCAGCTGACAGGGAATCCCCTGTTCTGAGTACCTTTCATAAGCAGATAAAACCAGCACTGCGGGCTGCTGCGCTATATATGGCGACAGCTAAATAACAAGTGATTGCTGCCTTCGTGCGTAGATGAGTGCTCTATTCCTGGGCGGAAATGAAAGAGCTTTCTCAGATGAGAGGCACATGCCCTTTCCATGGATTGCCTTCACCTTTTGTGACACCCAGTGCTGCAGGGAGGGGAGAGAGAGTGGAGAGAGCGGCATGTGTCTGTGTGGGAGGGGACAGGGACAGCTGGAGTACAAGCACTCTTGGAGAGGTGTATCCCTCCTCGGCACATGCAGTGCACAGAGCCTCCCATCGCTACCTGACATGCTTTGTTTACACAGCTCCAGGCTAGGCCATTAAGAATATTGTTTTTTAAAAAAAATGTAATTGCCAGTTGCCTGAGAATAGGGAGTGTACGGCAGCGGCCGGACTGGTTTGCTTGGTTTGGGAGTAGCAGTTACAGATGGGTTGGTAGGTAGGCAGGAATGAATCGGTCACAATGTGTGTTTTGCTTGCTTTCTGCACTTTTTTTTGTAAGATTACTGCTGTTTACCAATGTGTCATTCTCTCTTGTTGTTTTCTTTCTTCCTTTTAGAAAAATGTTCTGCAAGGACAACATGAGAGAGATAAAGTGTGGACCAAAGAGGGAGTTTATGCTGTGGCTATTTTTCTCACTATCTTTATAATTATTATCACATGTTTAATGGTAAGTTTGTATTTATTTATTTATTTATGGATGGATTTTTTTATTGCTTCTCTAGCCCCCAAGGCTTTTAATCTGTTTCCCTTGCCTCAGGTGCCTCATTGGCACTTCATTGAGAATTGTAATCTTAGATTAAGAGCCTGTACTGCAGGCAGGGAAAGCTGTCACTTAAGGATACAAAGTACATGTTCGGATTGAACTTTTTCATTCATATAAAACACCATTCTGTTACCTATGGGTTTTTATTTTGTAATTAAAAATAAAAAATGTGTTTTGCAAATTGAGGCACTGCTATCCTTTTAATAATAGCATTAAAAATATATATATAAATTAAATAAAATACAAACAATACTATGATTAATATAATTGATGCCATTTTTAAAAGTTCTAACATTCAAAATAAAATGATCTTTTTGAAATGTAATTGAAATGATCTTTATCTGAATTGTGTTTTGCACTCTATAATAGGTGTTGTTTTCCTGTTTTGGGGAGCGCTGCTCAATGGAAGTTGGTAAACCTTCCCTGTGGTTTGGAATTGCTTCTCATGAGCAGTGTGTTTGCACAGGCACTTCTCATAACTTGTCCCCACAAAGATAGTAACTCCTGAAAAAATTATGTTGTGGGGACGTCCCTACTTTGTAAAACACCTTTTTAAGAACCAAATATGTGTGGAGTTTTGTCTGATTGGAGTTAGAAATAGTAAATTAAAATATAGTGAGAGTCAATGAGAAGTCCCCATAAATATAGGAATGCAAACGTGTGTGTGTGTACCGATGTCTGTATTTTTGGCTGCTATACAGGAACCGATAGTTGCATAAGAAGAAAAGGGACTGTATCTTTCTAACAATAGGAGTTGAATCCTGGTATACACTGTTGCATATTATTATTATTATTATTATTATTATTATTATTATTATTATTATTATTATTATTATTATTATTATTGTCTAAAAGCACATCATCACAACATCCATACAACCAAGATACAAACATAATGGCTCAGTGAAGCATAGCAGCAGCAGCAGCGCAGTCCAACACTGAACAGCACTAATGTTATTGGCTGTACAGTCATAAGCAAAGGAACACCAACAGGCAAATATAACTTTTTGCTATGGGAATTGTAAACAGGGAGACAAACAGAAAGGCATGGGGCTGCTCATTGGGACTCGTGGAGTTGTGAAAAGGGAGGTGGCGTGCTGCTGGTGTTTATCACACTCATTGGGGTGGAGTTGTGGAGGGAGGAGGAGGTGGAGAGCTGCTGTGTTTATCACACTCATTGGGACTCAGGAGTTGGAGGAGGAGGAGGTGGAGTGCTGCTATCTTTATCACACTCATTGGGACTCTTGAGCCTGGAGGGGAGGAGGAGATGGCGTGCTGCTGGTGTTTATCACACTCATTGGGAGGAGTTGTGGAGGGAGGAGGAGGTGGAGTGCTGCTGGTGTTTATCACACTCATTGGGACTCAGGAGTTGTGGAGGGAGGAGGAGGTGGAGTGCTGCTGGTCTTTATCACACTCATTGGGACTCAGGAGTTGTGGAGGGAGGAGGAGGTGGCGTGCTGCTGGTGTTTATCACACTCATTGGGACTCAGGAGTTGTGGAGGGAGGAGGAGGTGGAGTGCTGCTGGTGTTTATCACACTCATTGGGAGGAGTTGTGGAGGGAGGAGGAGATGGCGTGCTGCTGGTGTTTATCACACTCATTGGGACTCAGGAGTTGTGGAGGGAGGAGGAGATGGCGTGCTGCTGGTGTTTATCACACTCATTGGGAGGAGTTGTGGAGGGAGGAGGAGGTGGAGTGCTGCTGGTGTTTATCACACTCATTGGGACTCAGGAGTTGTGGATGGAGGAGGAGATGGCGTGCTGCTGGTGTTTATCACACTCATTGGGAGGAGTTGTGGAGGGAGGAGGAGATGGCGTGCTGCTGGTGTTTATCACACTCATTGGGAGGAGTTGTGGAGGGAGGAGGAGGTGGAGTGCTGCTGGTGTTTATCACACTCATTGGGACTCAGGAGTTGTGGAGGGAGGAGGAGGTGGAGTGCTGCTGGTCTTTATCACACTCATTGGGACTCAGGAGTTGTGGAGGGAGGAGGAGGTGGCGTGCTGCTGGTGTTTATCACACTCATTGGGACTCAGGAGTTGTGGGGTGAGGAGGAGGTGGAGTGCTGCTGGTGTTTATCACACTCATTGGGAGGAGTTGTGGAGGGAGGAGGAGATGGCGTGCTGCTGGTGTTTATCACACTCATTGGGACTCAGGAGTTGTGGAGGGAGGAGGAGATGGCGTGCTGCTGGTGTTTATCACACTCATTGGGAGGAGTTGTGGAGGGAGGAGGAGGTGGAGTGCTGCTGGTGTTTATCACACTCATTGGGACTCAGGAGTTGTGGATGGAGGAGGAGATGGCGTGCTGCTGGTGTTTATCACACTCATTGGGAGGAGTTGTGGAGGGAGGAGGAGATGGCGTGCTGCTGGTGTTTATCACACTCATTGGGACTCAGGAGTTGTGGAGGGAGGAGGAGGTGGCGTGCTGCTGGTGTTTATGGCTCATTGCTCTCTGGGGCTCCGGTACCTAATTTACATCCTGCTGAAGGTTAATGAAAGGCTTTGAAGTGCCCTGATAAGTCCTGGATATCCGACTCGCGGAAAGCCCAGAGTTAATGTGGTGATGGGTCTATCCTGATGTACAGAGGTTTGATCATCTTGCCAATAGCCTTATATGGATTATGACAATCGTTGCATGTGGATGGACTGGCCCACCTGCATACCTTTGTGCTTATTTGTAGAGGTCACAAGTTGAGCCGGGCTAGTAGTTTGGACTAAACTACTAGCTGAAAATCCTCTCTGGTCACACTGTTCTGGACAAAATACAGCTTCACTGTCTGCATTCGGTCTTTAGGTTATTGTCAGAACTGAATTGCACCTTTTCAGATGTCGCCATTGGTCACCTTCTTAAAGCCTCCTCTCTCTCTCTCTCTCTCTCTCTCTTGCTCTCTCTCTATATATGCAGGTACTGTACCGGCTGAAGGAGAAAACTGAGTTCACTGATCAGCAGTACAAGGAGCAGAGCCGGGAGATCCACCTGGCCCCCATCCCCCTACCCACGAAGAAACCTGAGGTGCAGATCTTCAACAGCATGGTGCAGCCCGAGCCAGCGCCCAGAGCTGTGAGCATCGGTGCCGACCCCCAGAGCCAGCCTGCGCCCGAGATGAAACCCTGCCTGTCCGCCAGCCCCTCGCCCTTCAAAATGAAATCTGCCGGCCTACAGGAGAGGTAAGGGCAACCCATTAAACATGCTGTTTATGCAGCCAGGGAAGGAGGGACAATGGGATGCATTTTGGTCTGTTGATGGGGCAAAACAAGCAACAGCCCGGGAGACTTGGGTTAAAGACCCAGAAGGATGCCTGACGGTTTGTTTATTGTTTGTCTCGTTACATTCAGTGTTTTATTTTCCTGCTGCTCATATCATTTTTTATAAATCTGCCCCCAGTGTGTTTTTCTATATTTTGTTCCTATCTGTCTTTGAAACAGTGCAAATATAGAAAATGTTTCTTTTAACCCCAATCTACACTGTACTACACTGTACTACACTGTACTCTACCCCCAGTTTGTTAAAAACATTGTTTACTTTAACAGTGTGTTTCGTATCAGGTATCCCCCCTTCATGACAGTCTTGACCCCCCCTTTCATGAAAGTCTGGATCGGCCCTGTGTACTACACTGTATCTACACTGTATCTACACTGTATCTACCCAGTACTACACTGTATCTACACTGTATCTACCCTGTATCTACACTGTATCTACCCTGTACTACATTATATCTACACTGTACTACACTGTATCTACCCTGTATCTACACTGTATCTACACTGTATCTACCCTGTACTACACTGTATCTACACTGTATCTACCCTGTACTACACTGTATCTACACTGTATCTACCCTGTACTACACTGTATCTACACTGTATCTACCCTGTACTACATTATATCTACACTGTACTACACTGTATCTACACTGTATCTACCCTGTACTACACTGTATCTACACTGTATCTACCCTGTACTACATTATATCTACACTGTACTACACTGTATCTACACTGTATCTACTCTTACTACACTGTATCTACACTGTATCTACCCTGTACTACACTGTATCTACACTATCTACTCTGTACTACACTGTACTACACTGTATCTACACTGTACTACACTGCACTACAGCTCGTGTTGCATTAGTTAGTTGCATTAACAACAAAGTAATATACTTTCCTGAAGATAATATCTGGAGTGAATCACTGAGTACAGTACAGCGAATCGGCAGCCCCTTTCAAACTGCGGTTTTCATGGCAAACCCAGCTCTCAAAGGTAAACAGCTTGAGCAATAAACTTATCTCTCTGTACTGTACATGTCTGTTAAACCTGCCAGGCATAAAGCTGTTTGCTTTGTTAGAGGGAAAGACTCTCCTAGGATCATGTTGAGTTGTTTTGTAAAGAGCCGCACAAGCAGTTCAAGTTGCTCCAGGGGATTGAAGGGTAAACTGTCTGAACTAGAATTGAAAAATGTGGCTATCCTGAGGCCAGGCCCCTGCTCTAAGTGCTGACCGACTCTAACAGACTCAAAGCAACAAACAGAAAGCTTGCAGTGCAGTGCTTTCCAGGGTGTTCATATTGTCGGATAATATTGCAGTGCTGTGGGTTTCTAATATGATGTGAACAGCTTTACTGAATGTAGTCCTCAGAATGGTTCAGTGGTTAACTAAATTGTTGAGCTAATTGCCAGTCCCGTCCTTTTTATAAGTTCCAGTGAGAAAAGAATTGTGAAGCTGTCCTTCCCCGTGCCACGGGTATCTTTATTATGTATTTATTCATTTGACTTGCAATAGGGAATCTTATTGTTCTCAATCTTCTTAGTCTAATTACTATAATATTGCACCTGTGTTGTAGGTTCAATAATGCACCCCGAAGCATCAGTTCAATGTTTGGCCCCTATAACATGTCAGACTGCTCAACAAACGAGCAGCCCTGTTGCTCAGCCTTGTTGCACAACATTGTTTCTCAATACATGGATGCTCTAGGGACAATCCTGACTGCAATTGAACTTCTAACAGACCATGGTTACAGCCCCAACCCATGCTTATTAAGATACAGTACAAGCACTCTTCTAAATCTCTAAGGACATAAAGGGAGTGCACTGCCACCTGCTGTTTGCACAACACACTGCACACCTTGTCACAATATGGGTAACTGGACCAATCAATATTTAATCTGCAAAACAAAAATAGAGAAAAACAAGATATTTTGGACGATTGTTATACTGAACAGTGCTCAGTAAAGGGTTCATGCAATGTTCTTGCCCTGATGCCTTCAATTGGTTTCTGCTGTGCATCCACACTAGCTGTTCCTCTACAGTTTAGAAGAGCTTGGTCTGTGGTTTGAAGCTGCTGTTCCTCTTAGGGTTGTATTGTTGTAATGTATTCCATCTGATGGAAGAGAAAGAAACAGTGACATCTAGAGGAGAGCTGAAGCAGTTACACTTATTTAGATATTTATTTTATTAAAGAAATGCTTATGGTAGAATTAAACAAATTACGCATGAAATTCACCCTTTTTTAATGAACTTTCTCATGGTAGTTTTTGAAAGTGGTGTGAGTTTATAATATGGTAGCGGGAAATGAAATCCGAAACCTTGCAGACAGCCGCAGATAGCAGGTTTCTTCAAATCATTTTCAAATTTCCTTTCGAGTCATTTTTGATGATGGTGATATGAACGGATTACCTGTTGTAAGTCTTCTTAATATTGACTTTTGTTCGAAAGTCAATACCTGTGTTTGCAAGACCACTGAAGTCAAACAGTAGGGGCAAGAGCAGCGACAGGGTCAGTATTTCCATTCAGAGGAAGTGTTTGCTGAATGGATGTAATGTTACATTCTCATTTAACCCAGACTGAATGGCAAACAGACCCAGACACACATACCTTTACTGCTCGTTGGGTAATAATATAGCAGCTGTAGTTTGATGAAATTCATTTACAGTAAGATGTGCTCATTAGCTGTAATTTGTCTGATTACATTGTCATGGGGCAATAGATATTTGATTTCAAAGCAAGTATAATTAATTGCAATAGACAATAACAAGGTACAGTTGGACTGCAGTTTAAATCAATGACTGTGTGTTTTACTTATAATACTCCAAAAGGTATGCACATATCAATAGAACAATTTATCCAATTGAATCATTTTCTGTTTCAGTCATCACATCCTGCTGTCTTTTCTTTTTATATATATATATATAACAGGAATCCCCAGTGACATCAATAAAGCTCGTGACAGCCTGGAGAGACAGCTGACTGGAGGAAAGAGACCCCATTGGGGCTGGCAAGGGTTAGCTACCCTTGTCGGCAGTATCCAGCTCTGTGTTTACAGGATGCTGGAGACACCCGCCCAAGGCTTCAAAGAAATTAAACAGGAAAATACCCCTAGAGTCTGCGAGAGCTGGGGCGGAAGATGACTCAACGTTGGACAACACGGTTAAGGACTTAGGAACGGAAACGGATATGAGTATAGAGAGTACTTCACAAAAGACTAGTTCAAGATCTGCAGTTAGCAAAGACATGGAACTCCAGGTTTGTGTCTGCGGCTGGAGTAAGGCGACAACAGTCAGGGGTTTGAAGATTCATCAAGGGAGAATGAAATGCTTGAGGGAGAAGGGACAAGGGCCTCGCATTGATCAGTACTTCTTACGAAGTCAGTCAAGTCAGTCGAATGAAATCCAGCGACAGGAAGCAAACCACAGTTCGCAGGATATCAGCACCCCTGTCATAGATGTGAGGAGGACTTGCATGGACACAGTTAGTGATTAACCTAATGATCCTTGTGAACCCGGCAGACAAACCAGCGTAAGAGAGAAAAGAACCTCAACGGGCACAAGCCTGGAGTTAAATGGCCAAGAGCTTGTGAGAAAACTGCATGGGACACAGTAAACACAGATCTCTGCTTTGCATTGGAAAGGTTAAGTGGAACAGTTGAAAAGAAATTGGATAAATTTGGGGACATCATCTACGATATGGAAGCGAGAGGTTTGGAGTTGAAAAAGGAAGGAAAAGTACAAACTATTCCTGGAAAGTCTAGACGGCAGCAGGAGATTGAACGCTTAGTTAGAGAAAGGAGACAGCTGAGGAAGCAATGGAGAAGAGCAGAAGAAAGTCAGAAGGAGGGACTCAATCTCTTACAAGGGGTCATAAAACATAAGCTTGCAACATTGCAGCAGAGCTGAGCGCCACGGAAACGCTACAAAAAGAAGGAGCGTGCGAGAACTAACTTTTATAAAGACCCATTCAAATTTGTAAAGAAGTTATTCACCAGTGAGAAGAATGGCACACTAAAAGCATCTAAGTTTGAGTTGGAGAGATATTTGGAGGAAACGATACAGATTCAAAAAGGCAGGAGCCTATGTCAATTCCTTCAGACATCCCACCTATCAATCCACCAGAATACCAAATGGAGGACTGTGCACCTAAGTGGAAAGAAGTAGAGCAAGCTGTGAAAAAGCAAGGGCTTCATCATCTCCAGGGCCTAATGGAGTTCCGTACAGAGTGTACAAGAGCGCTTCAGGAGTTCTACTGAATCCTGTGGAAACTGATGAAAGTAGCATGGGAAAAACAGGTTGTACCAAGAGCATGGCGCCGAGCAGGTGGAGTCTTTATACCTAAAGAAAAGATTCTAGCAGCATCAGTCAGTTTCGCCCTATTTCCCTATTAAACGTAGAAGGCAAGATTTTCTTCAGCATTATTGCTCAGAGATTGTCAACTTACCTATTAAAGAACTGCTTCATTGACACTTCAATACAAAAGCGGGCATTCCAGGTTTCCCAGGATGCTTAGAACACATCAATGTGATCTGGCAACAAATTCAATCAGCTAAAAAGGAGAGGAAGGAGCTCCATGTGACATTCCTGGATTTGGCTAATGCATATGGTTCAGTGCCACATGAACTTCTTTGGGCAGCATTTGATTTTTCAGTGTACCAATGACAATAACAAATCTAGTCAAAGCCTACTTTGGAGATTTGCAATTTAGTTTCTCAACTTCAGAATTCAGCACTACATGGCAATGCCTAGAAGTTGGAATAATGGCAGGATGCACCATTTCTCCACTGGCTTTTACCATGGCAATGGAAGTAATCATTAGGGCATCAAAATGGGTAGTGGGAGGAGAGCGCTGGCTTCTGGAATGCGACTACCACCAATTCGAGCATACATGGATGACATGACAACCATGACTACAACAGTAGCCTGCACTAATCGGTTATTGGGCAAATTAACCAATAACATTGAATGGGCACGAATGCAATTCAAGCCCACTAAATCAAGGAGCATCTCTATAATTAAAGGTAAAGTAGTAGATAAAACGTTCTTCATTAATGGTGAGGCAATACCAACAGTGTCTGAGAAGCCAGTGAAGAGCCTTGGGAGATGGTACGACGGGATCTAAAGGACACAGTTCGTGTGGGAGAAGTTAGACAACAAGCTGTGGAAGGGTTGAAGAGCATAGACAGCAGCGCTTTACCAGGCAAACTAAAACTCTGGTGCTTTCAGTTTGGCCTACTGCCACGGCTGCTGTGGCCACTGACTGTGTACGAGGTTTCTTTGACAACAGTAGAGAAGCTGGAAGCTTTAATCAGTTCACACATCAGGAAATGGTTGGGAGTTCCACGCTGCCTCAGCAGAGTGGGACTTTATGGTAAAGGAATACTGCAGCTACCTGTCTCCGCTCTAACCGAGGAGTTTAAGTGCGCCAAGGTCCGACTGGAAATGACATTAGTAGAGTCACGCGACAAATGCGTAAGGGAGGCAGCACCTGTGTTGAAAACTGGAAGAAAGTGGGTGGCAAAGAAAGCTGTGGAGGATGCAAAGGCTGCCCTTCGAATTGGTGATATCATGGGGCAAGTTCAGCATGGAAGAGGGGTCTTGGTCTCAGTTCAGCTCCTCCTACATGGCACAAGGCAGCCCCAGCAACGGAGGAAGCTTGTAGTCAACGAGGTGCAAAAGCAGGAGGAGAGGATGAGGTGTATAAAGGCCATTTCCCAGGGCAAGCAGGGAGAATGGATGAGATGGGAGAGTGTGGAACAACGCAAGATTGGCTGGCAAGACCTATGGTCAATGGAACAGAGCAGGATCAGTTTCCTTATAAGGTCAACATATGATGTTCTCCCATCACCACAGAACCTAAACCTCTGGGTAGGAGAGGATCCCTCATGTCCTTTGTGTTCATCACCTGCAACATTAAGGCACATTTTGACAGGATGTAAGGTGGCTCTTAGCCAAGGACGGTTTACTTGGCGCCATGACCAGGTGCTGCGATGTTTGGCCTTAGCATTGGAAGACAAGCGTAACATGACCAATAAGTTGCCACCTGTTCCATCAAAACATTACACACAAAGACAACATTCCTCCGCCCAGGAGAGCAACCACCAAGAAAAGGTGTTAAAACCAATCCTCGCCCAGGACAACTGGAAGCTGCTAGAGACTGGAAAATGCTGGCGGATGTTGGTCAACGGCTTATTTTTCCACCTGAGATTGCCACCACAAACCTTCGACCAGATATTGTCTTGTGGTCTGGATCAGCACGCCTTGTTTACCTGGTGGAGTTAACAGTGCCATGGGAGGATGCTGTAGATGAGGCGATGAGAGGAAGAAACTGCGGTATGCTCAACTAGCCACTGAAGCGGAACAGCGAGGATGGAGAGTCTGGGTTTACCCAGTGGAAGTGGGATGTCGAGGATTTGTGGCACACTCTACAACCTGGTTTCTCAGAGATGTCTGATTCAATGGCCAAGAGTTGCGTCGCACAGTGAAGAACTTATCTGAAGCAGCAGAGAGGAGCAGCAACTGGCTGTGGTTGAGACGGAAAGATTCTGGCTGGGGATCTCAAGCACAATAGAAAGAAAGAAAGGCTGATATACAGGTAAGTAAGCTGGGCTGAGTTGAGTGGGGGACGGAGGGGGTGATGCTGGGACGCCAGAATCACCGTGGAGCCCTCTTGAGGTGTCGTGGGCTAGTCGACGAAACACCGAGGATGGAAGGTGCCCACTTGAAGACCCCAGAGATGTACCCTACTTAGCTCAATCCAGACGGTTGTCATGCTGATGCGCTGGGGAGACCGCACTATGGTTGATCCCGGAGCCAGCATCGCAGCCGCTGTGTGTGCTGATGCGCTAGGGAGGCAAAATAAGCTGATCCCTGGAGCCAGCATTACACTTCAGCCATCAACACCAGACAGAAGGATATCTACATCATCATATGGAAGGAAGCGCAAATGGATGGAGACACATATGGATCACATTAGTTTACTGTGAAGCTACGTCTTAGTTGGTGCTTATCTTGGCGAGAGCCAAGTTCAAATCAGCATGAAGTTTTAACATCTACTCTCATGTAATGGAAATCTTAGAATCATTTCTGACCTCCAAGCACATCTGGTGCACCACAGTGTAACCATAAACCTGTCCCCCTGCAACACTGCCTCTCGTAGAAATAAATCAGTAAGAAATATTGCGCAGAACAAATGTAATATTTCTTATGTCCACTAGGGGCAGAGTATTGCAGGGGGACAGGTTAATGGTTACACTCTGGTGTACCTAATGTACTTGGAGGTCTATTGAAGCCACAAGGGTGCTTTAAACTTTTTTAGTTTTTATTTACATGGGTATGTTGACTTAAACAGAAAATAATACAAGGTGAATCTAAACAACTATAAGAATACATTAGTTAAGATAAGCCAGGCTGTTTGCTTCTCCACGGAGGTTACTGTCCGTGTTACCCAGGCTGGACCAGATCCGCTCCAGTGACAAGTCAGGTTGTACCTCACAGAGGAACTTGATATTATTGTGTGGGAATGGAAAAACCTGACAACGTGGAGGACACCCTTAATGATGCTGTGATGCTGGCATAAAAGCTGTGCTTGAATATTGCAGGACAGGGATGGAAATAAGACTCCCATTGCATAGCAGTTTGATCCACATCTGAGCTTGTTACCTATACATTGGGGCTAATCAAGCTCATAGTAAAACCTGGAATGGGTTATTTCCATCCCTGCATGATGACATTCATTTCATTGGCGTAGAACCTCAAAGTTACAAGCACATTGAGAACGGAGAGCGTTCATTGGACTGCGTTTCAATTTATGGATCAACTCTGAAATGAGCTACATGCTGTACATGCATTCAAGTTTGTTGATTTGTCCTTTTAAAACTTTTATAAATTACTTCAATAAATGTTTCTCCTACTGGTAAAGTAGCTCTGGATTAACCACGATGGTACCAAGAGACAATGGACTGTGCCTTATAAAAGCTGCATGGATAAGTATTGTGCTTCTTGAAGGCGTAAGTCAAGTGTCCGTCTTGTTTTTCCTTTAGGTTGGTTTTGATGGATGTCAGAGCCTTCATTAAGGGGTCATTGTCCTGTCACATTAAACAGCAGTGGTGAGAAGGCAGGAAAGGGATAGGTGAACTGCCTTTAAGAGGGTCCCTTCTGGAGCGCACGCCACAGAATAAAACAGAAAAGCCGTCCATCGCCAATGGCAACCCTCTCCTTCATTCCTGCTCTACTGATTCGGGTTGCCAAGGTCACTACCACTTTTAGCTTCCCAGGAAATTGCAATTGTCAATCGGGCCGGTTCCCATGGTGACAGGAAGCCCTGGTTGCTGGGCTGTTGATTGTGCTTGTCTCCTCCGCCCCTTCCCATCACACGCTCTTCCGTTTTGGCTGAACATGAACAGAACTGATTTGAGCACTTTTACGGTGTCTCGCCCCGTGTGTCATTGTGTAACCATATAGCAGTGCTCCGGCTCTGGTTATTCTTTTTAGGCGGACCTATTTCTGTAACGTCAGATACCCTATTCTGTCTTTTACCCCAAGGGGTTCAATGTTTTATGAGGCTTCCGAATTTAGAAAAGATGCCTATAGTGTGTTGGTATTCAGTGTTCGGCGGTGGCGCCCTGTCCTAATGTTTTAATTGACACAGACATTACTGCTCGTTATAAACATACAAAAAAAATGTGTACTGTGTATCATTTCATTTTTATGTGTTTTCACTGAAAGGGTTTTTGAGATTCTCAAGATCTGACTATGGTACAATAACTAAGGTTGGGTACAGGGTGGGATAATGCATGTGTTTCACTTGTTAGGAATGTACTCCTTCCTTTCCTACCTTCCAGTCTACTGGCAGTAACTGCTTCACTACTGACTAAATCTCAGTCGCTAAACATTTACTCCAGTTCAACCCTGTTTGCTGTAAAATGAGAACGCCACTGGTAAAGCTCTTAAATGAACATACTTGGTTGTTTGTTGAAGGCTTTGTAACACTGGCGTTGTGTTTTTCCTTTTATAAAACTACAGATTTTAACGCTGCTCCACAGCATGTGAATCATCTCATTGTTTCCTGTTTCACTGCATACAAAGTCGAAACCCAAACCATACCGAATTTGGTGTTTTATCGTCCAAAGCGAGGATGAAGCAAAAAATGGCTTGCATGAGTTATTAGCTTATAATTTTTGGAAAATATGGGTGTGTTTTAGTAACACCCAAACCAAATGTTATGTTAACTGCTTTGCAAATGAATTGCAAACAGTATTTCTGTGTGCCTGTGTGAGTGTGTATGCTTGAATGTGCGTTGTTTTTTAAATCTGAAATTTCTAAAGTCAAATAGTAATCTTTTGTTAGATTTGAGATTTAAAAAAAACATTGTCTTGTTTACTCTGTACCTTCTAGGCATTGCTGACTACTGAGTTCCTTTATTAGGAGTTACTTGTTACCCGGAGTCTGCAAAAAGCTTCATGCGTGCAGAATGATGAGTGCGCAGGCTAGCGCCTGGTCAAAGTCAAGAACTATCCCATTCTTGGACAGGAAAAGTGAGAAAGAAGTTTATTAGGAATGTGCTGAAAAGACATGGGGACAGTGTTAAGGAAATCATAATTCACTGGACGTGCCAAGATGAGGAAATAAACACATCACTTCCATAAAAAAAAAAGATTTTTTAACCACATCAGCTTTCGTAGTACAGCTTGTCCCGAACTGCATTCAAAATTTAAAGAGCCATTTCAAATCATTTGAATTTCCTTTATTACTTTATGATGTTTGCAATCATTGTGAGCGGTTCTGGGGTTTGTGTGTGAGTGTGTGTATATATATATATGTATATGTATATGTATATGTATATGTATATGTATATATATATATACAGTATGTATATATGGACAGATAGATAGATAGATGCAGATATAGATATATGTATAGTAGTATGGGGGGCAGAGTTAAAAGACACTTAGGAGTCTCCAAACATAACCAAAGCCAGTTCAAAAGCACCCAGAATGGTGACAAAGTTGTATTTTGTTGCTGTAAAATATTACTGTTGGCATATCTGCTCATAGCAAATCCAGTCATATCACTACAGCGCTTCTCTTCCCTCATTGCCAGTTAAATACTGTGCTTCTGTTTGTATGTATGTTTCTGTTTAGCCAGTGCTGGCCCGCTGGCAGAGTCCCCAGATACAGAGCAGAGTGCCAGGGCCTTCATTGTTGCTGTGAACCCAGCATCACCCAGAGCTCTTAGCTGCAGAGCTATTTGTTTGTTTGTCATGGTTGTTATTATTAAGACCATGGCGTTGAGCAAACTCAGTTTAGCCAATGGCTAGTTTACATTGTTGACTGAGGAAGCCAATGTTGCATCCAGAACTTGATATCATAAACTGGTTGCTAACTTGTCAAACTTTGTTGAGACTGGATCCAATGATGTGTCTACTACAGTTTGTCTCCCATACATGTTTCCATTACCAGTAATACATTAAAAATAGGTGGTGGTTTCCTTGAAATCCTGCAACCTGACTTCTGTTTATCATTGGGAGCAGTATTTTTTTTTTTTACCATATAGGGAAATAGAGCCGTATTCCCAGCTGGCTTGCTCTTGTGCAATCACATGTCAACAAGAAATGAGCCACCTCAGTAGGGTGGGGCAGGAATGAGTTATATGAAACTTAGACCATTTGAAAAAAACAGCAGACTGCACAGTAGCTGCACTGTAAAGAAATACCATATTTTTCCGGTAAATTTACCTATTGACATGTTTTTTTCAGTTTTGGTAAAAGTTGTTCAATATTAGTGTAAAATAGTTTTAAAAAATGATGTACCTTTAATAATATGCTGGTATATAATTAATGTACAAATACAATTTTATCAAGCCAATATTAAGGTCAATGTATCTTAAGAATATGGTATTTTTTTACAGTATGGAGTTCTAATCCAGCTGTAGTTCTGAAACATAAGAACATTGAAAAAGATGCGAATGAGAGAAGGCCTTTGATCCTAAAATGTCCTCTAGTCGTTTCTTAGAATCCCCAGATTCAGCAGCAACAATGGCAGCCCATTCCACACTCACAGATATCTGTAAAAAAAAAAAAAAAACTGCTTCCTATCTGTCCTAAGTCTTTCTCAACTCTACTTCTAACTGTGTCCGTCAGTCTGTGGCCAAATATATTGGCTAGGTTTAACCTTTCTTTCTTCTTGGCTAAATACTGTAGTTTCAATTCCCTCAGTTCTCTTATGGGTTCTTCAAAACTCATTTACTTCTGGGATGAGTCTGGTTGCTTTTTGCTGGACTCTGTCCAGATCTACAATGTCCTTTCTGTGGTGCAGGGACTAGAATTAAGTGCATTTTGTTTTTATAATTCAAAATATATCTTTAGCATAACCTGTGAATGCATTGTGTGCCACAACCGTAAATCGTGTGTGTGTGTGTGTTCTTGTGTGTGTGTGCGTGTGTGTGTGTGTGTGTTCTTGTGTGTGTTCGTTCTCATGTGTGTGTGTTCTTTTGTGTGTTCGTTCTTGTGTGTGTGTTCTTGTGTGTGTGTGTGTGTGAGTGAGTGTTCTTGTGTGTGTGTGTGTGTGTGTGTGTGTGAGTGAGTGTTCTCGTGTGTGTGTGTGTGTGTGTGTGTGTGTGTGTGTGTGTGTGTGTGTGTGTGTGTGTGTGTGTGTGTGTGTGTGTCGTTTTTCAACCCAAACCGCCCATGGCGTGCTAAAAATGAGTTTGAACGGGGGAGTAATCGACAGGACCAAGTGGATGGGTTTGTGCAGCCTAGCATGTGTGAGAAGTCCTTTCTCTCAGATGTACTGTACTGGCTTATCACAGGCACTGCAGAGCCATTGGCACTACAGTAGAAAGCGTGATTAAAAGGGAAAAGCTGAAAGGACTCTTATGTCAGCTGGTTTCCTCCGCAGGATACTGGGTGGTTCCTGTCCCCACTAGATACTCATTGCTTAAAGGCTAGTCCAGAAGTGCTTGTCAAAGCGACTTCCTCTGCCCAGTCTGACCAGCTGAGGTTGGAATGCCTTTGTTATACTTTACACTGAGAGCGGGGCTCCATATTGCTGCTTCTTATTACTCTATGGTGTGCTGATTTTACAGGAGATTGTGGGGTTTTTAAAACAGCATGTTGTTGTGTCACACAGCGTTTAGGTGTGTTAACGGACAGTGCTGACGGTGTGATTTACTGTATGAAGGTGTTAGCAGTGCGTTTGACCTGAGTTTAACAAAGGAATTCATTTCATAGCTTATTTTTTATAGACATGGTACTGCTTGTTTGAGAAGCTCACAAAATACTGTAATACAGCAAAGCTTTTTAGAGAAACATGTTTATTTTTAAGTTAACTGAGCTGACTCAAAAATAAACACTGAATTTAAGTAGTTGAAGTAGTTTTTGTTTTTCCATTTTTTAATTATTAGTCTTGAATTGAACAAACAGAGTTAGGGTATTTAAAGTACCAATATGTTTTTTTTTGTTTTTTTTTATAATAAAATAAACAATTTCAGGGATAATGTGGAGTGTGCAGTTATTTGTGCTTAACTTAGCCCTGTTTGGACTGGGCTTGGCTCGGCTCATTTTCCTTTGGGAATGACAGAGTTGATTAGCTGTTTGTAGCGTGAATTTGATCTTGGAGATGAGACATGGCTCCCAAGCCCGCTGTCCCAGCCAGCACTGTTCTCTTCCAGTTAATTAATGTCTTCCTTCCACCTGCGAGAGTCGGTCAGAGCTTGCAGCTCTGCAGATAGCACAGAGCAGCCTGCAGACCCAGGCTTGGGGAGCAGGGATGAAGTGCACAGAAGGAAACAACTCCCTCATCTGTGCTGCCAAGGGGAAAGGGCAACAACTCTCCAGCTTTAGTGAAATCCCAGCCCATTAAATTAAAAAAGACAGAGGATCAGGGATCTGGGCGTTCCGCACTGAATAAACATTGGCGAGAGTATTTAAAGAACTGATTGCGATTTAAGTAAACAATTGGAAAATCTTGTTTTTTTTTCAGCACGGTGAGCCCAGGAGTAATTTTAGGACAAACGCAGTCCTGGAAGGGAGCCAGCTAATGATTAATTGAACCATCGGGTCAGGTGTTGTCCTGTAATGGACAGGTGAAACTTCCTTTTAAAGGATGATTAACCTTTTATGCATCGCTCTTATGCAACACATTACAAACAACCCACCATCTGACAGCATTACAGAACATCAAACTGCGCTCCTCCATTGGCTTGGTACATGGTGACTCTTTGACTCCAATTAGCTAAGCCCAGAGTGTTGGCTGTGATTTTATTTTATTTTTTTGTATATTCTGTTTAGGTTCTTCCTTGTAATTCGTCAATGTTCCTGGGTTTTTAAATGTACTTTCTTCAGGATACGTGGCTCTACAAGACATAATCCCCAGGTGTCTTGTTCTATGAGCAAGGAGGCCATTCCACAGGGCCATTCAAAAGCCTGGGCCTGTGCTTTCTAATGTTGTTGCTCAAACAGACAAAAAAAATCCCCATTGTGTGCAACAAAGATCCACTGAGAAGGCACTGCAGGCTGTAAATGACTGTCTCTTCCACGTGTATATACAAGTGCTCAGAACGGACTGCAAGCTGTAAATGAATCTGCTAGATTAATGAGTTTAATAGTATATTGATGAGTCTGACTGCATTGTTGATGGAACCTGGCTTTTTTAGCACAGCAGGCAGAGAGACGGTTTCTGAACCTGGAGCCTGGTTATCCTCTGCCTCTACCATCTATAATGCGTAAAGGACACAGGTCTTCCTTCCAAGTAGTTCCTTATCCTTAAACACTCACCACAAATGATATGGATAAAACCAGTAAAGGTATTACAAATGAGACTTCTTGATTTAGGAAGCATTCCAATGTAAATTAGCACATCGTATGACAGTGGTGCAAAGGAGTGGTGAGACCAAGGTGCTGTCCAGAAGACCTGGAAGCTGTTTATTAGTTGGCTATAAAATATGGGCATTCTGTATCAACACTGAAAGCAGGTTGTGATGAAGCTGTATTGACATCTCACATACTGGATGCAAGTTGTGATGAAGCTGTATCAGTCAGTCTCACACACAGAATGCAGGTTGTGATGAAGCTGTATCAGTCAGTCTCACACACTGAATGCAGGTTGTGATGAAGCTGTATCAGTCAGTCTCACACACTGAATGCAGGTTGTGATGAAGCTGTATCAGTCAGTCTCACACACTGAATGCAGGTTGTGATGAAGCTGTATTGACGTGTCACACACTGAATGCAAGTTGTGATGAAGCTGTATCAGTCAGTCTCACACACTGAATGCAGGTTGTGATGAAGCTGTATTGACATCTCACATACTGGATGCAAGTTGTGATGAAGCTGTATCAGTCAGTCTCACACACTGAATGCAGGTTGTGATGAAGCTGTATCAGTCAGTCTCACACACTGAATGCAGGTTGTGATGAAGCTGTATTAGTCAGTCTCACACACTGAATGCAGGTTGTGATGAAGCTGTATCAGTCAGTCTCACACACTGAATGCAGGTTGTGATGAAGCTGTATTGACGTGTCACACACTGAATGCAAGTTGTGATGAAGCTGTATCAGTCAGTCTCACACACTGAATGCAGGTTGTGATGAAGCTGTATCAGTCAGTCTCACACACTGAATGCAGGTTGTGATGAAGCGTATTGATGTCTCACACACTGAATGCAGGTTGTGATTAAGCTGTATCAGTTAGTCTCACACACTGAATGCAGGTTGTGATGAAGCTGTATCAGTCAGTCTCACACACTGAATGCAGGTTGTGATGAAGCTGTATTAGTCAGTCTCACACACTGAATGTAAGTTGTGATGAAGCTGTATCAGTCAGTCTCACACACTGAATGGAGGTTGTGATGAAGCTGTATCAGTCAGTCTCACACACTGAATGCAGGTTGTGATGAAGCGTATTGATGTCTCACACACTGAATGCAGGTTGTGATTAAGCTGTATCAGTTAGTCTCACACACTGAATGCAGGTTGTGATGAAGCTGTATCAGTCAGTCTCACACACTGAATGCAGGTTGTGATGAAGCGTATTGATGTCTCACACACTGAATGCAGGTTGTGATTAAGCTGTATCAGTTAGTCTCACACACTGAATGCAGGTTGTGATGAAGCTGTATCAGTCAGTCTCACACACTGAATGCAGGTTGTGATGAAGCGTATTGATGTCTCACACACTGAATGCAGGTTGTGATTAAGCTGTATTGACCAGGAAGATACACAGGATCGATTGGCACCAATTACTGAGGGTGTATCCACTTCATCAGGCCTTGAATCAATCTGCATTCCTAATGGAGCAGGCACACAGATTAGACTCCTTTCCGGCACAGTTCACAGCTATAGATTTGTCTGAAAACCATAGCACACCCACAACCTCAAAATCGATGACAACATTAAACTATAGGCTAAAGGGGAAATTAGTCTAAAAGATGTGAATTTTGCCCACAAGTGACAAAAGTGAAATAGATGCTATGGAAGTTGTTTTAATGTGTCTATTGGCACATTCTTATTTTTTTCCCCCATGTTTATAAAATCCTATGTAGGACTTGTTATGCAGTTTTATTAATTTAAAGGGGATTTTCCCTACTTTCCATAGGTTTTTTAATGAGCAAAATTTCACAATTCTACCGTCGTAGGATTCCATGCACATGGGATATATAAAAAAGTGGCAATAGGCAAGTTAATTACTGCAAATATACCATTAAAGGTGAAACTACATCCATAGTAAATATTTCATTTTTAGTCTTTAGTTAAAGGTAAATCAACAGTTTATCAGATTGTACCCACATGCAATGCTAAAAGTCTCCAGAAAAGCCTTTACACATTCTTTCATTAACTCCTATTTTTTTTAAAAGGGAAAAAAGGGTAATGTCAGAAAGTTAAAAACAAAATGCATTGAAAGTGCTTAAATGTGACTTGAAATGTATAACTTGGTTATATGGTTCGAGTTTTGTAAAATGAACAAGTGTTTTACCTCTTTAAAAAAAAAATAGTTGTAAACTAAAGATTGGCCCTTTGAAAATGTGGCCCTACGAGTCTGATAAAAGTATGGAGAAAATTCAAGAGCATTATATTCCGAATAGTAAGCCTTGTTTACATCTCAGATATGCACTCTTGGATTGTGAGCAACTGCTAATAGAAGGCGTGTGTGCTAACCGTTGTTGCTTCCTGCAGGCGGGGCTCCAATGTGTCACTCAGCCTGGATATGAGTGTCTTGGGCAGCGTGGATCCCTTCAGCACTGCGCCTGCCCCCCGGGAGAGGGTTGCCATGGAGTACCTGCAGTCTGCACACCGGGCCCTGAGCAGACAGCAGCTCCGCGAGGCTGCGCTCCACACCCAGCGGCTGCACGCAGAGTTCGCGGTAATGCCTGTCACCAGCTCACGTGACACATGGATATATATTTAGAGCTCCGCATTTCTGATTGGAGATATCTTTCATCACAGTATTGAGGACTTGGAAAGAGCTGAGACTTCCGTGCTTTACAGCTATGGCCAAAGGTTTTGCATCACCCTATAGAATTAACTAATTTTGCTTCATGAAGTCGAATGAAACCTGCTGAATAATATTACGTTGACATATTGGATTACGTACCGCTTTGTAGTTTTCCACATATTTGACTAAAAACTGTTAAATGTAAAAATGCGACATTTCGAAATCTAACATGAAATACTGTACTACTATTATGGCTTCCAACAGACACTTGTGATATCATTTTGTAGTTTCTTTGATTACAAGATCTTAAATAAAAATCTAAATTATGTTCATGTAGTTGTTTTCTTTATTTTTGTTATGTCTCAATCCTAAAATTCTACTTGATGCAAAACTTTTGGCCATAGCTGTACACACAACTTCAAGAGTCAGTCTCTCGTCTTGAGTGGAGATATCTTTCGTAGACTGCAGCAGGAGTGTGCTTTCTCTGTTCTAAGGTTCTGAATCACACATGATCACATGTTCATGACGGTCAGACCCGCATGTGTAATTCCAGGTGTGCTCTTCTTGTCCTGCCATGGATGCTTCTGCTGCTACAGCTTGCTGAACCTTGTTTATGGGTGTTTGAAATGCAGTCCTTCCTTCCCCCAACAGATGGCACCCCTGTGGACTCCCATTGCATTCAATGTGGTGGTCTCTTTCATATCCTTACCAAGATACAGTGAAGTATCTATGCAGTATCATGCAGTGTCCTGACCATAGTAAGGCCATTGTGACTTTGTAATACAGTTCTACTGCAGTGCAATGAACGACTGCTGTTTTCCTAAGTTTTATGTAATATTTGCTTTTGTTCTTGTAGGAAATTCCAATGAATTTTGTGGATCCCAAAGAACTGGACATTCCCAGTCACGGAACCAAAAACCGATACAAGACCATTTTGCCAAGTAAGATGTGCAGAGATGTGCAGCTTGCTGTTGTAGAAAAGTGCTTGATACAAACTTTAAAATGATACTAACTTTATTTCTCTAGGTCATCTCCCACATTGAAAAACAAGTTAAAGGGACAATTCTCCCTGTTTTAATGTTTGTTCTCTACATATTCTCATTCCAAGCACCAATGACATTATATATATATATATATATATATATACACATACACACACATATATACAGTATATACAGTGTGTATATAATATATATATGTGTGTGTGTTTATATAATTGGTGCTGTACAGAACAAAAATAATTTCATGTCAACAAGAAGATAAAATTCAATTGAAATGGGATCTTTTAACTATCTTTCTGGGTGATGCATTTTAATATCTAGTATAAATATAGTGCTATAGATATTGCACAATGGGACTGGCGCCGTAAACAGCCTACATAGCGGAAAAAACAAACGAGTGTGCTCCTGGAAATCTGCTTGGCTGCATGTGATTGAGAGGAGTTCATAGCTCAAGCGCTGGCGAGGGCTTCCTATCTGCAGGCGCGCTTCGACAATGCCACTGGGGCTATTCTGGTAGATGGGTTCCCTTTTAAAAAGGGTTTGAGATTTACTAGGGCAGTGCTCTGGGTTAGCGTAATGTATACAGCTGTTTGAATTACTCGGAAAGCAGTTGTGAAGTGTGCGGTTTCAAGTGCAGCTGCAGTTGCGGTTGCAATCCATGAGTACAAATTACATTTTAGAACATTAAGAAGCATTTGGGTTTTTTTAATTCCAAGCAGATTTAAAATATAGTGCACAGACAGCAAAGTGTTACAAACATAAATGGCAAAACAGACATTATCAAATACATGTATGTGTTTTTTTTTTTTAAGTGGCTACTAGCTACTAGTTTTTTACCTTGACTATTCAACTCTGGCAAATGAGTAGTCATTCTGCCCCAATGTTCAGTACTGTGCAAAAGTTTTAGGCAGGTGTGAAAAAATGCTGTAAAGTAAGAATGCTTTCAAAAATAGACATGTTAATAGATTATATTTATCAATTAACTAAATGCAAAGTGAACAGAAGAAAAATCTAAATCAAATCCATATTTGGTGTGACCACCCTTTGCCTTCAAAACAGCATCAATTCTTCTAGGTACACTTGCACAAAGTCAGGGATTTTGTAGGCATATAGTCAGGTGTATGATTAAACAATTATACCAAACAGGTGCTAATGATCATCAATTCAATATGTAGGTTGAAACACAATCATTAACTGAAACAGAAACAGCTGTGTAGGAGGAATAAAACTGGGTGAGGAACAGCCAAACTCAGCTAACAAGGTGAGGTTGCTGAAGACAGTTTACTGTCAAAAGTCATACACCATGGCAAGACTGAGCACAGCAACAAGACACAAAGTAGTTATACTGCATCAGCAAGGTCTCTCCCAGGCAGAAATTTCAAGGCAGACAGGGGTTTCCAGATGTGCTGTCCAAGCTCTTTTGAAGAAGCACAAAGAAACGGGCAACGTTGAGGACCAGAGACGCAGTGGTTGGCCAAGGAAACTTACTGCAGCAGATGAAAGACACATCATGCTTACTTCCCTTCGCAATCAGAAGATGTCCAGCAGTGCCATCAGCTCAGAATTGGCAGAAAACAGTGGGACCCTGGTACACCCATCTACTGTCCGGAGAAGTCTGGTCAGAAGTGGCCTTCATGGAAGACTTGAGGCCAAAAAGCCATACCTCCGACGTGGAAACAAGGCCAAGCGACTCAACTATGCACCGAAAACACAGGAACTGGGGTGCAGAAAAATGGCAGCAGGTGCTCTGGACGGATGAGTCAAAATTTGAAATATTTGGCTGTAGCAGAAGGCAGTTTGTTCGCGAAGGGCTGGAGAGCATACACGAATGAGTGTCTGCAGGCAACAGTGAAGCATGGTGGAGGTTCCTTGCAAGTTTGGGGCTGCATTTCTGCAAATGGAGTTGGGGATTTGGTCAGAATTAATGGTCTCCTCAATGCTGAGAAGTACAGGCAGATACTTATCCATCATGCAATACCATCAGGGAGGCATCTGATTGGCCCCAAATTTATTCTGCAGCATGACAACAACCCCAAACATACAGCGAAAGTCATTAAGAACTATCTTCAGCGTAAAGAAGAACAAGGAGTCCTGGAAGTGATGGTATGGCCCCACAGAGCCCTGATCTCAACATCATCGAGTCTGTCTGGGATTACATGAAGAGAGAGAAGCAACTGAGGCTGCCTAAATCCACAGAAGAACTGTGGTTAGTTCTCCAAGATGTTTGGGCCAACCTACCTGCCGAGTTCCTTCAAAAACTGAGTGCAAGTGTACCTAGAAGAATTGATGCTGTTTTGAAGGCAAAGGGTGGTCACACCAAATATTGATTTGATGTAGATTTTTCTTCTGTTCACTCACTTTGCATTTTGTTAATTGATAAATATAAACTATTAACATGTCTATTTTTGAAAGCATTCTTACTTTACAGCATTTTTTCACACCTGCCTAAAACTTTTGCACAGTACTGTATATTAATAATTATACCAACTGAAAGTTGCCTGACTTTTATGGGACGCCCTGTGTATATTCAAAGCTAGGGTTCTAGGAGAGAAAACCGGTGTACTGGTGACCAGTAGCTCCCGGTTTGCCTTTCTTCACCCTAATGATACCTTCACTCTAAAGGTCACTAAAAGAATGTATCTTGAAGGTGACTTTGAAAAATGTCATGCTGCTGGACAGGGTGTTTTTTCCCAAGGTCGCCTGGCCTTGGCTGCCTGGGGAAACCTCTAATTATTGCTATGCATTGTGAAGGAAGGGGAGGTTTCCTGTCCTTTTGCGCTGCTGAGATTGTGAACTGTCCCAGATTTCAGGGGGCTGAAAGACAAGAAGGAACAGCTTTATTGCGCTCACCACAAGCCTCCAGTTCAAGGTTAATGTGTGTGAAATGAGCTGTTCTTTCCATTGGCTTCGACGAGCAGAAAGAATAATACAATTAGGGACTGGAGCTCTGCAGTACTGGCTGTCCTTGCTGTCTGATCCGTTTTGGAGACATTACATTATTATATAATGATCTTTGAGCTGGACCCAGTTATTGGACCGTTATCGTCTTCTGCTTGGGCCCCAGCGTTTCCCACACAGCGAAAGGGAAATTCAGTTATCAATAGCTGCTCAGCGCTGTTCCTCCTTTTATTAAATGTACTGCGAGGAACACCAAGCCTCGACAGGAACCCTGCTCTTTCAGTTGCCAGGGCTAAAGCACTTTATAACATAAACAAGAAGGATCGAGATAAGCAAAGCTGAACAAGGCCTCCTTTTCATAAACAGAGCGTTCTGGCCCTATTGTTTACTGGGCGACACCATGACAGCAATCTGATGCATGTCTGTCTGTCTGTCTGTGTGGAGTTTCTTGTTAAGGAATTGGTAGATCTTTAGAATATGGATTGACATGTTAAAACGTAAATGTACAAGATATGTTATAAAATCTTGACCTATTGTAATATGCATTGAGTGTGCTTTCAACCACACAAGATAGATACACAGAGAGAGAAACCAGTGGTAAGAGAAGCAAACAGGTTACAGTTTACACTGGTGAAGGCACAGCTATCAAGCTGCAGGTATTCCATCATTTTGTTGCACTGACGCTATTAATACAAGACGTTTGAACTTCAAGGACACAGAGGACCACCCCTCTACACATGACATGGAGCGGCAGGGTGGCTATTTTCTGCTGCTTGTTGCAATTTCGCACAATTCATGTTGTGCAATGTTACGCAACACAAGTTGTCAGTGTACAATATGCCGGCCTTCAGACTCATGGCAAGCCCAAGGTGTTTATGGTGATGGGTCATGGTCCTTTCAGCAGTTTGTAGTTATGTTAAAAGATGCAGTAGTACACTGTTGCAGATTACTGTGCTATGACCTTGGCAATGTGCAATGACAAACTGTCTGAAACGATGTATTATCAAATCATCATAGACCTGTATACTTGAACAAGCAGTATTATCTAAAAACCTTTGTGCCAGCATCTTCAGCATAATACACAGTGTCCAGGGTAATAGTAGTTATTTTAGTACTGGGAAGAAATTTCCACAAAGGGCTGAAGCCTTCCAGGAAATGGAAGGCGACAGCAGGAGAACTGCTGGCAAGAAAGAGGCTGTTTGAAGAGCAGTATCCAAAATAGAAAAAAGATCTATTTATATTGTAATTCAAGCAAATCTATGAAAAAGTACTGTATCATAAAGCTATCCTTTTTAGAATTGCAGTGAATCTCATGAAAAGGGACTATAAACCATGCTGCCATGCTTTTCAAAAGACTCTTTACTGCTGGCCCTCCCTCACACTGTCCCCTGGACCCATGTAAAAAACGATACTCTGGTACTGTCCATAAACACGCTAGTATGCTATAATATACTACAGTATATACAGCAATGGATTTATAAGACACTGTCAGGGAGAGGGCTTTTTATATGTATTCAGAGCATCGTGGGCCCTATTCACAAAACTGTAAGGGCTATTTTAAGGAACGTTTTGTTAAAAACCCATTTCAATAAATTAACCCTTTCAGTCCTGAATTATTTGTGTGGAGCTGAAGAATGCAAAACTAAGTTATATAATTCAAAAAGTTATGTAATTCAAGAACTCCTTTCATTGATGAGAACAGGACAAAACATAAGGCGCTAAGATAAGAAGGTCCCGCCAGGCCTGAAAGGGTTAAATCAAGTTTTTAGGGTATGAAACCTTCTGCGCCTGTGTTAGGGAGGGTTAGAAGCGTCGTCTTTTGTGAATTGGATCCTAGATGTGGTTCAATTGTAGATAACACTTTAGTTTTTGTTTGATTTTTTTCATATCATGAAGACCCACATTCCAGAGTGTGTCTGAAGAGCAAGAGCATATACGATCCACTCAGCTGTTACATCAATGCTAACTACATCAGGGTAAGTAAAGCCATTTCTGTGTTGCAACATGCTCTTCTGTTACGTGACCGAGCTTGCTGCTGTTTACTTGGTTGTGTTTGTGTTGCTGTTGGACTCTCACACACTCCCAGAGTGGCATGTCTGCTGAAAGCCCTGGGCGAGTCATACAGTGGAGAGCGCAGGTTTGCATCCTGGCACTGCAAAGTTGCCGGTCTTCACCGGGGATTCTACAGGGAGCTTCGCATTGACGCTTCCCTGGGGTGAGGAGGCAAAATCAGCTTGGATGTTTTTTTAGTAGTTTTTAATATCGACTAATATTATAAACTAACACACAATAAAAAAACTTTTTTTATATGTCAGTAAAGTATGTTTAGAAACCAGTTTACATGTGATACTGGAATACAGTGGAAAACTATAATGGAAGCCATCAGGTCAAGTATACAGTATGCTTATTTCAATGTATATTGTCTTTTAAGGTTGATTAGTGAAGGGTTCAGTCCGATCCTGCTGTAATGTTTATCTGGCTTTCACTTGTTTTATTAAAAAGGTTGTTTTAGTTACAATACCTAGGAGGAACACACACTTCCAGGACTAGGAAGCTCAGGGGAAGCTGCTTATTGTCTTTTGCAATCAGTTCAGTACATAAGAATAAGCATGTTCCCATCTGTGAAAGCGTTGCTGGTTTTTATACTCAGGTGCAGTGTGAAACCTGTGTGTAACAGGAACAGACTGCTCCTGACATACACTGCCCAAGGGGAATCGGCTGTGCTGTGTTTATTTGGCGTGCTTGAGAAAATTTACAATGTCATTCCCATAAGATGTTTAGATTTGTTTTGTTTTTTTGTGTGTTGTTATCATGTGCATGGAAGGTGAGCACTGATACTGCTGTTCACTGTGCTTCCCCAGAAAGCACTGCTGATGCACCTCAATCATCCTGATCTGAACAACAAGCAACCCCTGTCATTCTGTCCTGGGATGCTCCCGAGCTGAGAGGCACACTGTGTGTGCTGGTTTATTATGTTGATTACTGTCAACTGGGGACTGACTTAATGAGGGATAACCGCCTCTAGGAGGGCGACCATTGTTCTTTACAGGCGTTCTTTAATTGGGAATAATGATTAATAAATAATGTTAAAAGATGCAGCAGTACACTGTTGCAGATTACTGTGCTATGACTTTGGCAATTATGTGTGTTATGTTGATTACTGTCAACTGGGGACTGACTTAATGAGGGATAACCACCTCTAGGAGGGTGACCAATGTTCTTTACAGGCGCTCTTTAATTGGGAATAATGCTGAATAAATAATGAACACCATTCCTTGTTACACCTCTGTATTCCCATGTACAGGGCTACATGGGAGAAGAGAAGACCTACATTGCCACTCAGGGCCCCATGATTAACACGGTGAATGACTTCTGGCAGATGGTCTGGCAAGAGGACTCTCCAGTCATAGTCATGATCACAAAGCTGAAAGAGAAGAACGAGGTGAGTCTTGAGCAGAGCTTTGGATAGCCTACATAATCTTTTCCCCATGATGCAACGCTCCTGTTTGCATACAGGGTATTTTGTTCCAAAGGTGACTCATCCTGTGATTCGGGTTGCCTCTGTGCTCCTTACGTTGGGACTGTAGAGGGGGATGATCTAATATTTCTCAATACATGATGGGTGCTATGTTGGCGCCCATGGTATTGAGTTTACACACACACGCACACGCACACGCACACACTGACACACACACACACACACACGCACACACTGACACACACACACACACACACACACACACACACACAGCTGTCATGAATCCTTAAAGAATGCACTATTGTTGCATTGCTCCTTTGGCTCGAGTAGAAGCAAGTAGATTCCTAAAAGTATTGAAGAGTTTAAAAATAGACCATTATGAAATAAACTGGGAGGTCTGCGTTCCGTCGGCCCTGACTGTGTCTCCCACCCAGCCCAGGCAGGCAGGTCCGGAGTTGGAACGATATCAAGAAAAACACCCAAGGGGCTGTGGGAGCTTTTGGACACTGGCGCTGCCCCCTTTATCAGGGTCTGTCAGAAGCAGGGCTGCAGTGCAGCTCTGGAATAGCAGTTGACGTCTTTCTAACAAGTAAACAATGAAAATTAGATTTGCTAGGGAGGAGTCTGGGCCACTGGGGCCTTTGATTGTACCGGCTGATAACGCTGATTCATTACGGGTGCCGTCCCAAACATTTAAAGATGCATCAAAGGCGGGTTGAGATGTTTTTCTTTTCTTTCACTTGCTGAGGCGCACACATAGCTGACCGGTCTATTTCAGAGAGGTGAGTGAAGGGGGTGCTTAGATCTTTAAAACATAAACCAGTGTTTAAAATAGCATGACTTTTGACAGTGCATTAGTTGTTTAAGATGAGCAGAGTTAGTTTGCTTGGGTTGTGTTTTTAGCCTCCCGGTCACGGCACCTTGGAAGTAAAGTTAGTAAAGTGATTGTGCTTTCTTCTTTTTTCTGTTTGTAGAAATGCGTACTCTACTGGCCAGAAAGAAGAGGCATATATGGGAAGGTGGAGGTCCTTATAAACAGCGTCCGTGAATGTGACCACTACACCATTCGCAACCTGACCTTAAAGGTAACTGCTGCGGAACGCTTTGATGGGCTTTAAATGGCCTTTAACACCCTACATTAGTTGTACAAAATTAAAGCAGTAGAAGAAAAAAAAAATTGAGGCTAAAGTATATTTACACAAATGTTTAGCCTTGTAATGAGAGTAATGAGTTTTTGGTGGTGATTTTAGGAGCTGGGCAAGTTTTACTGGCTCTCACTAAAGAAGCCAAGTGTTATGGCAACATTTGTTTCAGATGAACATTTATTGTGGATTTTTTATTTTTACTTTGCTGTAATGACCTGTAAAAGACTAGCACTACACTGTCTATCCTGTCACTGTTAAAATTGGTATTTCTATATATATATATATGTATATTTTTTTTTTACCACAATATACATTCATATGGAGCAACTATTTTACTTCAGGTCAGCTTTACTTTCTACACCAAACATTGCTGTATCTACGATGGATTAGGGAATATCTGAAAATAACCTTATCTTATTAAAATGTTTTAGTATTTTCTGTCGGGGGCAGTCAGTCTTGCTCAGTGCATTGTATTCATTTCAACAGCAAGGAGGCCATTGTTGCAGTGTGAAACACTACTGGTACACGTCCTGGCCCGACCACAAGACCCCCGACAGCGCTCAGCCCCTCCTGCAGCTCATCACAGAGGTGGAGGAGGACAGGAAAGCATCAGCCGGCAGGGGTCCTGTCATTGTGCATTGCAGGTAGGCATGACTGAGAATAGTACAACGAGGAGGAGGAGCAGGAGGAAGAAGAGAGTCAGCAGTTCTGCAGCAAGTTAAGGAAACATCCTGACTCTCCAAACATATGGTGTACTTTCGTGGCCTGGTTTCATTTAGAACTCATAGGGGTATTTTTTTTAGACAGCAAAAAAATGCCTATGATCCAATACTGAGGATAATAATAATAATAATAATAATAATAATAATAATAATAATAATAATAATAATGCCTGCACATTTACTTAACTCTTCCAGAACCAGAAAGTTAAGTAACTTTACAGAAAGATAATCTTAGAATAAGTAATTAAAGAGCTTTTTTATTTGTATTTTTTATAAGCCTGTGTTAAGTTCAGGCAATACACAGCAGTTCTCTAGATGGTGCTGGCGCTGACTAATATAAAGAGATCCTGGTCCATATAGCCTGTGTTACATACATTACAACATAGGTCTATGACAGGCAACTAGACCCGAAGAGCAGCTTCTGAACTCTGTGTCAATATCTGTGTAACTGCAATGAGAAGCACTCAGAATGATTCCTATGAATGTATATCTTGTTAGTTTTATGCAATCGGTAGATGCTTGTTTTCTCGAGCCCTCTGTTTGTGTTTCCAGTGCTGGGATAGGAAGGACTGGCTGCTTCATTGCCACAACGACCGGCTGTCGTCAGCTGAAGCAGGAAGGGGTCGTGGACGTGCTTTCCATCGCCTGCCAGCTCCGGTTAGACAGGTAGGTCACCACTGTGTTTAAGAGCTGAGCTGCTGAGAAAAACAACAGACCAACTGATAGTCAAAGACATCAGCCTGGGTACAATTTACTTGACATTGTTCATTTATAATACCCTGACGTTAATAAAGCAACTACAACGTAGTATAACGACTTCCTCTGAGATACTATATTTGTAGGAGGCTGTGTGGTCCAGTGGCTAAAGAAAAGGGCTTGTAACCAGGAGGGTTATTACAACACATGTAGACTCATTGTGTGACTCATTGTGTGACCCTGAGCAAGTCACGTAACCTCCTTGTGCTCCGTCTTTCGGGTGAGATGTAGTTGTAAGTGACTCTGCTGCTGATGCATAGTTCACACACCCTAGTCTCTGTAAGTTGCCTTGGATAAAGGTGTCTGCTAAATAAACAAATAAAAAATAATAATAATGTACATATCCGATGGAGCCCTGGAACCAATTAAATCAGATCAGACAAGTTGTACTGCAGTTAGCAAGTATTCCCTTTAGTGGAAATATCCTGCCCCATACAATAGCTGCAGGGGAACTATACGTCACAGCACATGCTAGCGGAGTTCTAGCTCTCTTTGTAGCTGCAGGGGAATGATACGGCACAGCACATACGAGTGGAGTTCTAGCTCTCTTTGCAGCTGCAGGGGAACGATACGGCACAGCACATACGAGTGGAGTTCCATCTCTCTTTGTAGCTGCAGGGGAACGATACAGCACAGCACATGCTAGTGGAGTTCTAGCTCTCTTTGTAGCTGCAGGGGAACGATACGGCACAGCACATACGAGTGGAGTTCTAGCTCTCTTTGTAGCTGCAGGGGAACGATATGGCACAGCACATGCTAGTGGAGTTCTAGCTCTCTTTGTAGCTGCAGGGGAACGATACGGCACAGCACATACGAGTGGAGTTCTAGCTCTCTTTGTAGCTGCAGGGGAACGATACGGCACAGCACATACGAGTGGAGTTCTAGCTCTCTTTGTAGCTGCAGGGGAACGATACGGTGCAGCACACGCTAGTGGAATTCTAGCTCTCTTTGTAGCTGCAGGGGAACGATACGGCACAGCACATACGAGTGGAGTTCTAGCTCTCTTTGTAGCTGCAGGGGAACGATACGGCACAGCACATACGAGTGGAGTTCTAGCTCTCTTTGTAGCTGCAGGGGAACGATACGGCACAGCACATACGAGTGGAGTTCTAGCTCTCTTTGTAGCTGCAGGGGAACGATACGGCACAGCACATACGAGTGGAGTTCTAGCTCTCTTTGTAGCTGCAGGGGAACGATACGGCACAGCACATACGAGTGGAGTTCTAGCTCTCTTTGTAGCTGCAGGGGAACGATACGGCACAGCACATGCTAGTGGAGTTCTAGCTCTCTTTGTAGCTGCAGGGGAACGATACGGCACAGCACATACGAGTGGAGTTCTAGCTCTCTTTGTAGCTGCAGGGGAACGATACGGTGCAGCACATGCTAGTGGAGTTCTAGCTCTCTTTGTAGCTGCAGGGGAACGATACGGCACAGCACATGCTAGTGGAGTTCTAGCTCTCTTTGTAGCTGCAGGGGAACGATACGGTGCAGCACATGCTAGTGGAGTTCTAGCTCTCTTTGTAGCTGCAGGGGAACGATACGGCACAGCACATGCTAGTGGAGTTCTAGCTCTCTTTGTAGCTGCAGGGGAACGATACGGCACAGCACGTGCTAGTGGAGTTCTAGGTCTCTGTAGCTGCAGGGGAATGATACGGCACAGCACATATGAGTGGAGTTCTAGCTCTCTTTGTAGCTGCAGGGGAACGATACGGTGCAGCACATGCTAGTGGAGTTCTAGCTCTCTTTGTAGCTGCAGGGGAACAATACGGTGCAGCACATATGAGTGGAGTTCTAGCTCTCTTTGTAGCTGCAGGGGAACGATACGGTGCAGCACATATGAGTGGAGTTCTAGCTCTCTTTGTAGCTGCAGGGGAACGATACGGTGCAGCACATGCTAGTGGAGTTCTAGCTTTCTTTGTAGCTGCAGGGGAACGATACGGTGCAGCACACGCTAGTGGAATTCTAGCTCTCTTTGTAGCTGCAGGGGAACGATACGGCACAGCACATACGAGTGGAGTTCTAGCTGTCTTTGTAGCTGCAGGGGAACGATACGGCACAGCACATACGAGTGGAGTTCTAGCTCTCTTTGTAGCTGCAGGGGAACGATACGGCACAGCACATACGAGTGGAGTTCTAGCTCTCTTTGTAGCTGCAGGGGAACGATACGGCACAGCACATACGAGTGGAGTTCTAGCTCTCTTTGTAGCTGCAGGGGAACGATACGGTGCAGCACACGCTAGTGGAGTTCTAGCTCTCTTTGTAGCTGCAGGGGAACGATACGGCACAGCACATACGAGTGGAGTTCTAGCTCTCTTTGTAGCTGCAGGGGAACAATACGGTGCAGCACATGCTAGTGGAGTTCTAGCTCTCTGTAGCTGCAGGGGAATGATACGGCACAGCACATATGAGTGGAGTTCTAGCTCTCTTTGTAGCTGCAGGGGAACGATACAGCACAGCACATGCTAGTGGAGTTCTAGCTCTCTTTGTAGCTGCAGGGGAACGATACGGTGCAGCACACGCTAGTGGAGTTCTAGCTCTCTTTGTAGCTGCAGGGGAACGATACGGCACAGCACATACGAGTGGAGTTCTAGCTCTCTTTGTAGCTGCAGGGGAACTATACGTCACAGCACATGCTAGCGGAGTTCTAGCTCTCTTTGTAGCTGCAGGGGAATGATACGGCACAGCACATATGAGTGGAGTTCTAGCTCTCTTTGTAGCTGCAGGGGAACGATACAGCACAGCACATGCTAGTGGAGTTCTAGCTCTCTTTGTAGCTGCAGGGGAACGATACGGTGCAGCACACGCTAGTGGAGTTCTAGCTCTCTTTGTAGCTGCAGGGGAACAATACGGCACAGCACATACGAGTGGAGTTCTAGCTCTCTTTGTAGCTGCAGGGGAACAATACGGTGCAGCACGTGCTAGTGGAGTTCTAGGTCTCTGTAGCTGCAGGGGAATGATACGGCACAGCACATATGAGTGGAGTTCTAGCTCTCTTTGTAGCTGCAGGGGAACGATACGGTGCAGCACATGCTAGTGGAGTTCTAGCTCTCTTTGTAGCTGCAGGGGAACAATACGGTGCAGCACATATGAGTGGAGTTCTAGCTCTCTTTGTAGCTGCAGGGGAACGATACGGTGCAGCACATATGAGTGGAGTTCTAGCTGTCTTATGGACTGGGGAGCTCTGATGGGTATAGATCAGCATGCGGGAAAGAAGGCTGCCCTCTGCACAATGATGAGGGGAGCAGTGCAAGTCTTAATGCAGTACTAGAGAAGGAGAATGGATTTGTAAACTTTTCTAAGTACAGTACTTCACCTTTAAAATAACTTGAAACAGCCCATCTGAACAGATTGGAGGAAGCAGAAGGGTGGAGGGGATTTCTGTCCTGCAGTCAGTAGTCACCGTGTCCATCATTCAGGCAGGATGTGAGAGAGGCAGTTAAGCAGGGGGCAGGAAAGCGTGCTTAGCCGGTGTGTGTGTGATTTAGTGGTCAGCATCAGGGAGTGGCTACCGCTCACCCATAAGAAGGTGAAAAGAGTTGAACCCTAGCAGGCTAAATACTCTTGCAGATACTGTAAGTGCTGGCAATTGCAAAAATCCAGATTTGTTTGAACGTTATGGAATTGTTTGCTAAACTTGACACAGGTGCAATAACAGTATTTGAATATCTGAACATTCAGCCTGAACAAAACCTTAGCTCAGATGCACCTCTGTTTATTGACATGTATTTATGTGTTTATTTATTTATCTATTTACTTATGTGTTTATTATGCATGTATGTGGGAAAAGCCCCATGTTTGGTGGTTTATTCATTTTGCATCTGCAGTTGTGCTGTTGCTGAAAAACCACACCGAACCATCTCAGGATTTTGGAGGCTTTTAACAACACATTTTTAATACATGACTCCCATGACACCTGTGATAAAAAGTTCTTCATTTCGAATGACTTGGTGTAATGCATTCATTTACTGGGTAGCCAGTTCTACAGACCCCAATGGATATTAGTCCAAAACGCACATCACAAGACCATCACATACTGACATTGTGCTTAATGAACTACTTTGTCATGCCAATGACTCGATGTGTAACGATACACTCATGTCACAAAGCGATATGCATCACGATTTGTAGGTCATGCTGAGATTCGAGTTCCGATTTGCATTCTGCTCCTGAGGGGGCTACACTGTATGATGTGTAATACGATCAAATGACCATTAGTGATGGACTGTTTTGTTAAGACAAACATTACATCACATTTAATTACCAATAGTGAACCCTTGGTGGACTACAAAGTAGCTATTCAGTGATTTTAGTCCCGTATCACAATACACATGATACACATCTCCATTACAATGCAGTATATCATGTAAAGGAAATATCACGGTTTTATCAACACACAGTGAACCGGTACACCCCTAGCGGTACACCAGAAATAAATACGCGGCCCATTAGTAGAGCCATAGCTCTCCTATTCCACTAACCTCCCTCTTTTCTGTATCTGTTGGTTGCAGGGGAGGCATGGTCCAGACAGGCGAGCAGTACGAGTTTATACACCACACCCTGAGCCTGTACGAAAGCAGACTCTCAGCTGATGCCAGCCAATGAGAAAGCAGGGAATGGTTTTCCTGGCAAGTGGTTTAATGGAAGAACAATCTCCAGGTAATCGTATTACCTGCTGGCAGAGACTCTACACTGCAGGGCAAACCCTCTAGGGTGAGCATGTGTGTAGCTATTGAAGGGTAGACAAGCCCTGAGGAAGAGTAAAACTATCTGTAAATGAATGCAGAGTCTTTACCATATAAGCTGCTGAACTTGCTTATAAGAATCTTGTATATCCTGTTTATATTTTGTTGCAGAAATTCAAACCATAACATGTTCCAATCGCCAAGCCTCTACCAGTAAAATGTAAAATTCTATCACATGTGTAAAATACTATCGCCTTTCTAATGTACATGGAACTGAAACCTAAAGGTAGTTTTTAAAACCGTTTCTTGTTTATTAAAAAAAAAAAAAATGAAATGTTTGATTTTGACGGATTCTTTGTCTTCTTCTTTGTTGATCTGTATATGCAGAGTTTAGCATTCTCCTGGTAGAAGTTAACAATTATAAAGACTGTTATATCAATCCTTGAGCTGTTCTGAGCAGTATAGCCCATGGGATACAGCTGTGGTCAAGGGTTAAGGGGTAAGGCAACAGAGAAACACAGTATCTTGAGTGCTGGGAGGAAATGAAACCACCAGGAATGATTCCAATGTACAGAACAAACAGTAGATAAGTAAACTATTGAAGTTTTAAAGAAAATACTACAGTACCATCACAATAAATACATAGAATGAAGTTTATCTGCAAGTGATCTGCAAGCCCCAGAATTGGGGTTTGTGTGGCCCCTGTTAGCGGAACTGGTTAATAGGTCAGAAACAGAGAAATGGTGTGTTGAGAAGAAGCAGCAAAGCAATGAGGCGCTACTTATTAAATCAGCAGTCCTGGCTTGGAACAGTGATGGAGATGGGATTCATTCCTGAATAAGACAGTGTGCTGATGGAAGGGCTATTGAAAAGAAGACTAGCATTGTTATTAGGAGTTGGTGTTTTGCTTTTGGTTTCGGTGCTGCTCTTTAACATTGGCCATGCCAGCTCTGACACACACACTATCCAGTCATTAAGGGGTAACACTCTACATGAAGGGTCTCTAATTACTGTGGATTTCTGCATAGTTACAATCTACTTAACCTACGCATCTTTTTGCCCGATATATGTACACTACCGGTCAAAAGTTTTAGAACACCTCCATTTTTCCATTTTTCCAGTTTTTATTGAAATTTACTTTATTTATTTAGTTTAATGTCTCAATATACTCTGAAATTAAAGCATAGAATAAATAAACAATTGGAGATAAAAAAGAAATCATGGAATCGTTTTGTTTAACAAAATTTAATCTAAATTTCTGACTCATCAAAGTAGCCACCTTTTGCAGATATAACAGCCGAACACACTCGTGGCATTCTTTCTACAATGGAAATCAAATATTGTTCGGAAAGTTCTTCCCAACACTGTTGCAGAAATTCCCACAAATGTGTTGCACTTGTAGGTTGCTTTACTTTCACCCTTCTGTCCAGTTCATCCCAAACCAGCTCGATGGGGTTTAAGTTTGGAGACTGTGCTGGCCATTCCATGATTTGAAGCCTATCGTCTTGTTCTTTTCTTCTAAGGTAGTTCTGACATAGCCTGGAGGTATGTTTTGGGTCATTATCTTGCTGTAGGATGAACCCCTGACCAACTAGGCGTATACCAGAGGGTATTGCATGGCGCTGCAAAATGCTGTGGTAGCCGTTTTGGTTCAGGGTGCCACTCACTCTGTGCAAGTCGCCGACTCTGGATCCAGCAAAAGAGCCCCAGACCATCACGCTTCCTCCTCCATGTTTGACAGTTGGTGTCACACACCGAGGAACCATCCTTTCACCTACTCGACGGCATACAAAAACCCTGCGTGATGAACCGAAGATTTCAAATTTTGATTCATCGGTCCATAAGACCTTCTTCCAGTCTTCAGTAGTCCACTGGTGGTGCTTCATGGCCCAGGCAAGCCTCTTTTTCTTATTTTGCCATCTTAGCAATGGCTTTCTTACTGCCACTCGACCTGTCAAACCTGCAGCTCGAAGTCTTCTCTTCACAGTTGAAACTGAGACTTGCTTACTTCGACCAGTGTTAAGCTATGCTTGAAGCTGTTGTCCTGTAAGCCGCCTATCACGCAATCTGTTGACTCTCAGAAACTTGTCTTCTGATTCTGTTGTGGCTTTGGGTCTGCCAGACCTCTTCCTGTCAGAGTTTCCTCCAGTTTCCAAGTGCCTTTTGATGGTGTAGGAAACTGTACTCACTGACACCTTGGCTTTCTTTGCAATTTCTCTAAAGGAAAGACCTACACTTTTAAGGGTTATAATGGTCTGTCTGTCTTCCTTTGTTAATTGCCTTTTTCTCGCCATTATGATAGCAATATACTACTTCCTGCAGTACAATACTGTCCAAATAATGCTTAAGAGGGTGTAGTAACACAGTCTGTTCCAACACTGCTTTTATACAGACAGAGAGTTTGTAAGTAATCAACAAAAGTTGGGACACCTGTAGAATTGTTAGCATCAACTTTCAAGGCTTAATTTACTTCCATTGCTGCAGAACAGCTGTAAGTTGTTAACCCATTACTTGTTCCCTGAAAAAGGCCTTTTTGTATAACTCTGAAATGTACATTATTTTTCAGTTTTTGGTAACCTAAACTTTTTTTAAACTCTGGCAGTTTACCGCTTACCTTTGTACCATTTCAGGTTATTCACTGGACTTGAACTGCTTAAATTTCAATAAAAACTGGAAAAATGGGCGTGTTCTAAAACTTTTGACCAGTAGTGTAAGTACACAATTGTAACAGAAAAGGGTTAGAGTTAGGGTTAGATTAGTTATTGTTAGGATTAGAGTTAGGGTTAGGGTTAGAACTAGGGTTGTATCATGCAAAGAAATGTTACATATTAAGTACATTGTAACTATGCATACTAACATTGTAATTATGTGTAAGTACACATGCATTTACTAAGTAACTACTATGTAAATACACATTAATTAGAGAGACTTAATGTAAAGTGTTACCCATTAAGGTTTAATCGTATTGCGCCAGTCAACACAAATCTCAATAACCTTAATGTTCCCTTTGGTGGTTAATAGCACTGCCTCTGTCGTGTGAACAGCTCCACATAACTTTCTAATAGCTGACCAAAAAAACAAACCTACCTCGATCTCGAATAATACAAGACTGTATTAAAAGAAGTCGAGACATTAGTGTTAAAAAACAAAACAAAAAAAAAGCATTGATCTTTTATTTGGGAACACAAGCCTGTACAGATGATATTTTTCTTGAACATTTCGGCAGGGTTGGTTTGATTACCTTCTTTTCATGGTCTATTTTGCTCAAAAGCAGCTCTTCTTGTCATTTCTAATGGCAACGTTTCACAAGATTTGAATTTCTGCCATGGCAAATGTATATGTGAAGAATCATGTGTAAGTGTAATATTTACCCATATAAACTCCTCATGCCTCAGTGATTTACAATCAGTTCTATGTTGAGAATATGAGGGTCTGTGTGTAAATGTCCCCCCGTTCCCTACCTTTTATATACATGTATTGTGAATGATAATGTACATGTAAAAGTGCTGTTCATTTTGTGGCTGACATACATCTTGACCACAGAAGAGTCTTGCTGCTAAAACTGCAAGTGTTTTAACTTTAGATTTTAAAAAAAGGAAAGTAAAAGATTGTTTTGACTATGAAAACTTTTTGAATTACATTTTTTTGTATATAACGTTTTTTCTTTTTTATTTGTGATACAAGTTAAAAGATACATGGCCATGTATAGCTGATCTATGTAGCAGTTACAATGCACAATGCTGATTTTACTCGATATTTCTTAATATACAACGTTGTCATCGTATATTGTTTACTGTTTTTAGAGATTTTACCTGTTAGCTAAATATTTATATGTCATATAATGAGCTTTTCCCATATATTACTATTAAAGTGAATGTTGTGATATGTTGACTACCTATAATATATATATATATATATATATATATATATATATATATATATATATATATATATATATATATATATATATATATACATATGGCTCATTAAGAAAATACAATATAAACAATATGGGCACCAGTGCTGCTGATGGTTGTATAGGTTCTGCAGGAAATTATCTCAAAATGACGTCTTGTAGAAGGGTTATATTTACTTGGATACACTTTTAAAGTCTGCAGTGTAAGATGCTGTACTGTCATTCCTTGCTGTTGACCTTTATATTATATACTGTACTGCCAATAAACTTATACTATTTTAAAACGGTATGTGTTGAACTTTGTAAAATACAGAGCTTTGCTGTCAACGCATGATGAATGTTCTGCTAAAGAACGCTTCACGCGCAGGTATATCCCAATATTTCACAACAGGACTGCTTTTGTTTTTATTATTATTATTATTATTATTATTATTATTATTATTATTATTATTATTATTATTATTATTATTATTATTTAAAATCGTTCCCTTTCCAGCTAAAGCCAAAATCACTAAATAAATGTGTGTGTTTCCTGGTTCATATTCCACAACATAGATTGTTCTTGCTTCAAAGATAGACTTGTTTACGAAATATAATTCAGTCGATTTAGCAGAATCTAAATTACAGTATCTGTCGTCATGAACGTGGTACAGCACAAACATTTAATTAAAGAAAATTGCCCTTTCAAAAAACAACTCGGTGTGCGCCACATTTACAATGGAGTCACACTGTGATTTGAATGTGTGCTGTACCCTACCTTGAACTGTTCTTGTGCCATTTCTATAAAGTATTTTTTTTTAAATCTGAATAGATAATGACTCCATTTTAAAGAGCCACACTAAATGACAATATCGTCTGAAACTCCAAAAACAATTGAATAGAAGGAAGTGCTCGTCACTGACTTTTCCCCTGAAGGCGCATTTCCTTTCTTTCTGCGTGATCTTGCTCATCTGAATGTAGTGGCAACATGAAACCGCGTTGACTGTAAAAATGGATGCGTTATTCTTGGTTGGAATATTGACGTTTGTGCCTTTACCTTCTTCGGGTAAGTATAGCGCTTCTTTATAATTGTATTTGATTAGTTTTGAATGATCACCCTATTGTTTTCGATCTGGGACATCGTTCGAAACAACTTGTTAGGTCTTGATGGTTAGATGTAGTGTTAGCCAGAACCTAACGGAAATAAATCCCGGACCCGCACTTCAGTTTACATAAGGGCAATGAAATAGGGCCAAAAAGCGCAATGATGTGTTGATTATTTATTTTAAAGAAAACAGACATTAAACTGTTTATTCTTTTAACAGCAGGTATGTTCTTGCCAAAAACTAGTTTAAATTGAACGCACAGCCTTTTTACTTAAAGATACATGCCTACAGATTTTGAACTTTACCTAGTGTACAGTATTGGGAGTAGAAATATACTTATAAACAAAATGACCTTCAGGACATGCCTCAATTCTGTTAATTGTTTATTTTAATTCTAGAGCAATATTTACACCGCCGGTAATCTTAATTAGTGCTGGGCCCGCATTGTAAAGGAAATGCTGAGCGCTGTATCAGTTTACTATTATACCAGGTAGCTGTGTTCACCAAGACTTATCGACACAGGCACTAGTCTATTTGCATACACACATATTTTAACTTTGCTGGCAGTATTCTTTTGATAGTTCAAAAAGACATATCAATAAATGATACATTTCGGGCTCACAAGGTTGCCCAATTCATTTGTAGGAAAATACAGTATTATTATTATTATTATTATTATTATTATTATTATTATTATTATTATTATATATAATAATAATAATAATAATAATAATAATAATAATAATAATATAAAATGTACGTGTGTGTATCTATACATTCATAATTGACCTTAAATCCAGCTAAGAAATGAAAAGTCCAGTGTGCATTGTGAATGCTTTAAAGTTTTTGAAATCATTTCGTTAATTTCGTTTGTAGAGGGTTTCCTTATTGCTCACGTCCACAAAGGGCTGTGTCTGTTAAACGATAGTGTGCTGGTGAAGTTGGGGACATGCAATGTGACGAGTCCCAATCAGCAGTGGACGTGGACGCAGGAAGACAAACTTCTCCACGTCCACTCGTCCAGGTGCCTGTGGGCAGACATCTCCAGCTCCCTGCCCAGCCACGCGCGCTTGGCCTCCCTTGGTAACTGTTCCGCCGCACCGAGCTGGAGCTCCTGCGAGGCCGTGGGTCTTCTCGGGGTAGCAGACAGCCCCCTCTACCTGAAGAAACAGGGCCAGCGTGTCGTCGTAAGGACCGGAAAGAGGTATTCAAACTGGACCAAATACGAGGTCGACCCCGGAGGAAAGGTAGTCACGGGGAGTCTGTGTGCAAAGAAAGGTGAGCTACTGTGTGTGTTGTTGTTTTTGGAAAATAGAATGTAATGCAGCTTACACTCAACACCACCGCGAGTTTTTCTTTAAAGTACAGAGGTCTATACATTAAACCGGCCCTATTATATTTTATTATTGTGCGTTTTGTTTCTATAGAACCACAGTTATGAATTACCCAATGGTTTTCTTTAATGTAAAACGAATGTTTAACAAATAGCTTATATTATTAGTCACACACTTTATTTATTTATTTATTTTGTAAAGGTTTGGTGGAATGTATTGAGTTTATTAAAAAGTAACCATACAGAACGATGCATGCACCTGTATATATATATATATATATATATATATATATATATATATATATATATATATATATATATATATATATATATATACAATATAAATAGAAAAAAAACTGGTGGGCCCAATCTTGGTGTGAAATTGTAGATTTTATCAGTTCACTTCTAAGACAATGGGAAGGGAAAATATGTGGCAAAAAATTTGCAATTTCAAAAGATTGTAAAAAAAAAACATTAACGTGTAAAATCTTATATATGCACTTTGAGATTTATCAAAATGAAAGCAAAGGATATTGCCTTTGATACCCATTTCCCTGCACATTGTGCTTAGGGATTTGACAGACTCAACACACAGGCACAGGAATTTCGTAAGCAATTTCTTCTCTTCCTGGCCGATTTGGCAGCACCGGACTGCAAATGATAAGTTCATGCAACCTTGTCTATGAAGTGGTTACGGCCACACAAACGGATTCAATAATCTCCGTCAGCGCAACCTTCTTATGGTGCACTCTGCAGAAAGGATGGGCGTTCTAGATTGCAAATATGAAGCATCGAATCATCTAATGGTTCTATCTGTCTAGATGAGTGATTTGTGGATAAAAATGGTTCTTTTAGAATGCACTTTTTTATAGCTGGATATAGAACATCCAGGAACCCTCTGTTGAAAAAGTTTAGTGATGACAAGTAGTATGTCAATTAACCTAAAAGTGTAATTGAAATTATGGATGTCCCCGAGTTGACATGTTGATGTCACAGAAGGATGTTTTTTTTTAATGTTTTCTTTTATTATTATTATTTGGAAAGGAGCATACACTTATCAATAAACTAATGAGACTTACTAAACAGGTTTCCTCCACAAATCTAGAAAGGGTTAGATATCCTTAGCAATTCTAGAATGGGTCTGATTCTCAATTTGTGCAACATCAACACACCATTCTGCAGTTTAGAATTGTAGAAACCTTTTGAAGCATTAGTTAATATGTAAAAAAATACTGTAAGAAAAATACCAGCCCATCAACTGTTCTCAGAGAAAATATATTCTGGTAATCCATGCAATATTCTGTTACAACCCAGATAACACAATCAACCCACTATATTAGAAACAGATATCCACAATACAATCTCATATTCTCGCTAATACTAGTATATTCAGTTAAAATTAATGGATATTATTTGTTGTAAATACCGGTATAGATAAAACTTGTATATATGTGTTTTGCTAACTTGTCCTCCTATACCAAATTGACGATCGGTAATTGGCAATAGTCTCTTTTTTTGCAAGTTTGTACAGTCAAATGACTCAAGCACAGTGCTTGACGACTCGCTCAAAATCACACAATTCTCCTGCTTGTGTTGTGTAGAATAAAGAAACAAGCATAGCGTATGATATACTGAATTTATTTTGTGTAAACTAACCTGCATACTTAAAACTATACAGATGGACAGCTGGGTAACTACAGCCACTCAAGGACAATTTACCAATAACCAGGTGGAATAAGCAGAAATCTCGACACAGCAAATATGCCTCTTATGCTATGAAACTCGATATATAACTATGATTACATAGGTTAGCAGAAAATATTTTGGTTTCTGACTACATAGTTACATTTCAGCAGTTGCTCTACAAATCAGTAATTCTATGTTTAATTGATAGGTTTCAGAATAAAACTGCATTACAATAGCAATTGGTAAAGAAACAAAAACAGTGTTTATGGAGTATAAGGCGAAGCTTTGCAGTATTTGCCATTACTAGGTTATTGCAAACACACGGTCATGCTTAAATTAGCTTGTTTTGCCTGTTTGAACGTGAATGATTCAGTCTATATAACGATGAGGACATGCCGGGGCAATACTGTTGGTCTGCAGTATTCTGTAGCTTTCTATAGATGTTTTAGACCTCATTCCGATGGTGTTTTTGTTATTTCTTACAGGTCCTGTCAAACTAGAAACTATCACAGCATTTCTCCCAACAAGTACAGCTAAAGGTTATATAAGCAGTGTAGTAGCCACAAACACTATTGCAGCTACAATCATGAAAGCCCCAGTCACAAGTACTATTACAACCAAAAGAAAAAGAGCAGCCACAAGTACAGGTGCAGATGCAAGCACTAGTGCAGCCACAGGCACTATTGTAGCCACAAGCACTGTTGCAACCAGAATCTCTGTTGCAACCACAAGCACTATTGCAGCTACAAGCACACTTGCAGCTGCAGCTACAACTACGGAAACCCCAGTCACAAGTACTATTAAAACCAAAAGAACAAGAGCAGCCACAAGCACTATTGGAGCCACAAGCAGTGCTGCAACCACAAACACTATTGCAGCTACAAGCACACTTGTAGCTGCATCTACAACCATGAAAGCCTCAGTCACAAGTACTATTAAAACCAAAAGAACAAGAGCAACCACAAGTACAAGTGCAGCTATGAGCACTATTGCAGCCACGAGTAGAAGTACTATTGCAGCTATAAGTGCAACTGCAAATACTACTGCAGCCACAAGAAAAATTGCAGCCACAACCACAAGCACTAGTGCAGCCACAAGCACAAAAGCAGCCACTAGTACTAGTGCAGCTACAAGTTCAAGTTCAGCTGCAAATACTATTGCAGCCACAAGCTCTGGTAGCGCAGCAAGCACTGTCACAGCTGCAAGCACTGTCACAGCAGCAAGAACTGACACAGTTGCAAGCACTGTCACAGCTGCAAGCACTGACACAGCTGCAAGCACTGTCACAGCTGCAAGCACTGACACAGCTGCAAGCACTGACACAGCTGCAACCACTATTATAGCTGCAAGCACTGTCACAGCTGCAAGCACTGACATAGCTGCAAGGACTGTCACCGCTGCAAGCACTGACACAGCTGCAAGCACTGTTATAGCTGCAAGCACTGTCACCGCTGCAAGCACTGACACAGCTGCAAGTACTGACACAGCTGCAAGCACTATTATAGCTGCAAGCACTGTCACCGCTGCAAGGTCTGTCACCGCTGCAAGCACTTTCACAGCTGCAAGCACTATTATAGCTGCAAGCGCCGACACAGCTGCAAGCACTGTCACAGCTGCAAGCACTGACACAGCTGCAAGCACCGACACAGCTGCAAGCACTGTCACCGCTGCAAGCACTGACACAGCTGCAAGCACTATTATAGCTGCAAGCACTGTCACAGCTGCAAGCACTGTCACCGCTGCAAGCACTGACACAGCTGCAAGCACTGTCACAGCTGCAAGCACTGTCACCGCTGCAAGCACTATTATAGCTGCAAGCACTGACACAGCTGCAAGCACTGTCACAGCTGAAAGCACTATTATAGCTGCAAGCACTGTCACAGCTGCAAGCACTGTCACCGCTGCAAGCACTGACACAGCTGCAAGCACTGTTACAGCTGCAAGCACTATTATAGCTGCAAGCGCCGACACAGCTGCAAGCACTGTCACCGCTGCAAGCACTGTCACAGCTGCAAGCACTGACACAGCTGCAAGCACCAACACAGCTGCAAGCACTTACACAGCTGCAAGCACTGTCACAGCTGCAAGCACTGACACAGCTGTAAGCACCAACACAGCTGCAAGCACTTACACAGCTGCAAGCACTATTATAGCTGCAAGCACTGACACAGCTGCAAGCACTGTCACAGCTGCAAGCACTGTCACCGCTGCAAGCACTATTATAGCTGCAAGCACTGACACAGCTGCAAGCACTGTCACAGCTGCAAGCACTATTATAGCTGCAAGCACTGTCACAGCTGCAAGCACTGTCACCGCTGCAAGCACTGACACAGCTGCAAGCACTGTCACAGCTGCAAGCACTGACACAGCTGCAAGCACTGTTACAGCTGCAAGCACTATTATAGCTGCAAGCGCCGACACAGCTGCAAGCACTGTCACCGCTGCAAGCACTGTCACAGCTGCAAGCACTGACACAGCTGCAAGCACCAACACAGCTGCAAGCACTTACACAGCTGCAAGCACTATTATAGCTGCAAGCACTGTCACAGCTGCAAGCACTGACACAGCTGCAAGCACTGACACAGCTGTAAGCACTGTCACAGCTGCAAGCACTATTATAGCTGCAAGCACTGACACAGCTGCAAGCACTGTCACAGCTGCAAGCACTGTCACCGCTGCAAGCACTGACACAGCTGCAAGCACTGTCACAGCTGCAAGCACTATTATAGCTGCAAGCACTGACACAGCTGCAAACACTGTCACAGCTGCAAGCACTGTCACAGCTGCAAGCACTGACACAGCTGCAAGCACTATTATAGCTGCAAGCACTGTCACAGCTGCAAGCACTGACACAGCTGCAAGCACTGTCACAGCTGCAAGCACTATTATAGCTGCAAGCACTGACAGAGCTGCAAGCACTGTCACAGCTGCAAGCACTGTCACAGCTGCGGCAATGAGCACTAGTACAATTACAAACTCCAGTACAACTACAAGCACAAGTAAAATTATAAAGATCCTGAAATCCCTTTTTGCTTCTAACACTGAAACAGTCGCTCCCAGCACCCCTGAAAACCCCACAGTATTCAGCACTAAAACAGATCCTCTCCATGGGCTGACTTCGACCCAAACTACAGGAGCGCCTTTGTCAACTGCAGACTACACCACAGACACCACCTACACAACTGAACAGGTGAGTCCTAACGAGAAGCAATGCTTAAATGTACCAACTGCGTTGTTTATTATTATTATTATTATTATTATTATTATTATTATTATTATTATTATTTGTAGATCACCACCATTGTGTTTTTCTATTTGTCTTTTTTATTATTGTTGTTATATATTGATGATATATGCATATAATTCAATGTAAATTGATTTTCTGTACCTTGGTAGTATACATAGAAACATTCTACATTATTCTACATTATTGGCTAGTGTGCATGCCCTTTTCCTCTTGAAGCCAAGTTCAGTTGATTAAGAAATAATAATCTCAGGAAACAATGGAAAGGTTTCTGCGAGTAGCAGCGGAGTCTGAGTTTTGATTTTCTGAGGGTAAACCTCTTTACGCAGTGGTTAGTTTGAGGTGTGCATCAGCGTCGGTTACATTTTAAAATCACGTTTTGATTTTGCGGGTAAACCTCTTAACGCAGTGGTTAGTTTGAGGTGTGCAGCAGCTGTCGGTTACATATTAAAAATCACGTTTTGATTTTACTGGATCACTGTCTATGCTAACTTGATTTTTTCTTTGAAAATGCTTTATTCACAAGTGACGTTTTGCGTTTTAAATCATACCCTGAACTGTCCACATCCTTTTCACAGAGTTGACAAGTGAAAGCTGCAATCTCCCTTAATCCTGTTCACTTGTGAATTACAGCGTGATTCCTTGTGTCTGTCCTTCTTCCATAGTTAATATCGTAGTGTGTGTCAGTGAGTTTGCACTTTCGATGTAGGCTCATTCATGATGGAAACATTTTCTCAAAACTACTTTATTAAACTAGTTTTAATTGATGTTTTTTTTGTGAATCTGGCGGTTATTGAGCAAAAAAGAAATGCAGTCTGTTGCTTCGTGTTTATAATACCCAAAATAAAATTAAACGAAAAGCCCAGCATGATAGAACCTTTTTAAAGAAATAGCACGTACAATACAGCGGATGTACAGTAGCTTTAAGGAACATACCAAAAAAATTAATAATAATAATAACAAAAGAAACAAAGGAACGAGTTCCGGGCGTGAGAGCCAGGAAGGAAGAGATTGGGTGGGATGGCAGAAAGTGGGAGTTAGAGGAGAAGCAGGGGGGACAGAAGGTAACCCTTCGGACAAGTGAAAGTTTGAAGCGGCTTGATGAAGGTCGGATAGGTAGAGAAAGGGAAGTATTTAAGATTTAAAGTGGAAACATACGAGGGATTAAAAATAAGATCACACGCAAAAGGATCAAGTGCATGGTTCTTGGAATCCTGTAGAATCAAACCTTTTGTATGGAAATTGCATTTCTTGTTTGAAGGCGTTGTCTTGGGGCGCTATTTGGGGTCCCAGGTCTGGATTATTAATTTGGAAAGAGCCGAGGAAATTCACTCTTGATTGAGGAAGTACATGAAAGCGGTTCAGTAGTCTCAGTGGGTCAGGATGGCAGCGTGGGAACTGCAGGAGGCAGCGAGCTGCACAGTCTCGTCACATCTCCAACCAAATGCCCCCTTGACTGTCACTATTACCGATTTCCAAGGATCTGAGAAGAATCCCAACGGAATATTGTGGTAAATTCGGCCGCAACCTGGAAATAACTGGATTCGCTTCTGTGTTGCTTTTTGAATACCTAGCTTTTTGATTATTTTTTTTAAAGATGACATTATTTGTGAATATAGGCTATGTTTTTTCAGCTATTATTATATATTAGGTTGGTAAGGAGTATTTAAAACCTCGCGTTCGCAATGCTGAGATGGGAAGTTGGATTTTTAATACTGTGGATAGCCTCGTGTGTAATTAAGGTGAGATGAATGCTGTACTGTCGATTTATTTTCTTTTGTTCATCATGTGATACACCTTGGCCTAATATTTACATTTTTTCTTTTATTTTTTTTATACCATACAGACAAGACAAACTATTTTTATTTGAAAAAACGAATGTATACATGTGTTGACAGATTTAGCACAATTCCGTTTGCGTTTGTTTTTGTTAAAGTAAAATAAAACAGCAAAACTAACAGCAATCAACCCAGAAGTTTAGTTTAAATAGTCAAAACATTAACAACTTTATTTCCTTTTTCACAAAAATAAATAAATACATAAATCAGCAAATTGCATTTTGGTGCAAAAGAACGTGAATTAACAAAAAAAACAACAACTCAGCAGATCCAAATACCTTTGTTTAGGTTGATACACTTTTTTTTTTTTAAAGTCTAGTCTTCCATTGTTTTAAATTATTTTTGATGTGAAAAGTGTTTAGTTTATTTTGTTCCCGTTTTCAGTATACCACTGCTGATCCTGTGAAATGCACCGTGAATCTGACTGAGACTAGAATCTCCACGGATTCCGTCTTCTTCAAATGGACGAGTGCTGGAAGGTCGTGCAATTTCAGTGTTATACACACCTATAACAATTCCAGAACTGCAAACTGTGCTCGAACCATAGGATACAATGATACGTATGAATGCGAGGTTAAAAACCTGGAGCCTGGAACCGCATACGACCTGGGGATATTGTCTTCCACTGATGGAGAGCTGAAAAACACCTCACTTCAGACAGGTAAATTATGCATTCAATTATTACATATCAAAATGCCAGTGAAAATTGTATTTTGTTGATGTATAATAATAATAATAATAATAATAATAATAATAATAATAATAATAATAATAATAAATACATTATTTTGGGAATGCAGGTGAACATTAAATTAATATCTGGTATTGGGAAAATAAGTTAACCCTTTCAGTCCTCAATTATTTTTGTGGAGCTGTGTATAAATGTTTAATCTAACACCCACACATACATTCTGAACAGCGTTGAATTCGTAATAACACGCAGTTGTTCATTTCGTTATTAGTAAGCTTAACTTGCGCATTACTGTCTGGAGATGCACGGAAGGTGAATGATACAAATAATTTGGTTATACCTTAATTATAGTCAAGAACTGTGTGTTTTCTTTACCAATGCAATTAAATAAAATGATGCATTCGATTGTTATGAAATGTTTTAAAATGTATAGGTTTTTAACATTTTTTGTATAAATGCTTTAACCGTGAAAACATAGTTAAACGTTAAATACAGTGCAACTTAAACTAATATACATGCATTTGTTTGGTTTGAGTGTTTACTTGGAATTAAGTAACTTAGCACCAATTTCCGAACTAAGTTTACCTTTTGTTAATTTATATCCTAAATAACATAAACAATTCGGTCTTCAATACGCAGTTTTTTGCGCGTAATCTGTGCATTTGTAAATGAGCTAATATATTAAGGGGCTTTTCACAATGTATACTATTATTAGTATTAGTAGTTGTAGTATTACAAATTGCTTTCCACATGAAGCCCAGTGCAATTTTGTGTTACTAATAAATAACTTTCCAATGCTTTCATCCTCTTGGTAACTTAAAAAAAAAAAAAAAAATAATAATAATAATAATAATAATAATAATAATAATAATAATAATAATAATAATAATAGTAGCATTCTAGAAGCCTTACACTTTTACTATGTATTTAATAGCTAACGAGCAATTACTGTGACACCTATAGACCTGTAAACGTTTTGTTTACCATCACTGACCACTTAGTTTTACATGTTTTACTCATGTTCAAAAGCTAAGTGCAGTTTTACATTGTATATGTGCCAAGGTTTGTAGCACATATGACTAGCAATAGTAACTAATAATGATGACCTGCAATTGATTCTGACCTAAATGAAGTCAAATGTATTCATGTTTGTTTCATGCAAAAGTAATTAAAAACTACAGTGACTCAATAAAGCAGAGAGCACAGCAGCAGTGTTCATGTGCAAAAAAAGGTCCCCTTTCTTTATTTTTTGTTCCCAGTCGAACTTGCCTATGCAAGAGGTTACAGTTTAAAGGAGCCCTTCGGACTGCTATACCTGAACACTGCTGGTACGATTGATCGCATGTACACTGTGAAATCAATTGCTTTATTAATCAGTCACTAATTAAACAATTATCATATTTGACTTTATTCAAGGAAGAACCGATTTCAGCCAGTTATTTCTTAATTGCATCCTTCAAACCATTTACCAGCACCGTATGTGATTCTAGCTTTCTATTCAATTGATAAAAAAGACAACAGTTTCCCTTGCAGCCTGTTATAGATATATATATATATATATATATATATATATATATATATATATATATATATATATATATATATACAGCCTGTATATATATATATATATATATATATATATATATATATATATATATATATATATATATACACACACACACACACACACACACACACACATATCGCTATTGATAAAGTAGTTCTTGTTAGAAAAGGTAATGCATTCCTGTGTGTGATAGAGGCTGGACTGGGTCCAGGGGAGAAGTCTATAACAATGTAAGTGGCTAATCTTAAGTGTTTGTTTCCAGCCAGTCCTGCCTCAGCCCAGCCATTTCCCAGTCTCATTGTTCCTTTGTTATAACGGATGCAGAAAGGACTAACTGTTTTGTTTTCTGGGGCAGATAGATTAGATTAAATCTGCACTTGTGAACTTTACCTTTGAAGCACGCAACCTTAAGAAAAAAAAAATTTTTCAATTCAAAATCTCAGCACTGTACCATTCTATAATCTCAACTCTTAATTGGCATGCTATATTTTACCTTTGGTCAAAAGGTGGTGTTATTCATTGCTGTAACCATGCTGGTTAATGTGGGGGCATGTAATCACACTTAACAGTGTTTTGTACCTCCTTGTTAAATAAGATAGAACGCAGAATTGGAAGAACTTACTTTTTTTGTTTTATTTTACAAAAAGCAGAGCAGCACTGTGATTTTGTAAAACTTTGTATTTGAATATTAGTTTATCTGAAACATTGCAGGACTAATCCACACTACCTAAATAAGGCATTTCTGCCATTTATTCACTCACAATTACAGTACATTTTTTAAATGAGATAATCAGGCTTTAATTAGGTGGTGTAATTTCGGAAGAGTTGTACACATTCAAAGTAGTGTTTGTTGGTTAATAAACTAGCCACTAATAAATAAAAAGAGGGTCAATTTTTCTGCATGTCATTTCATGCCTGTGAATGATATTTGTATGAGCTGCACTTTCAGCAGCCTACTAAATAGCATTTTACATTTGCTGAAAAACATCCCCTGCTCTTTTTGTTTTTCTTAGTATTGTTGCACAGAGACTGAGGGCCTGTTGAATGCTCGGGACTTTCAGAAGGCTGTTACAGTAGGGCACCTTTGGAGGAAGCCATAAAAAAAAAATTCAAGGATCTTTAAATTCCAGAAGTAGAGGTTGGCTCGGACGCACTCTAAAGACTAAAGTCTTGCTTTTCTGTACGGTTTCCTGCGAGACTCCTGCTTATTCAGCGCACACGCAAGCTTTTCAGCTCCCTAGCCACATATAAATTTATGTTACCAACACAATCGTATCACATCATACATCTAAAGGGCAGGTCAGAAAGAAGAAAGAAAGAAAGAAAGAAGGAAAGAAAGAAAGAAAGAAAGAAAGTGCAGTTTTTGCTCAAGTCCGAAGGGTGCAGCTTTTAATTGATATATAGCAGGAAATTTATTTGTTTAAATTATTATTTAATGTATCTTATTGAATACATGTAGCTGCTGTAAATTAGCCAGTCCCCCCACAATAGAACTTAGCCTTACAAAAGTTGACCATGTTAGAAGCATAGCAAAGTGAAGTTTGGAGATGTACAGGAAAGCACAGGTACTGTAGGTATGGTAAAGTATATTCAGAGTCTTGGCAAACTGTGCTAAACTATGGTAATGTATAGCATAAGATGGGAAAGCATAGCAAAACTGCCAAATTACAGTGCAAATCTACTAGTGCAAGCAGCAACCAATCTCTTAATCAAATATAAGAAGAGCGTTTGTCTAGCATCGTGCAAAGAAATCGTTTTTTTGCTGGGGAGCTACAGTTCACAAGGCTCCAAGATTATTTAACAGAGGCTCACAAAAAAAATGTAGAACAGTAATGGAATAATTTATAAGTTTCTGTCAAAGAGATAGTTTTCCTGTATAAACACACTGGGAAATGCTTGACACCTCATCAACATGCCACTGGATATGGTTATCCAAAATAAAAAAATAAATAAAAAAAAACATGAACACGTACGGTAAAACATGGATCAAGCAGCCTCATTTATCATAATTTAAACGTTAAGTTAAGTATTATAAGGCTTTCTTTTGCTGAGTTATTTCACAGTTAGCTAGATAGTAGGTAACAGACTTGCTCTCTCATTTTTCTGCCTAGATCCCAAGGAGCCAGAAAACTTTAACATCAATCAGGAGACCCTCAGCAGTACTAGCCTGCAGGTGCAGTGGACAGCATCTCCCGGCCATGTGGGCTGGTATAACGTCAGTCTGCTGGGCACAGACACAGGCCAGGAGCAGAGTGTACAGGTCCCAGGGAGTGCCTCCACAGAGGCCACATTCACCAGCTTGATATCTGGCAGCCGCTACACTGCGAGCATAACTGCTGTGGCTGGACACAAGACCTCGGCTGCTCTCCGCACTGCCGGAGCTACAGGTAATGCACATGGGACTACTTTATTCATCAACCTATTCATTAATTGATGGACCTAAATATTGCACCTGACTTGACACAGTGATGAAGCGTCTTGTGGCCATTGGGAGCTGACTGTCACTTAAGAATGGTAAATCATGATGCATTTGGAGCAATTTGAGCAATAGGTATTATCATTTGGGATGATTATAGCCAAGAAATAAGTATTACGATTTTGAAAGGGCAATGCTTTCCCAACATTTGAGATGTGTGTCAAAGATTTGAGCAGTACATTGCATAGGGAGAGAATATGATTAGTATTTGTGCAAGACTTGTACCCGTAATGATGCCTGTGATATCATACTTTATTCATAGTATATTGAAATGAAAAGCCACTCAGTTCCTACATCTATCTGTGCATCTGCCCTTCACAGTGTGTACAGTCTTTTTTCAGCCAGACTACATGTGCATTTTAGTTTTCTGTTTTGTACCATGTTTTCATGATACAGCTTTACGTGAAAAATGCTGGAGTCTTTCTTGTTTTAAAACACTGTTTTGAAAGATATTAAATAACACTGTAAGTGTCACATTCATACTGTGCATACAGACACTTCCACTATCATTCTGATTGCCAGCATCCACGATACACAATACTTTTATTACTATTATCCTGAAATGCTTGGGATCACACATAGCCTTTACAGCCATCTACTGTAGATTAGTCGATATACGTGTTGCACGAGTTTAAATAAAATAACAAACATTCAGACTACCTGTCTTAATGGTAGTCTGAATCTTAATGGTAGTCTCTGTCTCTATATCTGCCCATGATGTTCTGCTCTATTGGGCAGGTCAGCTCACGCGGTCTATGCTAATAACATGCATGCCGGTCCTTCCCTCTTAAAGGTTCAACTAATAAAATATGGGCATCATTACACCATGATAAAAACGGTGTGTTTGTTCTCAGTTCCCTGTGCCGTGCAGAATCTCCAGCTCTCCAGAGTCACAGGCGGACTGTCTGCTTCTTGGCAGCGCGGTTTAGGGAAGGTGGACAGATACAGAGTGCTGCTGAAGGATGACAAGAGTGTGATTCTGAACCTGGCACTGGAGCGTAGTGCCACCACCTACACCTTCCCAGGACTGACCCCGGGACACCTCTATAATCTCACTGTGATCACAGAGGCCTCGGGACTGCACAATGAATCCTTCAAACTGGCCAGGACAGGTAATCCTTAAACCTCACTGTAAATTACAGCATGGGTTGAGTAGCAGAATTGGACATACTGAATTATCAGTGGTAAAAGAAAGACATTATTGCAGCATTATGGGTTTCTGAGTCATGTTGCGGTAAGTTATTTGCAAAACATATACTTTGAAGAAGGGGCGCACTTTCCTGTTTAATTTCAGCAATGGTACACCTTGGTACAGGTAATGCACATGGGAATGTGCACGGGAATAATGCCGGTTTTGAAGCTGGCCGCGGACTTTGATTCTTTATGAGTAACTTTTTCCTCTGACAGATTCCAGCTGGAATGGTCCATCAGGGATAGATCAGGTGAATTCAGGGGGAATTTGTCTCTTAATGTAATTATTGTCGAGCACTTTGTTTGGTTTCCATATTGTTTGGTGTTTGTAATTGTTTCCAAGATACTGTGGGTATCACCTCCACCCTTCCTCAGCCGCTGTGCTGGGATTTCTGGCTGCTCAATCCAGGTCCGCCCCCCCCTGTTCACTTTGTATGGGTTGTCTCTTAATTGGCAGCATGCTGGGGTTTTTTTAACCTTATTGTTTTCCATGGTTCTGATGCTGAGGTTGTTAACTCTTTGTTGTACTATTCAAGATTAAAGTTTAGGTTTTCTGTAGTGTTCTTGCTATGCTTTTAAGGTTTTTTTTTTTTTTTTTTTTGATCTGCTGTGTTTGTATTTGTTTCAACTAGTGCTATCTTCATCATACTAAAATGGGAAACCAGGTGTCTGTATATATATATATATATATATATATATATATATATATATATATATATATATATATATATATATATATATAGAATAATCACATAGCAGCGCCTGGTTACTGTGGCAATATAAACACATGGCCTACGTGTGTTGCCGAGTGCAATTGTTCTCAAGGTTAGCGGGTGCTGCAGTGTAACTGCATGGCAATAATTACATGTTTATCAGTGTCACTACATGGTTGAGGGTATATTTACATATTTACTTGGATTTGTGCTGTTGCTCCATAAAACATGAATGGCTATGTGTTACGATTGGCTGAAACAATCTTGAATGCTGTATAAATAATAATAAAAGTACCATTTTTAAAGTATCTGAGGAGAACAACAGCTCCTTGCCTTGTCTGGTGACTTGTTTTCAATCCGATCGGGAAAGAGTCAAGGATTTCACTGATTTTGAGAGAAGTACAGCTGCGCGGCACCACGACTTACCCTGTGCCAGCCTGTCCACTGCTGCACAGCTTTATGGAAAACCATCGGGAAGCTGCGTGCTTCACCTCAAATCACTGAAAACAGAATCTTCCAAGGACAACTGCAGTCAGGCGAGCCGCTAACAAAGCAAGATGTATCTCACTGCGGTTATCCAGGACATCAGCAGCAAGCTGCTCACCAGTTACTAGCAGCAGTGCATGCACAGGGAGCTGCACAGCCAGGGCAACTGCAGAACTCGGAAAGAGTTTCCCTTGAATCAATTTAGACAAGAGTGTGCCTTTAATGCATATGCAGATTCAAAATGAAACCCCCAGTTTAGACAGAAGCCTCTGTGAAGGCCAGGCCAGTAACGCAGCTAACAATAAAATCTATTATGAAATGTATTGCTTATCCAATTCCGAAGGATGCGCAGGCAGCCATCTAATCCGAAGTTGTCTTTTCTCTCGTCAGCCCCAGCTAAAGTCTCAGATCTGAAAGTCTCAAACAATGGCAGCCTGGATACCTTAACTGCTACCTGGAGCAGAGCCGCAGGAGATGTGGAGTCCTACACCGCGACGCTGTCGGACAACAGTGCAGCCCCGCAAGGGAGGAGCTTGCCTCCAGGCACCTCCCAAGCTGTGTTCAGTGGCTTAGTATCTGGGCGCCTTTATCAAGTCACTGTTAGCTCCAGAAGCGGTGAATTGCAGAGTGAGGCAGTGGCCACAGGCAGAACTGGTAGGTCAGGCTTGATACTGGCAGTTTTATTATACTAATTACCAAACTGATCAGTTTATATTAACTATACCAAAGACTTGCGCATGAAGTTTAGGCACATTACCTGTATGCACTTGGCAGACTATTCATTTACAGTATTCATTTATTTATTTCTTAGATTTTTACATAGAATTACCCATTTATACAGTTGGGTTTTTACTGGAGCAATCTAGGTAAAGTACCTTGCTCAAGGGTACAGCAGCAGTGTCCCCACCAGGGCTTGAACCCACGACCTTCCGGTCAAGAGTCAAGAGTCCAGAGCCCTAACCACTACTCCACTTTCCTGTAATACACAAAAGCAAGCATAATACTTTAGTAATGACTGTTACCACTATCAAACCACATCTAGAAATGCCAAAAGAGGTGGTTTGTTCAGTTCAGTTGTCCTTTTATTGTTAAGGGCTTTCCCTCTGCTCCAGTCCCTCAGAAAGTTTCCCATTTGGAGATGCGGGCTCTTCAGGGCTGGCAGAATGCTCTGAGAGTGACGTGGGCTCCCCCTGCTGGTGAATGGGAGCGCTACCGCATTCTGCTGCTCAACAATTCCGTTGCCATAGTGAACAGCACAGTGGACAAGAACACAAGACAGTACGAGATCAGAAACTTGGGCCTCATCCCGGGGCGGCTCTACCAGGCAGCGGTTATTGTGGAGAGTGGAGACCTGAAGAGCATTGCTAAGTGTGAAGGCAGAACAGGTACGAGACAGTATATACGGCATTGTAACAGGGCGAGGTGCCCTGTACATTTATTTATTTTTAGAACGGGGGTTTTCCCCCTCTGCCCCCATGTTATTTTGTATATTATTATTATTATTGAGTTATGTATTGAATATGACGGCGAAACGACGCGGGTTGGGTTGTTGTTGTTTTTGTTCTTTATGTATTTAGGACGGCGTAGCCGATTTGTTTGTTTTGTTTAGCGTGGATGGGTAGCCCCATCCACAGCACTTTAATTAATAAACTCATGCAGATTGTGGCCGAGGGGTAATAGGATAATTACTAGCCAGTTAAACCCCTCGGCCACGGTATATAAGCCTGCAGCTCTCTGCGCTCCGGGTGGGTGTTATTAGGAGCGGAGAGAGTGGAAACGAAACTTAATAATCTAGGAACAGTGAAGGCAATTGCTCAGCCTGACCTGGGTTTCATTTAGTATTTTGTGTTCGAGATTTATTTGTTTAAACCTTTTATTTTTCTTAAAATATTTTATTTCTTTTTGTTATTTAAAAATAAAACGGCGCGAGCGCCTTTAACTGCAAAAAAAAAAAAAGAAAATCAAAGGTTTAAACAAAAAGAAACTTGCTCACAGAGCGAAAATAAATATGTAAACAAAACAAGTCTCGAACACAAAATACTAAATAAAACCCAGGTCAGGCTGAGCAATTGCTTTCACTGTTCCTAGATTATTAAGTTTCGTTTCCACTCTCTCCGCTCCTAATAACACCCACCCGGAGCGCAGAGAGCTGCAGGCTTATATACCGTGGCCGAGGGGTTTAACTGGCTAGTAATTATCCTATTACCCCTCGGCCACAATCTGCATGAGTTTATTAATTAAAGTGCTGTGGATGGGGCTACCCATCCACGCTAAACAAAACAAACAAATCGGCTACGCCGTCCTAAATACATAAAGAACAAAAACAACAACAACCCAACCCGCGTCGTTTCGCCGTCATATTCAATACATAACTCAATAATAATAATAATAATAATAATAATATACAAAATAACACGGGGACAGAGGGGGAAAACCCCGTTCTAAAAATAAATAAACAAAACAATGTACAGGGCACCTCGCCCTGTTACAGGCATGTACTTTATTTTTAAATAACCACACCTTCCATTTGTTGCAAATATGAAAGGCATTCCATATATTTGATTTTTATGATTATATGACATCAACAAAGCTGTCTAGTTTTACACTGTATGTAGAGTAAGGACTGTGCAGTAGTTCCTCGTGGGATTGCATAGATATAGACAGGGTGTTTAAAGAAAAAAAGTCTGTTTAAGATTGCCCCCCACAAGAAATAGTGCACCCCATCCGCTGTAAAAAGTATTAATTTACAGTTTGACGTCATCCAGACAGAAGGTTTGAATGGCTTACACAGGTGTGTGTGATAGGTGGAGATACTGTAATGTTCTGCATTGGTTTTGGCGTGAGTTTAGAGCGTTTCACACATTTTCACACGGCAAATAAGTGAGTAAAATTAACAGACAGCCTCAAATACCAGTTCTGTACTATACTATGTAGAGCAGGTAGAACCAACGAAGTTGAAAGGTCACAGCCACACACACACTGGAATGAGGAGTCTAAAGACATTGCCTGGGTAAACTCTGAACAACCCCTTAAAGCTCAGTTCTAAGATTCTTTCCCCTCTTTCGTCTCTCCGATCCCAGCTCCCCACCCTGTCCTGCAGCTCAGTGTCAAGCATGCTGACGAGACGTCTCTGAGCGTGACATGGGCCACCCCCAGAGCAGAGTGGGATGGGTACCTGGCCACCCTGAAGCACAGGGACAGCACGGTGACAGAAACAAATCTACAGAAACACCTGAAGGAGTACACCTTCAGCAATCTGATACCGGGAAGGAAATACACAGTCCTTGTGACAACCAACAGCGGGGATCTGAGCAACGGGACAACAGTGGAGGGGAGAACAGGTACCTTGTGCCATTTCTGCATGACTGTGTTGATCTGCTCATCTACACAGTCATATACTTACAAGCATTATTTTCTATTTTAATGAAACAGTGCCCGATTTGAATACTGACACCATAAAACTCTTACATTTGTAGGACAGCACCTAGAATTAATAGAACAAATGTAGAATTAATAGGCAATGCTATTCTGGTCCACCACAGTTTAGAGCAATACAAGTCCGTATTGTCATATGTGAATACTGTACAAAGATATAAAACAATCCAGTAAAGTCAACTACCATTATAAAACTGAAAAGGCTTCCATAGTAGCATTCATTGCCAATTAGTATTATGAAAACGTCTGTTTATATATTCACATTGAGCACACTTGTATGTATGTACTTATTATTCATAATCATTTCAGAATGCAATATTACCATACGTGCAAACAACATTATGTAATATTTTTTGTCTCAGAACTGATGAGTTTGGGATTTTAAAGATAGAAGTGGGCCTCTATATTAAAGAACTCCAGATCTCACAATATAAAACTTGCTGGCTCGCACCTTTAGTGTTGCCTGGTTTGAGTTCGAGTTGACCGCACAACCTCATCTGCCTGCATGCTTGCGTTGTTTGCCCACCAGTTCCATCTCAAGTCACCAACCTGACCATCAGCAACCAGGGCACGACGGACAGCCTGCACGCCACGTGGGCACGGGCGCGGGGCGACATTGAGTCCTACCGGGTCCTGCTCATCCACGAGAGCATCGTCATCAAGAACGAGAGTGTGTCGGCGGACACCGCCGGCTACCACTTCCACTCCCTCAAGCCAGGCAGCCTCTACAGGGTGGTCGTCACTACTGTCAGCGGGGTCATCCCCTCTCGGCAGACTGTGGCAGAGGGGAGGACAGGTAGGGAGGCACTGAATGCGTCTTCTGAAGTTTAATAGTAATACATTCCACTCTGTAGGGGCTGGCTAACTGGTCCATGGGTGTGCACCAGTTCAGAGATGTACAGTAACAGATGTTGCCCTCTCTAGCAAAGCTAAGCCTGCAATCATGGGAAGGATAGTGAGAAGGTGCGACACTATCTTAAACTGGGGCTGAGAAAATCTTTGTATTTCTAGTTGAGAATCTTTGTCATAACTCCTTTGGTCACTGCATTTATAACTGTTCCATGTAAAGTTTACTTCTGTATCTATCTATGCTGTACTTTATAGTGCATATATATAAAAGGTAAACTTCTTCTACCCCACATAGTTCAATTAAACATTGCCAGCTGTAGAATGTTAGTCCCTTAGTATGTGTACTTTACGTAATCATGTACAGTATTCTTCAATGTTAAATTCCTTTTTTCTTTTTATTGCTGTTTTGCTTTCCCACACTAGAGCGCAGTCTCTCAATGTGCCACTCCTCTCTCTCCCTCTCTCTGGACAGTTCCCTCTGCGGTGGGTGAAGTCACAGTGAGTAACAATGGGAGGACTGATTTCCTCAGTGTCTCGTGGCGGCTGGCCTCTGGGGATGTGGACAGTTACCTGGTGACCCTGAGCCACCGCGAGAGAGCAGTGCACGCCGTCACGGTGTCTAAAACCAACAGCAAGTGTGACTTCAGCTCCCTGATCCCAGGGCACCTCTACAACATCTCCATCACCACGCGCAGCGGGATCTATGAGAACCACACCTTCGTGCAGGAGCGCACTCGTAAGTGACTGCTTCTCTTTTATCAAGGCGGCTGTCTCCAGGTAGAGTTCACTGCAAAGGCGTTTCCCTTTTTTCTGTTTTGCATTGTGAGCTACAGACAGGGTGCAAACCTCTCACTGAAACACTACAGCAGCACGTAGTTTATACGACATTTAGAAGTAAATAATTTCAAGTAAGGGAAGGTGGAAAATAAACAGCCCAATGATGCATCTAATGAAAAATAAAACAAGCTCTACAAACACAACATATATTACAAAACAAAACAAAGTTAATTTGTGCCTGTATACAGCATGTGGGTCCTGACAAAATATACTTTGATGATGGATATATCGCAAGCTTTAAAGCAGTGAAAGGCTCTTAAAGCAAACACAGCTGAATTCCAGACCTTTGAAACAGAAGGGTGTTGCGCACGTACAGAGTAAAACAACTGACGCAAGTTCTGATCCGACATATCAAAGATAACCCCTCACACAGGTGCAGAGGCATTAAATGGAATTTGTCTGGAATGTTATTAAGCTACAGGATGATCTTCACTGTCTTTACATTTGCATACTGCAGTATTAGCGGATTAGCAACAGGTGTCTTTCTGTTGTGTTTTCAGGGCCTTCCAAGGTACAGTATTTGAGAGCCAGCAACTCTGCGAGAAGCGACTACCTCATAGTTTCCTGGCACAACGCAACGGGGGACTTCGACAATTACCAAGTGATCATTAAGAGCAGCAGTGACTTCATTCAGACCACCACCATCCCCAAGTCTCAGAACGAGTGTGTGTTCCAGTCCCTGGTCCCTGGGAGACTATACATCATCACTGTCAGCAAGAGAAGCGGGAAGTACGAGGCCAGCGAAACAACCAACGCACGAACGTGTAAGCAAAGGATTGATTTACATTGTTATTGCGTGATCGCCAACCTTTCCAGCAAATATAATTGTTTAATTCAAAGAAGAGCTTTTTGTACTTGTAAGTGGTGGAAACACTGCCCACTTGAGTGCATACGTATTCAACTACATAACCGTTGGGCAAAAAAAATTTAGTTTAACTCAGATTTTGTGATTGGAAACTAAGGCCCATTCAATTGAAGAACATGGCAGTGGATCTAAATACTGCGGCAATTTAAGCAATTAAAATCAGACTCTATGTTCTGAGGTTGTGAGAGCCAACAGCTATAATTGTACATGTGTCATGTCTCTTATCTGTAAACAGTGATTTAAAGCACACCACTTATGCCACTGAATGTCCTACACAGTTCCACCAAACTGCCCCATCTGTTAGAACAATACCACTCGGTTTGTGATGAAACCATGTCCTGTTGAACTGTTCTGTTCCACCAGTCCCAGCCGCAGTGAGGATGCTGGCTCTGGCGGACAGGCACACAGAGGATCTGCGGGTCACCTGGTCCCCTGCTCTCGGCGACGTGGATCGATACGAGATCCAGCTCCTCTTCAACGACATGACGGTGTTCCCTTCAATAACGCTGAGCAACACTGCCAGGGGGTACCAGTTCACCTCACTCACACCGGGGCGGCTCTACAAGATCGTGGTGCTGTCGTTCAGCGGGGATCAGCAGCGCTCAGAGTTCGTTGAAGGTCGTACAGGTGAGGAATTCCTCAGGGAAGCTCGTATTATGTGTTAGTCAGTTTGAGTGCATTGAAAGGGCGTTGAATACGGCAGTGGATCAGTTGCTTGCCTGCGGTAAATTGTGGACAAGCGCTACTGCACAGGGCAGTTTAATTCAGTTTGCAGCACGAATGTGCATTCTGACGTATTACAAATAGATTTGAAATGAATTAATGTTATGAATCAAATATTAGTTCTTACTTTTAGAGAATTACATCAAAATATCTACTAATAGGCAACATTAAGTTTCATCCTATGACCTTTACATGCCTGAGCTTATGGCTTGAATCTTATTCTGCAAGTTCAGTACATTTTAATATTACCTCTGCTCATATCGGAAGTGCAGAATCCGAACGGCTTGTGTTGCTCAGTTCGGTGCCTCTTTGTTTTCTGCAGTCCCCAGTATGGTGAAGAACATCCTAGTATCCAACAATGGGGAGATGAACAGTCTGAAGATCAACTGGACGCCCGGGGGAGGGGATGTAGACAGCTACACAGTGACCCTCTTCCAGCAGAGCCGGCTGGTCTCCTCACACACCGTCCCCAAGCCGGTGCTTGAGCACAGCTTCCACCAGCTGGAGGCAGGCGAGCTGTACAACATCATGGTCCAGTCCAACAGCGGCCACCTGCACAACAACAACACGGCCACTGGGAGGACTGGTGAGCACACCCTCCTGCGCTCCTCTCTCATTCCAGGGCTGCTGGGTCCATTTACAAGGCCTTTAAGGGTGTTTCAGTATAGTATAAAGCCACTTGGGAAGTTCCAGTTATCTGATTGGCTAGCAACGTTCCTTAGAATAAATATTTCAGTACAAATGTACAGTAGAGTCTACTGTCCTGTTGTGTGTTGTTAGAAGAAATACTGGGAAACAAGTATTCTGCACATGCTTGTTGGTTTTACTACTAATAGTTCAAGATTAGTAAATTGATTCATGCATTGTATTGCAATATGTTGTGTTTCTTCATTGTAACATATAAGACTGTGATCAAGAGTGCCCAACCAAACACTACACAGATACAGCAAACACTACACAGATACAGCAAACACTGCACAGATACAGTTCTACACCAGTCAGCAAGCGGCTCATGAATGATGGACATGGTTTGTTGGTTGTATCATTCTCCTCCAATCACCCATCATTAGTTAAGGACCATATTACTGTTCTACATATATCTCTTCTATTCAGACCTATGTAATGTGCCTTTACTGTATCTACACAATTGTAGAACACTCACTTCTCAATTGTCATTGTTCCCAGTTTTACCGAAACAGGTTTTCACATTAACTTGCACCTCCTAACACCCCTCTTCCTCCCCTCTGTTGCCCCCTTTCCAGTTCCAGCCCCTGTGACGGGCCTGTTCGCTGATAACAAGCACACCAGCTGCAGCCTGGTTGTGAGCTGGCAGGCTGCTGCAGGAGTGGCGGAAGGATACAAGCTGGAGCTGCTCAACGAGGAAAAAAGCCTCATCGCCAACAGTTCCGTGCCTGCCTCTGCACGGCAGCACAGGTTCAATGAGCTGACCCCTGGCAAGAAGTACAAGGTCCGAGTGATCACTGTCAGTGGTATGCTGTACAGCAAGGGGGCGCTCACCGAAGGAAGAACAGGTAACCAACCCAGTGCTCTGTCTCCATTGGTCCAATGCTCTGCACGGCTCAATGAGCTCTGCCATGTGACTCACTGGATTTTTTAGGTGAAGTGTCCCATTTAACTGAAGGCTGTTAACAGGTCTGATGTATGGCTGCAAGGATAATTTGTAGTCTTTGTTTGTGAAGTCACAGTTGATGTTGTGTTTAAACGTTTTAAAAAGCACAATCATTTAGTTTTAGTAAACTAATCAAATTTTATCTTAGTCTTTTTATGTTTTTTTATTGTTTGTTTGTTGGTTGGACAAGGTTGGACAGATCTGCACTGGTGTGCATGGTTTTGGTGGGTACGGTTATGGTTAGGGGTAGGGTTAGGGCTAGGGTTAGGGTACTGACCCACTCTGAACCCTTTGAGAGCCCTTCATGTGTTCTTCTCAGTGAGAATTAAACAAGCACACTTGCTTAGGGAGTGGAGTGTAATCAAAAGTGCGCTGTAGGAGAGTGTTTCTGGGATGCAGTGGAAACATTCTGTAATGCTGGTGCTCTGTAATCTGATTATAAGGACGAAGGAACGAGTATTTTACCAGCAACCCTTCTGTTTGCATGCAAGCACTGTTTCCACCACTCTAGAAGAGTTTGGGACCACTTGAGTATTTCCAGTAGTCATACACCGGGGAACATCACACTGTGCTTACTTGATTAGAGGGTAGTTACGTTTTCAAACTTGGCTGACAGAAGTAAAATGAAGAAGCGCATTTCCTTTGTTGGTAACTCTTGTGCTGTTTTGTTGTGTCTGTTTAGTTCCAGCAGCGGTCAGTGCGTTAATGATCACCGGGAACAGCACAGAAAGCTTGTCTTTCGGCTGGGAGACCTCCGAGGGACAGTTCGAGGCCTACGAAATATTCCTGTACAACCCCGATGACACCCTTCACGACCGCAAATCTGGGACAGCCAGCCTGAGGCAGTGCTCATTCCATGGGCTGCTGCCAGGGAGGATGTACAAGATGGCGATCGTGACACGCAGCGGGGATCTGACCAATGAGACCTCCATTCATGGAAGGACAGGTACGGACAGCCATGCTCCGAGGAATGCTAGCTGTTCTGCTCGGGGAAAGTGTACCTGCTTTGGAAATGTGAAACTTTTTTATTTTTAATTCTCCTTCCCCAACCCCAATAAATACTGGTAGATACTGGTACTGGTAGACTGAAATTCGATGTTTTTGCAGATCTTGCCATAAGAAATGAAGTAAATTCTGAGCCTCTGAATGTCATTCACCTCCTAAAAACCACCTTTGGGGAATGTCTTGTCAGAAAGTAGTTTCTCCCCAAGAAACAAGATTGATAAAAAAAAAGTGAAATAGATTATATTCTCTTGTAAAACACTGTACCCTTTTTTTCAAATCATACTTTTTTAAAATTCCACTGCAGAGTAAGTACAATCAAAATACAAACCATCAAGAATAAAGTTATTAATTGTTGTTGTTGTTTTTGTTCAGAATAAAATAAATAAATTACATAAAATAAAGGCTACAATAATCTCAAATAATATGTTATTTTATTTGCAATTCCAGCGCGAGAAACTTTTTGTATGGTGTTTTAAAAAAAAATCGTTTATGTCTGCTTAGTCCCGGCCCCAGTGACCGCACTGCATGCTCTGAACAAAAACCAGAGCGACAGCCTGTGGTTCACCTGGAACCAGGCTGCAGGAGACCTCTCCGGATACGAGATATCCCTGCACAACCCTAACGGAACACTGCAGGACAAGCGCCACGGCAGCGAAGCCCTGCGAGAGTGCCTGTTCCAGCACCTGATCCCCGGGAGGCTCTACAGATTGGTCATAGTCACCAAGAGCGGCTATCTTACCAACAAAGCCACCGCAGAGGGAAGGACAGGTAGATGAAGGCTTCTTTTCTAATTTTTGTTCACATTATAGTGTTTTCTGTGTTAGTGTTTCAGTGACTGATTAGTTCTCGCTTGATAAAATGTGAGCGCAAGTAACAATGAGTAAGGGTGGATTTTAATTATTTTATGTAGTAGAAAATTGGCCTTGACAAATGAAAAATACTGCAAAAGCAAATAATGCTACACAGTTTTCAATTCAGTAACTTCACAATGTTGCCACTTTTTATCGGTTTTCTTTTTTTTTTTTTCTTTTTTAATCGCAAAGCCCCACGGCCGCCCAAGTCCGTATCATTTGCAGACGTCACAAACACGTCCCTGGAGATCTCATGGACGGCCCCAGAAGACACCGATTACGAGGACTTTGAGCTGCAGTGGTCTCCCCAGGATCCCCTCTCCGTGATCAACCCTTACCAGATCGGCAGGTCCGGGAGCCGCATCCTCCGAGGGCTCTACCCGGGGCGGCTCTACAACGTCAGCGTGCGCACAGTCAGCGGGACCCCCCTGACAAACAGGGCCTACAGCCAGCCCATCTACGAAACCATACGAACAAGTAAGTGGCCATTCTGAGCGTTAGACTAGGCAACAGGTTATTACTGAGTCCTGAGTTCAAATCAAGATTCTGGGACATCTCAGCTTGGTGGAAAATAGTCACAGTACCACTACGCAGTTCTTCATGGTTAGCACAGCAATATCCGCAGCAAAGCTCTGTGTCTCCCAAAGCAATTTATAACTATGTCCATCTGTTGATCATGAAATATTTCTCATGCTGGAATTAGTAAAGCACTGCCTACATGTAACACATTCAGTTTTGCTCAATAGAAAAGTTAGCTACTGTTTTAAAGTTTGTTGATCTATTCTATTGATCAAACCGACAGCAGATCTAAATATCACCACTGTTAAAATAATGAAAATCAGACATACAACAGTGCATGTTATTCTCTTTATTTTATTTAATTTCTACCTGTAAAAATATGGAAAACCCAGGAATGTTCATATTTGAATTGTTTACATGATCTTCCAGTGTTAAAATCTATTTAATAGACCCCTATATTGTATTTAATAGCTAATATCAAAATTATAAAAAAAAAACTTGTGATTTTAGTCCATAAAGGTCTCCAGATTGGAAAAGGTTGGGAACTACTGCTCTACTGCAAACCCCGATTTGATGGGTTACTCCCTTCTAACAGTTTACCATAGTAAAAGCATAACCAGGTGTAACAAAACATGGTTAAAGCATGGTAAAGCACAGGTAAGCATTGTAAAGAATAACAAGGTATGGTAAAGCATATTAATAAGCATGTCAAGCCAGGGTAAACAATGGCAAATGCATAGTATAACCATTGTTAAAACTGAAAAAAATATACCATGCAAAAATACCGTTGTTAACTTTTATAAGAGACTCCTGTTCTTATCTAGAACCCGAGCGCATTCAGCACATCCACTGCCGGCCCCAGAACTCCACGGCCATCTCCTGCTCCTGGAGCCCCCCTCAGTCAGACTATGACGGCTACAGCATCGAGTGCTACCACCAGGGCTCCCGCGAGCTGGTGTATTCCCGTCGCACCGGCAAGGACAGCTCACCCTACAACATCGCCAAGCTGGAGCCGCACAAGCGCTACATCGTCTCCGTCAAGGTGCTGTCCGACAAGATGGTCAGCAGAGCTGTGGAAGACAGCGTAATAACCATGATTGACCGTAAGTACGGCAAGCTACGCTACACACTGGCAGGGTTATTATTAAGCAATTGTTAAAATGCACTTTTGTTTAGGTTACGTGTCATTTAAGAGTAAAGGGCAAATGTGGAACAGGTGAAATTATAAATAAGATAAATGGCATTACGTGGGAGCTGCAACCACATTCCTGTATGCCTTGTATGGAATGATATGACATTTTTAAACTGTCTGGCTTTAGGGATTACCTTGTTAATTAACGAAATCAGGATGGACATTTTTCCCCACCATGCATATTTAGTTGCTTTGTAACTACACAACCACCTGTGATAACAGTGAAATTAATACAAAATGTTTCATTGTAATGCATCTGGCTCTCTAAGGGCGGCAGTCTTCTGAACTCTCTAGCGTCTAAGTAATTTTTAAACGTTTTAATACTCGGGTAATCCATGAATTGCTGCTTTCTATTAAACCAAGGACAGAGTCGATGGGGTGAAAAGCACCTTAGAGAAATATAAAGGGCTGCATGCATTAAAACTACCTAGTAAGCGACTGTATTCGTTTTGTTTTGATTGAAAGCCCTCTATGGAAATAACTGAGGTGGTATGCAATCAATTGACTCTAATCAGTGAGCCCTTAAATCCTCCACATTAATACAGCTAATTGCTTCTCTTTACGGTGTATTGAGGGAACTGTGATAGTGCAGAAGTGTACTGTAAAACGATTGCGTAAAGTTGGGTGAAATCTGCTTATTTTTATAAACATTAAGCCTTCTCTGGCCCGTAGCAGTCTATTAAGGGATAGAGGTTATTTTAGTCAATGTTTTTTAAGACTAAAACAAAACTTCTTTCTGTAACATTACACTTTCTTTTTTCTTTGCAAAAATAAAATGCTGAAATACTGGGGACAGCTTTGTAAATATAGTCCACTGCATGTTAGAACATCTCATTTCCAGGAAAGTCCTGTCCCCATGTAATAAATTAGCTAGGGCAATGCAGACAGGTTATTTATTTTATTATTATAATTATTATTTTTTTTTTAGGCTGTTTGCCTATTTACCTTGGCATACAACTCAATGAATTCTGTCCTTTAAAAGAGCGCCATGTTATCTTTAATGTCACCAGAAGGGATTTGGTTTAATGCACATCAACAGCACAGTGACCCGCAAATAGTGCCTCTTAGCCCCCAACACCACTTCCTGTCCTCGTATCAGGATGATTGATCGCAGAAGTTAAACGTTCCCATCCAAGCTACCCTCCGAGCATTCTGGCCATGCCCAGTCCTACTTAACTTCTGACCAGTTTTGACCTTCTCCCTGAGCTTCACTGTGCCACAGTTGTGTGCAAGCTGGAACCCATCAGGAACAAGGCACTGCCAGTCATCATACCCGTACTAGTGTATTTCAAAGTGTGACCTACTTAAAATGCAATATTAAATCCTAAAGGAGGGATTTATAACCACCATCTCCACAACGCTTAATTGAAGAGGAGAGTGATATCTAGAACAGTGCATTCTATTGCAGGACTCTGTTCTAACCAGCTCCTTATCATTGTGTTGATCTGTTGGGAACACAGTTCTGTATAGACCGGAAAAGCAGATGTTGCCTACCCCTGATCAAGACCCTACATGGTGAAATAAATATAATGCACTGACAGGAAGCAGTCATGGCTTTAGAGATCTGACATCTGGCTGTGCAGAGCAGCAGAGGAGATGAGAGCGTCAGCATCTGCAGTGGCTGGAGCTTTCTGTCTAGCTTCAGCAAACTGGAATCAGGAATTAGCTGTGCCCAGTCATTAATCAGATTAACTTTCTTTATTAAATCACTTAAGCATTTTGTTTTCATTATACCTTAATAAGGAAGAGTTTATATCAAATTTTAAAATAAAAGAAGACGGTTAGAAAAAAAAAGTCTGCAAAGTACATCCTGATGTATAATGTCAGGGGGGAGAGAGGGGGCTGTATGACAAGCAGGTGCTGCATTGACAGTGCAGCACACTCAGACTACCATGAAGATGATAAATGCAGCTGCCTTTTAGATAATTAAAGTAGGACCTTCTCTGGTGTTGTACATATTTTATATACAGGCAGAGATGCAGTAAAGAGACTTGAATGCACTGCTAGATGTTTGCCTTTCATAACCTTGATACACAATGATCTAAACAGTTGCTGTGTTTGGTTCCAGTGCTGTTTAATTGAAGAGACATCGCTGTATTTACAACTTAAACAAACTTCTCCCTCTAGTTGACATATAAATTCTATGCTCAGGTTATATGGAGATTTTCGCATGGAGGATGTGGTTCTATAAATTAGCTGTCCACACTGTAACTCCATTACTAAAGTTAAATTGCAATTTAGTCAAACAGCAAAGATTCAAATTCAGTAAAACTGTTTTAATAGCGCAACTTTCCACACATCATCAATGTACTGCTCCTGCTGAGTCAACTCACCACAACCTTCATCATCCGCTTCTATTTACAGCTTTCCTGAAGGTACAGTAGGTGTCGCTGTGCTTGCCCTTGTAAACTTATTGCCTTGTAGATCATTGCCAGCTGCTGTTGTGAACTTTGAGTTGATACTGTTGCATTCACCAGGCCATTGCTGGAAATGAGGTGTTCAACCTCTCTTTCAAACTTAAATGCTGTCTGCATAAAAAGTGCGTCTGATAAGAATGCGCTCCTAATTGCTTTTTAACCGTCGACTGGTTTTGGGGAAATTGTGGATATGCCACTGCATCTCCTGGATGCAGATTGTAATTGTACTTGCGAGTTTATAATTAAATGAACTATTCATTTTAGTAATTTGATTGCGTGGTATTAATATTTCATCATTTTATTAAAAAGGTTATTGTCGTGTTTGACGCTGCTGCTGCTGACATGTGATTTTCCCCCAAGATACCTTTTAGACACCAGAGCCTTGATTCTTAATTCTATTACCCAAATTCGCAATACAGTACAATTCCATAATGTGTCTGAATACTTAAAGACTACGCACAAGCTCCTAAATTAAATGCCTGAATTGATTATTTCTGGCTTTGTAACTTTATTTTTTTTTCTTTTCTAATGACAAACTAAAGTAAAAAGTTTTTTTGAATGTAACCTGAAGAAAACAAAGTGCAATACTTATGGTTGGGAACAGGTAAACCAGTCTGGAAAGCAGTGAATAAATAACCCTTTCCTGGATCATGTGCAGGTTTCATTAAAGCGAGTGCTTCCACAATAAATACATTCGCTCAAAGCTTTGCAAATGTTGTGGCAGGCAAGAGCCAATGCAGCGTTTGCTTTATAAAGTATTTAGTAAGTACTTCCTTCTTTTTTTTTCGGGTGAAAGTTTGGCAGCAATTTGTAGGTTCGATATTAATCAAGTTACGCAGCTGAACAAAAAAGAGTGGAGCTAATCACTTTGGTCACACTGTTTTATGTTCTCCACTTTAATTACCGCCTTGACTAAAACAGAAAAGATGCCTGTAGCGTATCACTGATATTGCAACCAATACAGAGCTCTGTGTGCCAGGCTGCTTGTGTTAACAGCTTCACTCAAATTATAATTTCTGATTAACTAATTTAACACCCAGATGTTTGATAACCAAACTTTTTCAGCTGAAAGTTTTTGTTGTTGTTGTTTTTTAAACCAATTAACTTCAACTTCCTTACAACCAGTTTCTAATCACCGTAATTTGAGAAGCACAATGATTAAGATAAGGGACAGGATTAATAGTTGTTTTTTTTCCTGGCACAGGTCCTCCCCTCCCACCGGACAACATGCGAGTGAATGAAAAGGCGGTGAAGATCACCAAGTCCACGATCTTCTTCAAGTTTAACTGCAGCTGGTTCAGCGACGTCAACGGGGCGGTGAAGTACTTCACTGTGATCGTGAGCGAGGCAGACGGTAAGACCACTCTCGCCTCTCCCCCTGGGGGCTGCCACGGGGGGTCTGATGAAGGGGGCTCAGCTTCTAGCAGACTTTGTGTTCACCTCAAGAAGAACTGTCAGATTCAGCACTGAATCATAATTGTAGATAGTGAGGCACAGGATTGGGTGGACACGTAGGCTCAACCACACGGACGGTTCAGCCAGGGCAGGGTGGGGGCACATCAGAGTGCAATATAAGTGGAAGTGTAATGGATCACTAATGTTTTTTTACCAAAGGGTAACTAGGTCAAGCCTAGTCCTGCGTGTGACTTTAATGTTTGGTCCCTAAAGACTTGACTTTCTGAGCAATATTTATGGAAAAGGGGGGAAGTTTGCCTCCATTTCCGTGAAGGAAATTAAACAGTTTTAAAGTAATAAAATGAACAATATAGACAAGAGAAGTTTGAGTATTGTTCTGAGCGGTTTCTTGCTGGTTTTATAATGTTAATGTCCTACTTTGTTACCGAAAGTAAAAAAAGAATCACTGTTCCAGAGTTCCTTGGACTTAGGGGAAGGAATGTATGTTGATTTCTTTGTCTATGATCCAGGTGTTGAACAGGTACAGCTGGATCAGCACCACCCCTTGCCCTCCTACACAGACTACAAGCTCAACGCTTCCATTAAAGCCTACCAGACCAATTACTTTGCCAGCCGCTGTGCTGAAAACCCTGACAACAGCATCCAGAGCTTCGAGATAGATGTGGGGGCGGGGCTGGAGAGCCTCGGAGGGAAGTGCGAGCCAGAGCAGCAGAGGTTCTGCGACGGGCCGCTCAAGCCCAGGACTGCCTACAGGTGCGATTTATTACTGCAGTTCTGTTGCCCGGGGTACGCACTGCAAGATCAGTGTGTCTGGTCGCGTGTCTTCCCTTGTGATGATGAATAACCAAGAGCAAGCCAGGAAAAAAGCACTTGCACTAAATTAAATACTTATTTTAATGTTATTTTATCCAAAATAATAATAATAATTATAATAATAATTATTAGGTTGAGTTGCTCTGTTTGCATGAGGCTGTGTGGTCCAGTGGTTAAAGAAAAGGGCTTGTAACCAGGAGGTCCCTGGTTCAAATCCCCCCTCAGCCACTCAGTCATTATGTGACCCTGAGCAAGTCACTTAACCTCCTTGTGCTCTGTCTTTCGGGTGAGACGTAATTGTAAGTGACTCTGCAGCTGACGCATAGTTCACACACCCTAGTCTCTGTAATAAAGGCGTCTGCTAAATAATAATAACATAACAGACTTTCCAGTTCTATTTATTTTTTAATTTCTTTTTGGATTGTCAGTTTCTTTCTTTATTTTTTTTTTAAAGATGCCATCTGCTCATGCTTTCAGTAAACTCTTTCTGGACAATTGGAAAAGTGATGTACACAAATTAAGTTCAGTTATGTAACTGTAGTCAGGTCCAATTGTTATCTGCAGGCTGGTTGGTATTCTAAGCTGGTAACTGCAGTAATGTATGGATCTAATATTTACTTGTTTCTGTTTCGCCAGGATCAGCATTCGAGCATTCACACAGCTTTTGTGCGGGAACAAAGGAATTCACACAGCCCCTTTTTACAGACACCCATTTCTCTGAGCCCATAACCACTGAGTCAGGTAAGCCTGCTTGTTTAGGCTTGTTTACTGCCATCCTCGTGAGTGCACTCAACCAGTGGTCATCTGGTATTCTGTTTTGTTTTGTTTTTATAACAAGTGCAGCATATGGAAGTATGTTTACAGCTGGGGGCAGTTGAATTAGCCGAGACATTTGGAAAATGTCATGAATAGGACATGTATAAGTTACCCAAACTGACCAAACACAGAACATTGCTTTGCTGCTTCTTCCAACTGCTTGCAAATAGCTGCCTAAAGAAGTGGGTTGATTGCAATCATTCACAATCCCGTGGTGTGGAGCTGGCAGCAGAGTGGCGCAGGACTTCAGGTTTGTTTGTAACTCTATAAAGGAAAAGCTACTCCAAGAGCAGAGATCAAGTGGAAATGGGCGAGGGTTAAACAAGCTGGTCCTAGTGAACAGGGAGCAGACTCTGGGAACAGGGAGCAGACCCCGGGAACATGGAGCAGACTCTGGGAACAGGGAGCAGACCCCTGGAACAGGGAGCAGATTCTGGGAATTAGGGAGCAGACTCTGGGAACAGGGAGCAGACCCCTGGAACAGGGAGCAGACCCCGGGAACATGGAGCAGACTCCAGGAACATGGAGCAGACTCCGGGAACAGGGAGCAGACTCTGGGAACAGGGAGCAGACTCTGGGAACAGGGAGCAGACTCTGGGAATAGAGAGCAGACTTTGGGAACATGGAGCAGACTCCGGGAACAGGGAGCAGACTCCGGGAACAGGGAGCAGACTCCGGGAACAGAGAGCAAACCCCGGGAACAGGGACCACACACACACACACACACACTGAGAAAGGTTGTATCTTTTCAGCCCCCTTATCAATTGGAGAGCCTTACAGCATATTTCATGGCCTCTTCCTCTGTTTGTTTTTACTTTAGAGCCGCTAATAGGCGTTGTAGAGGGGATCAGTGCTGGCTTGTTCCTGATTGTGATGATGATTGGTGTGTCTGTTCTGTTGATTTGCCGTCAAAAAGCGAGGAAAATGTAAGTATGTGATGCAGTTTGGTACGTGAAGTGGTTTTAAATAAGTCTTTTACTAATTGTATATATATATATATATATATATATATATATATATATATATATATATATATATATACAGTATATAGAATAATAGATGGGCTTCAGTGAGTTCCTGGCAAATAATTTCATTTAGGGTTTCTGTGATGTCATAAATTACGAGACCGATGGTCGAGTTTATAAACTGTCACAGAAACCCGAGATGGAATTGTTTTCCTGTAACTCACTGAAGAAGCCCATCTATTATTTTTTATAATACATGGATACCCTTGTGATGCTAATATTAAAGAAGACGAGGTTCAGCAGTACAGTTGGTTTTTTAAATGTAGTGTTCCAGTGCTATACAGACGTTCTATGGCCTTATCCGTTTCTCTAGTTTCTCTGAGATACGAATGTACCAGCTTTATATCTTTTTTTTTAACGGATTCTCATTTTGTTGATCATTAATGAACATTTCTGTACTATGGGTGTTGTCGAGTGATTGAAAACGAGACATTTTGTGTTTGAATTGAAAGTGATGGTCTCGAGGAGTCGAATGGGTCAAAGTTCAAATATATTTTCCTCTAGAGGAATTATCACTTTTGTCACGACTGTGGTATATATATATATATATATATATATATATATACTGTGTGTATCAGTAATCTAGCCTCAATACTATTGTAGTCCTTACCTCCACAATATGCATTGGGAAGTAAAAGTATTTTCAGGGAAAGTGTTCCTTCTTGTACTGCAGTTGTGTGCTGCATTGTGATGCCATGGCTACTCTATAATTACATGATGTAATGCTGCTTACGGTACACAGTGCTTCTTCTTGTGGCATCTCAGAAGAGCTTTATAAAGTATGTTGAATGGCAGTAAAAGCAGCAGGGTCTGCTATAGGCAATGATTTCAACATCCTACAGTATATGCAGTATACTTTGAAGTTTCCCAAAGAAATACCCTCAAAAACACACTCAACCCTGTGTAGCCAGTGCATTCCGTGAAATACTGCTAAGTAATGTATTAATGATTTTTCTTCTCGTCAACGAATATTTATCAAAGTATTGTTCTATGGTTTTAATGTTGTTCTAATGTTGTACTGAATGATTTAAACTTAAAATGAAATACGATAAATACTTGTGATCATCTCTGCTGTCATCTCTGTTAATTGCCTGTATTTCAATCGGCGTGCCTCTGTTTTGTTAGATGTTTTTTTAAATCTCACAAGTCATTACCATTTGCTCGTTCTATATCCATCTATGTGGCAATAAATGAGAAACAAACATTACGTCTGCCATACATTATTTATGATGATGCCTAACTAATGGGTTGTTAATGGCTATCAAACAGTTTGTTTTAGCTTGTCAGATTAGAAATGTGATTACTTCATTTGACCCTTGAAGATTTTTAAGATGGGTTCTATCGAGCACAGATTTTGGAGCCTGTGACCAGCACCTATGTACAGTAATAGCTGTCTTGAGTGCCTCCTGCTTATGCTGTGGCAATCTACAGCTATGACCAAGAGTTTTGCATCACCTCGAATTTTAGGATTCAGAAATAAAAAAACAATATGAACATAATTTTGATGTTTTATTTAACATCATGTAATGAAAGAAACTACAAAATGATATTGCATAAGTCTACCGGAAGCCATAATAGTGGTACAGTATTTCATGTAAATTTTGAAATGTCACATTTTTCTCAGTTTTTCGTTAAGTACTGTATACGGAAAACTATAAAGCGTTATGTAATTCAATATGTTAAAGTAACATTATTCAGCAGGTTTCATTCGACTTTATGAAGCACAATTAGTTAATTCTATATAGAGGGGGTACTCTATATGGCCCTGATACAAAGGAGGGCTGGATATTATGGATGCACAGCAGTTTAAATAAAAGTTAGGTGTAACAGTTGATTTTTTTTGTTCTATGCATGCTCATTGCAAATACTGTGTGTCTTTTTGTGGGGTTGCAGAAATATGCAAGAAAGGCCGAGAATGAGCGCCCGAAGAGAGAGACCAGCGTCGGTCAGTATGCACGTGGGAGTGAAAGGGTAAGAGAGAGAGTGTGTCTTCAGCCTCAGTTCTGTTCTACTGCACTTTGGTTCCAGTGTCATCGGTTATGTTGTGCTTCGCTATCTGCTGTTCCATCCTCCACGACACAGTGAAAGATAAAATTGACAAAAGAACTAAAATCGGTGTGTGCCCTCAAATCAATCTGTTTAGATTTCCTCTGATCTGACAATACTGTTTACGAACCTGCTGTGAGGTTTATATAAGTTTTTTTTAACCTTTTTAATGATAATTCCAAGTGGTTATTATTGCAATTACAGTACACAGATGCTGTGCTGTTTATTTTTAATTATTAAGTCTGTGTTAAGGCTATGAATGGAGCTGCTTTTGAGTCTCCTGGTATAGACATTTGTAATGTAGGCTAGATCAGCCAAAATGTCTTTATATTAGTAAGTGCCTGCACTGTTCTTTGTGCTCAGCATTGTATTGCCTGAAAAAGAAAAGGAAACTTGACCCAAAGTGGCAGATCTCTAGATGGCGTCTATAAAGATGTGTTGGCTGGTTCTAATCTATGATATATACAGTGTCTGGCAGGCAACTAAAACTGAAAGGGAGCCTCTGAACTCGGCCGAAAGCACCTTAACAGACCTATCAACAATAATAATAATAATAATAATAATAATAATAATAATAATAATAATAACCACTCAGAATGATTGAAAATATTATAAAAAGGGGACAGTAAAAAGCGAATAAAATGAAATTTGAAGCCGTTTGAAAGTGATGTATGACTTTAATCAGAGCTGCTGTGCCCATGCAGCTAAGGAAACTGTCCTCTCTGTTAACCAACAATTCGGCCCTAATTACACTGTGTGTATAATTTTCACATCACTGCGTCTGTCCGTGCTGTTTTTGTAACTTATCCTTAAACCAGGAACCAGAGTTTATTCGATTGTTTTCAGTCAAATCGATGGAGTTCTGTCAAATTCTGGATGTAAATGAAAAAGAATTTTACAATAACAAAAGCAGTAAAATGCAGTTACCAAGGCATACAATGAGACAGCAAATAACAAAGGATATAATCAACTGTAATTAGGTTTTAAGCATTGTATTTACAGTTCTCTTTCTTTCTTTCTTTCTTTCTTTCTTTCTTTCTTTCTTTCTTTCTTTCTTTCTCAGTAATCGACGCATCTCAAGGTACATTTATTTCAATAATTGTTCTGAAGCAGTATTATTTCATCTTTGTTTTTTAATGCCGTTCCTCTTCTGTAACATTCCTCTTATTTGTTGTATTCTTTCAGCCCCATCACAATCTCCCAGTTTGAAAGCCACTTCACTAAACTGCAGGCTGATTCCAACTACCTTCTCTCAGAGGAGTACGAGGTAAGATTTCAAGCAGCTTTCCCAGCTCAGGGTGAAAGATTAACTTGCTCGCACACTCCCTTGCCGCAGCCGAACCCTAAATCATTTTTAATCCATTACATTTCCCTTCTTTCTTCCTAGGAGCTAAAAGATGTTGGTCGAAACCAATCCCTTGACACAGCACTTTTACCTGAGAACAGAGGGAAAAATCGATACAACAATATACTGCCCTGTAAGTTTTATGTTTATGTACTGTATGTAATAATATCCTGAAGTAGCTGTTTTGTGAACATTTGAGGACAGAGTGACTGTATTGGGAAAAAAAGGATATGATCACTGGATAAAATACTGTCACTAAGCCAGGCCAGATACACTTAATTATTAGTATTAATACTAAGCAACAGTGTCAATAACGCTGACAAATAAAAAATGTTTGTTAAAGTTTTGTTTAAAAAAAAAAAAATTAAACAGTAACCGTAAAGAGAAACTTAGTGAATGATTTGATCAACCGTTTCCATGCCAGAGTAAGCCACTGCTGGATTTTATTAGAGCATGTTACAGCACTGGAGAATCAACCTGTATTGCTTTAACCACCTATACTTGATTATCAAACGAATATTTTCTGCGAATTTGTACCCCTAGAGGAACTAATATTTGTTCCCACCAGCGAACATTGGTTTCCCCCTACATGCATGTTTGTTATTTATCCTTTTTTTATGTAAATTATGCATGTCGACCCAGGGGCCTTTTTTGACCTGAAAAAAGAAACAAGGACCAGGGGTCACAAATGGAGATTAGATAAAGGGGCATTCAGAACAGAAAATAGGAGGCACTTTTTTACACAGAGAATTGTGAGGGTCTGGAACCAACTCCCCAGTAATGTTGTTGAAGCTGACACCCTGGGATCCTTTAAGAAGCTGCTTGATGAGATTCTGGGATCAATAAGCTACTAACAACCAAACGAGCAAGATGGGCTGAATGGCCTCCTCTCGTTTGTAAACTTTCTTATGTTCTTATGTTCTTATGTATAATGCTAGTAATGGGAGCAATGCTTGCAGGCTGTTATCATGTATTATTGTAGGTGAGATTGGACCTGTCAGAGGGGACTGGATGGTACAAGTTTAGGGTTAGGGTTTAAGTTTGGGTGTTAGGGTTAGGGTTAAGGAGAATGTTTTTCTAAATAAAGGTTTTAGTTGAAAGTGCATGGAAATAGACTTATAGGCAAAGTAAGATTGCTTTTTTACAAACAAAATATTGGGGGGGGACATATATGCCAGGTGAATTTCGTGGTGCTGTATAATGTTCCAAATAAATCTAGCTGTGGGTTATCAAGGTGGGGTATAGGCTGATTAGATACATTATGCAAAAGAAAGCATGTTTGAAATATCTTTGACAATGAAAACAAAGAACCATTGTTCTTTTGAAACCCTAATCTACTGCGCACTGTGTTCCAGACGACACAACCCGGGTGAAACTTTCCTACGTGGACGACGATCCCTGCTCTGACTACATCAACGCCAGTTACATTCCTGTAAGTGGGCATCAAATTGGTTCCTCTCAGCCTGTTTGTACAGTAAGGTTTGAGTTCGTCTGCTGTAATATAAAACTAATCTGTACTCATTGTGGGCAATTTCAGGGCTGCAACTCCCGAAGAGAGTACATCGCCACACAGGGGCCTCTGCCCGGCACAAAAGATGACTTCTGGAAAATGGTGTGGGAGCAAAACGTCCACAATATCGTCATGGTGACCCAGTGTTTAGAGAAGGGAAGGGTGAGTGCAGAGGCAATGTTGTGTTTTTATTGCATTGTTACTATTCCCACACTCATGACATTTCACAAACACACTCCACTCTTTCTCATACCTTATGCAGAAGACCAATATCTCAAGCTGTGCCCCTGGTGGATGTGCTGTAACGTGCTTTAATATTTCATCAGGGATCCTGGAGAGAGATAGCACTGCTTACCCCACTGTCTGCTTTTGTTCAGGTGAAGTGTGATCACTACTGGCCTTTCGATCAGGATCCCTTGTATTACGGAGATCTCATCGTCCAGATGTTATCGGAGTCTGTCTTACCCGAGTGGACCATCCGCGAGTTCAAGATCTGCAGTGTAAGCCTGTTCTGCACACATTTTTTCACAAGGGAGGAAGAAGACACAAAGAACAGGACTTGATATATTTATAAGATACATATATCAAGTCCTGATAAGAAATTATATATTTACAGTTTAATATACTTTAATATACTGCCGTGAAATACCTTTATTTTTAAAACTCATTCGCTAAATCCTTGATCTATAATAGCTACACAATGTCAAGGAAGGTATCTGTCAGGTTAATCCATAGTTATTGCTATTTCTGGGTTAAATCGGCTTTAACCCTAATAAGGGGCAGCAGTCTTTAATTGAATTGTATGAATGTAACCCTTGGTTTAACCAGGAGGACCAGGTGAATGTCAGCAGGGTGGTTCGTCATTTCCACTACACGGTGTGGCCGGATCACGGCGTCCCTGAAACTACCCAGTCTCTGATCCAGTTTGTCCGGACTGTGAGGGATTACATCAACCGCACCCCAGGCTCCGGAGCTACTGTGGTGCACTGCAGGTAGGAGAGAATGACCCAGCCTTCCAGCAATTGAATGAGACATTCAGCAGAAGTGTGTGGCTATGCAAACAAAATGCACTACCTGCAGCTGAAGTCGCCACAGGGTGACAGAGAAGGAAAACTAGATTGCGAAACGCAGTTCATTCAGCACAGTGCAGTAAATTATTAAATGCATCGTCAGCACCCCTACAAGGTTTATCCATTTATCCATTGCTGTGTTTACAGGCAGTTACTCAAGTTTGGATTTTTTTTAAAAAGATACAATATGGATGGTTCTCGTTCAAATAATGTTGCTTAAATCTTTGAATCTGCACTTATTCCAGGATACAATATCCAGCACACACCGACTGCCTCAGAAACTTGAATTAGCTATATTATCAGCAATATACATTTAAAACAAAAACATTTTTGGGATAGTTCAATGCTAAAATTGAGAACTGTTGACTTCGGCTTTTCGTTAATTTGTATGCTTTTTAAACTTCAGCTGCTCTTTGAGAATGGTGTTAGCGCTGTGCTGAGCTGGCTGAAGTGTGTGCGGTTTTGTTTGTTCTGCAGCGCCGGTGTAGGAAGGACAGGCACGTTCATCTCCTTGGACAGGGTCCTGCAGCAGCTCGACTCCGAGGATACCGTGGATATTTATGGGTCTGTCTCTGAGCTGAGACTTCACAGAGCTCACATGGTGCAGACGGAGGTAATTTGTCCCTATTGTACCTCGGCTGCAGTCAGGCTCCTGTCAGGTTATCGGTTATCTTTGTTGTTGATAAACTCTAATAACGACAACGTTTTGTTTTGTTCTGTTTTTTTTGTTTTTTTTTAATAACATCAGAATAATGAGATGAAGTATACATGATGTTTCTAGATGACTTCAAACCTCTTTTGCTTGTAGGAAGCCCTCTCAAATTAATACAGAATAATGAGAGGTCTCAAGCTATTACTTTCAGCTGCAATCCTAACAGGGGAGTACCGTGAACCTACGAGACTAAAGAAGGACCGCCATTCATAACTAACAAGATCCGTCTTGTTCTTTAGCAGCCATCAGAATTACAGTGCTTTTAAAATGTGCTCTGTGATTTGTGTGCTCAAGCCAGGTGTTAAAAAGTACTGACATTAATGAATAAAAGTAATAAAGATTGCAGTTCCCATATGACTCAATGTAGACCACCTGTATCTGCAAAACCAATTAGACCAACAAAGAAAGATTCTTGATAGTCCATCCACGTAGTTTAATCAGCTCAAGACAGCTTGTGTTTGCGGCTACTGAGAGGTTATAACTGAGTTGCTTTTCTTCTCATCCCCTCACTGAACAAGGGCAGTAAATTGCTGTTGCCCACCTTATTTTCAAGCAACATTTATTAAAGTTCTCAGGTTTTACCATCATAGTGTGTTTCTTTAAGGATTGTAAATACCTGAATATTGCACTCCATTTTAAGATTGTATTGCCGAGGTTTATAATATATAAACTAAGCAAGTAGATCCACTCGGGTATAGCTTGCAAGCTTGCACTTTGACTTACATCAACAGATACTGTACTGGTATTAAGATATATCAGATTTGAGTGCATCACTGGTCCACAATAAATGTTTTATACGTGTTTTCCATTTTGTCTGATGGATAACAAGTGGGGAAAAAGGCACAGCAATTTGTCCCTGTCCAACCGCTGAGGTTTGTTCATAAATTGGTTGACACGACTAATGACATCTTAAACTGTGGCCTTAGTTTAACAGAGCTGGTGTTTCCATTGCAGTGCCAGTATGCATATTTACACCAGTGCGTCAGAGATGTCTTGAGAGCAAGGAAACTACGGAACGACCAGGAAAACCCGCTGTATCCCATCTATGAGAATGTCAATCCTGAGTATCACAGAGGTAAGGCCACTTATCCACCTGCAACTGCAATCTGCAAATAGCCTTTCATGAAACCCAGGAAGGCAAACTTACCAAAGGGCTGTGACCTTGCAACTACTAGTGAGATTACTCTGACACCACACATTTATACAGCTACGGCCAAAAGTGTTGCATTACCTAGATTATTAGGATTGAGACATAATCCAAAAAAAAAAACTATATGAAAATAATTTAGATATTTTATTTAACATCATTAAGTACAGTATATGGAAAACTACAAAGCGGTATGTAATTCAATATGTTAACATAACATTAGTCAGCAGGTTTCATTCGACTTTATGAAGCTAAATTAGTTAATTCTATAGGGTGATGCAAAATTCTTGGCCACAGCTGTAAAGGGATAATGGTAGCTCCTAACCTGCACTGTACCTGCATTTTGTCCTTCATTTTATGTGATTTGTAACAGCTGGAGGCTTGCTATATTTCTAGGGGTGAGCCTTAGCCCCCCTTGCTAAATCCGACCAATCAGCCGACCAATCTTATAAAGATCAAATCCATCGTTCCCACAATGTCCCTCCAATGTCCATTGTACCTGCCTCCTTTGAAATCAGTGGATCAATGGTTCCTCCATCCAGGATAATTTATTGCTGGCTAAGGAGGTAAGATCCTGGGCCAAACTGTGTAATATTTCTATGCAACATTAATCTCTCAATGTCTGATAATTGCAGCGAAACAGAATCAACATGTATTTTTTATTTTATTTTATATATATTCAGTATTATTATTATTATTTTCAGACATGGTGTATGCAAGACGTTAAGGAATGGACAGCCAGCCTCCCTTTTGAATCAAAGAAAGAAAAAAAACTCTCTGATGTGGTTTTCCCAATCCACGCACTTCAGAGTTACAAGGCAATTTTTTTTTTTTTTTACAATGTGTATAGATTGTTATTTGCCTGGTGGTCTTTATAAAAGAGTTCAGGTTATTTAAGTTTAATAGAGATTATTGTATATACTTGCATAAATGGAATATAGATTTATGTAAATATGTATTTTTTCATATTGTTAATGGCCTTTGGATATTACTTTCATACTGAAGTTGTGTTTACTGTACCAAATAAGCTATTATAATCTTTTGTACATAATTGTTAGAGCTTCCGAGAACGATGTCTAAAGGCACTTATATTAGGTTATTCTGTGGCTTTAAATGCTGGTCCCTCTTTCATTTTATAAAACAATACAACTGCTATTCCTGTGTGGGGACTCTTCTGTCATCGCAGCAGGTTCTGAAAGTGATGAACGAACAATCATGAGTTTGTTGTTTGTCTGTTAAAACATCTAAAACATCAGGGAGGGTTATATTTTTTGTATTTTAATATATTTAGATCAGCCACTGCAGGATGATTAAAAACCCCTGCATTTAAAATTTAGAATTGTAACAGCTCATTTAGTATTTAGAATTGTAACAGCTCATTGAGCATTTAGAATTGTAACAGCTCTATGTGTTGTCCTTGTTCTCGCACATTGACTTTAATAGGACAGAAAATAACCCTTTTCACTGCTGAAGAATGCACCTGTGGGAGGTTTTCAGTCCCACAGCTTCACACAGAAAAGGCTCTTATTTTGCTCGATTGGCCAAATAATCACATTCGATTTCCCCGTTTCGGATTTCATGCCAGACAGCCGATGGATTTAGCTATTAAATTACCCACGTGTTTGGAATGGGTGAAGAAAACACTTTATATTACCCCTGTTGAAATCATATTATTGAAAATAATGCGGCTAAGCCATTTACTGTTACCGTTATTACTGTTACCCTTTTCCAAAATGCATTTCAGATGAATTCACTGCATATATAATCCCCCAATGTTGAACCTGCAGACAGAACCAGATTTATATATGACCTCACCTCTTTGTCAGAGGAGAGACTGGGATTACTCCCTGCTAGATTATCTAGGAAATAGATCACGGAACAGTACTTTTCCATTATTTTCTCGGTTTTTTTCTATTTGAAATGTAATTAGGATGGCCCATGTAAAGCTGTGTGGTAAATTCGTGAAACTTTTTACTTTTTTTTCATTAAGTGTGTCATCCACAAATCTTCAGCAGGATTGCAATGCTTTCTTTAATCTCAGTGAGATTCAGGATATCAAACACAACACAACTATCACATGAGCAAAGCATGAAGGTTAAACCTGTGTAGATGAGCAATTTAAGAGCCTGCATTACAATATAAAATCTCGGGTGCTAGAAATTATTGCATCCCTTTTTTATTTAAAAAAGATACAATGCATGAGCATAAAGGTGGGTAAGCAGCCATACACTAAATATCTCAACAACCCCGATTCTCTTGAAGATGTTGCATACTGTAAATAAAACACAGGAGACAACAGAGGCAGGACTGAGTTCTAAACACTGCACAGAAATTCTTCAACACCGCATTTACTGTATTGAGGGCTAGGATATTAATGTTAATGTCTAGCTATTTCTTTAACAGTTGTGGGCACTTAAAAAAAATCGTTATTGTGTATCAGTTTTGTTGTTTTCATGCTCTAGCAATTATGTTACTTTTAAAGAGAAAGTGTAATATGGAGTTTTAATGTATTCAATTATGTAGCCATATGTATCGGCTGGTATCAGCTTTTTACAGAGTTATAAAGTTATATGTTTTTAAACACAAAGTAATGTATTTTCAATAAACATATGATGAATGATGTCATGGTTACCATCTCAGAAAAAAATACTGAATGCTGTAAAATGTGTCTCTCTCTGAAGAGTAATAATACTGTAAATATCTGTGGGTTAAGTATATACAGAACACACGTGCACACAAAATGCACAGATATTTAAATGAAATATGTACTACGAGTGTAATCTTAGCATATCTGTAGCATACAATTTTGGACATGGTCTACTTATAAGGGTATTTGCACAGACATAGATTAATACTAATCTGGGACTACCTTAATATACATTAGGTAGGCTTAAAAATACCATGTTTCATAAGATTGGTTTTGACTGTTATTTTTTGGTTTTACCAAACTTTAACCAATTCCACTTGAACCAGTTCCATTTGGAGATTTCTTTTTCCACCAAGGAACTGAGAGCATAAAGATTATTCTGCCTGTCTTCAAGTAAAGTTACTGAAGGTAGCATTAGAATGTAAAGCTGGACTGCTGTTTTGTGTTTGCCTTGAAATTGTAATATGTTAAAATATTGCCTTTGCAGATATACACTGTCTCTTTAAAACATACATGTTATGTTGTATTTATGAAGTTTCCACATGGTTTCCTGTTAAAACAATCTATGTATGTTACATAATAAATAATATTAACTGTCCTTGATATGTTCTGTGAATATATTCAAATAAAGCTCAGATAATGACATTAAGGAGTATTTTGTTAACAAAATAGTTGTTCTTTTATATTTCACTCCATTGGCCTGATGCTAAATAAAATTGAGATAAATCAGAAATTACCTTTTAATGATACGACATTAAACATGAAATAGTAATGTCAGTGATCTCTGTGGAAAGCTGTGTAATGATGATCGTACCAGGAGGGGTCTTTGGGTGCATTTCACAGGTTTTGATGTAGAATACAATTGTAATGTCCTTCTTATCCAGTTGTTTTATTCAACACACAAACACAGACAGACAGGTTGTTTGCAGCTTTTGCAAGGAGCTTTTAGTGCACTGTCCACCAGCGAGGGACAGTTCAAATGGGGGCTAGATACTGCTCTTCTAGCAAAGACTAAAAATAATTGTCAACCAGAAGAAGCAGTCAAAGTAACCCTATTTACCTTCCCTCTAGAATAAAAAAAGCTATTGTATTACATATCATTTAAAAATAATAATAATAATTTCACCAGCAGGAATGCTATGATTCGCTATGATATATATATATATATATATATATATATATATATATATATATATATATATATAGTAGCACTGGATGAAATTGCTATCGGAAAAACAAGTCTTGACATCAGTTCAATAGCCGGCAGGATCTTTATTTGCAGCAGCAGGTTCACAACAGGTAACACAGCTCACAGCACACGATTCTCCACTCTCTGAATCCACACACACTCACACACCTGATACACCTGATACTCTTTTATCCCTCCTCAGACAGACACTGAAAACACAAAGTTACAAGTATGTGAGGCATCGACCAATCAGCGCCCACTGACCTTTAACTAACAACAATGTAATAGATTATCATGTTCATGTACAGCCACATGGGGTTCACGTAAACAGCACCTGGTTACCCCTGTGTAAACTGCCTGATCCAGCACCCTGCTGCATGGTGCAGGCAATCAAGTCCCACAAGTTAACAGTTCCAGAATGCAATACAGCCACAGACAGATATATAATCCAAATGAATGAAACATGAGCCGTGCTTAAATCTGTGTTTGATTTTGCATCTGCCGCACTCACCATCTGGTGTCCCGAACTATATATATCAAAAACTAGGACTGATGAACCACACAGGACGTGAGGCCCCGATACTGCCTCTCTGTATCTCCTGCTCACTCTGACAGAGACACAAGGGGGCTATTCAATTCATCTCTCTGTATCTCCTGATCACTCTGACAGAGACACAAGGGGGGTATTCATTTCATCTCTCTGTATCTCCTGCTCACTCTGACAGAGACACAAGGGGGCTATTCAATTCATCTCTCTGTATCTCCTGCTCACTCTGACAGACACAAGGGGGCTATTCAATTCATCTCTCTGTATCTCCTGATCACTCTGACAGAGACACAAGGGGGCTATTCAATTCATCTCTCTGTATCTCCTGATCACTCTGACAGAGACACAAGGGGGGTATTCATTTCATCTCTCTGTATCTCCTGCTCACTCTGACAGAGACACAAGGGGGCTATTCAATTCATCTCTCTGTATCTCCTGCTCACTCTGACAGACACAAGGGGGCTATTCAATTCATCTCTCTGTATCTCCTGATCACTCTGACAGAGACACAAGGGGGGTATTCATTTCATCTCTCTGTATCTCCTGCTCACTCTGACAGAGACACAAGGGGGGGTATTCAATTCATCTCTCTGTATCTCCTGCTCACTCTGACAGAGACACAAGGGGGCTATTCAATTCATCTCTCTGTATCTCCTGCTCACTCTGACAGAGACACAAGGGGGGCTGGCTATTCAATTCATCTCTCTGTATCTCCTGCTCACTCTGACAGAGACACAGAGAGAGAGGGAGAGAGAGAGAGAGCACAGCAGTAGAAAATGAGCTCTTAAACATTAGGGTTTTAAAAGTAGTAAAAGTCATAAATTTTGATTTTTGTTTACATAAAATACTAAATGAAGGTTTACTGAAGACAAGGAGAACATTTTGAAGAAAAATAATGAAAAGAAAAAGAAAATAAAAACTAAAGAAAGAAACCAAGCAGAAGACAGCAGAAATACTGAGAACAGAGAGACAGGCAGCCAGAATAGAGCACAGAGACAGGAGGTAAGAATCTTAAAACCAGTAAGATAAATACAAAAACAAATACCAATCAAAAAATAATAATAATAATCAACAGCATCTGTAATCTGTAAGAAATCAGTATAGTTCCATACAAACTGCTGTGAGAAATTTAAAAAATGCAGAGTGAAGTGACAGTTGAAGAGGGCCTCCCAACTGCCAGTGAAATGGATACATTTGAAAATGTAACAGTTTTTTTACACACTGAGCAGCAAGGGCTGCTGCAGCATGGAGATTAAATACCCAGAGGAGCTGAGCTCTGCAAAGGCAAGAAAAATCTACAAAGACAGAGTGCTGAGGGAGTCCCCAGAGACTCTAATAGCAAACTACTCCACAGTGGACAACTGCAGGGTCAAGTGTAACCTGCTGCTCTACACCGAGCACCCCAGCGCCTGGCACTCTGCGCTGTGCAGCACCTACTGCAACATCCGCAAGGGAGGCATCAGCAGAGGCAGGCAGCTGACCGTGTTCGAGGACAGTGATGCTGACAGCGTCATGCTCACTGTCAACGTCTACCACAATGGTACTGTCATGGTGCAGGGCAGAGAGAGCAGCCTGGACCTGTTTGAACACAGCTTCCCAGCATTGAGAGAGCGTGTGGAGAGAGAGAAGACAACACCAGAGCTTGCAAACCCCAGCCTCTCCCCCACCCCCAGCACAACCCAGCAGCCAGCCTCCCCACCCCCAGTACAGCCCTGTCACTGACTCCCCCAGACAGGTCAACAACATCAGAGCCCTGAAGGAGTGCCTGTCAGTGCTGGAGCTGCAGTTCACGGAGTTCAGGGAACACACTGAGCACAAGCTGGCCACCCTGAGCCAGGCCAGCCCATCAGAGCAGCTCAGGGATGAGGTGCACAGGCTGAAGACAGAACACAGGGCCGAGGTGCAGGAGCTAAGAGCGGCGATGAGAGGACTGGAGGAAGAAAACCAGGCCATGAAGACAGAGCTGCGGAGACTGCGAGAGGAGACGAGCAAGACAGTGCAGCAGCACAGCCTGCTGAGGGGCCTGCAGAGAGAGCTGGAGGAACTGAGAGGCAGCAAGCTCCGCACACCAGCAGCACAAGAGCAACAAAGCACCCGCACGGCCTGCACCGACACACACACAACACCAGCCACACAGGCAGACACACAGACAGCTCCAAACACACACACAACACCAGCCACACAGGCAGACACACAGACAGCTCCAAACACACACACAACACCAGCCACACAGGCAGACACACAGACAGCTCCAAACACACACACAACACCAGCCACACAGGCAGACACACAGACAGCTCCAAACACACACACAACACCAGCCACACAGGCAGACACACAGACAGCTCCAAACACACACACAACACCAGCCACACAGGCAGACACACAGACAGCTCCAAACACACACACAACACCAGCCACACAGGCAGACACACAGACAGCTCCAAACACACACACAACACCAGCCACACAGGCAGACACACAGACAGCCCCAAACACACACACAACACCAGCCACACAGGCAGACACACAGACAGCTCCAAACACACACACAACACCAGCCACACAGGCAGACACACAGACAGCTCCAAACACACACACAACACCAGCCACACAGGCAGACACACAGACAGCCCCAAACACACACACAACACCAGCCACACAGGCAGACACACAGACAGCTCCAAACACACACACAACACCAGCCACACAGGCAGACACACAGACAGCTCCAAACACACACACAACACCAGCCACACAGGCAGACACACAGACAGCTCCAAACACACACACAACACCAGCCACACAGGCATACACACAGACAGCCCCAAACACACACACAACACCAGCCACACAGGCATACACACAGACAGCCCCAAACACAAGTGCCGAAGTGTCGACAAGATCAAGTGCCCAACGACACAGAGCGCCCTGCAAATCCTGTCCAAAAACAGGCAGAGGAGCCCGAAATACATCGTGATCCACACCGGCACCAACAACCTGCACGCAGACAGAGGAGATGTGGCCAAATCCGTGCAGCAGGTGGCAGAAACAGCAGCCAGAGAATACCCCAGCGCCAAAATCATCGTGTCCACCCTGCTGCCCCGAGCAGACGTGCCCTTCCACATCATCCACAGCATCAACGCAGAGGTGTCCCGGGCGTGCACCCTACTACCCAACGTGCACCTGGCACACCACCACTACATCCGCCCCACCACATGTACGACCAGGTGCACCTCAACAGGGAGGGCATGAAGCTTTTGCTAAATCCCTCAAGGACATCGCCCTGGGCCGAGAGCTCACCAGCCCACCCTACACCGAGACCAGGAGCACGCCCAGCCGCCCCAAGCTCCTAGGATCCCCAGCCCCCAGGCCACGCCCCCACCACAGAGCTGGCAAGTCAGCAGGAGCAGCGCCAGGGACCCCCACGCCCCGCATTCCCTCCAGCCCCCAGGCCACGCCCCCACCACAGAGCTGGCAGTCAACAGGAGCACGCCAGGGACCCCCACGCCCCGCATTCCCTCCAGCCCCCAGGCCACGCCCCCACCACAGAGCTGCAAGTCAACAGGAGCGACGCCAGGGACCCCCACGCCCCGCATTCCCCAGCCCCCGCAGCACAGCTATGCTGCAGCCATGTCTTGTCAGCCAGGAAACCCCGCCAGCACGGAGCTGAACGAGATAAGACATCTCTTAAACCTTATCTGCACTAAGCTAATTAGATAATGTATCACCTGTATGCCACAAAATTAAAGAAAATAACAATAATATAGTATAAATATATAAATCAAAACTAATTAATATAGTAGGTATACATAACCAAATTTAAATATGAATATGTAAAACTTAGTCACTTCTTATTTCTTTTACTACTATAAACCATAGATTTTTGTTAATAAAAACGGCATCATTTAGAATAAGTAGCTGGAATATCCAGGGTCTGTGCTCCTCAACCTTTGGAATGAAGAGCACAGACCCAGACTTTGTAAATAGTATAAATAACATGGAGGTAATAATCCTCCATGAAACATGGAGTCGCATGGACGTGTCCACACACTGTCCCAATGGATACAGGGAACTGATAGTCCCTCCCTAAAGAACCCCCACATCAAACGTGGCAGGGACTCGGGGCATCATTGTGTGGTACAAAGAGGAACTTAAAAACACTGTCTCTCCCATTAAAAGAGGAGAGACACATTTATGGCTCAAAATTGAAAAAAATCATCCAATCCCAATCTGACACATTCCTGTGCGCAGTTTACATGCCACCAATTGACTCCCCTACCACCGAGAGGGTGCTTCCAAAATTTACAATCAGAAATTAGCCATTTCCAATCCCTGGGCTCTGTGCTGCTGTGTGGAGATCTCAATGCCAGGACCGGCAGAGAGGTCGACTACATCAGCACAGAGGGGAACAGCCATGTGATTGGACAGCAGACCTCTTTGTACCACACACCCATCACCACACAGAGGAATAGTTTTGACAGTGTGGTGAACAAGAGTGGGAAGCAGGTCCTGCATATCTGTAAAGGCCTGGGTCTGTACATCGTTAACGGCAGGATCAGAGGGGATTCTCAGGGCAGATATACATACAGCTCTGCTTTAGGAAATAGTGTAGTAGACTACGCTATCACAGACATGGACCCAGAATCTATTAATGCATTTATAGTCCGGCAACAAACCCCTTATCAGACCACTGCCAAACAGTCCTGTATCTAAAAACAAACCCAAAACTAAATAATTCAAACCCGACCCCACCCGCCAAATTATACGGTCTTAAACCAGCCTATAAGTGGACACCAAGCAGTGCTGAGGAATATAAACAAACAATTTATAGTGCAGAAATAGAAAGTATGCTAAACAGCTTTCTAACTAAATTTTTAAATTAGACAAAAATGGAATCAATTCGGCCATCAAAGAAATGAATTTTATATTCGAAACAACAGCAACAAAATCAAAACTCAAGAAAACAAACAAGAAAAAACTAATTCTAAAAAGAAATCAAATGAAAAATGGTTTGACATTGAGTGTAAAACAAACAGAAAAGAATTAAGAAAATTGTCAAACCAGAAACACAGAGAGCCAAACAATATCGAACTGAGACTCAGCTACTGCAAGGCTCTGAAACAATACAAACACCTTCTCAATAAAAAAAGAGAAGAACACGTGTCCAAACAATTATCCCAAATTGAAGAATCCATAGAGCAAAATTCCTTTTGGGAACTATGGAACAAATTAAACACATCCAAAACCAGTCACGAATTGGCAATCAAAAATGGTAACATTTGGAAAAATTACTTTGATAAACTTTATCAAGAATTAGATGAAAATGAATTAAATCCAGACCAAAATTCTATTTTAAAAAACTAAACGAATTGGAAACCATAATCAAGGACAATCAGAACCCACTGGACTTCCCAATAACAGGACCAGAGCTAAAAGAGAAGCTCCAAGCCCTCAAGCCCAGGAAAGCCTGCGGGCCCGACAGCATCATAAACGAGATGCTGAAACACAGCAGCCCCAAGATGCAAGAGGCCCTGCTCAAATTATTCAACCTCATCCTGGCTGCTGGCTGTTTCCCTGACATCTGGAACCAAGGGCTAATAACACCAATTCACAAAAGTGGAGACAAATTCGACCCCAATAATTACCGAGGCATCTGTGTGAGCAGTAATCTGGGGAAGGTGTTCTGCAGTATCATTAACGCCGGATACTGGCCTTCCTTACCGAACACAATGTCTTGAGTAAGAGTCAGATTGGATTTTTACCAAATTACCGCACCTCTGACCATGTTTACACCCTACACACCCTAATAAACAAACATGTCCACCAAAAAATAAAGGGAAAATCTTTGCTTGTTTTATAGATTTTAAAAAGCATTCGACTCAATTTGGCATCCAGGTCTATTCCTTAGAATTCTTGAAAGCGGTGTAGGGGTAAAATTTATGACATCATTAAGTCAATGTATACAGAGAATAAGTGTGGTGTCAAAATTGGAAACCAAAGAACAGGGTTTTTCACCCAAGGCGTGGAGTGAGACAGGGTTGCAGTCTGAGCCCAACACTGTTCAACATCTATATCAACGAGCTGGCCACAGTGTTGGAGCAGTCGGCAGCCCCTGGCCTCACTCTACACGACAAAGAAATCAAATTCCTGCTCTATGCAGATGACCTGGTCCTGCTGTCACCCACAGAGCAGGGGCTGCAGCAGAGCCTGGCACTGCTAGAGCAGTACTGTCAGAAATGGGCACTGACAGTAAACCTGGACAAGACCAGAGTTATGGTATTCCAGAAGAAAGCCAGATCTCAGGGAAACAGGTACCACTTCACCCTGGGAAACAACATCCTGGAGCACAGCACCAGCTACAATTACCTGGGTCTAAAAATCAGTGCGTCTGGGAACTTCAACCTGGCTATAAATGCATTAAGAGATAAAGCGCAGGGCTTTTTATGCAATAAAGAATCGGCTATACAAAATTAAACCACCAATAAAAATTTGGCTAAAAATTTTCGACAGCATAATAAAGCCAATCCTTCTGTATGGTAGTGAAGTATGGGGTCCCCTTATGAACCCTGATTATAAAAAATGGGATCAAAGCCCCATAGAAATTTTCCATTTGGAATTTTGTAAACACCTCCTGCAGGTTCACAGGAGTGCAGCAAATAGCGCTTGCAGGGCTGAATTGGGCCGGTTCCCCTTACTCCACTCCATACAGAAACGAAGCTCAACTACTGGGTCCATCTACAGCAGGCTGATCCGCAGTCCTACCACCACACTGCACTGCGGAGCTGCACACAGCCCCCACAAGAGAATCCCCTCAGTAGAATGGTACTGAAGCTCAGCCAATTGAGCCAAATTAACACCAGCGAGCTTCAGAACACCACCAACAAAAACTCCCAGCACAAAAATGAAACAAATTAATCTAAATCTGGAAAACAATTATAAAGTACATTGGAATAATGAAATTGAATCACACAATAAATTACAATGCTATCTGGCCCTAAAAAGAATTTACCCTGGCAGAATATCTGATCAGGGTCAAAACCTAAAACATAGACAGATCCTGACCAAGTACAGACTCAGTGACCACAGCCTGGCCATCGAAACTGGCCAGCACAAAAACCTGGATTGCCAAAGAAAAAGGCTGTGCTGTCACTGTGATCTGGGAGAGGTAGAGACAGAAATGCACTTCCTGTTACACTGTCCCAGTATAAGCAAATCAGGGACACGTACTTCCCCAAACTGGCCAATCAGGCCACAACATTCAACTGCTCTCTGACTTAGACAAACTGCCAGTTCTGTTAGGAGAGGAGCAGCAGACAGCAGAGCTAGCTGCCCAGTATGTAGCTGCCTGCCACAGCCAGAGAGACAGAGAGACAGAGAGACAGACCCTGGTGTAGACACCCTGGAGCACGGGGACCAGGCACTCATGCGCACCCATGTCCACTGTAAATACAGAGAGGGAGGGAGAGAGGGAGGGAGGGAAATGGGAGGGTGGTTGTTGTATTGTATTGTCTGGGTTGTTATGTGATAATGTTCATTGTTGAATTGCTTTGGCAAAACTCAATTCCATTTTGTCATGCCAATAAAGCATTTTTTGAATTTGAATTTTGAATTTGAATTTGACACAAGGGAACTATTCAATTCAACTCTCTATCTCCTGCTCACTCTGACAGAGATACAAGGGGGGGGTATTCAATTCATCTCTCTGTATCTCCTGCTCACTCTGACATAGATACAAGGGGGCTATTCAATTCATCTCTCTGTATCTCCTGCTCACTCTGACAGAGATACAAGGGGGGTATTCAATTTATCTCTCTGTATCTCCTGCTCACTCTGACAGAGACACAAGGGGGCTATTCAATTCATCTCTCTGTATCTCCTGCTCACTCTGACATAGATACAAGGGGGCTATTCAATTCATCTCTCTGTATCTCCTGCTCACTCTGACAGAGATACAAGGGGGGTATTCAATTTATCTCTCTGTATCTCCTGCTCACTCTGACAGAGACACAAGGGGGCTATTCAATTCATCTCTCTGTATCTCCTGCTCACTCTGACAGAGACACAAGGGGGCTATTCAATTCATCTCTCTGTATCTCCTGCTCACTCTGACAGAGACACAAGGGGGCTATTCAATTCATCTCTCTGTATCTCCTGCTCACTCTGACAGAGTAATTTTGCACTAAATTGCGGATGCCAGAGCTGGAATGTATATAAAGGAAAATGAAATTGCATTTACTTATAACCATTGGGGTTGATAAGTTAGCATTTGTATTGCCTTATTTACTTAAACACAAATCTAAACAGCAACACTTTACACAGATTAAATCAAAAAGTGAAATGAAAAAAAAAAAGTATACATGTAATTCAAGATGTTATTGAAGGAGCCCAAACGCTCAATAAAAATGTGCTTTTGAAAGCTGTTCAGAATGGAAGAGAAGGGGCGATGTGATGTACCTGGAGACTGAATACATGAGACTTGCTGTGTAATGCCCTTGCTGTTGTTTAACCTTGACAATAAATTCTTCGAAAGTAATAAAGTTGTGTGGGGAGGGTTGGAGGAATGTGTAATAAAAGGTGCCCTTCAGAACTGGGTCCACTTAATGAAAACGCCATCAGTCTCATTTCTCTGTCAATACACCCTTGAATTGCTTTTACAGTATGTGTCTTAAGAGTATCCATATGAATTGTTTTACTGTTTATTTTTATTATGATGATATCTGCTTTGGTCTAAAAGTCCCCTTTCTCAGTACAGTTCTTGTATGGCATTGTAAAGCTATGAAATGTTCCAGGCAGGAAGTTCTATAAATAAACCTGCACATTTGATCAGTTAAGCAGATTGGACTCCCACATTCATATTATTTGCGCATTAATGTCTGTCTCAGTCTCTTCTACATTCCAAGATTTTAAATGTCCAATTTCAAACAATAGCTAGGTGGGGCAGTGGGTTATCACACCAGGCTTTCACCTCTAGAGTCCTTGGTTCGAATCAAACATACAGCCGGTCACTACTATGGTAAGTCAGCCCTCACCTCTGGTATCACATGGCTCCTTCACATTAGAGAGTGCCCTGAGACATTGTGGGGGGAACGTAAAACCTAGAAGAAACTACAGGCCTTATTATTCAAAGCGTTTCCTGCAGTTAGCTCCTATTTTTTTAAAAGGAGAAAAGTCACAAACGCCTTGAGAGTACTTAAGGGAACTTGGATTATATTACATGGTTTTTTTGGTCCTACAGCAAGGCAGTTTCATAAAAATTAACACAGCGTTTTTACCTCTTTCAAAAAATAGGAGTTCATTAAAGACTTGAGTAAACATTTTGAAGACTTGGCCTTACAAGTGAAAAAGACAAACTTCCCAGCTGTGTAGATTATGGGGGACCTCTTCCATGAGCAATGACAAATTGACAAAAAGAAATAAAAAAAGTTCCACTTTCTGAAATGCCTGCTGCTCATGCTCTGCACACAGACAGTGAAGCCCAGAGGCTTCACTGTCCCTTTTCAGCTTGTTAATAAAAGAGGTTGTGCCTTCCTGTACTGCTCTCCAGGTGGAGCCCCTCTTCAAGCCCATAATGAATTACTCCTATTATAAATGCAGTTTCCTCAGTCCCCAGTGGACACCGTATTGTGAAGACATATTTCACCAGGGCTCTCAACTGACAGGTCAAGCTGCTATTTTAAGCAAGACTTGGTATCTTTTCAGTCAGTATTTTACATAAGAAATAAAAAGTAAATGAACCAATAGTTCAACACTTTACAAAAATGAACATGAATGAGCTCCAATGTGTAATTTTAGAAGAAATAAAATGAGATAATCTACAATACAGAAGAGTAAAGGAAAATCAATGGGTAAACAGACTCGATACAGACAGTATGCACTGTGTAGTAAATTACATTAATAGACTGAAATAATACACACACATAGAAATAAATGAGTGTAGTTACCACAGCATCAAAAGCCTACAAAGTACTTCCACTTTCCTTTGACAAAGTTATGTTAAACATAACAAATCTTTTGAGATAGATATATATATATATATGTTACAAGCATATTGTGAAATCAGGCATTTCATGAAATAGTAGTCAGGCATTACGTGAAATGCCTAATCCCTGGTCATTTGGTATTATAAACACAAACATTTTTGCTCCATTTAGTTGTATCCAGTTTGGTGTTAAAGTTGGTCCCACATCTTCCTGATCCCAAATTTAATTTAAAAATGGTGCTATGCATCCATGAATTCTAGTTCCTAAAAAATGTTTAAATCACAAAAATGCTTTGTATTGGTAATAAAAAACCTTTTGAGAGAGGCGGTCTCACCAGTTCAGGTGAATCTGAAGTCTGAGATTTAACTAGTGTTACAATAATGCAGAAAATAACTTAATAAAATATTCTGTGCTAAAATATTTAATTATGATGCTCTTTTGTTGAAGTTTACTGCAGTGCCTCTTAGTAAGTTTTCATGTTTTCCAAAAATGTTGCACAAATTACATTGTTAATAGATCTCAATAATTACAGTACAAGTGTTAATGGCTATGAGTCACAGAGCTGCACATGGATCGTTGAATTTTCATTTCCTGGGCTTTTGGCTTCTAACAAATGCTATGCCAAACATCAACCCTCGTGTGCATGTCAATTTTCAAAGTGAAGGATTATACAGGGCGTTCAAAATAGTCTGCTGTTGGAGAACTGTGCTCAAAAGTCTAAATTAAGACAGAATGTACTAACCTGACAGACAGATTCACTACTACTATACATTTGCAAAGGGTCATTTTTTAGTTCCTTAGCCTGCAGAAGTAAAACCAGACTCCAATCCTGATGATGCACGCTGTCGATTAGGAAAGTCCTCATGATCCTCACATCACGCAGGCATCAGGTGTGGGTGATCTGCCAGTGATTGCTCATGTAACACCCACGCATTTAAACAGAGGTTCTTGCAACACGGCGCAGCAGCGTAGGAACAGCGACATTCAAACCTAGAGCAGCTGCCAGCTCGTGCTGTGGGACTCCTCCAGAATGAAAGTCAAGTGGCTGCTGAGCGAAGTCATGTGATGCTTAGCATATTCTGACTGCCATATATTAGTGTGGAACTGAATGATTGTGGGGCATACCTTAGATCATCTTTCATATCTTAGAACAGCCAGCATTTTTTTTTCCTGCTTTGTGCAAGATCAATAATGTTTAACTCTTTATTGTATTCTAGACCCTATTAGCAAAAGCTTTACTGGGTTATTTAATTCACATTGAGGAGAACAATCCAGTCCTTATAGCAGACATTTAGAGTATAAACCAACTTTATTGATGGTAATACTCTTATAACAAAACAAAAAGTGTTAAAGATTATGAACACAAATCATAAAAGTGTAGATGTTTGAAATAAATAAACACATATCACAGTGGAAGATTAAATAATTATCTTGGTCAGATTGTACACTAGACTACATACATAAACTCAAGTTGAGCTTTCAGAAATGGTATTTCAATTTGAACCGCTGTAGGAGTGCCTGTTTATTGCCTCTCCTGCTTCTGCACATGGCTGGTAAAGATGGGAGAGAGATGTGGCCAGGGCTGGGTCTGGACAGAAGTATCATTTTGGAACCAGCTCCATAGCAGCCAGCATCATACTGAACTGAACACGATACATCGGCTAGCAGGCAGGGGACCAGTGCAATGGAGTGACTCAGGATATGGGAGTGGAATATGTCCTTAGGCTAGTGGAGTGATGTAACTGAGGGGGAGTCGGAAAGGCCACTTTGTTACAAGGGGCGATGTTTCTATACAGTGACAGGATGGTATATATAATATTTATAGACATACATTGCCACTGTGTACAGTCTAAGCCAGTCATAATATAATTGTATACATAGAATATATATATATATATATATATATATATATATATATATATATATATTTTTTTTTTCACAAGTTGACTATAGAGTTAATCCTAGGGTTACCAGACATCTATAATCTGCAATCAATACACCCCATGTGTAACTTTTAAATGATGATTGTGTTGTTATATATAGCTATTTTAACGGCTTAAGAGTTGAAGAAAAAAAAGCCCTGTTTTTTTCACTCTGTAAATCTGGTAACCCTAGTCAAACCTGCAATAAACCCCCCACCACCCCTGTATCATTTCCACAGTAAGCGGTCATCTCGAGCAAGTTTGACTAAGGGTCGGGGGCGGCCTCTGCAGTGACAGACGGCACGGTGATCCTATCGCTTGTCCAGTCAGAGATGGAAATAAATATTTGTTTTCCTCTGCAGCTCCTCCTTTACCCTGAGCCCCAGGCTGCCGACAGCAACTTCTCATCCCAATTCCTCTCTCTAGGAGAACTTTCTCTTCTGGAGGGCTTCTGCGCGGACGGCCAGACTCCTGGCGCAGACGGTGAGGACCACAATCAGGACCCCGACCAGGAGGCTGACCAGGGGCCAGAGCACGCAGTGCAGGAGCACGCTCTCGTCGTGGGAGCGCTCCAGCAGCACGTCATCCGGCCTGCAACACAAGCACAGCACGTCAAGGCACGGGAGTTAAGGGGTCCGTTATGAGAGTTTATAGTATAAACATAGCAAGAGCATGTGTAACAGGTAGTGTGGGTTAGGGTTAGGGTCAAGGTTATGGGGTCCGTTATGAGAGTTTCTAGTATAAGCATAGTGAGAGCAGGTGTAACAGGTAGTGTGGGTTCGCCCTCTTCCACATGGTAAAGCAAGGAGAGGTATGGTGTAGCCTATTAAATGGTAAATGCAAAGTATCACCATGGGAAAGGCATGGAAACCTTCTAAATAACTGTGCAAATTTACCATGGTAAACTTTTATAAGGGGTGTATACAGTTTATGAGAAACAAGAAGTAAACAAGTTATGTTCTGAAATTGAGCTGAACTATGTGATTGCATGTGATTGACTGTGCAGTGTGTTTGTTGGTTGGTAAATTGGACCAAACCTAAGATTTATTTGAAAGGATCACGATAGGGCCTATCTGTCCGTTTTCAACACGACAACCAAGAAATTGTGGCGAGTCTTTGTTCTTGTCTGCCCATGATGACAGCCCTCTACACTGATACCAAACTGAAATGGGAGTGAGCAGAACAAAGTATCGCCAGGGATATAACCCTCTAAGGTACAAGGGACCTGTGTGTCCCACAAATAAAATGATGCTCACTTTCTTATTTTTGCAAGGAGGAATTGTCATCCGAATTGTCAGTTTCCTTGTGATATTTGAGTCACTCTCAAATGGACAACAACAGTACAGTACTTGATCCTACCTGACAAAATCACAGAAAACAGCTGTGTACCAAATGTGTACCGAAGGCAAAAGTGTTCTGTCTCTATACCCCCCATCAAAGGTCAATGTCAACTTGACTTGACAAAAATATGAAGTCACAAGTTCAAAAGGTGTCTGAGATTGAAGGCTTGACATTGGACCTTTATAAAATGACACAAAAGGGCACATTTTTCTGTGCGATACCCACGATTCAACTTGGATAACAACAGAAGACAGTTGCGTAACAAACATGAAGCCATAATCATTAGGTCTTTATCATCCAGCAACCAAACAGTCCATGACCTCAGTATGGTAGAACACAGGTGGGGGGGACAAGACTTCAAAGGTGTCTGTCAATCTGCACGACAAACACTGTGAACTTCAATGAGCAATGACTGGGAAAAGAGTGAAAGGGAATTTAGGTCGGAAGAGTTTTTATTTTTCTGTAACTGACACACCACACTGTGGCCTAAATCCTGTTCTGAAAATAAAACTTGTGTCTCAGCAGGGTTTCCCTGAGTAAATATTATAATTATATTATTATAAACTATTATTATTATTATTATAAATAGTTATATGAAGAGGGCCTCGCTTGACTCCGCCTCCTTTCCTGCTAGGTGGAGTTGCCATGGTCACCCCTGAGACAGAAGCCTGTCCAAAGCAGCTACTCGTCAGCTCAGAGCAGAGCAGCATGAAAGAGGGAAAGTGAAGGATGCGCTACAACCCCTCACAAAGAAATCAGCAGCATGCTCTTTTCACCTAGATAGCAGAGGTAACCCTATGTAATAGCCCATGCTTTTCCCATATACTATGCATTTGCCATGGTTTGCTTTGTTTTTATGCTTTACTGTACCTCTCTGGGCTTTACAATGCTTACCTATGCTTTATTACACTACTAGACTTTTAGTATGGTAAACTTTTATTAAACTAGGCCAAGTAGAAAAAAAAAATCACCTGAATTAAAATGAAAATAAAGTACAGAAAACATGAATTCAAATCGAAATAACAAGGAACCTGTCAGAGAATGTTGCCATGGTTGCGAGAGGGAAGGGATGCCTTTTAAAGCCTTGGTTATCTCCCATTTAAGTAGCTAGGCCTCTATGAATGATTCCTGTTCATTCATCTCTGGCTGTCCACCTTAAGATCAAACGCCAAGACAGGTCACCAGAGATAGAGAGCATGTAAAACCCTTAAACAGGATTTGGGACCCGTCTGCCAATCAAAGTCCAGTTACAAGCACTCAGGATCAGTAGACTTGTCAACGGGTGCTCACGGGAACATGTCCTTGCAATGAACGTGTCCCTCGGATGCAAGCTTTCCACTGTTGGGACACAATGTACAGCAGCAGCCATCGTGGGAAGAAATCCAGCTAGACCAGCATAATCTGGACCAATCTGTGCGAAACAAAAGTAGCTCATGTAGTATCATTGGATAAAAACACATTGCAAGGGTGCCTGTCAAATCAGACTAGCTCTGCAGGAGTGAATTGCCCATATGGAATATATCCCTTCGGGCACAATTTTTTTCTGCATTCTGTAGGCCCTACATTACTAAAACGATACTTACCCTTTAATGAGCAGATCCAGACTGCACTAAAATAAACTGTTAAAGAAGCAAAGCAGATCCAGACTGCACTAAAATAAACTGTTAAAGAAGCAAAGCAGATCCAGACTGCACTAAAATAAACTGTTAAAGAAGCAAAGCAGATCCAGACTGCACTAAAATAAACTGTTAAAGAAGCAAAGCAGATCCAGACTGCACTAAAATAAACTGTTAAAGAAGCAAAGCAGATCGAGACTGCACTAAAATAAACTGTTAAAGAAGCAAAGCAGATCCAGACTGCGCTAAAATAAACTGTTAAAGAAGCAAAGCAGATCCAGACTGCACTAAAATAAACTGTTAAAGAAGCAAAGCAGATCCAGACTGTGCTAAAATAAACTGTTAAAGAAACTAAGCAGATCCAGACTGCGCTAAAATAAACTGTTAAAGAAGCAAAGCAGATCCAGACTGCACTAAAATAAACTGTTAAAGAAGCAAAGCAGTTCCAGACTGCACTAAAATAAACTGTTAAAGAAGCAAAGCAGATCCAGACTGTGCTAAAATAAACTGTTAAAGAAGCAAAGCAGATCCAGACTGCACTAAAATAAACTGTTAAAGAAGCAAAGCAGATCCAGACTGCACTAAAATAAACTGTTAAAGAAGCAAAGCTGATCCAGACTGCGCTAAAATAAACTGTTAAAGAAGCAAAGCAGATCCAGACTGCACTAAAATAAACTGTTAAAGAAGCAAAGCAGATCCAGACTGTGCTAAAATAAACTGTTAAAGAAACTAAGCAGATCCAGACTGCGCTAAAATAAACTGTTAAAGAAGCAAAGCAGATCCAGACTGCACTAAAATAAACTGTTAAAGAAGCAAAGCAGATCCAGACTGCACTAAAATAAACTGTTAAAGAAGCAAAGCAGATCCAGACTGCACTAAAATAAACTGTTAAAGAAGCAAAGCAGATCCAGACTGCACTAAAATAAACTGTTAAAGAAGCAAAGCAGATCCAGACTGCACTAAAATAAACTGTTAAAGAAACTAAGCAGATCCAGACTGCACTAAAATAAACTGTTAAAGAAACTAAGCAGATCCAGACTGTGCTAAAATAAACTGTTAAAGAAGCAAAGCAGATCCAGACTGCGCTAAAATAAACTGTTAAAGAAGCAAAGCAGATCCAGACTGCACTAAAATAAACTGTTAAAGAAGCAAAGCAGTTCCAGACTGCACTAAAATAAACTGTTAAAGAAGCAAAGCAGATCCAGACTGTGCTAAAATAAACTGTTAAAGAAGCAAAGCAGATCCAGACTGCACTAAAATAAACTGTTAAAGAAGCAAAGCAGATCTAGACTGCACTAAAATAAACTGTTAAAGAAGCAAAGCAGATCCAGACTGCGCTAAAATAAACTGTTAAAGAAGCAAAGCAGATCCAGACTGCGCTAAAATAAACTGTTAAAGAAGCAAAGCAGATCCAGACTGCACTAAAATAAACTGTTAAAGAAGCAAAGCAGATCCAGACTGCGCTAAAATAAACTGTTAAAGAAACTAAGCAGATCCAGACTGCGCTAAAATAAACTGTTAAAGAAGCAAAGCAGATCCAGACTGCGCTAAAATAAACTGTTAAAGAAACTAAGCAGATCCAGACTGCACTAAAATAAACTGTTAAAGAAACTAAGCAGATCCAGACTGCGCTAAAATAAACTGTTAAAGAAGCAAAGCAGATCCAGACTGCACTAAAATAAACTGTTAAAGAAGCAAAGCAGATCCAGACTGCGCTAAAATAAACTGTTAAAGAAACTAAGCAGATCCAGACTGCACTAAAATAAACTGTTAAAGAAACTAAGCAGATCCAGACTGCGCTAAAATAAACTGTTAAAGAAGCAAAGCAGATCCAGACTGCGCTAAAATAAACTGTTAAAGAAGCAAAGCAGATCGAGACTGCACTAAAATAAACTGTTAAAGAAACAACGCAGATCCAGACTGCGCTAAAATAAACTGTTAAAGAAACTAAGCAGATCCAGACTGCACTAAAATAAACTGTTAAAGAAACTAAGCAGATCCAGACTGCGCTAAAATAAACTGTTAAAGAAGCAAAGCAGATCCAGACTGCGCTAAAATAAACTGTTAAAGAAGCAAAGCAGATCGAGACTGCACTAAAATAAACTGTTAAAGAAACAACGCAGATCCAGACTGCGCTAAAATAAACTGTTAAAGAAGCAAAGCAGATCCAGACTGCGCTAAAATAAACTGTTAAAGAAGCAAAGCAGATCCAGACTGCGCTAAAATAAACTGTTAAAGAAGCAAAGCAGATCCAGACTGCACTAAAATAAACTGTTAAAGAAGCAAAGCAGATCCAGACTGCGCTAAAATAAACTGTTAAAGAAACTAAGCAGATCCAGACTGCACTAAAATAAACTGTTAAAGAAGCAAAGCAGATCCAGACTGCACTAAAATAAACTGTTAAAGAAGCAAAGCAGATCCAGACTGCGCTAAAATAAACTGTTAAAGAAGCAAAGCAGATCCAGACTGCACTAAAATAAACTGTTAAAGAAGCAAAGCTGATCCAGACTGCACTAAAATAAACTGTTAAAGAAGCAAAGCAGATCCAGACTGTGCTAAAATAAACTGTTAAAGAAACTAAGCAGATCCATACTGCGCTAAAATAAACTGTTAAAGAAGCAAAGCAGATCCAGACTGCGCTAAAATAAACTGTTAAAGAAACTAAGCAGATCCAGACTGCACTAAAATAAACTGTTAAAGAAACTAAGCAGATCCAGACTGCGCTAAAATAAACTGTTAAAGAAGCAAAGCAGATCCAGACTGCACTAAAATAAACTGTTAAAGAAGCAAAGCAGATCCAGACTGCGCTAAAATAAACTGTTAAAGAAGCAAAGCAGATCCAGACTGCACTAAAATAAACTGTTAAAGAAGCAAAGCTGATCCAGACTGCACTAAAATAAACTGTTAAAGAAGCAAAGCAGATCCAGACTGCACTAAAATAAACTGTTAAAGAAACTAAGCAGATCACCAAAGTACTGAATGAATTTCATGTCTAGTACCTCTGAGTTTAGTTTCAATGTTCAGTGGTACTAAACTACACACAATGGTCCTCTGTGATCCAGTTGATCCATCGAGCTGCAGGGTGTTTGAACACTGCGGATAGAGTCAGTAGTGCAGTTTCAGTGTGAGTGTTCTTGAACACTGCGGATCGAGTCAGTAGTGCAGTTTCAGTGTGAGTGTTCTTGAACACTGCGGATAGAGTCAGTAGTGCAGTTTCAGTGTGAGTGTTCTTGAACACTGCGGATAGAGTCAGTAGTGCAGTTTCAGTGAGTGTTCTTGAACACTGCGGATAGAGTCAGTAGTGCAGTTTCAGTGAGTGTTCTTGAACACTGCGGATAGAGTCAGTAGTGCAGTTTCAGTGAGTGTTCTTGAACACTGCGGATAGAGTCAGTAGTGCAGCTTGAGTGTGAGTGTTCGTATGAGTGTCAGTAGGCAGCGTTACCTTCTCTGTTGGTCGAAGAAGCACGTGAAGGACTGGGAGATGTTCTTAGTCCAGTCATGCTGCTTCTTCAGCACACTGTCCGTGTTCTTCTGGTTGTCTCTTGCACATGGAGGAAGGTACGAACACTGTTGAGACACAAACCAACAAAAACATGACCTGCTGCTTGGCATGTTCTTTACAGGTAGTTTTCAGGTTGCAGTGCCACTGAAGCAAAGATCTTAGAGTGTAAAAAATACACAGATGTGAAAATGCAATTAATAAAACATTCTTTAAAAATGTTTTGTTAATCGGGCTCAATATTTCAAACACTATTTTCAAACACTAAGTTTGTACTTTTTAAAAAAATAGTTCAAACTCATGTCAAGTAGACACACATTTTGACTCATGCCTTGACCAGCTGAGACGTGTGGCTTATTTCTTAAAATGTTGCTTATACAGTCAACACAGTCAGACATACGACACTCAGACACACGTCAGTCTCGTTTTACTGTCCTTGTATTAAGAATAAAATCAATCCCCATTATATACGCTAGGGTCGGATCTGTGAGTGCTGACTGTAGTTTTACTAAAGAGTAGTCACAGAGAACAGCACTATGATATGTGCATTCTGTTTGTCTGTCTGTCTCCTTATTTTCAATAAATACATACAAGTCCTCCTACAAATGTTCAGCCTGTAAATCTAGGGTTGCCATGGTAACAAACCGTTGTTGGTATTAATAGAGCCCTGGTTTCCTGGAGAATAACTGAATCTTTGTGACAGTGAATCAGATTGAAGTGAATTGCTTCATGACAAAGTGTACACTTTCTTTAATAGCAGTTCTCACACTTTTTTTAATCTTGCTGTTTCACTCCTCATCTGTTGCATTAACTTGTTTTAAACCATGAACCACGCCAGACCCAGAGTTTTGAGTTAATAAGACAGACGCATTTTCATACTGTTGTTATGAACATGAATAGATTTCAACAAGCCTGAGAAGCCTGTGAGGCTGAGAAGCATGAATTATTATTATTATTATTATTATTATTATTTCTTAGCAGATGCCCTTATCCAGGACGACTTACAATTGTTACAAGATATCACATTATTTTTACATACAATTACATTATTTTTTACACATTATTTTTACATACAATTAGCCATTTATACAGTTGGGTTTTTACTGGAGCAATCTAGGTAAAGTACCTTGCTCAAGGGTACAGCAGCAGTGTCCCCCACCTGGGATTGAACCCATGATCCTCCGGTCAAGAGTCCAGAGCCCTAACCACTACTCCACACTGCTGGAGAATGGGGTGGATACTGTTTAGCAATGGCTGTCAAACAGGACGCCTGAGATTGCCGTTTCTGAACTGGATTACAGTGACTCAGGCACATGACACAAACGACAAAACACCAAAAAACTAGCGCTGTTAACAACAACAGTGTCGTCACTCACTGGTATTGTTCAAACCTGAAGATTATGTTAAAACATGGCTAGGCAAGGTGGGCATGCAGCTACATCAACAATAAGGCACGAAACCCCTCTAATCCACAAGCTGATGAGAACTTGAAGTATATATGGGAGCTGCTGTAAATCAAGGCCAGTGCATTAGATCTAGAAACTAAAATGCTATCCCTCTTAATTATAAGATCCGATACGTTTTGTTTACAAATGAACCCCTGGTCTTACCACCTCATGCCATGGGAATTCATTAATGGATTATCGAGAATATATAGTAAATAAATCATGAATATCTTCCTCACTCTGTCCTCTGGTTATGTCATAGACATATTTTTTTCTAAAAAAAAAACAGTTAATAGAAATATTCAACCAGTGTTATGAGACTCCGGTGGTTAACCTCTTAGGGTATTGTAGTGAAAAGCGGGAACTCTAAAATTATTTTAAAGAATCTGAAAACCAGGCATGTGCATGGAGCCGAGGCCTAAATCCCAAAACATACCGAATGCAATCTATGCTCTACGCTCCCCTGCCTCCAGAGCCCGCTCCTTCTCACCCTCGCCCCGCAGTGGTGGAATGACCTTCCTACAGATGTCAGGACTGCCCAGTCCCTGAGCACATTCCGGCGCCTCCTCAAGACTCACCTCTTCAGACAGCACCTGTAGAACTCCTCTTTTTCCCTCTGGACACTTATCACTCTTCCTTAAATGCGCTTTACTTGCTCTTATCTGCACCTTATTTTACTGCATTTAATCCTGTACTTTAGAGTACTGTAATCTGTCACAAGTGTTATTTAACCTGTAGTATTTTGTATTTAATTATATCCTGATGTAACTATCACCGACACTGTTATCTGCTCCGTTATTGAATCGTATTTTGTCATATACTTGTACTTGCTAGAACCAAAGTCATTGTATTTTTATCTTGCTCTTAACTGTATTATTACTTGTACTGTGATTCTTGAAATGTATTTTTGTTTACTACTGTAAGTCGCCCTGGATAAGGGCGTCTGCTAAGAAATAAATAATAATAATAATAATAATAATAATAATAATAATAATAATAATAATAATAATAATAATAATAATCAGGACTGGAGTAACACTGCAAGATCAGGAGGCTATTCAAGAATATATGACTAACCTACATGGAGCTGACCTGTAGTACAGGAATGGTTTAATAAACTATTTCAATTTCAATGTCAATGCATAGCCATTTGCAACCCCCAGTACAGTATACTGTAGAAATACAAGCTATTCTTTAGGCATGTGTGTTCACCAGAAATGACTGTTTAATTAGGAGAGCCCTTTGAGATCGAATGTGGTAAAAAAAATTAACTAGAACACTGTTGACTCATTAATTAAGAAAACTGAATAACTTGGGTCCACATGGTCTCCTGACGGTGCTTAATACTCACAGAACTAGCGTGGGAGTCAATTGAATGCACTTTCATTTCTTCAGACACCATCAGTTGCGTTGGTGTGAGATATTTACTAACACTTAAAGCAACACTTCAAGTGAACTGATTCCCACAAAATAAAAAGGGCTGCCCATTGATTTCCAAAGAGGGGCCATAAAACAAAGTGGTATTGATGAAGCTCACTCAGCCAGCTTCCATTACTAATGCAGAGCAGGGCAATGCACTTCAGAGTGCTGCTGTTACCCCGGCCAGTCTCTACCAATAATCCAGCAGCGTGTAAAGAATGACAGTAAAGCTGGATCTCATCTTGCATCTCTGGGATCAGAGAGCAAAGCTGCAGGAGGATATTCCAGGCAGATTCGCGCTGACAGAATTGAAGCGCCCCACCTTTTCTAGGTCAAAGGCCAGCAAACATATGTCTCCAGGCTTCAGGTGGCCAAGGGCAGAGTGGGCGGTTTGGCAGGATCAGACCTCCTTGCCCAGACACCTGCTTGAAAGCACTCTGCCCCTATTCTTTATGTGCAGTTTTTAATCAAATATTTCCGAATCTCTCACAGCCAGCTGTAATTAATAAGCCTCTGAGCACATCATTCAGTTTACAGGTCTGCACTTAGCTTTTTTTGGACTTCTTTTGAAGATCACAAATCAACACAACAAATCACACAAATGTTCTCTATGACTTTGGCAGTACAAGGTGGCAACCGACACAAACAAATGTTCTTTTGCGATTTTCTGTAATAAATACAGCATTCCAAATGAGCAGATCTATTGACTGAAATAGACTGGATAAGCACTTTCTATAAATAATGTATGTAAATATGTAAGTGTACAGAGAGACAGTCTGATTATGATACACTTAATAACTTTTGGCAAAGAAGGATGTAAGCAAGATTCATCAAGCAGTTACCCAGATATGAGAAAAACTCTAAAGTGTTACACATGGAAGGACAGGCGCCTGCATAATATCCCTCTTTACTGTTCTATAGTTCAACAGAAACCAGTCTTGTTGGTTTACCAGTTTGTTTATATTTCCTAATTGTAGTTTTAGCTGCAGACACACAAGCCTGCCTGCTCCCCCACTTTACACACTAAAGAGGAACGCTGTTGCTGTGCTACCCCCAAAATGTTATTAGTTTGCTCCCAACACAGATGACTGGGTGAGATATTTGTTCTTCCTTCCCCTCCAGAATGGCTCTGCAATAGTGACTGTCTGGACTGGTATCAGTCAATGCTCTCTTGCTTGAGCTTGAACCCTGAGTCACATCTGCTCCACCTATCCTAGGAAACTGTGCAGTGCATGCGATGGGATTAGAAAAGCCTCCACTTACCAGCTTTGAACTATCTGTCTAAATCCTACGCTGTGTTGCAGAGCATAAACAAGCACAAATTAAAATGTCTGGGCACTTCACAACCCTAATTGGATCACAGCCCTCTTGTGTGTAGTTGTCAATACTTACAGACCACACAAACATTTAGAAGTGCTTGCAGGCTGACAGGTTATAGAAATATGTTATACTTTCGCTCAATAAAAAGCATGATTGATGACCCTTTATAAAAAGAGCAGCGAGATCAGAAAAAAAGCTGAAGTTACAGTGGAAACGAAGGAGTGTGAGGACACACTGTCTTCAAATCAAATCAAATTGTATTTATACAGCACCTTTCTCAAAGCACGGTACAAGACACAACATACATTTGTATTGAGAAAGAGAGGTAAAAAGAAAGTAAGATCGAATATAAAAGTTTGGTATAATAAACTATAAAGCAGGATTTCAATTTTAACTGATGCATCCCACAATCTGGGGGGTCACAGAACTGTACCCCTTCATCGCTGGATAACTGCAGGATGGCTGTTATTGCAGATAATCACCACCCACAAACAACTATGCATAAAGCATGTGTTTGACTCTACACTTCTCACTATCAGTACCTTAGCACACCCACTGTCTGCAATAGCGTAGTGTAAGATTATATAACCTGAATCAGAAAGAAAATGAAATGCTGTTGCTTTTTTTTGTTGCTTTTTTTTCAAAATTTCACTTAGCGGTAAAGCGATTTATCTGCATTTCACCGTAGTTCTGGCTTAATCTCCCCATAATGGATTAAAAATAAATATAATAAAAGAGAGCGAGAGAGAGAGAGAGAGAGAGAGAGAGAGAGAGAGAGAGAGAGAGAGAGAGGCGGGCCAAGTTATACGAATAGGGTCTACTGTCCCTGGTAAAAGTTGAAATATCTGTAAATACTGTAATAGTGGAGTTTTGTTTAAAAAGTCTTGACCTCTTCCAGCATCCTGTAACTCATACTCAGCATTATTTGTGCAACATGTTCAGCTTTTGCAGGGGGAGAGCCGCAGACAGCCATCAATACACACAGTGCATCCGTCGGTATCATCTTGTATGATATATAGTGGCTGATTCAGTAAAGACAGCCTCAAGGGGAGGAGAGAAGGGTTCTTCCTCTCCATTACATGGTTCTGTGCTTCCAAGAACAGGTACAAGTTTTCTTAATACTCCCAGGTAAAAAGTCTCTTAATCTGATATGCTGCAGTGGGCAATCGGTTTGTGAACAGTCTGCATATTTGTTTTGATTAGGAAATCGGTTGCTCACTGCAGCTTCAGTATCTAATAATAATAAAATATTTTAATATGGCTTAGATGAACTACTACTTATAATAAAGTTCAGAATGCCATTGCCAGGCTCCTTACCAGATGTAAAAAATGTGTTCACATCACCCCCCGTCTTGCCCAGCTGCACTGGCTACCTGTAAAATTCAGGATTACTTTCAAAACTCTCCTGCTTACCTACAATTTTACTATTATTATTATTTATTTCTTAGCTGACGCCCTTATCCAGGGCAACTTACAATTGTTACAAGATATTACATTATTTTTACATACAATTACCCATTTATACAGTTGGGTTTTTACTGGAGCAATCTAGGTAAAGTACCTTGCTCAAGGGTACAGCAGTAGTGTCCCCCACCTGGGATTGAACCCATAACCCTGCGGTCAAGAGTCCAGAGCCCTAACCACTACTCCACACCTACACCTACAAAAAGTTGTGGTGTGTGTTAAAAGTTGCAGTTTCCGCAACAAATTCACAGCCCGCGATTTTCTTACAGCAACCGTGATAAAGACAACTTTCGCATCAGCGACCCCTGTGGCTGACAGGGCACCTGCGGGTCTGCAGTGGAGCCATTCAGATCTGTGCTGTCCTCCGGCACTATAGGTCTGGTGGCTTCACTGCGGATCCGCAGTGCGAAAAATGACGGATTGGCAGGAACACATTTCGGAGGACGTGTGTTTCAGCCTCCGTTTCCTGAGTCACCAGGAGGTTTCAGCAGTGAACCGGGATAAAAATAATAATTAGGCATTCCAAATTGGGGAGAAACCTGGGGTAAAAACCATTGGCGATGGCTAAAAAAAAATAGTGTTCTTTTGAATTGATTGTAAGTACAACACATTTTTCATGTTTCCTTTAGTCATTGTAAGGACACTTGTCGTACATCATTGTGTGGTGCTATTCAAGCTACTCCCTTTTTGTTTTGTTTTACACATGCGTGAAGTAAACAGTTCTATGTTTGGGTATTTTGTGTTCATTTTAACACTAACATTTAAAACATGTATTTCAGTGCCATATTTGTACAACTTATATCGTTGTTCCATATAAATACACTTGAAAACGGGGGCTTGACGGTGAATGACAACTTTTTGCTGAGAACCGAGAAGATGTTAATAAGCGGCATCTACTGTATGTATATATATATATATATATATAAGCTTTGTACTTACTGCAATCAGTACTGCCTATAAACAACAAGAACACCACTGCTATAGTGGCCAATAAATACAATAAATCTGCTTGTGTCTGCCAGGCAATTTGTTTCAAAGAGTACTGTTGCTGTGCAGACAGATGGGAGGACAGACAGACAGACATGTAAGGTTAGAGATGAACTGAGAAAGGGATAATATTATTGATGGAAACTGTATTTACCAGACATAGGTTGTCTTCATTAAGAATGCAGATCAGTGTCTATATGAAGAGAAGCGAGTTGTGGTTTGGCGTGTAATGTGAAGTGAGAGTACGCCTGTCTGTCTTTGGATGAACTCAAGAACTCGCGCCCGGCTTACTACTGCTGTTGAATACAATTAACAAGTTCACAATAACCAATTGGCAGCACGCAAAGCTTACAGCGCACAGTTTCATGAAGGCATATAAATATAAACACAGGGGAGACACTTTGAGACGCTCCGAGTCCTCCCAGTGACTTTGAAGGTGTGGCCGCCGCGCTCCCTGAGGGACAGGTCATTGAGCTCTGTTTTTACTTCTGTAATAACTAGTACTACGTATCATATTTAAATAATATGTGTGTAACTCATATAATATTGGAATCAAATAAAGGAACTATGTTCAATTCTGAATTACTGTTTTCAACAGAATCGTTATAAAATATAAACCACAATATATTTCCTTATAGACACGATTAGCCCTTCAGGGTCCCCATTTTTTGGAACGAGGACCCTAAAAAGCCACTTTGCTGAAATGTTTTTGTATACTAATAATGTTTTCACACCAGCTTTTACTATAGTAGAGTGAGGACAGTTGGCGAGTGTACTTAACACAGTCGATTACCTGCTGAGGAAGACATTAATGCTACTAAACACTTTTGAAAAGAGCTTTTAGGTGATATTTTGTATCGCTTCGGCCTTTTGAAATGTATGTTGCCATTTAAAACAAGTTTAAACATTTTAAAGTCCTGTTAGCTTTTAGAAGGCATCCATCAAAAGCAATAACGCATGACAAGGTGTTAAATTATGGTCCAATATCCGCATGCCTAGGGGTGTTGTTCATCACGAGACAAAGCCAAAGACCATATTTGACCACCCTGGAGTGTGGTATTGCATTTAGAAAATAGTACACCCTCCACCATCCCCCCACCCTCCCCACCCCGTACCAAAGTGAATCAGGCAGTGCTTCTGAAAGTTCCAAGCTGTCCTGATATTGTGACACATCTGAACAGGTTGGAACACTCGTTAGCCAATGAGATTGCTCCCTCTTCTTGCCATTTTATAATGACCTCTATACTCTGAAACTGACTGGCTAAGATGAAGTTTAGAATTATTTTTGTAAGCAAATTATTTTCTCGCATGATGCCTAAATCTTCATAAACCCCTGATTATATGAAAAAAATAAGAATCATACCTGAGTGAAAACCCTTTATACGCAACAAAAAAACCAAAAAATAATCCAGCCCAATTTCTCATTTCAGCTCAGGAGATTGGCATTTAGGTTGTCAAGACTGAAATAGAAATCTGGAATCCACTAGAAAGTGCTTTCTGTGCACAGGTGTCAGGGGAGCACCATGCTACACAGGTTATCTTACAGGCTTACCGAATCAGTGTTTACAAGAAACGTATTACTTTACCCTGGGTTAGAAACCCACTCTAGTCCTGCACCAGTCCTGAATTTAATAACTCCCCTTTGTGCATTGAAATGACCAGGTAGAGCAATCAGGATCCTGCTACATTTACTCTGAACTGAGCACACTTATCACAGCATGAATCTCCACTCCTGAAAGTCTCACCTGAGTCTGTAGGGTTGCTACAAGGTGTACTTCATGCAGCTAAGGAAATAACTCATTATTTAACAGAGGTCTGATTACACAGTACTGACCCCTGCCTCCAGATCATTTAAATAGTATACTTAATTAAGGGTAGCTCTGTTACCCTTTAAGTGGCTAATGTTGTGTGATTGTTTACAGGGAGATATTATGTGTGTCTCAAGGACCCCTGCTTGTCTGCTGTAGTTACTAAGCAGTGCATTACAAAGATAGCAGGTGGGGGAGACCTGGGAGCATCCTTGATCTTTCTGCATTTCTGTGCCACGTTTTAAAGCTATGCAGGCATGAGACTAAACTGCAAGGGAAAGAATAATCGGCCACTGCAGCAGCTAACACATGATAAGACCCGGTGAAGGTCCTGCCAGAGTGCTGTGCGGTGCAGAGAGTTCAGGAGAGGATGTGAAAGGACCTATTTGTCACAAGCTGAAGTTCGCTCATTGGAGCTTGGAGAGCAAAGGCCTTCAGCTCTGGTCACGGCTGTGTTTTTACAGAGAAGACCAAGGGACTGCCGTTCAAACTCACTTTTTTACTCTCGCAACAAAATAATACACTTTGTAGATCACCAGTTACATGAATGAGCCAAACGTGTTATTGGTTTGAGTACTTCTGAGCACTGCATAGGATGCTGTCTCCTGTGTCTGTAAGCATCGTTGCAAAATCTGTTTTTTTATTATATTTTGATATTATTATTCATACAGTATGTTCTGGGCCATTAATCAACAGGGGAATGCAGTTGAACGCATTCAGTGCAGAGAAATTTGCATTAACTGGGAAAAAGTGTCTGGCTGAACATCACTCGCCAGTGTTGCATCCAGATAAAAAAGCACATGGCCAGGAAAAACAACCTGCAGCCAAGCAGGTTTAAAGCAAGAATGTCTTTGATTTCACAAATCCATCAAAAGATGTACATCTTTTCCCTCTGTCCGTCACTGTTTGCAGTCACAGCTGTTTCTCTTGGTGATCACTTCTCCTTCGTTTTTGCTAATACACTTTTGATTATTATTATTTGTTTATTTAGCAGACACCTTTATCCAAGGTGACTTACAGAGACTAGGGTGTGTGAACTATGCATCAGCTGCAGAGTCACTTACAATTACGTCTCACCCAAAAGACGGAGCACAAGGAGGTTAAGTGACTTGCTCAGGGTCACACAATGAGTCACTGGCTGAGGTGGGATTTGAACCGGGGACCTCCTGGTTACAAGCCCGTTTCTTCAACCACTGGACCACACAGCCTCCTATTGATTATTGATTATTGATTATTGATGTGTTGGAGCAGTCTACCAACATGATTGTCCTTGCTCCTGTGGCACATACTCTACGTGTACCCACTATCATGCTTCTTTTGAATGCTGTTACATTTTAGCATTTACCCATTTCTGGTAGACTGTTTGAAATTGTGCTGCTCCCACAGCTTTATAGTGCCACAGAGATCACCTGATCATCCACAACTTCAAAACGCTCAATCAGAATTCTAAGGTAAAACAAGAAGAAGCTATTTGAAGCAGACAGACGTTGTGTGTACTGTCTACTGAAGAAGGCACTGCGTGATTATTCAGTGTTCAGTATTGATTTACTGAAGAGGAGCCCCATGACAGCTACACTCCCTTCCATCTCATTCTCGCTCCCTGTTTACAATCTCCAAATGCTTGCAGCATTGCCTCTGATTCTGCAGTATAGTAATCTGCCTTTGTAACTTGAGACATAATCAATTTTCTGCAGTCAAATATAATTACACAATTGTGCTATGGGGAGTTCTCCTGGCCACCACCCCATGCATAGCAATTTCCCAGGTTCATTTTGTGACTGACTTCAACGCTATTAGCTTTTACAGTAATTGCCCTGCAAAACAATTCTTGCTTTAATACCAAGTTGATTTTGCAAGATGAAGTGGATAATTAATGTACTGTTCCGTTACACTTAAGAGCAGCTGCCAGCAAATCCTAAAAGGAGATTTTCAATCGGACGGGAGATTCTGCTCAGTAAAGAGGGTGAGCAGACCAGTCTAGACAAAGATTTGAAAAACCCCACAGATGAGTGTGTGTGTGTGAGGGGGTTTATTTAAGCTTTAATACTGGGAATCTAAGCTGTCTGGAAAAAAATCTAATTCTACAAAACGGTTATTCCAGCTGCAGATGACCATGATATTTGATCAAATTATTTTCATTTGCCCTTGAAACAATCATTTTGTTTAGCTTACCCCCCACAATACCAGGTCATGAAGATGTGCATTTCTACCAGCTTCAGACACCTTCTCATCATGTGGGGCCACCATGAGTTACACAGCTCCTCTTCTGCATGCACACAGGTGTGGTTTAATTATCATTGACCACAAATGGACTAACCCCCTCCAAGCTGGAACAGGTTGCTGGAGTATGATAAAACACAAGTCTCAAATTGCATATTAAAGGACACGTTTCCACAGCAACCCCTTTGTTGCATCTCCAGTAACATACAGTATCAACCACCTGCATCTACCTTTATAAAGCGGTCAGTATTAGCAGGAATGATTGCATTGTGGGCAGTCACTGTCATCAGCTATCAGGGAGATCATCAGAACAGCAGCAACAATGTTACTGGGATTGACAGAGAGCCACAGCTATCACAATCAAGGACTGTATTTGAAAATCTATTGGGGGATGGGTGGGGCACTGTGTTAATTGAGTAGTCTCTCATGCCTCTCCTTACTGGAGGAAATAGAAATGAAATAAACTATTGAAAGGGACCTCAGTAAAGTGTTTCCCATAGTTCTCGTTTGTTGAAATGCAGCCTGCCCAGTGTAAACCGTCCTTGTGAACAGGCATCAGTAGACCAGAACCGAACAGAGTTAGAATGTTTCATTAATCTTTCATCAATTATTTGACCCCATTTCTTTCTACCCAACTGGAATGTAGCCTCATCTCTGCAGCCCACTCACCAATCAGGAGGACCGAAGATCTACGGCCCATCTCAGTTCACACTGTCAAGCCAATTGCCTCTGTGTATCAGCCTCCGAACCTAAACAACGAATGCCTCCAAGCTACTGAACCCTGGTGGCGAGGCCAAGTCTAGCCCGTCACCGCCTTGCCTCATCAGCGAGGTCTGCCACCTGCCGCTGTGGCCCATAAGCATACACTCTTTGATCACTAGCTATTGCTGTTATTTTACTCAGAAACTGTCTGCAAACCTACTCCAGCTGTATATAAAGCAGCTCTTACTCATTAGCAGCTAATACGTCAGTCTGTGCTGGGAACAATCAGGCGCCACTGGCTAACAGTATAAGAAGGAGCTCAGCATTCTAAGAGCGTGAGTGGACCTTGGCCAGACTCCATCTTAAGGGAGGGAGAAAAACATCCTAATGAATCTTTCCATTTATTTGAAAAGCTAGTCAGTCACCATCGTCTGTTTTGGTCATATGTTAAAAGCCCTTGAAAGTTGTAACATACAAGTTGAGTACCGGAAGTTGAAATATAATATGTGAGCCATTTCAGCAAGAAGATTAATTAAACTATTAACAAATTAGGGGTGCCTCTAGGGAGCATTTCCTTTGATTTACTGACATTTTAAAAGGTCACCTTTTTGTGAAGAAGTTCAGGTTAAGAAGCTTACTGTGAGCTACTTCCACTGCACTGTGAATCAAAGGGCCGCTCACACAGAAATAAACCCATAAACAAAGGCTACATAGGATTCAAAACAGACTTACAAGACTTCAAAATAGGAATGATTTCCCCTTGTAATATAGGGCTGCAGAAAGCCCTACAGTGCTTACAGCACACGCATTACTGCAGCCCTTGTTTCACATGGGGACATACATTTCAACACAATCAGAACGATCCTGTCTCTATTATTTTATGCAGACCTTCACCTGTGTTTGTATCCAAACCAATGCTTCAGTGTCAAGAGGACAATCGTCTTCAGACAAAATGTGCTTTTCATTCTGACCATGAACTCTAATTCTATTTATAATGCAGGCTTCGGAAATTGGGTACTTTGGATAAGTACTACAGGACAAAAATAGACTGACAGAAATGGTATGATTCAGTGTGTTCAGTTGTGGATCAGTATAATATAGTGGGCAGTACTTCTTTAGCACTAAATAGAAAGGCTGTCCTACAATGAATAATTAAATGGTTTCAGTGTCTAATGCAAAAATGTGCAACAGGTGTACATATTAGTATATTAAATTAGTTTACTGATCTGCTATTTAGAGCGGAGTTATCTTTCCTATACTACTAGAGCAGTCTGTGATTTTCAATGGAGTTATCTTTCCTAGCTGGACATGAACCGGCGACCCCACACAACGCAAGCAGACGTCTTCGCCACAATGCAAAGAGCCAGGCGGGCGTCTTTACCACAATGCAAAGGGCCAGGCGAGCGTCTTTACCACAATGCAAAGAGCCAGGAGACAGTCTTTATCACAATGCAAAGAGCCAGGCGGGCGTCTTTATCACACTGCAAAGAGCCAGGCGAGCGTCTTTACCACAATGCAAAGAGCCAGGCGGGCGTCTTTATCACAATGCAAAGAGCCAGGCAAGCATCTTTACCACAATGCAAAGAGCCAGGTGGGTGTCTTTACCACAATACAAAGAGCCAGGCTCCTCTGCAGGTGTGGCTACAGAGCTTTTACCCTCATTTCATTGACAGGGGTCAGAATCCGTCACGGCAGCGCAGCACACAACACCGTTCATTACACTAGGCCTAAATACAGCTCTGCAGTGTCGAAGGAGTTAACCTAACAAATTTCACTCCACAGTAAGAGAGACAAAACATGCAGCAGTAGCACGGGTCCATGGGCTTGCAGTATCAGATTGTCTGGAACAACGCCCACACAACATCCATCTGATCTACCTACAATTCATTCCAAATTTAAAACATGAATGCATCCTTGTTTTTTATTGTAAGTGCACAGAGATCAATGCTTTTAGCAAAATAACGTTATGAAAATACACTGCTGCCAGCATCCATTAAAAATATCTGCCTCACTGTGGTGGATCTATTATTTGATTTATTTCTGATCTAGCCACCAAGCATCACCTCTATCTAGATTTCCTTCCAGAGTTTCTATTCTTGCAGAAACAATTGCTTCTAACCAGTCAGACAGCACGTTCTTTAGCAATACATTTGTTTCCTTTTTGTATTTTTTATTGCATTGCTCACTTAGTGTCTTTAAATCTGTCTTTCTAATTTGGTTTAAACGGGGGGCGGAAGCACTGCCTTCAGTCAGGCCAGTTTGCTCTTTACATGCTCCATGAAAGCTTCCCTTTGGGGTTCTGTAAGTGCATCTCTGTCCTGACCTGTACACCCCCTGCCATGGAGTCCTTGGCCAGAGGACTGGGACGATTTTGTGATGTGGACTAATGTCAACTGGAACCTAAGTAGAGAGCACCCCAGGCCTCCAGATGTGAAAGCTAGCTGGTTAATTAAACCACTGCTCCTCGAGCATGATTATAAATGTTACACAGATACAGATACTCATGGTCTGACCTGTTTTGGAATTAAGCTAAATACTGCAAAACCTGGCTTAAACCAATTAAACGGTGTAAAGGGATGTTAAATGGAAAGGTAATCCTTTATAAAAAGTTTACCACGGTACTTTTTCTGTGGTTATGGTATGCATTTACCACAGTTTACCCTGGTTTGCCATGATTTTTAACCTGCTTTACCATTCCTCTCTGTGCTTTACAGCACTCACCTATATCCTTAACCATGCATTCACCACCCTTAACCCTTAAAGGTACAGGGGACATGTGTGTCCCTCAAAAAAAAAAAATGAAGTTAACTTTCTTATTTACACAATGAGATGCCAGAAACCGGGTTTACTGACAGGTTGGATCTAGTCATCCAAATTGTCATTTTCCTCCTCGTGACTCACTACGAGAAACTTTTATAAGGGATCTTAAGAAGAAGAAGAAGAAGAAGAAGAAGAAGAAGAAGAAGAAGAAGAATACTAATGTAATATTATTAATAACAACCATAATAACAATTACAATAATGATATGTTTCCTAACCCTTTCAATTGTCTTTAATACACTGAACTCTGTGGGGATTATAATAATCTGACAAAAAAATAACAATACTTTAAGCATGCAGCACACTTCACATACCCAAAGCTCCCAGGGGGGCATACCAGGTGTTAATTTGAGGAATAATATTCATGCACACTCTCCCGTTTTTTGGACACTTCTCCCAGACAACTTCCAGGGCACATTTTCTTCGTATTTTGTTATAAGCTCCATTTTATAAAACGCAAAGATTTATCTCTACTAAGAATAGTGCACAATGTATCAAACTGTGTGACTTTAATTATTACTCCAGGATTGATACATCCAGGCCGCGGGATCAGTAATATCTTACTATATTATCTCCTGTGTGTTCTGAACTTATATATAAGCTTACAAACGCCCCAGGATTACATTACTTAGATTTAAAAGTGTGGTTCTTCGTGAACCTTAAGAGTGAGGTATGGACAGATGCGACAGGCGGCATTAGCGAATTCCTTCTACCAACACGCATTTATATTGGGTGCAGAATGTGAATCTGATCGGTTCTAGAACGGTTCTTCTGATCCATTCTAGAATGGTTTGTGTATAACATTAACAACATAAGAAAGAACATAAGAAAGTTTACAAATGAGAGGAGGCCATTCGGCCCATCTTGCTTGTTTGGTTGTTAGTTGCTTATTGACCAAGCAGCTTCTTGAAGGATCCCAGGGTGTCAGCTTCAACAACATTATTGGGGAGTTGGTTCCAGACCCTCACAATTCTCTGTGTAAAAAAGTGCCTCCTATTTTCTGTTCTGAATGCCCCTTTATCTAATCTCCATTTTTTGACCCCTGGTCCTTGTTTCTTTTTTCAGGTCGAAAAAGTCCCCTGGGTCAACATTGTCTATACCTTTTAGAATTTTGAATGCTTGAATCAGATCACAGCGTAGTCTTCTTTGTTCAAGACTGAATAGATTCAATTCTTTTAGCCTGTCTGCATACGACATGCCTTTTAAACCCGGGATAATTCTGGTCGCTCTTCTTTGCACTCTTTCTAGAGCAGCAATATCCTTTTGTAACGAGGTGACCAGAACTGAACACAATATTCTAGATGAGGTCTTACTAATGCATTGTAAAGTTTTAACATTACTTCCCTTGATTTAAATTCAACACTTTTCACAATATATCCGAGCATCTTGTTGGCCTTTTTTATAACTTCCCCACATTGTCTAGATGAAGACATTTCTGAGTCAACATAAACTCCTAGGTCTTTTTCATAGATTCCTTCTTCAATTTCAGTATCTCCCATATGATATTTATAATGCACATTTGTATTGCCTGCGTGCAGTACCTTACACTTTTCTCAATTAAATGTAATATGCCATGTGTCTGAATGCTGTCTAGATCATTTTGAATGACCTTTGCTGCTGCAACAGTGTTTGCCACTCCTCCTATTTTGTGTCATCTGCAAATTTAACAAATTTGCTTACTATACCAGAATCGAAATCATTAATGTAGATTAGGAATAGCAGAGTTACCTATTGGTTACCTCGCTCCATTTTGAGGTTTCTCCTCTAATCAGTACTTTCTGTTTTCTACATGTTAACCACTCCCTAATCCATGTGCATGCATTTCCTAAACAAATCCTTACCAATATCCTTACCACTGTATTGCACTTTCCCCTTTGTTTCCTTGGTTTACTCATTCTAAGAGCAGCACAATTGACTATGTATTTATAAAACAATTAAGCCGATTTGTTCCTGAATTAATCATATATATTTTTAATTTACACTGTGTAGCCAGTAACAATCTGCATATAAAATGTTTTTAAACTGACCTTTTTCTTTTTTATTTATTTATTTTTTTGGACTGTATATGCCTTTCTTAAAAGCAAAATAATCAATTAAATATAGCAGACTATTAAATATATTTATTTTAATGCACCTTTTAAAACTGGTGTTGCATTAAATAAAAATAAAAAAACATGACATACAGTATATATATATATATATATATATATATATATATATATATATATATATATATATATATATATATATATATGTGTGTGTGTGTGTGTGTGTGTGTGTGTGTGTGTGTGTGTGACATCTGAAACAAACATATTCCAACTCACCTTTGGGTTGATAAGAAGTTGCTGTTCGTTGAAATGCAACAGTGCTTGGGAGTAGGACTCCGAGTTATTGACATAGATCTGGAGGCAGGGGTAGCGCGAGGTGCCTTTGCAGTCCACCCCACACGTGAAAGTGCACTCAAACATCTCCCCGCTCTGCTGCACGGACAGCACGGTGCAGTTGACAGGCTTGCACTGCATATTCTGCAGGGTGGGATTCAGCCAGCAGAAACACAGGATGAAGAGGGACACGATCCCGCAGACGATGAGGAACAGCCCGAGCCTGATGGTTTTATCCTCCGCCTCCGAGTACTCATAGGACACTCTGAGCCTAGCCATCATCAGCACCCGCCGGTGCAGCGCTCACAAGCATTCAAAAAACAACTTGGTTCTAGCGAGGAAGAAAGTCTGGAAAGCTCCGCCACCGGCTGCAGAATCCGGACTGCATCAGTGTCCGAAGACTACAAACTTCTTTTCAGTAGTCAGCAGGTCTAAATCCGCCGCTGCTCTCGCGTTCTGGTTATACGCGAGGCGGTTATACTCAAGGCGTATTTAGCAACATCAACATCAGATCTCTTTACGCACGTGTTTCCTGATTTCAGTCTCTCTGTGCAGGCTAGCTGTCCGCACAGATTTGGACGTGAAAGCCTGACATCTACATCTGTGGTTAGGTAAGCTTCTTATGCTGAAAAAGCACGTAGTTCCGAGTACACGCTGCTCTCGACTAGTGTGCTGAGATGTTGAAGAGCGCAGCGGCAGCGGGTCCGCTGTCCATCACCACTTCAGTGACACAGACACAGGCTAGCAGGCTGCTGATGCAAGGTGCTGCGGTGCTGGCCGAGCAACCAGCCGATGTTCGCGTACCTTACTCAAAACGAAGTTTCTGCCAATTATAAATACCGGCTGACAATATCACCTGTCTGGTCATATTACTGCTTAAACGGAATAACACGTCTTTAGGGATTTCTATAGAGCTGCGGGCTGTCTGTGTTGCCCACAACTATTGACAACATATTTGACAAAGACTTCTTTGTTTAACAAGCTCAACTTGTTTAACAAGCTCTGTAACACCTGCGCAAATATTGTATCGATTTCTTTAAAGCGAACGTTTCTCAGTGCAAGACGTTCAATTAGCGAGTGCAGTTTAACGAAATACAGCACTGTGGAAAATAAATAAATAAAACCTAACGATTAAAAAAAACACACACAAACGTAACAATATGTGTTTGCAGTTAGTTTTTAGATTTTAAAATCGTTGGGCGGGTGGTTTAATGTCAAACAGCAAATAGACATAAACACACTTTGTTCTGTCGTTAAATAAGAGTGGCCTATAAAATCGATATAGTAAACACATGCATACACTATAGCCCACTGCCTTACATACTAAATAGACTTGGTCAGAATGTAACGGTTCTATGATTCATTTTTTTATATAAACAACCAGATTAAGCAGCGCCAGTGATTTCAATCCGATGTAGGCGATGCTTTTTGATACTGCTGGGCTATATCTGCACAGCATAAACAAGCAAATCGTAAGTGCCTTTTTAAAACCGTTACTATTAGACTAAGTTACAGAACAGTTCGATATAAAATATATGTTATATAGGTTACAGTAATTACTATTTCTAATAAACGGCCTACAGAAAAAAAAACATAAACCATATATCACGCAGTTAATAAAAGCGATTTTGATTCCGAGAATTAAGAGAACGAATTCATGCGCTGCATTGGTGTGCCTTTCTCTCCTTCACAATCTCACATAGAGGTCGACTGTTTGCTGGTTATTTGCTGGTTTTTTCTTTTCATTTCTCTGCTGATTTTATTTGGCTGCATAACAACGTTGCGGTTCCCTCCTGTCACTTACCTGTTCTCCGTATCCCTTCGAGGGTTCGGGCTCCTTCGTGTTTTTGGACAGGCGTCTAACCAGTGCCCTAGATTTAGGATAGGAAAATGCTCCTTACTATAAACGAGACCGAGTTTCAAAAAAATACGCAATAAAGACTTTATTAGGAAACCACGTGCCTGGCAGAAGAGCCAGCTACCTTATGAGGAGTCGGAGCTGGCCAGGGTTGTGTTTTATTACATCTGTAACCTGCAGGAGTCCAAATATGGGCCGAGATGTGTATGTAGTAATGTAGGTCAATATATTGTACTAGGCATAACATAGAGTGTCTCTCCCAGAAGTTTTGGATTCTTGTTCAATTAGGCCCTAGCTATATATACAGTATTCTGTTTGTTTCTAGAATAGGAGCACTAAGTACAGTTGGAGAGCAGTCACGATTCTATTCAACGCCTGTCCAAACTGGAAGAAGGGAGTCTGTAAAAATGAGCTGCTTGATTAGCGGGCACCTGCACAGCAGCCACAGACTGGCATTGATCAGAGCTAGGGATCTAGAACCTTTCTGAGTGGAGAAAACACCTCCAGCAAAAAAATAGCAATGGAGCCTAACAGAACTGTCAGACCTGGTGACACGCCTCCATCAGGTGTAGGCTTGAACCAACAGTGCCCTGCAGGTTTAGTGTGTGTTTATGAGCTGCAGTTGTAACTAATTTAGCACAATTTATTTTAACAGCCTACAACAAAAGCTAAGACACCTTTAATAGCCTTCAGAAATGATTAATATGAAACACAATTGTTATTTGTAATTCAATTCTCCTAAAAAAAAAAAATTATCACCTCATTATAAACTGCCAGCTAGGCTTTACATTGCAAAACAGGCAGTAAATTCGTCATGTTGATGCCTGGTGTGTTCCTTATCTTAACGTTAACAGAAAGGAATAGGCAAGAATAACAATTCCATTACATGCACAATGGAAATCTTTCAAAGTTGTTTAAAGGTTAACATCACTGGAAAACAAACAACCATGTGGCTCTTGGGAGAAACAGCGATTGCTGTAGTTGCTTGTTCTCCCACCAGCTTTTAGGACTCTCTTCCAGTCACTGTGTCTCCCATGATTTGCAGGATTCCAATGGCCAGGAAATTAAATCTTAGAAATAAACTAAAAATATATATAAAAATGCTGTACATTTCCCCATTGAATTTTCATTGGTAGGTGTTAAAAGTTTTTAAACAGTGTTTAAGTGTGGAACATTGTGCTTAGCATTGTTAGACACAGAGATCAGTCGCAGTGTTTTACAGCAACAGGTGGTCAACGGAAGGGTTTCTCTGCCTGGAAAGCCACTAGACATTACAGGAGCAAAAACTACTGCAAGGGCCCAGCTTTGTCTGCTTTAACCACACAGGCAGTTATGAACCTTGTCGGCTGCAAAATTCATCTTAACGTCTAACATATGTTAACAAAACAGGTTGATTGGCAACAGCTGGAGGTCCAGTTAATTGACAGTCTGGTTCATTCCCAACCCAGTACTACTGTACATGCTGCGCTGTAGATCAACTTCATTGGCATTTAGTCCTTCAAGTGTACTCTCTCATATCTTCTATCTCAGCAAATATAGCTGTGTGTTAGGGCAAGATGAACTATCTCTCTGACACCTCCCCAGATCTGTAAAATGTGCAGAGAGACTTGTGTACTAAAAAAAGTTCTTCATTAACACAGATTCCAATATATTGTGCAGATGGTGTGATGGGTGAGCGCTGATGTGATGAATTGTTTCTCTCATTTTTCAAACTGAGAAATATCTACATCTTCTCTTTTGGAACCGCTGTTGTTGTTTACTGAAATCGCTTGAAGAATTAACTCAATTTTCAAAAGTTTAAAAACTGAGGTTGGGGAGGAAGGGCTGCCCCCTACAAACATTACGTCATCCAATTCTGGCACATCAGAGCACTATAAATAGACTGGTAATGTACCACTCTATTGCGTTTGAGTCATTCGCATCCATTTGCCTCCCCCCGCTCCTCCCTGAGCTACACCCCAGCTCCACCCAGCTCCACACAAAGCTCTGCCCCCTGCTCCACCCGAGCTCCACCCCCAGCTCCTCCCACAGCTCTACCCCAGCTCCACACCCAGCTCCTCCCCCTGCTCCGCCCTAGCTCTACCCCAGCTCCTCCCCCTGCTCCTCCCTAGCTCTACCCCAGCGCCCAGCTCCACACCCTGCTCACCCCAGTTCCTCCCCCAGCTCCTCCACCAGCTCCTCCACCAGCTCCTCCCTAGCTCCTCCCTAGCTCTACCCCAGCTCCTCCCCCTGCTCCTCCCTAGCTCTTCCCCAGCTCCTCACCCTGCTCTACCCCAGTTCCTCCCCGGCTCCTCCACCAGCTCCTCCCCAGCTCCTCCACCAGCTCCACACCCTGCTCTACCCCAGCTCCTCCCCCTGCTCCTCCCTAGCTCTACCCCAGCTCCTCCCCAGCTCCTCCACCAGCTCCACACCCTGCTCTACCCCAGCTCCTCCCCCTGCTCCTCCCTAGCTCTACCCCAGCTCCTCCCCAGCTCCTCCACCAGCTCCACACCCTGCTCTACCCCAGCTCCTCCCCCTGCTCCTCCCTAGCTCTACCCCAGCTCCTCCCCGGCTCCTCCACCAGCTCCACACCCTGCTCTACCCCAGCTCCTCCCTAGCTCCTCCCTTGTAGCTGCCGCTTGGTTCTATCTGTTACGGGGGTCTACAGATGTGTCCAGCAGGCCAAGGGGTATGGACCCTGAAACCAAACAAGTTTCAGGCAATTGTTCATTTGCATACAACACATAATCAAAGTGCTGTGAGGGTTTGCCCTGACCTACTTCAAAGTTAGCTGCTTAGCATAAATCATTACTGTTTAGCCTAAAGACACGACTTATCAGTGAACAGGAATTTGTCAAGTTTACTTGACAAATTATATTTTTTTCCTTAAAATCACACTAGAGAGTTATAAAAATGCCCTGACCTTGGTCACTGCTCTGCTTATAATTGTTTTTCGATCTTGTCATTCCTAACAGGATTTCTAAACTTCAATCTGTCTGGGACAGAACATACAGCTTTGGCCCTGGAATTGCCAGTTTGTGATTGAGAAACACTGCTGTCTCTCTGCCGCCAAACTGCATACTTTTCAAAGGTCAGGACAGCAGTGTATGTGTAAAACAAAAAGGAAACCTGCTCTTACTTCCATAAAGGCAGTTTAACTGACATATCTATGGCAGGGAACTAGAACTGATGAGCATCTCCTGAAAAATCTGGAAAATAACACAGCAGTGATGGGTACAGTTATGGTAGACCTTCATGCACCTTCTTAAGCAAGGGAGGCACCACCATCTACTGGGTAAAGAGGGAAGTTCAGTCAACTTAATAGCTTATTGTATGACCAAGATAAAACCCCATTGAGATCCACTGATCCATTCCCAATGGACTTCAGAGTGATTGTAGCTAATAACATAAATGCACTAATCTTACCTGTCGTGCATTTCCATTCACTATGGAGGTTTCAAATGTATAGTTGAAAAAGAAACAGATGTTATAGCAAGCATGCTTTTTAAAAAAATGAAATCTACACTAGGGTGAAAGAAGTCTGTTACTTTGCAACTTCTTAGGTCGTTTCAATCGAGCAGGCTGGTTAATGGCAGGGAAGAAGGTGTAAAAACGGTGAGAACGTTTTCAATCTCCAGATGAAGGGCCCTTTTCTCACATGGTTTACACGCTATTTAGGCGCTGGAAGAAGCCCTTCTGTGTAGCCAATGAAAGTGTGCGGTTGGTAGGATTTATGGAATTATTTTTTCAACTACATCCACTTGATAGAGGAACAGAAGAGCACAAACACAATTACAAGTAAAAAAAAACGACAATTATATTGTTAATAGTACACAATAAAAAAAAAAACTACTGTTGCTGCTGCTATATTTAGTACAAAGACTGCCAACTGCACCCAGCTAAAGGCATGCCAGGCCTTGAAAATCAATTGAAATGTAGAGCTCAGTAACCCAAACGGTGCTAAAATGTAATCTGCAAATAATAATGCATTCCCCACATTTTCAAAATTGAATTTCCGATCAAGTGTAATAGTCTTAACATTGTTTAAAGTGCTTGTATGGTTACGCAGTTAATATTTCAGAAAAGTGAGCATTTGAACATTTAAAAAATCTCTAATGCTTGTGGACCTTAAAAGGCAAGATAAAGGGACTTGCCAGCAGACCAACTTGAAGAGAATACTGTAAGCAAGTGCATGGCAGTCTGTGTCAAAGTACAAAGAGATGGGAATCCACGATGTGGGGGAAACTGCTCCAGATTTGAACCCCACGGACTGTCCTCCAGGGATCATCTTGGTGGTGTTTGATGTATGAAACCTATACTAAAAAGAGAGGACCTTCTAAACCAGGGTCTGCATAGGTCAAAATCTCTCATGTTTAGTTCTGTATGGCGAAGGAAGATATGATCAAAAGCATCAAGGCTGCGGTTGAAGGACCAAGGTAGCAAATCCTTCATGCCCATGTAGTTAACCTCTCTGGGCTAGTGGGGATGAAGGGAGCTTCGTGGGAGAACTGGAGAAGTGGTGATTCCCATTGTTTCAGAGGACCCCTCAACAATCTAAAAAGATCAACCTAAACAAAGGGAAAGAAGACAAGGCAATACACTGCAGGTGTGAATATCAACAGCATAAACTTGCTTGGGAAACAAGCTGGCGTGTGTATATCGCACTGCCAGCAATACTGCAGCCGTTTGCAACTGAGGAAGTCCCTATCACAGCAGGTGAATTACCAGAAAAGAACACCAAGAATCACTCTCCAAGTCAAGGAACTAGATGAAACTTCCTGTGGCCAAACCAATCTTTCTCCCATATTTCATGCCTTCCCAGTTGTTTGCTGTTGAGGCCAGTGTTACAGGTTTTTCCTTTAGCTGTTACCCTGTTCTGACAGTGACTCGAAGGCTGTAATATTTTTCTACACTGTTGTACAATGACAAAAGACAGTGGCAAAGGTTGTAATGATGATCATCTAGAACAGGGGTCATCAACGGCTAAATATCTGGAACACATGTTCAGTGCACAAAGCATATGGTTAATTTCAAGTGTCCTGCACACTAGTATGTGTAGCAATGTAGGTGTTAATCCAGCAATCAATGTATTGCATGCCAGTGACATTCTGGATGGAACCTTGATATAAAGCCTAGCACCTGTCTTTAGATACCCCTTCAGCAGTCTTTAGCTGGTTTCACTATGGGCACAAAAGATGATAAAATTCCATTCACAGAATGTTGGTGTACTTCAAAATCAGAAGCTCACTTAGTAACTTCTGATAAAAAAGAAAAGGCCTAGTGCCATCTAGCCAAGAAAACACACCTCCAGTCTGTCTTAGAAAAAGCGGTGTGCTTCCAGTTTATTGGAAAGCTGGAAATCTGGTTAATTTCTGTCATATTTTCACAAAAACACATACCCTAACCATTCATCTGCCTCCACCAAACACACACACTCACTCCCTTAATAACTCTGATGATGTATAAGGTTTCACATGCGGTTTTAAATCAAAGTCAACACTGCAGTGAGGAGAGCTTTTCTACTTTATTACAAAGTGAAGAAGCTTTTACGTGGTCAGAAAATACAAGATTGTTTTGTTTTTTTTTAGTTTTTTTTTTGTAATAATTTTTTTCCTATGAAATGCTGCTGTTCAAACAGCCAGAGTGAATTGTCTCAGTTCACTTCCTCGAGTCCCATCATGTTCACTTGGGTATGGATGTCCATGGCTGCTGAAAATCTGGCCCTCTTATTTTTTGTAAGTGCACAGGGCGACATTGTGGTCCCCAGAGTAGCAGTTCCAGAATGTCCTGTTTCCATGTATTGCATCCATGCACACCTCCTAAAAATGAGGTACAGCTGGGCAAGTATTTTCCAAAATAGATGTCATATATATATAATATATACACATTCGTACATACATATCTTTATTCATGTGATGTCCAAAAATTAAAAAAATGTACACGTTTATTACAAAATCGTAACAAAGACTGGACAGTGTTTGCTCATTCTGGATAGATGAAGCTCAGTAAATTACAACCCTGGAGAACCATCCAGAGGCTGTGGCAATAACTTTCACTTAAACAGTCTTGTATTAAGCTAGGCAGAAAAAGCCCTTCGAAAAAGGAAGGTTTGGGTGAGGGGAGGATAGTGGAGTGAAAACAAAGACAAGTTTACAGGCTGCTTTTCTTTCCAAACAAAATACGAGAAGGATCTTCACATAAAAAAAAAAAACACAAACAATTTCTGTTTTTTATTACCAAATAGTGCTACAATAAACATTGCATTTTTTCTGGGTTTTCTTTTTCTCTAACACTTTGGAAAATTAAGCATAAACCTTTGATTTTTGTGTCAGTGTTCCTGCCTTTTAACAGACTATGGTCTGCCAGAGGTGTAAACACAATGTAGACCCTGCTTAAACTAAAATGAAATAATAATAATAATAATAATAATAATAATAATAATAATACAAGCTTTGGGTGTTGGGCAGCACAGCTAGTAAGGCAGGACCCTCAAAATGGTGAACTCTCTGCCTAAGTCAATTGCCAGATCCTCAAGGAATAAAAACCAGGATGCCTGAGCCGCATCAGTTTCTGCAGTTTCAGTGAGTAATGTGCTGTGACAGCCATACCCCATGAACAGGGAAGTCTTTTAGAAGGCTTGCTGAGCTGGATTATAGTTGAAGGTTGATGGCACATGAGGCCTTTCTTCTAGTTTGTCGTATTCCAGGTGAAACTCCTGAAATGAAACAAGAACACACACATCAGGGGATTGCCCAGAAAAGATCATTTTAATACCATTCAAAGCTTCCAATGTGCCCGTTTAAATCATAGCCGGGAACATGACTAACACACAGGGCCGTCGAGAGCCGTCATGGGCCCCAGGGAAGGATTGGTATGCCGCCCCCCCATGGTACTACATTCCATTCACCCAGCTTTGTAGTATACTGTAGTCTAAACCAAGCCTTCTAAACTAAGCAATGATACTTGCAATCTTAGCAGTGTCTCAGGAAGTTCATTTAAACCGATACAGTATTTTGATAATGAGTTTGAAGGAAATTGTCAATGACGTGTAGAAGTTTCAATATCTCAATTAAAATCTGCTCAAAGTAGTTATATTTAAGTTATTTACAGTATTCAAACTTTTTTTTTAGGTACGTGAATAAATATATTTTTTGTACAAACCCCACGTGTAATAGTCATTAATTGGAAGCTTACTTATAAAATAACAAATGTTTTTAGCATAAACTACATTTTAATGGTGTTGCTATACACTATTTTATTTATTCCGTGCCAAAAATAAACCACTCATCTCTGCTCTTAACTAATAGCCCGTAGTGGTAAATATATTTCTATTTTAAGCAATATAACCGATCATTCTCTAATTGTGTTTACCACCAGCTGAAGAAGGTACTTTATTTATTTTACACAATACAATTTTTCTAACAAACTGCTGCACACAATGTTTTTAGCAAATTGTAGATCTTAATAATAGAATAATTCATACTGTGGTATATATTGTGCAACTTTAGGGTTCTTTTAAAGTTTTTAAAAGTCTTTAAAAAAAAAAATACATAAAATTGCTCTGCCTTTTTTTCAGCTTTTTTGTGTAGTAAAATATGAAATGCGAAAGTTCAAATCATTGTGTGAAAGGAAGTGTTTGACAGCACCTGGATACAGAATCATTACACAACAGAAGCACATCGGCTCAGTGTGCAGTACGGGAGTTTTTCTTTTTAACGTGGTGTTGGGAACGCAAAGGGTCTTGTGCAGGGCTAGTTGTTTTAAAATATTATATATATATATATTAAAAAAAAAAGTTCCCCTTCGAGCGTTGGGCCCCCTTCGAGGCATTGGGCCCCAGGGAAATTTTCCCATCCTCCCCGCCCTCTCGGTGGGCCTGCTAATACAAAGCCCCTACCGCCCCAGTTCCTCAAAACTCCCTAGAAGGTCCAGACTGTTTATTTTTTGATTCAGAACAAAGGACTGAGGGCAAAAACACACTGTTTATGCTTATAATTGTATAGATCCAGTCTCACAGAATGACATGACTTTCAAAATAACTACTGCACAAAGTAAAATTGTTTGAATTAATGTCTAGACATGCCTGTTTGCATATGATGCCATTTTCAAAAACAGATGGCTTTTTTATCAGTGGCTGCCATTGTGTGGCAATCTGTGCCAGCGTGCTTATCGTCAAGACCACAATGAGTTGAAGCGCCCACCCAAGAGGCACAAGATGAGGGATGCTGTAGTCTGCGCTACCTGTGGAAAACAGACTTACCAGCACTGTTCCATAACCTTGCAAACCCCCTTTTTTTCAATTTAGTCGTTGCCAATGATTTTAGCCCAGTTTTCTCCCCAATTTGGCATCCCCAATTGTATTTTATTAATCCCTGTTCACCACTGGAACTCCCAGGCAACTCGAGGAACACCGGCTGACACACGCGTCCTCTGAAACGTGTCCCTGCCCAGCCGTCTTTATTCGCACTGCAGATCCACAGCGAAGCCACCAGACCTACAGTGCTGGACGACAACACACATCTGAATGGCCCTATCAGCCACAGGAGTCACTGCTGCCCGGTGAACCGTGGATTGCCCTGCCGACCTAAGCCCTCCCTACCCAGGCGACGCTCAGCCAATTGTGCGCCGCCCCCTGGGAACTCCCGGTCACGGTCGGCAATGACATGCCTGGATTCGAACCCGCAATCTCCAGGCTATAGGGCACATCCTGCACTCCACGTGGAGCACCTTTACTGGATGCGCCACTCAGGAGCCCTGCAAACCCTCTCTTGATTTCAGATGTTGCCTGCCAACTGGTTCTGGTCTGTAACGTGATACAGGGTTAGCCCCTTCATCCTCTCAGTAAGAGAAACAAAAACTGCTTAAGGGGAAATATTAGTGTATAAAGGTAGTGGATACTCAAACCAATACCTTTACCTTAGCTACCTTCCTCCAGTTAAGACAATCAAAGAAGTAGTACGTCCCCCTCTCATAGGAATTGGTCTTCATTGTTGGCTCCATTCCCGGCGCCCTTGTAATCCACACTCTCTCTTCTTTGTGGTACCTCCAGTCTCGGTTGAATCTGATAAGCAAGAAGGGGAAGAACGAGGAAGAGTTTAAAATCAGAAGAAGAAAAAAATCCTAAACATTGTACAGTGTTTTTTTTATATATACACTACCGTTCAAAAGTTTGGGGTCACTTAGAAATATCCTTGTTTTTGAAAGAAAAGCAAATTTTTGGTCCATTAAAATAACATCAAATTGATCAGAAATACAGTGTCGACATTGTTAATGTTGTAAATGACTATTGTAGCTGGAAACGGCTGATTTGTAATGGAATATCTACATAGGCGTACAGAGGCCCATTATCAGCAACCATCAGTCCTGTGTTCCAATGGCACGTTGTGTTTGCTAATCCAAGTTTATCATTTTAAAAGGCTAATTGAGCATTAGAAAACCCTTTTGCAATTATGTTAGCACAGCTGAAAACTGTTGTGCTGATTAAAGAAGCAATAAAACTGGCCTTCTTTAGACTAGTTGAGTATCTGGAGCATCAGCAATTGTGGGTTCGATTACAGGCTCAAAATGGCCAGAAACAAAGAACTTTCTTCTGAAACTCGTCAGTCTATTCTTGTTCTGAGAAATGAAGGCTATTCCATGCGAGAAATTGCCAAGAAACTGAAGATCTCGTACAACGCTGTGTACTACTCCCTTCACAGAACAGCGCAAACTGGCTCTAACCAGAATAGAAAGAGGAGTGGGAGGCCAAGAGGCAAGAGGACAAATACATTAGAGTGTCTAGTTTGAGAAACAGATGCCTCACAGGTCCTCAACTGGCAGCTTCATTAAATAGTACCCGCAAAACACCAGTCTCAACGTCAACAGTGAAGAGGCGACTCCGGGATGCTGGCCTTCTAGGCAGAGTTGCAAAGAAAAGGCCATATCTCAGACTGGCCAATAAAAAGAAAAGATTAAGATGGGCAAAAGAACACAGACACTGGACAGAGGAAGATTGGAAAAAGTGTTATGGACAGGCGAATCTAAGTTTGAGGTGTTCGATCACAAAGAACAACATTCGTGAGACGCAGACCAAATGAAAAGGTGCTGGAGGAGTGCTTGACGCCATCTGTCAAGCATGGTGGAGGCAATGTGATGGTCTGGGGGTGCTTTGGTGGTGGTAAAGTGGGAGATTTGTACAGGGTAAAGGGATCTTGAAGAAGGAAGGCTATCACTCCATTTTGCAACGCCATGCCATACCCTGTGGACGGTGCTTGATTGGAGCCAATTTCCTCCTACAACAGGACAATGACCCAAAGCACAGCTCCAAACTATGCAAGAACTATTTAGGGAAGAAGCAGTCAGCTGGTATTCTGTCTATAATGGAGTGGCCAGCACAGTCACCGGATCTCAACCCTATTGAGCTGTTGTGAGAGCAGCTTGACCGTATGGTACGTAAGAAGTGCCCATCAAGCCAATCCAACTTGTGGGAGGTGCTTCAGGAAGCATGGGGTGAAATCTTTTCAGATTACCTCAACAAACTGACAACTAGAATGCCAAAGGTCTGCAAGGCTGTAATTGCTGCCAATGGAGGATTCTTTGACGAAAGCAAAGTTTGAAGGACACAATTATTATTTCAATTAAAAATCATTATTTCTAACCTTGTCAATGACTATATTTCCTATTCATTTTGCTATATTTCCTATTCAAACTCATTTCATGTATGTTTTCATGGAAAACAAGGAAATTTCTAAGTGACCCCAAACTTTTGAACGGTAGTGTATACCCCTGACCAATTCTCTCATATTACTGAATTACAAATGGTACATTGAAATTTCGTTCTGTTTGATATTTTATTTTAAAACACTTAAACTCAAGATCAATTATTGTAAGGTGACATTGGTTTTATGTTGGGAAATATTTAAGAAATAAAAAACTGAAATATCTTGCTTGCATAAGTATTCAACCCCCACACATTAATATCTGGTAGAGCCACCTTTCGCTGCAATAACAGCTTTAAGTCTTTTGGGGTAAGTATGTACCAGCTTTGCACACAGTGTCGGAGTGATTTTGGCCCATTCTTCTTGGCAGATTTGCTCCAGGTTGTTCAGGTTGGTTGGACGACGCTTGTGGACCGCAATTTTCAAATAGGTTCTCAATGGGATAAATTCTCAATGGGACTGAGATCAGGACTTTGACTGGGCCACTGTAGGACATTCACCTTTTTGTACTTGAGCCACTCCAATGTTGCTTTGGCCTTGTGCTTGGGATCATTGTCCTGCTGAAAGGTGAATTTCCTCCCAAGCTTCAGTTTTTTAGCGGACTGAAGCAGGTTCTCTTGCAGTATTTCCCTGTATTTTGCTCCATCCATTCTTCCTTCAATTTTAACAAGATGCCCAGTCCCTGCTGATGAGAAGCATCCCCACAGCATGATGCTGCCACCACCATACTTCACTGTAGGGATGGTGTGTCTTGAGGCATGGGCAGTGCTAGGTTTGCGCCACACATAGCGCTTTGAGTTTTGGCCAAAAAGCTCTATCTTGGTCTCATCTGACCACAAAACCTTTTCCCACATCACAGCTGGGTCACTCTCATGCTTTCATGCAAACTCCAGATGTGCTTTCAGATGGTACTTTTTGAGTAACGTCTTCTTTCTTGCCACCTTCCCATACAGGCCAGTGTTATGCAGAGCTCTTGATATGGTTGACTGGTGCACCATTACTCCACTCCCAGCCACTGAACTCTGTAGCTCCTTCAAAGTGATTGTTGGCCTCTCTGTGGCTTCTCTCACAAGTCTCCTTGTTTGAGTGCTGAGTTTTGAGGGACGGCCTTTTCTTGGCAGTGCCTGGGTGGTGTGATGCAGCTTCCACTTCCTGATTATTGATCCAACTGTGCTCACTGGGATATCCAAACACTTGGATATTATTTTGTACCCTTTCCCTAATCTATGCATTTGTATTACTTTATCTCTAACTTCTGTAGAATGCTGTTTGGTATTCATTTTCCTTCAGATTCACAGCCTGACCAATGACCCTTCAACAGTGGGGTTTTTATCCAGAAAATGTGACAGCAACTTTAATGGTTCACAGGTGGAGGCCAATGGTAAGGTAATTGTGTCCTCGTTAGGGTAATTTCTTTCATTGGTGTAAACTGGGAGCTTCCACAGCACAGGGGTTGAATACTTATGCAAGCAAGATAATTCAGTTTTTTACTTTTTTTAAAAATATTTCCCAACATAAAACCAATGTCACCTTACAATAATTGATTTTGAGTTTCAGTGTTTTAAAATAAAATATCAAACAGAACGAAATTTCAATGTGCCATTTGTAATTCAGTAATATGACAGAATTGGTCAGGGGTCTGAATACTTTTGCAAGGCCCTGTGTATGCATATATATATATATATATATATATATATGGGTTTTGCATTGATTTTTTTTATTTTAAGGTGTCATTTTTAGTAGTATTTTGATACATTATAATTTAATATGGTATGTGTCAATGAATGTAAAATTGAAATAAATATAAAAAACATGACTATACACTTAAAACAAGGAACCCAGCTAAAATGGGAGGGCTTGCTCCCCTCTGCTATGTAAACTGATCCTTTTACTCTAAATGTACAAGCCAAGGCAATTAATGTGTGAAACCTAGACTACAGGTGTAAAAAAGCTTCTGTAAATGGGTTAATCTGACACCGAGAAGTCTTGTGTGGAGATATTCAATACTCTTTGTATTTCACAGTGACTTTTTTAGACTAAATATTAATTTCAGCAAAGAAACCATTTCCAGACAAACAGCAACAGCAGTTCTTTATAATCATGACTGTGTTTTATACGTACAGCTCTACCGCCGCTAAAAGTTGTAAAAGGTCTCCTCCATTCATGTAGTACAAGTAGAAAAGAAGATCTTCTCCATATCGGGACAGTTTTATTGCAGCCAGCTGTACAGGTGAAAATTCAATTAGATTTAAAGAAAAACAATAATACTAAAATCAGCAATGCTGTATCCGTTGTACCTATACTGTCCAAATGCTAAAAACCTCATTAAAGTTTGACAAAAGCCTGCACTTTATAATATTATACATCATCATCATCATAAATCACAATAATAACACAAGTGATAAAACTTTACAGGACCAACCAAAATATCCTGGCTTTCCCAATCAAAGAATTCTCTTGCCAAGTTAAAAATGTGTTGAAAAAACTTTTAGCCAGATGAAATCTCTGGGAACATGAACACTAAAACATTTTACACTTCAATCTATTATTCTTACAAATTGCTTTTCTTAAACCCCACTACTCTGCCATAAGGCTGCAAGTAATACGTTTTCATAATGATGGAAGCAGCACAATATGCTTTGATAATCACGAGGAGTTCTGCAGAAGACGCAGTGCTGCTTATTACTTTGGTACAAGCGAGTTGAAAACACTCTGATTAGAGAACACTGGTCGAAACTGTCCATTCATTAAAAGTGAACTCAAATGAAAGCACACAGCTTTTTATTCTTGTTGTTTTTAGTTTTCAAAGCTTTTAATATGTTTTAAGCAAAAGACAAAGTGGTGGTCACCACTGTTTACTTTTTTAATGCTCTTGTATAATTTCCATACAGTGGAAACTGTTTGTTTGAGGGGGGAAAGCAATCTTTCATTGCCCCTTTTTGCTCTAGAGCCATGAATTACACTACTCTCCAAGCCTACTTTTTTGTCCAGTATAGGAATTGTAGAAGAGCAGTATATTTTTCACATCTTACACTTTACACAGCATATTTGGTAAGCAATTTCAACAGAAAGTAACAGCTTGTTTTTTTAATTCAGAAAAGAAGCAATTAGAACAGACTTTGTCTTTAAAACACAGTAACCAAATCTGTACACACCTTATCCCTTATGTGAATGTTCGTTAAATACTCGGATGGAACATGGAAGTCTGAAACAATAAAACACCCATCAATATATATATATATACACTCACACACAGAGGAAGAGAGAGATTCTGTGCATCATAGTAAATATATTCTGTACTTTTAGTCACGTACCAATATCTTGAGGTCGACAAGGTGCTGATGCCCATGGCGATGCAAATTTGGGATAGAGATTTCTGTAGAAATGTAAAAAACTCAATTATAATTATTTGTTTGATTGTTTTACCAATGTACAGCAGTGTTATCTTTTATATACATATTCAAAAGAACTGTTTAATTTTTTTTTTTATTTAGTCATCAACAGACTGTACAAATGTGAAAAGAACAGTTCAAACCAACCTCATTCACTGTCTACAGTATAACCTTCAATTTGAAAGGAAAGGCACTTTCACGCTGTTCAACTAGCCATTAAACCCTATCTAAACTCGTATGAAATAGAAAAAGCTCCAGAGAGTGAATGCCCTCCGTTTATTTACTATTAAAAAATAAAGAGTTGCTCTCGGCAGGAAATGTTTTCCTGGCCCCTGATCCAAACCCTTTCTTTTATATTTGCTCCGGAGGTAAGAAAGGTGTTGGGATGCCCTCTGACCAGGGTACCTCCAGAAACTCAGGGAGCTGTACTTCCACCTAGGGTTTGAATATTGTATGTACCTCAGACTAAGGGCAACACTGCATAAATGTCTAGATAAATGTTATGACATTAGTACCATAAGTAAGACTTCCTAGGCAATATCATATATATATATATATATATATATATATATATATATATATATATATATATATATATATATATATACACATACACAGTATTATGCAGATTAGTTCTCTGTTAAAATCATGTGGCCACAGCCCATTGGCTAGCTGCATCAAACATCAAAACAATTTGAATTTATTCTTCACAACCAATATTATCATTTATGCCTATGATTCCTGACTTAAGGGGCCCTTTTTATATGCAAACTCCTGCTAATAAGTTATCAGAGCAGTCATGAAAACGACTTACTCTGGAGAGTTGAGATTGAGACCTAGTGTTGTCAGGTCACTTCCTAATGCAAGGTGTACCATTCCAGGGTCCGTCTCCGCTGCCCGGATGAATGTTAACAATCCGATCATTCCGAACTGGTCCGTTACCATCCCTGAAGGAATGTTAGTCACCCGGCCTACAGGGGGGAAAAAACAGTGACAGGGCTGCAGAAACTGTTGCTTCTTCAAAGCTGTACTAAAAACTTAGCAACACTTTTAGAACTTATTTATATACACATAGAAATAATACTGTACAGGCATTTTATTGGCATTTTTATAAATAAATAGTTAAAAAAGAGAATTTAACTTTTTGGCTGGTTTCAGATATCGGCAACCCTCGCTAATATGTGCGTAACCATCGATCCTGTGACCTGTGGATTAGAGAGCGGGTGGTATAATATGCTTGGAGTTTACTGCGGATAAATTTATATATATGTATATATATATATATATATATATGTATAAAAGGGGTGCACCGATAATCGGTAGCCTATCGGCATGGCAGCGACATAAGAAAAAAACACAATCGGCTATCTGCAATTTTTGTTTTTTCTTCCAGCACAGAACTGAATGTTTGGTCCGGCATGCTTACTAATGATACAAGAACACTGAGACAGTAATTTTCCTTGCAGTGCTGTGTAACGTGTGATCAACCTGCAGTAAATATGTCTCAAAAGAACAGTGTTTGGAATTTTTTTTTAAATACCTAGAGACAACAATAGGATAGTGAGTTGTGTGAAGCAGAACAGACTTGATGCTACATTAAACCCAACGATGAACTGTAAGTAGAATATTATTCTGATGCTTTAAAAAAAATAAAAAAAAAATTAAATCCTAATCCTAAATAACATTGGTGGTTTATTTATTTATTTATTTATTATATTATTATTACACAATGTACTTCAAAATGACCTTTTGTAATTTTTGTTTATCTTGCTTAACCTGAATTGGTTGCAGGTGTATTCGGCGGCATTTTGAAGCAGAAATTGATTATTATGCCGTCTTTTGTTAAGAAACAAATTCAAGTTTGACTGAATTTTGTAACCAGAAATTTAATATTTTATGTTTGTTTTTGATTAAGTGAACAATTTAAGTTGTGCTGCATTTAAGCAGTGTATGCTTAAAATAAGAATTTAACAAAAGCTGTTGCAGTTACCATTGCGTGGGCTACATTTCTTTTCTACTGTACCGTATAGGTAGAAGTTATAATACGCAATGTTTGACAGCAAGTGGCTATAAAAGTTAATGTCACATTATAAAATCTTTTCTACAGAAGTGTTTTTACAAGTACAAATATAAAATGTTATTTTTGTGTGACTCTTGTAAAACAAATGCATAAATTGCTGTCAAGCACACAACATAATACAAAGTAATTCTTTGTATTCATTTACTGAAGTAAATGTACCATGTAAACAATACCTGTTCATTGTCATAAATACCAGTAAACGATACCTGCTCATTTTTTAACATGTATAATTATAAATGTTTAAATATAGGCCCTATGTCTTGTTCTAGTAGTTTACAATAGCTTACCTGCACTGTATTATTATCAGTATCCTATTGGTATCGGCCGATATGGGTAGCTAATCATTGGCTATCGGTATCGGCCAAGAAAATCTTTATCGGTGCACCCCTAATAGAACGGTAGCAGATTCCATTCTGATTGTCACCTGAAGTGCTTACCAAGCCAGGCCCTCGGCTCGCCTGGAACCAGTTAGAATGGAAATGCCAGCAGTGGCAGACACTGTGGCAGGAAATGCTTACCGTCAGGTAACACTTGAATGCCTTTCTTCTGCTGGTTGTTGTTTTGCACAGTCGAACCCTTGTCCCCGGGGAATTTAGGTCCATCTGTACTGGACGCATTCTTGCCCGAAGAGTTCAAGTTCTAAAAGAAACATGCATGTTAGTAACCAACATCCCCACCACGGCTGTGAATACTAAATTAGAGCTTTTGCATAATGGAAAAGGTTACAACCAAGACCACATTCACGTGTGACATACAGGCAGACATCTCCCGATATCCCCAAATTCTAATACTCTCCAGAACTTGTGCTGAAGAATCAATGTTTCATCACAACTGGATCAGCAGTTCTCTAGATGCATGTAAAACTGACAATCAGAATGCAAAACTTTACACACCTTTTGCCATTATAAAAGAATACTATTATTGTATACTTGTTCATAAGAATTAAACAAAATGTAAAATTGCCCTGACTTATTCTGTAGATTTAGCTTAATGCAGGATGATGCAATACGAAGAGTTAAAAACAGCGATGATCAGGGACTCCTACTAGCTTGATTGAATGAGCTTCCCCTTTGGAGCGGAGTTGGAATCCACTGTATAAAAAGTTGCAGTAGTTTAGCCAGTTTATTGGCAATACCATTAAAAAGTATATCCGCAGACCAATAGCCAATTCCTGCTTCTGTGATAACCCCTGGAGAAAATACTTTTGTATTACTTCTATACCTCTGTAAGCTATGGAATGCATCAAATACAAAGGCAAAGACTTCTAGGTTAGAGGTGTACGCACTGATTTACTGTCTTCGTTACTTGACGTAGGATCTTTATAGCTGGAGCCTGGCAATGCAGGGAAATCCTCGTTGTGGATGGAGAAATCTTGAGACTGTTCACTTGCTGGTTTTGTTACCATCCCAACTGCATGAAAAAGAAACACACACACAGACACACAATGAATCTGCAAGTTAAATGCAAACGTGTGCATGGAATTGTGATTTTTGATTTACTCAGTTTATCAACTCTTCCACCATAAGGGTGGTTCAAAAAGAACCTGCTGATATCTCTACTTTGGACAGTCCCCAGAAATACATCAGGTAAGCCTCTGATTAACAAATACAGGATTGAACAATACAAAATAATAATCAGGTTTTTGTCCACCTCTTCTTTACCTTCAAAAAAATGCTCACCATAAGGAGCCCTCCCTGCCAATGGATTTAACAACGGAGTTGGATTGCCGCTTCCTTCCCTTCTACTTCTGTCTGCTAGTGCAGGAAAGTCTGAGAGGTCCAACCCCGTCACATTTTCACTTCCGTCTGATTGAACAAACAGATTGAATAAACTGTAACCCATGGGGGGCGGGGCTTTGGATTTTAAAATCAACAATATCCATGCATTGATGTGTAGGGAAAGAAAACACCTACAAACCACTGTCATACAGACTCGAGAGTTAATACAAAAAAGTATGCATGAATATACTGTACACCTGTCATTTTCTAAAATTGCAGTCAACACACTTTCTGGTGAGACTAAAATACTGCAACCTTACATCTTTATCATTGAGTGTGCAAAATGTATTAGGACTATTAATAGGGCACAGCATAGGGCATAGGGCATAGCACATTTACAGATGAAGTTAGAAGACACCAGATTTTCCCTGGTGCAATAGCCTCTTTATCCCTCAAGCAACACTACTGACATTAGGATTCTGTTTTTGTACATTGCATCTGTCATACTTCAATAACTGGTGTGACTTGCAGGTATAGTCAGACTAATCCAACTCTGTTCTACAAGAGCAACTTTAATAAATGATTGGGGTTAAATTCTGCGCTCGTGGGAGTTGTATTCTCCTGTGAGTGAAAGCACACTGTCTCTACTTGCTTAGCCTGCACTGAAGGCACTCACCTGTCCCATTAAAAATGTTGCTTGATAACGAGTTGGTCATCCCAAATGACTGATTCCTGTTCATTCCAAATCCAGACATACTGCAGGACAGAGACGAGAAAGGATTAAGGAAGTGCAAAGCTCTCCAGGTTCATTACTGCAGGTCTTTCATAACTTCTTTAGATTTTTCAATGAAGAGAACTGTCTTTTATGCACAGGTTTACATTTAATAAAATGCACCAGCACTCCCAAAGTTTCCCCCAAAGTCTATCTATCTAAGGTCCAACTACAAAAAGTACCCAGGTGTCGGGCTGAACAGTATTAATATTGGTATAAAGTCAACGGAAAGGTGTATGCTTGGGGTTTCAGCTGGGCTAATTCACAGCCTTTCATGTTTCACCTCTGGAGCCCTGGGCTTGAATCAGGCTTAAGTGAAAGGAGTTGGTAAATAAGGTTTTTAGCTGAGCATCTAAGGTGAATTCCTTGCTAAAATTAATTACTTCTGTTGCACTAGCAGATGGAATCATGCATAACAGAGAGAAAACTGCCATCTGGACACACAGCATAATCTTTATTGTTTGGGTAGGCTGTAAAATATTTCACTTTACTGGGTCGTCATCTAAACCTATAAAATGGGTTAGCGTATAAACACTGTACAAACCCTTTGATTTCATTTCTTTCTATTTATAAACACAGGACCAAAGTGCAGATTGCACTGCCAAGGGAATACAACTAGGAATAATTCTGTTCCCAAGCTGGAATGCCAAGCCTCCAAGCGGGCTGAAGCACTGCATATGGCTTGCGATTCTGCACTACACACACTTCTGTGCTGAGGAATGGTCGAGGATCCCTTGGTGGCTCTACACCTTACTGATAGCGGCTGGTGTTTCTAAATGGTTGTCCAACCTTTTTTTCCCTAATGTTAATGACTCCATGCCATTTATAAAGCACACTAAGAAAACAAAGCAATCCCTGTAGCGTTAGGGTAACTGCATTCATCCCTAGAGCAACAGAAATCAACAAGGACAAATCCTGATATCAATTCTTGTAAGGGTAGACTACTGCCCCCCTCTAAACATCCACTTTACTTTTATCGGAATATGCTCTTCTTTTTAGCAGCCTTAAAGCAGGGTTTCTCAAACTTTCTTGGCTTTCAGCCCCCAATGATAAGAGGTATCTTTATACTGCCTGGTGCAAAAGCATCTACTTCTCTAAAGCAATAATATCATGTACAACCAATTGCAAGTACCAGTGACGTGCTAATGAGTTCAGGAGCCTGACCTGTTTATGGTAAAGGGCTGCCGAGAGGGTTGTTGCTTTGGCATACATATTATGCTGGGTGAGCTTCTGTTTGGACTGCCTAACCCTGAACTGCTTATACTGTTCGTCCGTCCTGACATGCCGATTCCCTGCCCGACCTGGGAGTGGTTCATCATATTCCTGGGATTCATGGGCAAAATGCCCCTGCAAGACAAAAAAAGGAAAATGGTCATTTTACTTCCTTATCTTACAAAGAGCTTGGCAACACCGGTAGTTGTGACGGCACTTCAACTGTAATACTGTTTTATTGCAGATTAAATCATTAAGAGGATAAACTCCATGGAATCCTACGACACCCTGAGTGTATAGAGACAATGATGTATGAAAACATAAAACTTAATGGGGCTGTAATATGAGCAGGGTACGTTATTAAAATATACATATAATGAGCCTTTGCTAAATATACTTATGTTGATGGGGGAGGCATTAGACTTAATAAAATCGTGCAAATAATTTTAATAATACAGTCCTTAAGACAAACAGAGTCAACTTAATTAATTTAAATCTACACAGATTTTAAAAAGCAAATAAAATGGACTGGAGATGGCTAGAGCCTTAGCAGTGGCTTATTTAGAATACAATACTAAATCACATGTGTGGCTGACTAAAGTGCTGGATGAAATAATACTACAACAGGTGCCATAAAATCGCTAATGGTTGGGAATAACACACATTCACACACTGAGGCACAGAACATGAAGTAGCCATTAATATGCACCCCTCCTTTATTTTCTATGCTCCTCTCTCTCTAACAATCTCTCTGAACAAATCTACTCCTATTACCACTGCTATTAAAAATTACTTCATCATTAAAAACAAATCAACTGGATGGCTTGCAGAAATGATTTAATTCTTTGGCTCCACAATACATGGCAAATAAAGATTAGATAATGGGCTGATCGTGTTGCTGCCATAGCACGTCCATAATTCATAAACCAAGCTTAATATTTGTATCTGAATGGGGGAAAAAAAAAGCCACATTGAGGATTTAGACACAAGTGAAGTTTCCATGGGCACACATTCTGTGAACTGGGCAGGTCGGAGTACACAAATGGATCATCGTCAGCATGTGAATAATTTATCTGCTTTATTTATAGTCATGGTCTGCATTGTCGGGCTGTTTAGGTGTAATTAGTAAGATTTGCATTCCAAGAATTATTACATTTATCATAAAATCACCAGAAGCATTATATTGGTATAAACAATCAAAAGGAAATACTCTTTTAGATATACAGTACTGTGCAAAAGTTTTAGGCAGGTGTGAAAAAATGCTGTAAAGTAAGAATGCTTTCAAAAATAGACATGTTAATAGATTATATTTATCAATTAACTAAATGCAAAGTGAGTGAACAGAAGAAAAATCTAAATCAAATCCATATTTGGTGTGACCACCCTTTGCCTTCAAAACAGCATCAATTCTTCTAGGTACACTTGCACAAAGTCAGGGATTTTGTAGGCATATAGTCAGGTGTATGATTAAACAATTATACTAAACAGGTGCTAATGATCATCAATTCAATATGTAGGTTGAAACATAATCATTAACTGAAACAGAAACAGCTGTGTAGGAGGAATAAAGCTGGGTGAGGAACAGCCAAACTCAGCTAACAAGGTGAGGTTGCTGAAGACAGTTTACTGTCAAAAGTCATACACCATGGCAAGACTGAGCACAGCAACAAGACACAAGGTAGTTATACTGCATCAGCAAGGTCTCTCCCAGGCAGAAATTTCAAGGCAGACAGGGGTTTCCAGATGTGCTGTCCAAGCTCTTTGAAGAAGCACAAAGAAACGGGCAACGTTGAGGACCGTGAGACGCAGTGGTCGGCCAAGGAAACTTACTGCAGCACATGAAAGACACATCATGCTTACTTCCCTTCGAATCGGAAGATGTCCAGCAGTGCCATCAGCTCAGAACTGGCAGAAAACAGTGGGACCCTGGTACACCCATCTACTGTCCGAGAAGGTTGGTCAGAAGTGGTCTTCATGGAAGACTTGCGGCCAAAAGCCATACCTCCGACGTGGAAACAAGGCCAAGCGACTCAACTATGCACGAAAACACAGGAACTGGGGTGCAGAAAAATGGCAGCAGGTGCTCTGGACTGATGTCCAAATTTGAAATATTTGGCTGTAGCAGAAGGCAGTTTGTTCGCCGAAGGGCTGGAGAGCATACACGAATGAGTGTCTGCAGGCAACAGTGAAGCATGGTGGAGGTTCCTTGCAAGTTTGGGGCTGCATTTCTGCAAATGGAGTTGGGGATTTGGTCAGAATTAATGGTCTCCTCAATGCTGAGAAGTACAGGCAGATACTTATCCATCATGCAATACCATCAGGGAGGCATCTGATTGGCCCCAAATTTATTCTGCAGCATGACAACGACCCCAAACATACAGCGAAAGTCATTAAGAACTATCTTCAGCATAAAGAAGAACAAGTAGTCCTGGAAGTGATGGTATGGCCCCCACAGAGCCCTGATCTCAACATCATCGAGTCTGTCTGGGATTACATGAAGATGGAGAAGCAACTGAGGCTGCCTAAATCCACAGAAGAACTGTTGTTAGTTCTCCAAGATGTTTGGGCCAACCTACCTGCCGAGTTCCTTCAAAAACTGTGTGCAAGTGTACCTAGAAGAATTGATGCTTGATGCTGTTTTGAAGGCAAAAGGTGGTCACACCAAATATGGATTTGATTTAGATTTTTCTTCTGTTCACTCACTTTGCATTTAGTTAATTGATAAATATAATCTATTAACATGTCTATTTTTGAAAGCATTCTTACTTTACAGCATTTTTTCACACCTGCCTAAAACTTTTGCACAGTACTGTATATTTTTTAAATTTGAGTGCTTTAAACTACAAAATGACACTGCAAAAGTCTACCGGAAGCCATAATAGTAGTACAGTACTTCATGTTAGATTCTGAAATGGCACATTTTTAAATTTGTCAGTATATGGAACACTATGAAGCGGTATTTAATTTAATATGTTAATGTAACATTATTCAGCAGGTTTCATTCGACTTTATGAAGCAAAAGGAGTTAATTCTATAGGGGGATGCAAAACTTTTGTCCACAGCTGTAGTTTACACAGTTGGCAGTGTTCCCCACTAACTAGTTTGGCCCTCGCTCTGTCTGTATAAGCCCCACCAGCTCCCCCCCTCACTCCCAGGCCTACCTGCTTGGTGACGGTGGAGTATGGAGAGACATGGTCGGCACTCCTGTCGTTGGGGTTACATGGCTCGGTAACTGGGGACCTTGTGATAAGCTGCGATTTAACTGAGGGTTGTTGTTGCTCATCCCCCTCATTTGTACACCTAGTGCACCTGTGTGAAGAGAAATCCATTTAAAGCAGACCATTCATTTACTGCCTGTGACATCAACCTGGTGTGGAACAATGCTACTCAGAATAAATAAATCAATCTTAAAAAGCTCAAGGACCAAGGAGTGATGTAGTACTTTCTATTTTTTGTAGTTCATTCCAACACACAATTTGTTTTGTCTATATGAAAAACAGATTAAATGGTTTTCAAAGGGCATTCCTCACAATTAATGAATGTCTATGGAAATACCGCCTTTAGAAAACCTCAAACCATCAAAACTATTTCCAAAACAAAGTTGTGCCACTGGCATTCGGGCTTGTGCCTGCCCCTCCAGCCATGCCCACCAGTCTCCCTATTACTGTTAGTTATAAATGCACGGTTATGACATAGCCCTGTGTAACAAACCTGCCTCCCCCCTCGCCAGGGCATCCCATCTTGCCTCTTCTATTATGGAGCGCTCACAGCCTAGAAGGTGTTTATGGGAAAAAGGGTAAAAAAGAAAACAAATCAGTCAAGTAAAAAACATAAATAAATCATAAAAATCACTTAAAGTTAGTTCGCCCAATAGTGAAAATACCAATCGACATGCACAAGCCTCTAGCGACTCTGTGAACTCATTTGTTTGAGAATCCGGATTGTACTGTCATTTACAGAGTGGTTAAGTTCTTCTTTTTTAAATCTGTGACAGCAGGAATTTAAGGCTACCCCTTTTTTATTTCACCATTTCAAATTATTTCTAAAGTGTGCACAGATTATTCATTTATCTAGGTAAGTGGTGTGAAAACTTTGTATATGCTGCCCCATTTTCTTAGCATAAATTGCGTTAGGGTTTTTACACTTGGTAATTTCAACATTTACCTAACAGATAAATCTGAAAAATATTACCGTTCAGCAAATAAATCTGAAAAAATAAATGTGGGTTTTCACAAAAATATTTTGCCAGCTAAATCTGCTTCCCGCCTCCTCTGCATACAATGACAATTTATTATTATTTCTTTTTTTTTTTTTTTCTTTAACACTTGGCACCACATACATGGAAGCTCTGTTCATTTCGGCTCTGTTCCCTGAAGTTTCACGGACACTTGCCACTTCAAACATCATTTCTCCGGTTCTACAAGTAGAGCGAACGTCAACGGCTCATTTGAAAGGTAATAATTTGGACTAATTAGCGGTCATTTATGAATTTAAATTTTCTATCCTTTTAAAAAAATAATGATAATTTTTACAGAACTGTCCCTTTAGTCATAGTCATGCCCCCTTACTGACTCTCCACGCCCCACACTTTGTGCACCACTTTTCTAGGGTATGCATGAAATGAAGGATGGGATATAGCAACACCATCTAAAACACTGAACACGTGGAGACAATCATTCTTATCTTTTTTTATTTTAATCTTTTATCTCATCATACTAAGTGAGTCATGTCAAAGCCCACACAGAACATGAGACAAACTGAACAACACAGACGAAGGTACTTACTTTGTGGCCCGTATAAACTCGCACCTAACTGAGACAATTGACCTGACGTTGATGGTGATGGAGACTGCAGCATCTAGAAAGGAGGCAATGAAATGTTTAGTCAGGACCAGCATCCAGTCACAACACATCACACATACAGGCATGCAATGGTCACCAATGCAGCAAAAAAAAAAAAAAAAAAATGTAGAACTACAATTTAGAAAAATAAACACACATTGCCCTGAAAACTTAAAATAAACAAAATATTTATAAATGGAAGGGCTGAAACACAGGTCAATAATTAAAGAAAAACTGGATGTTACCCCATCAAGCTGAAAAAAGTTCTCTTTGTGAACTCCAATAAGCCAGTGTTGTCTTTCACCAGTCAAATTGTAGGGTGCCTAAATACATTGTATTTGTTTAATGTTTAGCAGCCACATATGTCCCTGATATAATAGATTTGGTACATTGTTTACCTACAGGAGTTTGAGGATGATTTAATTGTGCAGCAGCTTCCCTCGTTAGATGAGGAGCTGATATATTTTCAGCCAAAGTAATTTAAGACATTACCACAATGAAAAACAGTAATTTGTACTAAAGCAGGCTCAGCTACTGCAGGAAAAGAGTTTACTTCTCCAAGTGACCATTTTAACTACTGAGAATTTTTTTTTAGGAAATTAAATGAAATATACTGCATCTTACTTACAGTAGAAAAACTGCCAATCACAAAATTTAGCTCTCATTGTGGGAATGAAAAATAATGGTTTGGAAATACACAAAATATATGATTACGTGCTTGCTGTGGTGTACTTAACATTGTAAATAACAGAATGAACTCCCTGAAACAAACATTAACATGTAAACATAACAGCTGGCTGTGTTACACGCTCTCAGAGCAGGACTTCACTAACTACTGTAACACTGAGTATGCCATTTCCAGTATTACAACTGGACACAATTAAAAGGTAGAGTCACCAACTCCATACACAACACTGGCAAAATATCTCAAATCTAAACATGCTGAGTTTGTTGCTGTCATCAGCTGCACAGACAAGTGAGAAAATGGCAAGGACAAAATGTCCAGCACTCAGTACTTGTACCCAAAGCAGTAATACATGCACCAATTCAACAGCCACAAGAATCATTATAAAAAACCATTTTAGCCAAAATAAAAAACAAACTTCAAAAACAACTTTTTATTTATTTATTTAATTTTACCCAGGGTCGCGTGACTAAATTAAAAACTACTGTAGACGTGTTCAATGTAGAATAATTTGTGGAAACAGTAAGCCCACCTTACTGCTTACAGTACCCTGGCACAGTAAAGTAACTGATATCTCTGCAAAACTGGTTTAACCACATGAACTTCAGTTAACATTCAGTTTAGACTTATAGGCCTATACACCCTTTGAACCAAGATCCAAACACCTGCTTTTACGCAGCATGTAGCAATAATCTTTAAACCACACTGAGGAAACGATACCCAGATTACTGTACCCCAGGCTAAAAACAGAAACGGACCATTGTTTTCAGTTCCCAAAATAAATGTGGGGGAGACACAGTCTCTGTATGAGACTACATTAACTCAAAAGAACCAAGCAGGACAGAGTAATGACAATAATGTATTAACCAAACGTGCTGGTGGTTTAAGAGACTGCTGGTATCAATACAAGAGGATTACTCAAAACACACCGACTTCCGTTCAAAATAAAAACAGACGAGTTTCTCACACAAACTCTAGTCTATCAAGAGAACTTTAACAAGGCAGGAAAAGATGAAGTGTCCAACAGTGTGCAGCAATTCTCTACCAGCTTATCAAACAGATTGAGAATAAATAGATCAATTACTGTGTGCAGGGCACATAACATTTGTAACTTTACTCATGATTTCCCAAAAAAACATCTGCTTTCCCATCTTAATACCTCTCACTTAAACCAGAAAGTACTAGTCATAATCAACTTTCTATTGTCTCTAAGGTCTACACTGTGATTTCTCAAAACAATCGCTATCTTTTTAACCCTGCTTGTAAATGGATTGCTTGCTAAACATCACAAGATAACAGCGAGTTAGCAATGATATCAGCCCTGGAGCCCACGTGACCAGATAAAGGAGGTGTTCTTGTTAGGACCCTGAGATCTTTCTCTTAAAGCACTGCACACTGTTAACAGCTCTATACAACTGGCATGCTTCTCATCAGATACTTAAATGACAAGGGCCGTCATCATGGGACTGATGTGATAGCAACATAGATCCCCAGCGACTGCCATCAATACAATATCAGCCATCAGTATCCACCACATGTACAGGTACACATTTTAATTTAAATGCGCTAGATGTTCTGACAGATAGGTTTTTTAGCTTGATTCCTTATTTCACTGGTGTTATTGACAAAGGTAGAAAAAAAAAGAATGCCCAGCACTGGGATTTCAAACTCCTATTATACATCTTTGGAGTGTAGAGTCTGATACACTGATATTTTGCGCCAAAGAAGATTTGAACAAACTGGTTAATTCTCTACATGTATGTAAATCTGCAAAAACAGATTTCCCGATTGGTCCTGCTGCACGAGCGGTCTTCAGTACAGGTTAACAGGACGCACGGCAGAGGTTTGAACGGCTTGCACTTACGTCTTTTTCTGACCGATGAGGTGGGAAGATGGACGACTGGCTGTAGTACATGCTGTCATCGTGGTAGTCGCTTTCGACCCCCTCTACAAACTTCTTTCTTGACGCACCAAACATGCTGTTTGTCACCTGTATGTTAGGAGGAAGGAAAAGAAGGTTTAAATCCTCAGACTGCCATGGATCAGACATCAGAGGGCTACAGACTGGACTACAGAGAATAACAAACTGAATGCAAGAACCTAAATCTTTGTTGTGTACAGCGTGACCTTTCAATAGTCGACAAACGGAACTTGACCTCCTGGAATTAAAACTACATAACAGAAGCACAGCAAATACAACAGCTCAAGTTTTGTTTTTTTTTACTTTGCAAGATTGTGATGTGTATTTGTTTGGGCGTTTTCTTCTGTAGGACTTCTCACACTGACCGATCTGTAAGTGATCCCATGTGTTGATTGTTACCAATGTTCCCACTGCATGCCAGTTAAGTCCATTCCAGGTCTTATATGAGCAGAACTGATCACAGTATAGAACCTGATCAAACCACCACATCACATGCAGACCTGCATTAAGTAATGGCTGCAGCATATTGCAGCAGGACATTCAGGCATTGCAATTTGACAGATTAAGACTACTACTATTTGTGCTGTATTATGTCTGTCTATTTTGTATACATTATAATCTAGAAGATATTTTTATCATTTACTTTAACCCCTTCAGTGCTAGGGGACGTACAGTGTACGTCCTCCCATATATCGCAGTAACCAATCGTTTAAAAAAATGTCACGGTGTGTGGGAGGGTTTAATCTCTACACATATGTGAATGGTGTATAGGTCACGTCACTTAAATTGTGGATGATTGACATCTAAATTAGCCTATAGGAGTTATCCGTGTTGTTCAGTCTGGAATCCAGGAAGTCGAGTCAGCAAACTAAAGTCTATTATATTGCGGATCGTGCTTTGATCTGAGCAACTCGTGATGACTACAACATTTACGGGATCCAAGGAGCTATTTTGGCAAACAATCTTATTTTCAACAATTCTTTTCAGAACTAAACAATCGCTATTGATTGCTGCAGACGGCCCTATTTTCTACCGAACACAATCTAGTATATATCAGTGGCACAGTGCCCTGCAGGCTGTGAGTGACCAGTTGCTTCCACAATTGTAGGACATGTTGGATAACATGGAAAGAAGTTTTAATGCAATATAAGATACACTTGTTTACAGGTTTGTACACTCTGTTAGTTTTAAAAGGAGATTATCAGAAAAGGTATAGTAACTGGTAAATACGAGATTGCAAGATTGCATTTAATTGCACTGACAACCACCATCTGATTGCTGGAATAAACACAATCGCACATTGCTGGAGGAACCGATGCGCTCAAGAGATAACATAGGAAGCACAAAAAGAAAAAAAGGGCCACATCAAGATAACACCACCTTAGGCAGTGTGAGCCAGAACTATTTTTCTTTACGACACGCACACAAGAGAAGGAAGGAGGGGGGCCCGAGGTCAATGGCTACTTTTCAAGGAGCGCTCAGCTCAGCTCACTTTCTCTCTCATTCAGACAAGTATTAGTGACTTGTCGATCGAGGAGTCCTGGCGGACCAAATGGGATGGGAAAACGATTCCCTGCATAAATTGAATAAACCAAACTAATATCTGAAGAAAAGGACTCTCTGCATTTCTTTGCATCTAGTTCACATCAAGTAACAACTACTCACTACTACTTCAAAAACTTCTTCACATGTGTGGGAAGGTTTAGTCTCTCAGACTTGATTGATGCCTAACAAGCCTATAGGATTTCTCAGTGTTGTTCAGTCGAAACGAAAAAGGTTTAAAATAAATAAATAAATAAATAAATAAATAAATAAATAATTCGGAACCATCGGCACGTAACAACGTAGTAATGTTAAATATTATTAGTTTAGCTCAAGACAGACAGCTACATTTGGGACTGATTTAAAACACAATAATATGTATAACATACATTAACAAAGCAGGTTACTCTGGATCTCCACATCATAATCATCCTGGATTTGTTCACATACGCATATTCTCAGTAACTTTTAGAAGCAACACAGATTACATTCTTGACAGTAAGTTAGTATATACAAGACACGTCTTCAATTTCATGGAATATTTGATTTCATTAAAATATTAATCGATTTGTTGTCGTGGGTCCAAATTGACAAATAATTCGATTTTTATAAATATACACATTTGGTATCCCTGCAAACCTTAGAACCTGCACAACGTGGAAATCTACATTTGCAGTTCATGTATGCATCCTTTGGGGCACAATTGTGGAACTAAATAGAAACTTGTCATTTTTACCATTTTGTAAGTAGTTTTGCCTAGTATCGGATGGGGTATTACAACCTGCAGAACGTGGGAATCTACATTTGCAGTTCATGTATCTAACTTGTGGCACAACATTGGGAGTAAATATGAACTGTGATTTTTGCTTTTTTTTGTATAGTTAATATCAATATTTGGCCCTTTAGAGCTAGAAAAGCTTTGAACAAGTACAAAATGTTGTAGTTTTTGTGAAGTACTTTTTGAAAACGAGCACAAAATGTGACAGTTATCTTGACAATTTGAAGTTTTCAAGTTAGAATAAGCCTTATAATGTGAGGTGGTAATCCTTAATTTTGAAAATGAAAATTGGGCATGCAAGTGGGGTTAAAGTTCACTTGTGGTGGGACCAGGGTAAGGGCGGATATGTAAAAAGTCAGATAAATTAATCCTGTTTTAAATATCATTATACACAGCTGTAACAATTACCGTTTTGTGATTCAGCTTTTATTAGGGAGCTCCCCTAAATCCCTTGTTTAGAAAGATACAGGGTATTAATGCTTGTGACAGGGTAGCGGTCTGCCGTGTGGGTGTGTGCATTCGCTGCTGAGTGACAGGCAGGACATCGAGTCGGAGGTTGAAGTTGATACACCCCGCAGGCGAACAGGATTTATTTACATATCAACACACTGAACAGCTCACGTGACACTACCAGCAATGGCAGCATACGGAGCACACACAACACAGTGTATGAAAACTTTGGTGGTATCTACAATCTCTGAACTAATCTTCTCTGTTCATTAATAAATTAACGTTGCTGAAGAGGTTGATCATGGCGGATAAATGGCTAGGCAGATATCTGACAGGCGGATACACGGCAGATAACTGCATTTATATCAAATGTCCCCTGAAACTAGTGCTGGGTATCGGCAGTGTCTTCATGATATGATACAGTAAATGAAGCATGAAACATAAAAATCACACAATTGACTCATCTGCTTATGCAAGTGTTTGCAATAACACTGGTAAAGCACTTTTGGTCAAATAAGCTTTACGGTCGGCTTTGCTTTTGTTTCCTGTTTATTATTTAAAATAAATTTTTAATTTAAATCCAATTGCTGAGTATGTACCACTTCAGGAGCAAGTTGGTTGCTAATACTATGATATTCAACTGCTTAAAATACAACAACTTGCTAAGACACTACAGTGATACAAAAACAGTAACTTAATGTCTGTATTCACTTGTTTGTTGTTAGTTAATCTATGCAGCTGATGACTGCAGTGAACTTTTATATTTGATATATTTTTGCAAGTGTTGTGTCTGGAATTGTTGATCGCACCTCTGATTGTGTACAGTTGTAACAAGGGCAATAGCATGCTGCAGCTCCCATGCTCAGTGTAGTGAAGACCTGATCTGAAATCATGCAACACAGACAGCTCTTTCACGTTACCGTTTATTTTTTGGTAAAAACAAGTTTAAATTGCATTGAGTTGGTTCTGCTATTTACGATATTAAATACTACATTTTTACACAACACTGGCTCACGTCTGGTCTCTGCACAACTGTTGCATGAAACTGGGGTTACTGTATTCTGCTGGTGTTAATACAGCACCTATCTGCGCTTACAAGCATTTGTATTCAATTAAATTGTTATTATTGGTTTATTTATTACCTCGCGCTTCAGTTTACTAAAACATATGATTAAACAAGGGAGAAGCAGCATTTTTGAGCTACAGGCGCCAAGCGCCTAGCCCTGAAAAAAACATTCATTTTTTTGGCCGCATTTGCAGTCTGGAGCCCTGTTTAAAAAAAGATATATACACTACTACTACTACTACAACTACTACTACTAATAATAATAATAATAATAATAATAATAATAATAATAATAATAATAATAATACTGAAATAAAATAGTGCACACTTCTGAATCTGACAAAAAAAAAGAAAACAGTTGTCTAAATGCAGACTCTTTTTAAAACAAATACAATTATTATACAATTTTAAGTGATCTACATGTTCTGGTTCACACAAATCCACTGGATTTTAAACCGGCCCGGAGCAGACTGAATTTCACCATCTCCCTGATGAGATTATCCACTCAGCGTCCATTTCGCTCAGCTGCCGGCAGACTTGACAAAAACACCCTGAACACAGTGATTGGTAGGCGAGGCTGCTAGACTACATGCTAATAAAAAAATATTCTCCAATTATCAGTGTAGACAATTTAATGCATGCTCAAGTTTATGTTTGCAGATAAAATTTTACAGTGTATTGATACAGGGGTCACGATCGATAATCGTATCGTCAAGAAAACCATCCCGATTCACGTGGTGAACTGTGACATCCCTACCTGAAGCCCATTTGTTAAAGGTTTGCTTCTTGCAAAGCTTATTTTATATGTATTTCAGTTTGTTATTACATAGCTGACTTTTGTGGGATTGATTACTATTCAGTTGAAAAGGTTATGTAGGTATCTGATGTATTTCAGTTGAAAAGGTTATGTAGGTATCTACAATGTTGCTTTCTAGCAGGGTTTTATATTGTTCCTAACTTTTTGCATTAGAATATAGTCTGAAACATTTGTGATTGTCCTCGGAACAGATGTACAATATAAAGGTCTCCTCTGCTCAACATCAGGTCTCAACATAACACTCACATCATGATAGTATTTAAACCACTGTACAAGAGCTCTAGTTGAGGACCCCAGAACATTTCCATATCGTTTTCATGAGCGGTCAGGTTACCCATAATGCACCACGAATCACTCATCCCAAGGCATCTGTTTGTCAGTGACAGGGTCTTGCAGGGCTAAAGGACTTCTCAGGCTTTTCTGAAAACATTACGCCATCGCAGACAGACACATTGTGGAGGATGAACCTCTCTCACAGGTCTGCTCAGACCTCCCTGGGGTACCAACGCGGAGAGAAGCCCAATTAGGAAAAAACCATAGCAACTACTAACGGCTCTACAAAGAAGCAAAAGATGGACTGACAGCTTCCATTTGCAAGCTTTTTTTTTTTTTTTAACTAACCATAAAAGAATGCAGTTATTGAGTTGAACAGGTCTTTGTAACAGAGACATCACTACACCCCATCCCTGTCAGTCACTCAATCAGAATGCAATTCAGCACTGCTAAGAGATATAATAATAATAATAATAATAATAATAATAATAATAATAATAATAATAATAATAATTATTATTATTATTATTATTATTTATTTCTTAGCAGATGCCCTTATCCAGGGAGACTTACAATTGTTACAAGCTATCACATTATTTCACATTATACATTATTTCACATTATTATTTTACATACAATTACCCATTTATACAGTTGGGTTTTTAGTGGAGCAATCTAGGTAAAGTACCTTGCTCAAGGGTACAGCAGCAGTGTCCCCCAGCTGGGATTGAACCCACAACCTTCCGGTCAAGAGTCCAGAGCCCTAACCACTACTCCAGACCTCCAGAAGCCACTATGAAACTGCATTTTGTTTTGAGCCAGTTTATTTTGTCCATGAGCTTGAGGTACTGTACTGTAGAGGTAGGCTTATGCTATGCTATCCATTTAACACACGCAGATTTTCTTTTTTCATTGCCACTGGAATTTAGCTCATACAAATAGTAATGTGTTTTTGACTAGGGTCTTGAAGAAGTACTTAAAAGTTCTGATAACATTTATTTTCTCCAAATCGAAAGCGGCTGATGTCTGTATTTTGGTTACTTGTCAGCACAGAGGGAAGATTCGATTCTGCTTACAGAGGAAATATTACAAAGAGAGTCATATTCCTCTTCCCCCCTAATATTCCTGTCTCTGCATTGTTAACATTTAACAAGAAACACAGATAAATAGAATATTTAACATGCAAGGTAACTTCCTTCTTAATACATAAAGTATTTCAAAACCAAATGGGCACCTTCAGGACAAAAACTAATGTACAGAAATATCCATTAAAAAACAGCTGAAGGTATGGACGTTCTACATACACTAAATGCATTTTTTTTGTTCTTTTCATGTTTAGCCTGCAAGGAATGCACAAGAGGAATTGTCGTCACCTTAACATGTCTTTGAAATGTGAATGTATCAGCACGCTCATCAACTCACTCTCAATACGTGAAAGAAATGCCCTGATCCTGTTGCCCGATACCATGCCAAATGAAGTAGTTAAGCTTTCTTAAATGCTGGCTTAATGTTCAGAGCTAAGTGTACACAGAGCTGAGCATCAGGTTTCACTGATTCAGTGTTGAACTTAATTTGCTCAATCACTGGACAAAAAGCTTTCCAACAGGACATTCATTCATTTGACCCAGATCTCAGTTTGTAAATGCAGCCATCAAACCAATCAATCAATCACAGGTTAGCAAAACAAGTGCGTTGTAACACACTGCCAAAATCTGCTCAAGAATTGATAGTCTTATAGTATCTGGATTTGCCACAGAAGGCAAGCTACTACAGCACTGCACACAATAATTAAAACATGTTTGCAAACATGATGGGGAATTGAGTGATCTAGAACCCACACTGTGTACACTGCTGAAATATGAGATAATCACTTCTACATCATCCAGAAGAGTAAATACTCAACCACAATTAATAGTACTAGCAAAATAGAACAATATATTAGAATAGATGGAGGTGCCTGTCCATACATGTGTCAAACACACATACAAGACATCTGTAACATGAAAACAAGAGATCACTATGACCTACATTCACTGTAAGCACATGTAAACATACAGAAATATACCTCCATTTTCCCCTATATTCTGATACTATCAATAAACTGTGCCAAAGGATGTCCTATGTTTCATCCCAACTGGACCAGGAGTTCTCTTGTCTAGATATATGCAGCATTCGAAAGTGCTGTATATATAAATATGTGCTCAACAGCTCATGCTGCCTAGATACAGTACAGACTGCATACTGTAAGCCCAACACACTTACAAACAACGAGAAGACAAAAGTGGCATGCTACTGCAGCAATCAAAGCACACTCACCTGATATGATATTACTGGAGGACAACGTGGGCTAGGGGCACTCAAGCTTAGCAACAGCCCTTGCCTTAAACAAATCTCAAGTCTGTTCAAGTCTCCAGAGCACAGCTAGCTATTATTACACATTCACTTATATCCTTATGATTGATATCCTTATGATCAGCGTTCCACCGAACTGATTCCACTTCCTGCAGAGAAGCTAGTAGTAGTTTATTTGCATCCAAGCACAAGTAATACAAAAGTTTAAAAGATTAAATGGAGGTAAACAGTACAGTAAGGGATGGAAATAAGACTCCCACTGCAAAACAGTTTAATCCATTCCTGGTTTTACTAGGTCAAAAAGACACACTGAGGTGGACTGGGTTTTCAACATTACCGTTTAACATTGAATAAACACTACATAAAATGTATCCGTGTCAAAAATGACCTTCTTTGTACTTAGACCAGAATAACAGAAGATATCATTTACAGAGATAGTATGCAAGGGATGCATAAAAGAGGGTTGAAATAAATAACACCCATTCCACTAAACAGACGTGTGCTTCTCTTCTTTAATAGGACATTAGATGGGGTGCTGCTTTTTCTTTTGCTCCAAACTTTTTTTTTCCCCTGCTGTAATATAGGAATAAAAACAACAATTCCAGCTAATCCAAATGTAAAGAATAATTTGTTCACATTAAATATTCAAACATGAAAATGCAATGTTCGTCCCAGCCCTATGAAGGCAAGCAGTGCTTTACATGTCAGTCACAGGAAAAGCAGTGGTTGCTATCTTTCACTCGGGGCAATGTGAGATCTACCAAGTGATGGGAATACATTAGGTGAGATTTACTGGAAATATGATGTCCTTTACTGTAGGCCAGGTACTGGAGAGACTAAGACTTCTTAATGTTTATTTTAGCATTTCTAAATGTAGTACTATGCAGTGTTTTACACGACATACAGTATATCTAAATGCTCAGTGTTCCATCTGATTTTTTCATGAATACAAATTATTCCACCAATAATTAGGAAAATAAGTGCAAGACAAGAAATGGTATAATAATAATAGTATAATATTGTCATGGATAGAGCCAGTGCTGCTCTTCCACAATGGTCTGTAAAACACATCTGTTAAGAGGACTACTCAGCTAGAGTATCGCTCGTCACTCAGCGTTAATACCTGCAGGATAAATACACAAGGACTAAACCCAGGCATGGGTTCAGATCAAGTAGATTCCATGGAGGCAGCTGCATGGATAGGAAAACCCACACACTGTGCAAACTGTGCCAGCGAAAGGACAGAAACTATTCATTGACGTAACCCCCACCCCCTACGTAAAGTACACTCCAGACAAGGTGTGTGGCCATATATACACCCCTTTTGGCTTGGGAACAGCCAGGCCAACTAGTAATTGAAAGTATGTATCCATAGCAATTAGCACCACCCCAGTCACAAACACTACAGTGAGGACATGCTGTCCAGAGAGAAAAGTAAATGGAAATCTGCACAGAACAGGAGCGGATTACACATGGGTCAGCACGTTATTTTTGTTTCACATTAATAATTTCCTGAATTAGTAAGCCACCAGCTTCCAGACAGACAAATTTGCTAGAGAGTGCATGCAAATGATAACATACAGATTCAAATGGATTGGTTTAAACACAAGGAAGTCCCGTTAATAGTAAAATCTCTTTACAAGATAAACCTGGCCAAGAGGGTGGTATAAAACTTACAGTACATGTACTGTAAGTTTGATCAGTGGTAAACAATGGTTTCCTGTCAGAATGCACACAATAACTGAAGTTTCCACAGGCAGCCGGTGACAGTAATATGTAAGCTGGGACGAGGCCTAATTTTTCACTATCGTTATATCATTCTCCAAAAAAGTCGATTTATCGACGTTATGCAAGGGTAAAAAAAAAAACCGCAGTGCATATGGAGCTGGGAATTACAGTATAACATTGTAAGTAACGCTTTAAAAACTATTATGCATATTAAATTGATTACATCAGTTTATGCATATACAGTAGTAATTATATATAGATACAACATTTGGAACGTTTTTGGTTGTTTTTCTTACTTTAGAAAATAATTGTCAAACATCGGAAGGAATTGTAGCTCGGTCGATACAGTATTTGTAATTCTAGCACAACGCTCTTAACTTGCTCTGTTACTTTGAAGACTCCTGCACAGATCCAATCCCATCATTAAACACTGACAGGGGGTGGGGCAGGGGGGAGAAGGTGAGCTCAATCACATGCAGATTCAGTGAGTCAGACCTGAGGGGAGCAAAGATGCTCTGCGATTAATGCATAAAATAATTGACAATTCCAAATTGAATAAAAAAGAAAAGCTTTCCTTTGCTTAAACCCTTAAACAAAAACGATGCACAGGCTTGTCAAACGATACGATGCATTGACAAATCAATGCATCACCTCAGCCTTACTAAAATGTAGTTCAGACATCAAATAATTCTCAAATCAGACCTATTGAAGAGAACACACCCTATTGAAAAAGCTTTACACTAGTCATTTCAGAATCAATTCTAGGTCACTTAGCCAATGTTTTGTATGTATTACAGCTAGCTTTCAACCTGGACTACAATTAAACATAGGACAGCAGTTGAAAATCATCATATTTTACGATTACACAAAATGGGTGTTTTTCATAACCACCACCTCTGATAAGATATGGAAAAAGTATACAAACCATGTATAGTTAACAGATTCTGAAATATGAAGGGGGGTAAAATATGTGGAAACAAGTTGTTTTTTTATTAAACATAATAAAAAGAGTTTTTTGATAAAAGATGACCAATGGAATAATTGAACACAACATACCAGATCTACTGAGCTTTTGTTCCAGTTTGCTCCAATTAAAACATATTATCCTTTCCAAATCTAGTAAGAAACAACTGTGATTAGGGTACAGGTGAACCCGCTTCATATCAGGATTGTCATGCAGGCACAATTCGTGATATAAAGCAGGTCATGATATAAACCGAGTTTCACGTTTGCCTGCGACAGCACATTACGAAAGCGAGAGAAAAAACTAACGATGAATTAAAGAGCAGTGTTTTAATAGTGTACATTTAGTAGTTCTTTATATTTGAACAAAGGCATATAGTTTACTTCATGACAAATATATTTTGTATCATTAACTGGGACGAAACAGTTTGTGAATTGCGACTGATGAGAGCTATCAATTAGGCATTGCATTTGGTGGGGTTTTTTTGCGTGCATTTGTATAAGACTGACTATGTTAAAGAAGAAAAATGTGGTGTTTTGTAACTGAACTGTATCCCGTTAAGACCGGCCACACAGCATTTGACAGGCTGCACAAAACATGACAATAAGCGGGTTTGTGAGATGATTTTATGAGAGGTAATTTCTCAAAGAAACTATGGTGCATGGAGAGTGGTTTTTGAAAACTTGTGATAGTAAACCGGTGTGTGATATTAAGCAAGGTGATATAAAACGGGTTAATCTGTATAATCCAAAAAGCAGTAGCACCTGACAGGGCATTCAAATATTATTATCATTATTTATTTCTTAGCAGACGGCTAAGAAATATGGCAAATATGGCTAAAAACTGCCCTAGCCTGCAGATATTGGAACATATCTGAACACCTTAGCGTGTATTGTTGCACTTATAAAACAGTGTCCCTCTGAAAGTGAACTGGTTGTCAAAGGAATCATAGCCAAAGCTGTGCTTGTATGGCGATTGTATTCAATAGTCTCTGTCATGGATATGACCAGAGATTAAATGTGCCTATGAATGGTATATTTCAATGCTATGATGGAGGAATGTACCAGACCAATCAAATCAATGGAAAAGGTGATTTGCTAATATAACTGGAAACCTGTTTCCATGCCTACTGTGTCTTCCTTCACATCTCACTGGTACATGAAGTGCTCATGGCTGGATTAATGTACCCAATGACGCTTCACGCTGCTCTTACGATGAGGCACCAGCTCTCCGAGCACAAAAACAATTTGATCTACAAACCAATCAAACTTGAATTATCGTCTACAAAGCTTGGATCATGAGATCATAGATCACATCCAAGAACAACTTTTTAATTGCATCTGCCACTCAGAAGAGTGTAAAATCAACAGTACAGCAGTAGCTTAAATTGTAAGAGTATGGATTTTAATCCATGTACAATGAGATTTCGACAACAGCTACAACCTTGTTTTTAAACTGATCAATACAATGTTCCCTGACTTTTGCAAACCCAATGGGATCTATAAAACCTTACCTCAAGTAAAAGACCAAAGCACACTACATAGTCAAGTAAATGGTTATTTACTTTTCCAGTGCTTTACAGAAAGACTTTGTCAGTGTCTTACACTACAGGGATGGAAATAATACTCCTATTGCATTGCAGATTTGCCTAATCCAGACTTTAATACCAAACTGATTAGCCACAGTGTATAGATAACAAGCTCAGGTTTGTCTTATTAAAACGCATTATAAAACCAGGACTGGATTAAACTGCTATGCAAAGGGAGTCTTATTGCCATCCCTGTTAATGAAATTAAATACCACCCCCCAAAAAAAAAAAAAGTTACATATTAGTACATTAGATTACTGGTCTGCTCTTTTGAGTGTAGCTATTTTTGTAATTGTTGGCAAACATTACATCGGGAGAGTAAAGAAAATGTACACACACACACACACACAGTGCACCCTCGCTATAACACCTTTCATTATAATGAACCTAGCCCCTGGACCCCAAAAGAAAAAAAAAGAAAAAAAAAAATTGTATAAACACACATTGTCAACATCCCGGTCTGTATGGACAGGATGCCATCTCCGCAGTAAAGTCAATTCTTTTGTCTTAATAAACGCTGTGTAACTATGCCTCCAAAACAAAAATAATTTCATGATTTTCAAGCTGGAAATTACATTGATCGTTTGAAAAAAGGAGCAACACAGGCATCTCTCTCTGTCGTGAATATATGTTGTCAAAAAACATTGGTTTGGCTTGTTCTGCAACCATGCAGCAAAGCAAAACTGATTAAAGAAAAAACAACAACAGCAGACAAACTTGAGGATCCGATGAACTTTTCATGTCGGGTTGATTTGGAATAAAGGCTCAGTTTGGGATTCTTGCAAGTTGGATTGAGATTTGCTGCACTTTGAAATGATTTGTCAGATTGATTTTAAATAAAAGTTCAGCTTCAATTCGGGATTTTTGCTTTTGTACTGCGTTTTAATTTGTTAACGAACAGCATAAACAAAGGCAGAAAACTGCATACATGAAACTAACAGGTTCATGTAATTCTACTTTTATTCACAATCTCATCTCATTAACTTACTCCAACAGTCCTTTCGCTATAATAAACCCCTCGATATAACGAACAAAAGGCTTGGACCCCAACAGGTTCGTTATAGCGAGGGTGTACTATATATATATATATATACAGCTCTGGAAAAAATTAAGAGACCACTGCAAAATTATCAGTTTCTCTGGTTTTACTATTTATAGGTATGTGTCTGGGTAAAATGAACATTTTTGTTTTATTCTATAAACTACTGACAACATTTCTCCCAAATTCCAAATAAAAATATTGTCATTTAGAGCATTTATTTGCAGAAAATGACAACTGGTCAAAATAACAAAAAAGATGCAGTGTTGTCAGACCTCGAATAATGCAAAGAAAATAAGTTCATATTCATTTTAAACAACACAATACTAATGTTTTAACTTAGGAAGAGTTCAGAAATCAATATTTGGTGGAATAACCCTGATTTTCAAGCACAGCTTTCATGCGCCTTGGCATGCTCTCCACCAGTCTTTCACATTGATGTTGGGTGACTTTATGCCACTCCTGGCGAAAAATTCAAGCAGCTCGGCTTTGTTTGATGGCTTGTGACCATCCATCTTCCTCTTGATCACATTCCAGAGGTTTTCAATGGGGTTCAGGTCTGGAGATTGGGCTGGCCATGACAGGGTCTTGATCTGGTGGTCCTCCATCCACACCTTGATTGACCTTGATTGGCTGTGTGGCATGGAGCATTGTCTGCTGGAAAAACCAATCCTCAGAGTTGGGGAACATTGTCAGAGCAGAAGGAAGCAAGTTTTCTTCCAGGACAACCTTGTACTTGGCTTGATTCATGCGTCCTTCACAAAGACAAATCTGCCCAATTCCAGCCTTGCTGAAGCACCCCCAGATGAGTCCAATTTTCAGCTTTGCCCAACACCTGGTCGTCTAATGGTTAGACGGAGACCTGGAGAGGCCTACAAGCCACGGTGTCTCGCACCCACTGTGAAATGTGGTGGAGGATCGGTGATAATCTGGGGGTGCTTCAGCAAGGCTGGAATCGGGCAGATTTGGCATGAATCAAGGTTGTCCTGGAAGAAAAGCTGTGCTTGAAAATCAGGGTTATTCCACCAAATATTGATTTCTGAACTCTTCCTAAGTTAAAACATTAGTATTGTGTTGTTTAAAAATGAATATGAACTTATTTTCTTTGCATTATTCGAGGTCTGACAACACTGCATCTTTTTTGTTATTTTGACCAGTTGTCATTTTCTGCAAATAAATGCTCTAAATGACAATATTTTTATTTGGAATTTGGGAGAAATGTTGTCAGTAGTTTATAGAATAAAACAAAAATGTTCATTTTACCCAAACACATACCTATAAATAGTAAAACCAGAGAAACTGATAATTTTGCAGTGGTCTCTTAATTTTTCCCAGAGCTGTATATATATATATATATATATATATATATATATATATATATATATATATATATATATATATGAGAGAGAGAGAGACACACACACACACTGATGACTGGACACTTTCAAACACAAATAGGATTTGATTGTAGAACTCTTTCCATGTTTGCCTGGAATGCTATTATTTAAGGCCACAGTGACTAGTAATAATGGAAAGAAACAATCGTTTTAACATAATTTACACACATTATTTATTAGAAAAAATACTGTTATAACTGTTTAAATAAATTGAACTAAAAAAGTCATTTTTTGAACTAGAGGTTCACTTCGTGACTTTGGCTGACATCAGTATAATGATTTAAGTAGTCTGCAGCATCTCAACGCCACCAAGTACAGTATGTGTTATGCTTTTATAATTCACACAGTGAATTATAGATTATTATAGATTTACATTGCCATAAAACAACTGCCTCAATGTACAGGTTCGGATAAATGTGTCATTAAGCAAGTATAATATCCATGAAATAGTCTAAACTGTGTCTAAAAATAAATTTAAAAATCTGTACCATTAGCTCTTAATTCAGTCTTTAGACTAAAATATCCAAAGCTCACCACTGCTTGGATGATTATAAAAAAAAAATTAAACTACAGGGGCAGCTGTAAAAACAAGAAAAATAAATAAATAAACTTTTGAAGCTAAAATTTGAATCAAATATAATTTTTTTGGACATCACAGCTAATATTTTACTTTTCCTCACCAATAGTTTACTAAACTCATCAATGCATATTTGTTGGCTGTGATTTGAACGCTAGGAAGCATGCTACCATGTGAGTGTAGATATGAAATGCGATGCACATGGAAAAGCATACCTGAAAAAGCAACGTCACAAGAAGTGCTTCAAAATAAATGAAATCGACATAGCAAAAAAAAATTATAATTAAAAAGGGCTGCCTGTAGCTTTGGCAATCAGGCAAGGAGTGCAAAAGAATCTGATTTAAATGATGAGACTAAGTTATTTACACCAGCAACAAAAACAATCAATCAGTGAGGGTGTTTTTTGGCTTTGAAGAATGCAGGCAGCGTGGTAACTGAGGATGTCTTTCCAGTGTGCTGAACCTGCGAGAAAAAAATTGATGCAAAAAATGGAAATACATCCAACATGTTTGTCCACCTCCGTGATCATCATCCCACACTCTACAGGGAGACAGTGGGAACTGCATCTTCCAATGGAAGTGAAAAGATGTGTTTTTACTACAAAAAATCAGGATTTTATAATACTGGATACTTTATTTTGCTATAATGTTTAAATATTCAGGTGCACAAGGATCAGATAATGCACAGCTAAGCAATAATGTAGGAGTCTGGATATCATTTGTTTCGTTAATTTGTCGGGGGTTAATACATATTTAAGATTTTTATTTTTTAAATGCAATAACTTTAAATATACCTTTTTAAGTGTACAAATTGTTACTGAAAATGTCAATTTTTCAAGGGTATTAAATCCTATGTAGCTACTGTAAGAATGATGCTTGAGTGTGAATAGCTGAATAAAACATTAGTTTGGGTATTTTAGTAGCACAAGCATAAAAATAAAATTGAGTATTTATTACACAATTAAAACAGACTCAAATTGATCATTCTGTTTCTTATTTTTGTATGCCTAATATTAGAAATGCTTGCTTTTATTTTGAGGCAGGCCCGATTTCCATAAAAGGTGTTTGTTTTTATAGAGATATTCATTTATTAAGAACATTAAGGGCCCCATTTTGAAGAGAGTGCAAAGTTTGCCCTCATTTCTCTGAAAAGAATAAAACAATTTTATGATTGTAGAACTAGTAAGTAACAACTCAAAAGAATAATGTAATTGCTCCAACCTGCAACACATTTGTTTCTTGATAGTCTCATAATAATATTGATGATATGTTTCCTTTCAGAAAAAAAATGAGGGAAAACTTTGCAATTACTTCATAAATCGGACATGTAATATCACAATTCTCAATATATCGCAATAGTTTCTGGACTAATACTGTGATAATAAAAAAGTTAATATCATTACATCCCTAGCCCCTAGTCATGCAAGCTTTTATTTTTTTTACATTTTGGAGCATGATTTAAGTATTTCTAGGCACAGAAGCATTTTATAATGCAGCGATTGATTTTATACAGTCCCCAATTTAAGCTATGCTAAGGACAGGGTGGCATTTTGTTCCACAAGATTGGGCATAAGCAATGTGCTAGCAAGAGGCATGTCTCAATTGGCCGATCGACATCTCATTCAGACCTCTGTTCCGTGTGGCACGCTTCACACCAGGGTTCATCTGGAAAGGAATGGTTTAAAAATAACATCCTTCCTCAATAATGAATACATGCCAGGAGTGGGGTTTTGGAAGGGGGGCTGCCACCTGGTAAAAGCAGTTTATTGTATTCACTAGAGTGTGCTACCTTGGACTATCATAATGTAGCCTTATTCATGCACTGAGGGCATTATACTTAAATATAAATAGGATTGTATGGGAGAAGTGAATTCAGCATTTACATTGACTGAGAAATTTTGGGTAGCAACTGTGGTGTAAAATGCACTTTGGCAATGTATATGGGATGATACTATACAAGTCTGAGATGAAACAAAGCCACACATCACAGAAACTGAAGCATCAATTTGACTTCTCCATGGGCCAATTTTAATAACATGGGAGCAGGACGGTATATTTTGAATAACCTGTCTTAATGAAATCTTAAATGGCAGATTGAAGCAATATGCCGAATAACTAGAATAATTAAATGAAGCAATTAGTATGTGTATGTAAGCCATTTGAATATATTACAGTGAACTAATACCACATACAATTTGTAACAGGGGTGCGCTGGAAGGATAAAGGAAAATCAAGACCGACATCTTCCTTGGCAAATTCACTTTTACAGAAGAAAATGAAGAAGTCACATTAGTTACACCTCCCTGTTAGGTAGTTGCATTTCATTGTTGTTGTATCACTGCTGCAATCGACTGATGTATTAAAAATCAGGTGAGAGAGACAGAAAAACCTGAGCTAAAAAAGTCATACACTCTGCTTTATAAAAAAACGTTTGTTTTCTCATCTACAATTACTATGTGCAAGTGTACTGTCAAGCATAAACGTGCATTGCAAATGCAGTCACCAGACTAATAAAACCCCAATGGAATCTACTGTTTTGAATTGTGACTTCCTTTGTTAACAGCTGGGATAGTTACTGCACTTGAACAACTTCGGTGTTCTAATGTTTTTCTAGGCCTGTCTGCACTGGTTAAACTGAGAGGGTCATAACCACAAGGGGGTTCACCATCATTACAAAGAATAAAACGCACACACAAAAACACATCGAGGTTTGCAGCCACCTTCCTTGTCAACTAAGGATTATAACACTTTATTCATAATTTTTTAAGCGATTTGATTTGATATTGTTTTTTTTTTTTTCTATCAAGTCCCACGTAAAGAGTTGTGTTGTCACTGTACACTTTTTTTTTTTGTTGTTGCTTAGGCCCGATTTTATCATTAGCCCAGTCAAACGGCAATACAATCACTGTAAATGTAAACCCGTATCTGTCAAAGTAACACATACTGTAACCAACCCAACTGTCTGTACCGAATGCAGTCAGACCGAGCGCATCAGCACAGTCACTAATAGTTAACGTAACGCCAGAATGTTTATTCCTACATGACGCGACTGTGTCTTACTACCGAACTAAAGTAAAGTTGGGAGATACTGTACAGTAGCAACCCGTAATATAACAATCGTCTTCAAACAGAACACATCATATTTCATGTTGTTGATCGGTAAGTACCAAATCTATCAGAACTCGAATCAAAAACAGCCATTTACTTTCAGCGCTACATAATAAACATTAGAGACAACCTCACTCACATACAATCAATAGTAACAGATTAAATTCATGTTTTTAAAAAAAACAGACAGTAAATAAAATTTGAAGAAAAAAAACCTTTGCACTTTCAATGATCGCTTCCGGCACTGTGAAGTCACATTTTATAAATGCATCAATGTATATAAAATAAAAACAGGGGGACTGCATATTTCACAACCAATGCAACTTGCATTTCAAATGTCCTTGTTTCTCAAACTTAACAAAGCAACGCTTTCTAAAGACAGGGGCGCTGGTGAAGGATGGGGTACAGATCAAAACTCAAGCAAAGCGAGATGAGCGATTATTAATGAGACGAGCACAGAGATGTTGTGTGGATGAACGAAGCCCCGTGTCGTGGCGAGCTCTCGTTGGGGATGAGGAGGATGCTCTTTTTGCCGTCTGCCTGGTCGAGATTCTTTCTCGGTTATCCCTGGCTGGGCAGTATTTTGACATATTTTGGTGTATTATAAAGAAGGGGCTTGCTGTGCGGGGTTGGGCCTGCTCTGCCTCTTTCGCTCGGTTCTCTCTCTATCCCGTCCCTCTCGATTTTTATACAGCCCCAGACAAAAAAAAACAGAAGCGAGAAAGAAACCTCTTCGGATTGACCCCGCCACCCGACCCGAATCCCCCCGAACCGGCACGGCCTTAATCAGAAGGGGTTCGGTATCGTATTGGGCCGGTTCCCCGGTGGGCATAACGGGATATTGTGGAAATAAATAAGAGAAAAAAAAACTCACCGCATTAATTTCTCTTCTCCCCGCAGATCCAAGATGGCTGTGTATTCTACAACCGAGGATGCTGGGTGAATAGCCTTTACCCTCTGACCTCCCCGCGACCTGCAAAACCATCTCGTCTCCAACACTGTTGCGGGACTGCAGTTACCTGAAGGTGAAATGAGACCGTGGGCTCACAAATATACGAAGCTGCTGGAAGAAGATGAAGATACTAACAGTTCTTAATCGCGGACAGTCTTCTCTAAACGCGGAATTGACAAAGTTGTTCTCGTTGCTTAGGAATGGGCGTGGGATCTCACAGTCAAGGCACGGGAATGGAACCTTCTTACGTCGTTGCGTTGCATGCAATGCGTTGCGCTACTGCACTTAATTTACTACAATAAAAGGTATATGTATTAAAATTCTTGTATATTTTTATGACATTCAGCGGTAAAGAGTCAGTCTGCTCTGCCTGCAGTCAGCTACGACGACGAACCGACACACCTACTGTGTCATCGCGCAGAAGCGACGTATCCTTAGAGCAGCAATCCTTGCTAAATTATAATGCGATGTGTGTCTCGATAGACTAGCGTTTAGGTCGTTGCTGGCGGATTCCCTGTTTTATAAGTAAATTACCTTGTAAATGGCCTCCATTAGACTTTTTTTGTTTTGTTTTAGAGTGTATGTATGCAGGATATGATCTCTTAAGTTATTGACGACCATGACGAATAATACTAGATTTTCTAATTTCTATGTGGCCAAAACAAAACCTTAAATCGCTGTTTATGTAACACATATTGAATAAAACTACAACGTCTTGTAAAAGCAATTGATAATCTAGATTTTAACGCTGTATTTATGAATTGTACCAAATGTAATGTAGGCAATATTCTCTCTCTTGCTATATATATATATATATATATATATATATATATATATATATATATATATATATATATATATTGCTAGCAAAGGAAGATTGCAGTAATTATTGGCGAATTAAAAGGATGATCTACAGACCTGTATAGTGCGTTTATTTTTCCATCTGCGTTGTCAAGACACCTGTATTCATGTAGATTTAAACCACAAGCCAGACACCTGGTAAACACTTCAAGTTACTTGGGAAAATGTGATCATAATTTTTTTGTGAAGGAAGAATGACAGACTGTAAGTACTCTATATAGTTAACTCATGGTGAATTTACAGTGAGGTACAGTCACCTCAAAGAATGATACCTTTATGTAAACATAGGTCTTGTTGAACAATCTGGTGTTGGTCAATTCCAAATCCAAAACAGCTGGCTTCTTGAAGACCCTTTTTCATTTCAAGCTGTATTTATGAACGTATTTCTGAGAAGTCTTGGGGTACAGAGAACACAAAATGGTGGGCTTGCAACCTCCATGGTTGCCTCTGGTTGGAATATATAGTTTATTCCACTGGTGATGGTATATTTGGCATGGGATTCACTTTTGTTTTTCCACGGATGTGGATAACATGCTTACCGGGACTAGTTTCCAATGTGTCTGCGCTTGCATTCCAATCCAGGGGTGTGCTGCTGAAACTGACAGACTGAGCTCAAGGTTGTGAAGAGGCCATGAACAGGGTTCGAAATTAATCCGCATCGAAGCATAATGTAGTCCAGGGGTCTCCAACCCTGGTCCTGCAGAGCTACTGGGTCTTCTGGTTTTCATTTCAATCGAGCTCTCAGTTACTTAATTGCACCGATTGGTGTCTTGATTAGTCCAGATTAACAGGTGTTCCAGATCTTTAACCATTGATGACATCGACACCTCTAAGACCTGAGGATTTGGGGCTCTCCAGGACCAGGGTTGGAGAGCCCTACTGTATGTTGAAAATGAGTAAAGATCTGCCAGGTAAAATAATCCCAGAATTGTTTTAATAAATATGTATTTTTGTTCTGATTGCAATTTTTTTTTTAAATCTACTTGTGGTATAAACAGAATATTGAATGATCATTCGCGGTCTGCATTTTTTATTCTCCTCAGGAGGGTGTCGCTACGTCCCGAGACATCCAGCTCCATAGATACACAGTTAACACCCGGGTCCCTGTGCTGTAGTGACATGGTATGAGTGCAGCAAACCACAGGGGCCAGGGAGCAGCAGGAACTGTTCAAGCAGGGTTATACTGAAAACAACTGCATATCTCTAATAAAGAAAACCACCATGCAAATAACCAAAGGATCTTCAACACAAGACAAACGCTGCCAGTGATACGGATTCTAGTGCTATATACACTATATTACACTATATACAATATATATGCATAACTGAACTTTATGGTGGTGTTATTTTATATGCATTATTTTTTTGTCTGTTTGATATTTGTAGTTTCATTTTAAGGTAAAACTTTTGAGGAACTTCAATATGTAATTTTACTACTGAAGGCACATGACAAAAGGCAACTTGAGTCTGCGAGTGTTTTTGGAGTCAGTGAATGTTTATCGGTTACAGTTCTGTGGCAATAGCCAGAAAATATATTCATATTGCTGGAGATTTCATGTGTGCAAATGAGACATTCAAGAGCATATATGCATGTGGAGTCCAAGCTTGCAAGGGGTCAGGTAAAAAGCTCTTTATTCCACCTACACGCTCTTGAGAAGCGAACGTTGTTACATGTTGAATCCTACTCAGATTCAGTGTCTGTGCTGGATATTGTTCAACATCTCCTGAAAGTATACACAACGCCAGTAGCACACTGTATGCATGTCACTGATGCATGCTAGTTTTTACATGACCTAAGTTTGGCAGTATCTTCAGATACCTTCTTCCAAATTGCTATGAATGTAGGTCATGGTAGCACAATACAGACACCTGATCAGCTATTTTAAGGTTACTAAATGTTCTATCTTGGGTACCCGTGCCAGTTCACTATCATTAGTAGAAGTAGTAATACTACAGATGTACTAGTTGTTATTAAAGGACTGTGGTATATTTCCTTAGAGATCTTCCCACTCTCAATGTGAAAGTTCATACAAGACATGAGAGAGCTCCCTTTTAAAAGTTTACCACAGTAATTTTGCCATTAGCTTGTACTATGCATTACCATAGTTTACCAAGGCTTGCCATGTATTTCTTTTACATATATATATCTATATATCTATCTATATCTCTATATCTATCTATCTATCTATCTATCTATCTATCTATCTGTCTATATATATATATATATGCTTTACCATACCTCTCTGGGCTCGACAGTGCTTACATATGCTTTGCCATGCTTTTGTTATGCTCTATTGCACTTTGCTATGCTTTTATTTTAATAATGGAAGTCCATGGGTATACAAAACATCCTACATGCACCAATGAGGCTGACAGAGGAGAACCAGATGGGTCTAATGTACGTAAAGCATGCGCTCCACAACGTGATGCCTGCTGTGTTGGACTGCAAGCAACTGGAGAGCCAATGAGCTTGTTCTTTTACATAAGGGTGCACCACATGTCCAGTGTAGTGTCTGGTGAGCTGGCAGTGTATATGCAGAGGAGGATTATACCCATGCCATGGACTTCTGCACAAGACAAAACCCAAATACGTTATTTTGCGCAGGTTTCCTATGCCATTTAGTATTTCATCCGTTACTAATGTTTAACACCATTTTTTTTACTTTGCCCGTTCCTTTGATTTAATTTTTTAAAAAGTGTCGGCTTTTACAGATTCTAGTCAGCCTTTTTGTTTTGTGTTTTTGTCTTTGTAAATGTTTGTCAGCTGCCCTGGAGCACACAACTTGCAATCTTGTTATATAACTTGATGTGAATAAACAGTGTTGTTGTTGTTTCCATTCTCTTGCTTTTTGGAACAAAAAATGGCTGTAAGGTATTCATAATCGCCTAATTAGAATATATACTTAAAAAAGTTATAATCTTCTAAACCCATGTTGGGAACAGTGTGTAATTTGACCCTACTAAATATGCAAATAGTAGCAGGTAGCTGTGACATGTAGCAGGTCAGTTATATTTGAAATTACTTCAGCGTAAAATGAATGTGATCGAGGGACACTGTAGCTGTTTTATTAGTGTGGCTGTGGTGTCACTTGGACATATTTTTCCACACTTGGCCCACATGCTTAAAACCACCTGTTTGCAAAATAGCAGGCCACACATAGAGTATAATAGAGTTTGGAGTATAATATAGGTATTAGTGGTACATAAGAAAATAATAAATAATCACCTGGTCTGATTCCAGCTAGATCATTGGAGGGAGGTTAAGCACATGACTTGACGTTTTGTTTCAATGATCTGCATATTCCAAATTGAAATATAAAATACAAGCAAAGACATTATTAACAGATGACAAGGCAGTGGTAATATTGCTATAATGCTGAAAGGGACATTTGGAAACTTTGGTTAACTGTTTTACCAATTGATAATGGGGTTTTAATTTAACACCCAGTGCCACTCAGTGGACAGATGCTGCTTTGCTGTACTGTCTAATTAAATTGGAAGATTTGCATAGAACACGCCACGTGTTTATTGTTTGTTTTTGCAAAATTGTTAAAGGAAAAGAAAGCTGTGGCTTAGCCTTGTATACTGAAGCAGACACCCGATCACATCCCTCCACGTCAAGCTACGCATTCATTGCACGCCCAAAATAAGCTTAGATAGAAGTAACTGCACAGGACACCCCCTGTAACAATTACTGTATTTAAACATCTATGAATAAAACGTGCCTACAGTACAGAATTAAAAATAATGGCTTCCATAAATGTAAGTTGCCCTTGTGTGCCCTTGTGAAATATTGGGTTTGTATTAATACCTGGAAGTATAGTTCCACTACATCTCAGACTTGCTTAATTGCAATTGTAAGCTGGCTGTGGTGACTGAGTTGGGCTCTACAGTGAAGTGTGAAACACAGCCTTCCCAGAGCAATCAGGTGTTTGTTTCCTCATCTATGCCTTTAGCCTCCCTTGGGAAATGTATTTTTCCTTAGTATTCGATTTACATTCCTGCACTGCAAAGTGACCTACCTTCAGCAAGCCAATGTTGCTGTTTCTAGACCTCTAATGAAACGATTGGACGTCTGGTTTCAACTTCAGGGTTTTCCAGCTCCAGATGGTGGCAACTTACTTGCAAACAGAATTTGTGCTTAATTGGGTTGTTAGACAACAATTTCCCCTCTATAAAGATACTGTAGCACCAGGGTGCAATCTCCTTTATGTTTATTGTAATTGGCTCCACCTGTTCTATTCCAGCTAATACCACTGGAGCTGCAATCGTACCTCAGTCCAGAGGATTGCATTACCCAAATAAAAATCTCAACACCCTCAGGCTGATTGTGGAGAAATGAGGTGGGGAAGGGTATTAGTGTTGCGATGAAGCCACAGATGTTCTTTTAAATAGTTACATATTTTTAAAGAGAAGTCTTTTCAGAAGCAGTTTTTGCTAGGATATTTAGTAAGCATGTACAATAATAATCTAAGTAGAAACAACAATAGAGAATCATACAGGTATTAGGATATTGTACAGGTAAGAAATAAAATATTAGCAAACCAGGAACAACAGCTTGGTCGGTGATGGAAGCGGCCTAGAAGGGAGACTGCCCCCCATTAAGCTAGCAACCCCCCTTCCTGTACGCAACATCTGGTTTTCTTTGAAGGTCACCCAGCTGTGGTTAGCTTCTGAGATCTATGTGGATCAGTAACCAACTGGTGTGGCTACAGGCTGCTATGGATTTCCCATGTAGCACTGAACAACCACAGCATTTTAACACATCCAGACTCTGAGCATGATAACCTTGGACAATGGTAACGTAATGCTATGAAGATGTACAGATACTGGAGCTTTCCCTGGGGTGTTCATTCTAGTAAACCAGGACCAGAGCCAGAAACCACAATCTTTTAATCCAGTGGATGTGATAGGCCTTGATCACACAGGAGTTAACCCCTTAGGGATCGAAGCAGATTGTAGTGACCTGGGCCTGGCACATACGCTTGCAATGGAACATGCAGGAAGCTCTTCCTTTGCTAGTGGTAGAAGGAGTGTTCACTCTTTCTTCATGGATTTATCAATGAGGTTTTTTTTTTCTAAGACGGAATGTTGATGACACACTAGAACTCCAGGGGCCCATATTTAAAGTAAAAGCAAAGGCAAAAAGATGGAATGGAATAACACCAGCAGAAATAACCCAGCATGAAGAAAACGGGTCAATTACTGCAGGTTTTATACCATTAAAAAAATCCCTTTAAAATGTGCCGTTGCCTGACCTGAATTACAAGCGTTACTCTAGGATTAATGTCCTTTTTTTCTTCTACCTTACTTGGATTTGCTTTCTCCAAAGCAATACAGTAGCAGTCCTCAGATGCCTGCAGACAGCAACACTCGTGGCAAGTGCAGCCATTGTGAGTTTTACTATACTGGACTTACTAGGAGTTCGGCCACCTGAGTCTTTGTGTAGTTCGTTTCATTAAGCTCACAGTAATTCATGGGTTGACTTTGCAATGGCTTTGCATGGCTGCAAGAGGAGACCTCAGTGACTTTGAAAGAGGGGTGAATGTTGGGGTGCGTTTGGCATGAGCTTCAGTGACCAAGACAGCTCAACTTGCTGATGTTTCACGAGCAACGGTGTCTAAGGTGATGTCGGCATGGAACTCCGAGGGAAAGACATCATCAGCAAAGGGCAACAGTGGGAGGAAGCGCATACTCCAGGATCGTGATATCTGAGCATTAATTCGAAGTGCAAGGCAAAACAGGCGAGCAACTGCAGATGAATTGACTGCAAATTTCAATCTGGAGCGCGAGCAGCCAGTTTCATCAAAGACGGTCCGCCGAGAACTCCACAGAGCGGGATATCATAGTGGCCCAATGCCCTATTAAGGGGCTTTACATTGGTGTTTCCATTTTTTTGTCCACTACCTGTATATATTATATTGTGTGTCTGTGAGAGCTGTAAGAATGACAGTTTCCTCGCTGTTCTGGGCAGGGGTTCCAGAGTGGAGAATCGTGTTGCTGTGATTATTTGTCTGTGATTGATTGTTATCTGTGTGCTTCCATGCTGTTGCTGCTGCTTAATTATTCTTTATTTTACAGAAGCTTTTATCCAAGGCGACTTACAGGTGTTACAGTGCAGTACAGGATTACAATGCCAGATTAATATTTAAATACAGTATCATTTACAATAGTGCAATAATACTACTAGAATACAATATAAAGAGCCTGTTGTTGGTGTACTTTCATTCTCCAGAGCAAAACTTTCACCTTTTGTTGCCTTATAGCCTGGAATTAAAATGCATTAAAATAGTTTTTTTTTTCATTTATCTACACATCCTACCCCACAACTTCGAAGTGAAAGAAAATTCTAGAATTTTGTAGAAAATTAATTAAAAATAAAAACTGAAATAGCTTGGTTGGATAAGTGCCCACCCCTCTTGTAATAGCAATCCTAAATTAGCTCAGGTGTAACCAATCGCCTTCAAAATCACACACCAAGTTAAGTGACCTCCACCTGTGTTAAATTGTAGTGATTCACATGATTTCAGGATAAATTCAGCAGTTCCTGTAGGTTGCTGGGTAGTGCATTTCAAAGCAAAGACTCAACCATGAGCACCAAGGCGCTTTCAAAAGAACTCCGGGACAAAGTTGTTGAAAGGCACAGATCAGGGGATGGGTATAAAAAAATATCAAAGGCCTTGAATATCCCTTGGAGCACGGTCAAGGCGATTATTAAGAAGTGGAAGGTGTATGGCACCACCAAGACCCTGCCTAGATCAGGCCGTCCCTCCAAACTGGATGACCGAGCAAGAAGGAAACTGATCAGAGAGGCTACCAAGAGGCCAATGGCAACTTTGCAAGAGCTGCAGGCTTTTATGGCAAAGACTGGTTAAAGTGTGCATGTGACAACAATATCCCAAGCACTCCACAAATCTGGCCTGTATGATAGGGTGGCAAGAAGGAAGCCATTACTCAAGAAAGCCCACCTTGAATCCCGTTTGAAGTATGCAAAAAAAACACTCAGGAGATTATGTAGCCATGTGGCAAAAAGTTTTGTGGTCTGACGAAAGTAAAATTGAACTTTTTGGCCTAAATGCAAAGCGTTATGTTTGGCGCAAACTCAACACAGCGCATCATCCAAAGAACACCATCCCTACTGTGAAGCATGGTGGTGGCAGCATTATGTTATGGGGATGTTTCTCATCGGCAGGGACTGGGGCACTTATCAAGATAGAAGGGAAAATGAATGGTGCAAAGTACAGAGAAATCCTTGAGGAAAACCTGCTGCCCTCTGCAAGAAAACTGAAAATGGGACGGAAGTTCACCTTTCAGCATGACAACGACCCATAGCACACAGCCAAAGCTACATTGGAGTGGCTAAGGAACAAAAAGATCAATGTCCTTGAGTGGCCCAGTCAGAGCCCCGACCTAAATCCAATCGAGAATTTGTGGCATGACTTGAAGATTGCTGTCCATCAACGCTCCCCAAGGAACTTGACAGAGCTTGAACAGTTTTTTAAATAAGAATGGTCAAATATTTCCAAATCTAGGTGTGCAAAGTTGGTAGAGACCTATCCCAACAGACTCACAGGTGTAATTGCTGCCAAAGGTGCTTCCACCAAGTATTAATTCAGGGGAGTGGAGACTTATCCAATTATGATCTTTCAGTTTTGTATTTTTAATATATAATTTTTTTCTCAATAAAAACTTTTTTCCCCTTAACAGTGTGGATTATGGTGTGTAGATAAGTGGAAAAAAATCCTCATTTAAATGCATGAAACTCTGAGGCACTGACACAACAAAATGTGAAAAAAGTTCAAGGGGGTGTAGACTTTCTATAGGCACTGTATATATAATAACTCAATCATAATTTAAAAATTAAGCATTGGGTGTATATATATATATTTTAATCAGTTATAAAAATGACCGTGTTAATCAAGATACAATAATGGCTAACTTAAAAGGCTAACTTTGTTGGTGGCACTTCCAAGATACTTTTTTTTTTTTTTTTAAATATCCAAGGTCCATGAAGTTGAACAGAATATTAATTATTAAACACATAATCAGAATTATTAAACAAGTAATCTATAAGTTTCTTTATTTTATTTCTGTATAATAAATGTACTGTGTTGTCAGCTTGCTGAGCACACTGCTACAGGTTTGTACTTATAAAAAATGGGAATACAAAATAGCAAAACCGGGACGATTTAACAATTTTACTATTTCTGACTGGGGCATAAAATGTAGATTGAAAACTGGGACAATCCCTATACTTGAAATATGTATTTAAAAGTTTCTTTTGGTACCTGTCATAAGACATTTTCCCAGTTAGCAGCACAACCAGTTTAACCACAGAATTCTTTCTTCTCCTGTAACGCATCCTTTGGCTCCCTCTCCCCTGTCCTTCCTGGGGGTTGTCTCTGTGAACGAGACTGAGGTTCCTGTTTCATGTGGTGAAGCTCACACATGTGATCTTCCTTAAAAACGACACACCACAGCATTGCGTTCTCCACACAGGCCAGCACAAGGCTCTTGGATTGCATCACCCTGGAGGATTTGCTGTTAAAGTAAAAGCCTCAACCCATCTGTTATCCAGGCTGGGTCCCACATTGATCAAGTCAACCTCTTTGTCTGCTCTTGGGTTTGGAGCAGCTAGACTCAGATGGTGGCCATGTGACCTACAGAAAAGGTACCAGGATGTTTTATTTGTAATATTTACATAATTAGAAATGAACAATGAAAAAACAAGTGAAGGACTAATTGATTCTCAGCACAAAAATAGTGTGACTTGTAATAATGTTAACAAAGCTAATAAAAAAGGTAAGAAAACAGACTTTAAAACATTCGTTAGGGTTCTTTATTATAAACAAATGTATTGGTACATTTTCAGGGATGCCCTGAGCAAAAAGCAGCAGTCATGGCTTCAGCATTCCTAACACACATGGATTCACTGAATACTGTCAATATGAATAGATCTAAACATATCCCATTTACATTCAAACAGTATTCTGAATAGTGAACTACATGCATGCATGTATATGTATTATACAAGGAAGTGCAGGGTTATGAATTGGGTGGACTACCATGATATAAGGCAGCAGTTGGTAGATTGGTCCAACAGTGGTAACATTTCCATACTGTATTTTGCCATACCAGTGGTATCACCATGTTATACACACTGGTAATCTGTTGTATACCACTGTACCAGTATCCCTGTATTGTGAATACTGTCTGAACTGAATATTGACGCACACATGTAGATCAGTATGGTAGTCTTTCCTTCTCTTATATGTATTACAATTCTCCCTGAGTTACAGGGCTTGATACAGAATTAACTGTATTTGAAAACAAAACAAAAAAAAACCTTTTTGAAATAATGGACACATGAAGAGTCAAAACGTTTTAAGAGCTAACTTGATAATAGGACAACAACAACAACCCAACCATGCCATGAATACGTACTGTACTTCTGCATCGAAAACCCCTCTCTGTCTCTTTCATGCTGTGTCCAGCATTCTGAGTGGGGGTTTTATTGCAATTAGTCATATATTAAGTCTCATTTAATCTCTGCTATACAATGGGGTGCTTTGAATAAAGCTTTCACCAGATGTAACACGGGCTAGATCAGCAAAGTGGCGCGCCATCTGGTGAATGAAGCTTCCTGTTCTGTTGCAGGCGTTCCGCAGTACCATTACACAATAAACAACGCCTTGCTGATCTGTTTCATTGTGAAAGACAATCTGGCAGCTGGAGCTGAAGCTCTACTCCTCAGCACAGGTAACAATTCCAATACGAAGCGTCCCCAATGACTGGAGATCATGAAGAGGTAAGGGTACAGGCAGGGCAGTCAGAAAACCACTTCCAAATGAAAAGCAAGGGACAGGGCAAAATAGTAAGAAATAGAAGGGTAGCGCTTTATTGTGGTGTCATTAATTAGTATTTCATTCATTTGCCATTTGCTGAAGTTTAGTTCCATGTTGATAAACAGTCAGTAGATACTGTATCATGCATGTGTGTATCTATACTGTATGCATGCATGTGTATCTATACTGTATGCATGCATGTGTGTATCTATACTGTATGCATGCATGTGTGTATCTATCATTAAGCTGGCATTTCAGCTCCTATTTCATATGTATGTTGAGTGTTTTTTGAGACTCTGTAGTTTCCTGCTACAGAATTTTTTTTTTTTAAAAGACATGCAATGACTGTTATGCAAAGCTACTAATACCCTGATCATGCGACCATCACAATCTGAAAACGTGATCGTGAAGCATTTAAATGCACATTATTTAGGTACTGTATATATATATATTTTTTTTTTTTACTAGAGCAGGAAACTACCAAGTCTCAAAAAAGCATACTCAACATTCATATGAAATATGAACTCAAATGTAACTAAACTTCAGCAAATGGTTAACTGCATATTAATTAAATACATATGTATGACACTCAAAATAAAACGTAGTGTGTTAAAATAAAGGAAAGGCGTGATCAAGTCATTGCAATCACAGTGCTCTCAATCCCTCCCTCCTCCCGTGCTGCACTGTGTCCACGCAGTTTCCACACGGTGCTGCTGTTTGTTCACAGGATTCTCATCTCCAGTTCCTGGCACGCTGCGCCTTCGGAGGTTTCCTGATGGGCTGACAGTAAATGTGCATCGGGATATTCATGAAGAAACTGAACACCCACGGCCTGCCAAACAGAAAGGAAATACTGTGCATGGGGGTCCCAGGGCATTGTGCATGGGGCCTGAACAGGAAAGGGGATTGATGTTTGTCAGGCAGAGTTACCTCTTGCGCTCCACATTGTCACATATTCCACTGAGACCCACGGGGGCTGCAGCTTTCCCATTAGCCAGAGGTTTCAATCCTCAATCTCAGTGCGGTTTCTATTTGCTTCAGTCGCAGTGATGGCAGGATGCAGTAAACAGCTGATCCTTATTGCAGAGGCCTCATGGAATTCTTGAATCACAAAGCCGCAGTGGAAGTCATGGAAAACTTCATGTGGCAACTTCACCTGGCAAATTTCAGTGCTTTGTGACTAATACCATGGCTGTTTAGTCCAGCAGGTGACTTCATCACCACTGCAGCATTCAGCAAAAGCAATCTGCACTGCTGGAAAATACACAGCTTCAACCGATTAGTTTTTTCCAGTTTTCATTTTTAATAGCCTGTGTTTTTGTTCGCTACTGGTGAAATAAATAAATATATATATATATATATATATATATATATATATATATATATATATATATATATATATATATATATATATATGGTGATTAGAAAGTAAGTTTACCACATCAACGCACAATATCATTGATGTGGTAAACTTACTTTCTAATCACCCTGTATATAAACATTTTAAAGGATGTATAAAAACCCTTGTTTTTATCAGTGATATGATTTTGGTATAGCACATATTGCCACCCGGTGGCCACAGGTTGTAATGTGACATACTTGTTGAGGCGTTGGCTGAGGGTGATGTTGTGCAGGCTCTTCCATCTCTCCTGGTTCTCCTCGCACCGCTTCCTCTGCAGAGCCTCCTGACACTCCCTCTCCTTCCAGGAGCGCGCCCTGATCTCCTCCTCAAAGCGGGCTGAGCCTGGGGAACATCGGGAATCATTCAAGAGGCTGATTTATCACCTGCTATTTGTTCTCATTGTCCCTTTCTGATTGTTAGTGCTCTGAAGGTGTCTTATCTAAATGTACTGTGGGACCCCAGCACCCCACTGTAGCCAACAAGATAAGATAAGATAAATATATATATATGAAAGACCAAAAGTACGCTATTAATAAAGAGAAAGACTATCCAACAGGATGCAATAAATCAAAAGAGAAAGTAAGAAATCAATAAACAGGGGACATTATCAAAAGTGAACATATCAGACATCCCACACATCCCAAATGCAGAGAATATGCAATTCACAATGTCTGAAATTCATTTCCTGGTTCATTTAGCATGTCCTAAAAAGCACCTGGCTTCAAAGCATGTCTGTCAACCTCTGCCAGCCCCACCTACTCTGGTGCATAGCGCTGTACTGTTGAAAAAGTTAAAATAATATAATACAGAATATTTTCTTTTTTCATGTGAGGCATATTGAATTAGTGTCAGTGCACGACAGCTTGGGATATTTTGAATTGATTGTGAAGTCTATTACATGACGTCTGCAGCCCCTACCTTATGCTTGGGAGTTTCAGTCCAGGGGGAGGGTCCAGCTGCAAGGGTTCCTCATCTACCCTGAAGTTCACTCTGAGAGCCTGAGCCTGCGGAAGGGTGGGTGACACACTCCCTCTTAGAAAAGTGTCCCATAGTAAAAGCATAGCATTGTATAACCATGGGAAAAGCATGGTAAAAATGCAAAAATACACAGGTGGTAAACTGTTATAAGGGGTGGTACTGGCGTTACACTGATGTGATTAGTAATGCTTATCCTGATTACTGAAGACACAGCTATTTGATTGGTGTTAACAAAGTCATTCTTCTAGTCATTAAGTCAAAACATATATATGAACATAATTTTGATATTTTATTTAACATCATGTAATCAAAGAAATTACGAAACGATATCAGAAGTCTTTCCCGGAAGCCATAACAGTAGTACAGTATTTCATGTTAGATTTAGAAATGTCACATTTTTCCATTGTTTTTCAGTTTTGGAAAACTACAAAGCTGTATGTAATTCAACCACACAGCAGATTGAACGATACAGATGTGAAGATGGCCCGGGTGCGACAGTGACTATGTGACTCATCTTCTCCTGAGTTTTTCACTGCTCCCAGAATGTCTTCATTGCTGGTACCGCCCGTGTCATCCTTTGTCTCATACCTCTGTTTCACCTGCCCTCCAGTGTTAATTATTTATCTTGGGTTTTAAGTGCAACATATTGTTTCCCAGAACGGCTCAATGTGTTCCTGGAAGTGAAGATGTTTCTGTTTTGACGATGTTATGTGCTGGTAATATCTACTGATCTGTGTCTCATTGATAGGTAACTGAAAAACGTGTTTAGCAAATTAATACTTTTTCTATATAAGGGAGTTCATTTTTAAACAGAAAATTAATTTCACATTCATTAAGATTTCTAAAATAAAAAAATGGCACACTGTATATTGCATTTGGTGACATGGTGTCCTGCAACTGTTTTTCTAACAGTTAACTACTGAAGACTTGTGGTTAGATTAATGGGCTTTAGGGAAATTAAAGTATAGTTAAAACAACATTAAAATGAACTATCCACTTTTTTAATGATACTTTACAACACTTTAATATCCCTTTACAATGTTTTACTACAACAAATGTTTCTCTTTGCATTTGTATTATTATTATGATTCTTTTTTATGTTGCCAGTTTGCTGTTATCTTGTGCACAGATCTTCAAATCATTCCTTTAATCATTCTCCCTGTACCTGCTCACTGCTGATGCAGGTGTTGTCTGAAAACTGTTAATTCAACAGACACTGCAACAGTGGAGCATGTCAAAACAAAAAAGTTGCTTGTTTAACATTACTCGTGAGGACAAAAATATGTGACTGCCATCCAACGATCCTGCAAGATGTGCAGTCTCTGTGAACTGCTGGAGCCCATCCCCATACAGCTCAGGAGAACTGAAGGTTCAACAAAGCCAATTCCAGAGTGGAGGACGGCGAGCTAGCAGTCTCTGGAGGACAAAGGCAAGTGTCCTCTTGAGCTCACCAGGCGCCTGGCCAGCAGGGTGCGCTGTAGCGCAATGAGGAGAAACAGTCCCTGATAGTTTTGCCTCCCTGACCCGCAGGAGCGCCAGAGCCAATGCTCCCACTGGAATTCTCATCTCATTCTGAGTTCACCCAGCCAGCATGTGAACCATGGCTACCCTGACTGTGTGACCCACCCTGCACACAACCTCCAAACTGATCCCATTCAACACCCGGATAATATTATGTTCCTTATTATAAACCTAGGCTGAGTGAGATTCGGGGGAGGGGTCATGGGAGCTTGCTTCTCCTATTGACCCCCCTCCATAACTTGTTCAAACCTCAAGGAAACTCACCTGGCGGTTGCTGATACAGTTGCAACTTTATCCTCCACCTGCTCAACCACTTTATTTGCAGACAGTCCTCTTGACGAGGATAGGGGAAGGTGTGAGGCTTTGTCACAGGCATCCTTCTTCCTTTGAGATGTGGGACCAGCAGCCAATTCAATAAGCATTAAGATCACCCCAAAGAATAGCCACTGTGAATGAATACTGGGTCCCTTCTTATTTTGTGGAGAATCTCTTTTTTTCCCCCTTTCTGTCATGTTAATTGAGGATATGCCTTAGTTACATTTAATTTAATGAATCATTTGATACAAGCATCTTAATTTAAAGAAATCTTAACGATCAGCAGACCACTGGCTTACCAGTAATGGCACCACAATTGATTTCAGTAAGATTTGGTTACACACCATCACAATATGAAGATCTTCCCACTCCATTGCTGTTGTAGTGCCACTAACTGCCTCTGAAGGTCATTTAACAAGGTCTGTCTATCCAGAGACAAGCAACAACAAATAGGTGATCGGCTTGCAGTTTCAGAAACAGATTGGATGTACTGTAGTGGAAACTGTGGATTCCAGAGGTAACTTCAAAATGAACCCCCATCAACGGATCAACTGAAGGCTGGTCTATAATAGAAGAACCCTGTAAAGATAAAACAAGGGTACACTTCCTCTTTAATTGGCGTGGGTGTCTGACGCAGCTTCTTGGGTTTGCTGTATTACTGCAGGGCTCACACAAGATGTTTAAAGGTGCAGCATATATATATATATATATATATATATATATATATATATATATATATATATATATATATATATATATATATATATATATATATATATATATATATATATATATATATATATATATATATATATATATATATATATATATATATATATATATATATATATATATATATACCTGATGCACTGCCTGTAAAACCTCCCTGCGGTTCAGCAATGATTAACCACTGTAGTAAACCCTCTCTGCGCTGCAGCAATGATTAACCATTGTAGGCGTCAAGCTCTCTTCATCAAGTTAAATGGCATGAGGTTATTTATGTAGACAATTGTAATTCATAAACCTGCCCAGATAGATTTATTACATTTCTTAGCTATATTGCATGTCATTCAACTCTGAACCGTAGTATTACCAGAGCACTCCCTGGAAACACATCAGGACTGAGCAGTGAGGAAATACTAAGTTTCCAAGACCCATCAAATATTTACATGTGGCTTTTAACTGCTTCTTATAGCTGCAAGAGAACCCCTTCAGCATGCAACCGCATCGCTGGCAATATCAGGAACACAGAAATGTTACAAACAAGGGCAGGCTGTTCGGACCATCAGTGCTGGTCCGGTTTCAAGTATGATTTACCCCAAAAACTGGGTCAAGACTCAGCATTAACAAATTAACAACATGGCATGGTGACCTCTACCATCCCCTCACTGCTCTCTGTGTAAAAAAGTGTCTTGTTACAGTCTTACATCAGCTGTCTCTGGGACGCATACATTGGAATTGCATCGGTCAGAATAACAGGAAAACCACGTCTGATCTGTAAGTGTCTCAAAACTAGCAGATAAAACAGTAAGCACAAACACACATCACATCATAAACCACAAGTCGAGGAACCTCCTCCCCAGGATTCTGTGCACTTGAGCTGGGGTGACACATTATCCTTCCACAGGATGTAAGAGTCTGTTAGTAATAAAAACGTTATGGGACTGCGGACGTCTGTAGGTGGGTCATATCAGCACGAGAAGAAGTGAACAGACTTTGCAGTTGATGGAATATCGAGAGTTGCTTCAGGTATGATTTTCTAAAACGGGTGACATCAAATGTGCTGATGTGGAAAATACAGCTGATGTCATGAATAGGGTTTCTCCGTGATGCGTCGTGGAATACAGAAGGAGAAATGCGTGATCTGATTGGTTCCTGAGCAGTCTATAATTCTATGCAGGTCTTGCGATTCAGTGTTTGAAGTTCTGGAGTAAATGTGTGCTGTACTGTAACATGGCACTTAGCGATGGCCTCTGTCCAGCCGTGAGAATCACAAGAGCTGCAAGTCCAGACTGTGTGCTGTGAAGAGTGGCATTGTAATGCTTGCATTGTGTTAGCGGGGAACATTGCTTCCTAAATGAAGCTATACCTCTTAGCTCTCTCCCATATTGTTCTGGTTCACTGTCATGTCTTTGTGGGGATGCTGTGAGCTACTGTCACATTGCAGTTTCATTAAATAAAAAGCCAGTCTTGGTATTGACAGCGTTCTGTAAATACAGCTGACAGTCATTGTTAACAAGACATGTGTTGAGTGCATACATGCGATGATAGACTGTACACGTGTGGGTGGCTTTCAGCAAAGCTGGCGTGCTCACAGTACACTCCATCTGTCCCTGTGTTGTGAAGCCGCAGCGCGCACACAGTCCCACAGCCCCGGCAGATTAACATTTAATAGAGCTTTCAGTCAGTGTCATTGCAGCGTCGTTGATAATCGAGCCACATATTAAATGTCCTGCTCCATGGATCACAATCAGCTCCCTGTTAGTATATAGTTAAAGGCGCTCTGGTTTGTGGATCTCATACTACTATAGAAGCGAGTACATTCTTGTATATACACCAACAAAGTGAAGAGAAACAGTGACAGATCTTAATACCATCGATCTACATTCATAATCCTGTTTTATTTTTTGCCTACTTCATTTCATATTTATTGTAGGCATTTATTGAAATCTATGACATTGAAATCTATTTACAGGAAGTTAACGTGAAATGTAAGATGATGCATTAGGTTTTTCGTCACTACTATGCCTTTAAAATAAAGATCCATAGCTAAGGCTGAATGGCTGAATTGACACACTAAGAGACACACAGACACATGCCTCTACATCCTGAAGATGTATCCATTAAAAGGGTTAGTCAGGAATCAATGAATAGCATCACTTTTAAATACGGCTTTATTTAGAGAAAAATAAGCATAGCCATGCCACAATTCAACTGGAGACAGACAGATTGAAAGTGGTACAAATCACAACACAATGACATAATGATATGGATCATGTTCTATACAGTATTCCCCTCTATCCCACTCTGTTTCATACAGATCTGAAAGACACAGAGAGGCCACAATGGCTGCACACCCTAGTGACTGTGTTCTATTCAGAGCCTAATAACTTAAAACACATTCAGTCTCAATATGTCAGTCTTTCATGCAGTATGTACAGAGCAGCATAGACTATAAAACCTATCAAAACCACTCAGGTACAATACACCAAGTATCTGCTTTCTTTAATTAAACCCTGCACAGTATTATCTGATTATTTCCAAGAGTGCTTGGGTTTATTGGAATCAATACCTCGCCAGTCCGATTTTAGTCTTTGCTAAAGCAACCATGGCTGAAGGTGCATGTTCTGAGACCATGGCCGATCGGTTGTGCTTCATTAATACGCTGTGTGCTTCTGCTGTTAATGCAGACACAGCTTTTCTACATTCAGAGCATGCTGGTCGACTGCAAGCGCTTCCTTTGCCCGGTGTTAGTACTTTGAACCCTTACTGTGCAGTGCAACATGTGGTTCATTTTACTGCAAGCTCTTTCAAAAACTCACAGTGGTCAGAACAGCTAAGAGGAAATTCAGTTTGTTTTGTGTATTTACAAAACAACTGTGCACTAATCAAAATGGAATGGAAAAAAGACAGGATCATCAAATCCAAACGCTTCACGTGCAGCAAATCCATATTAAATAACAAACGTTTTTCTTACTGTGCATTCATTGCACCTTGATTCATTTATTACTCCGGATAGACAATAAAGCTAAACATGTGTGATCTCACTTCTGCATAAGATGGTTGTTCATTTTTTTAGGCCTTTTTGTTTGCAAATATTTAAAAAACGCAATACAATTTCACATATATTTAACATACATTTCATAGAAAAATAACTTTTCCGATAACTTAACGCGATATCTTTTTTCGGGTGCCCTGTTAGTACACTATGCCACCATGGGACCGGCCCTGTTAAACCTAAAAAGGAAAAACATTTAAAGGGCTGCCGTTGTGTTTGAAATGAGAATGATGTTTCCAGTATCTCAGTCGCATCTTCGATAGAAGTAGAAATAGTAGTCTGTAAACTGCACCCCCATATAGTTGGGGTCCGTCAAACAATCCGCTTGACCCTGTGGGACAATAACACGTGATTAAAAATCGAGGCAAGTACCAGCTCCACACAAACCAAGCCAATCTTCCATATCAGAACAGCATTTGTATTATCATCTGCAGAGGGCAGAAACTCATAGACAGTTGACCACATCTTTCATCAGTGACTCAGGTCACTTACCTGTCGCTGCGATCAATTATCTAGGTAATGGGCTCTGTGTTGGATATTCATGCTTTATTAAAAGGGTCCTGGAAATGCATACTAATTATAAATCTTGTGTGTCCTGGAGAGGTTGGCATGGCATATACAGACCGTTTAGAAAGCAGAGACAGGTACGGTATGGCACAGAGAGTTACTGTATGGTAAAGCAAGGACAGCTATATGGGTATTGTTCAAGGCAAGGCAAAGATAAAGGGCTGCATGCATGTGGACAATTACTTTTACAGCTATCTTACCGGAGCAGCAGCACGGAAATAGAATGAACTTCTATACAAAACAGCGACTGGAAGTGGCCACTGGTGCTCAAATCCCTGTGTAGTCTGAAGAAAAGAATACATTTACCAAGACGTGTAAAACAGGAAAAAAAAATACTCATGCATTGGTTTTAATAATGAAAAAAATACATTATAAATAAATAAATGATTAATCTGAAAATGGAACTAGGGTATTGTCATATCTCAGTTGTGTTCCTAAACAGCTACCTCCAGGAATGTAAACAAAGGCATACCCAAAGCCTGACCAAGCTGACTGCACTTCTGCCCAGGAGCTAAACTATGAAGGAATGTACAGTAGTAAACAACACCAAAGAATCCCAGTTAAAAACAAACCCCCACACACGCTTCTGACTTCACTGAAATCCACCCAGTCCTCCTGCCAGTACTGAGCTGCCAGCCTGTGTGGTGAAACTGATGGACTTTCAAACTGAGCAGTCAGGTTGCAATGAACCCCTGGATGTGAGGCTGTGATGCATGGCAATGCATTCACAGAGAGTTACAAAGTGTTCAGACAAGGAACCGCTAGAGCCTAAACAAATCACTCACAGCTTTATTCAAACACAGAGAATGTCAGGTATAATGGACATGCTGGAACAAATGAAGGCACGTGAGGAAGACACTCTGGTATCATTAAGTGTGCAGCCTGCACATACAGAGCTAGATTCTCAAAGCTCTTTCCCCAATATACTGTAGTTACCACACTAGAAATAAACACTTCTGGTGTTTCATTCAGGGTCTCGTCAGCAGTCTAGGTTGCTTCTTATTTTATTTGTTTGTTTTTTTTCCCTTCCTGAAAGCAATTGCGCTAATGGCATAATTTTGAATAAATATTTTGGAAAATCTGTCTTGTGGTTTTTCTGTTTTCTTGTCTCACAATGATGATGCAAAAAGCCCTTGTGAGGAACTACCAAAAAGACTGTTGCAATGGTCTTTAGAAGAGCGTGCTGATATTGCTATGAACCATTCTCAGCTCAAAACTTAAAACAAGAGAAGTTTCAAGGAAGCAAAATAAGAATTGGAAACCAAACACCATAAATGATACATGGGTAAGAAAATGATTGAAGTAATATAAAAAGACAGTTAACAACCAATACATTTAGTAAATAGACACTGCTCTTTTTATTGGTTCTTTCCTTATATGTATTTGTTTACACAATTCAGTTGAGTTTATTGCACATATAATATCCATGCCAGAAGAGTACTTTCATCTTCTTCTCATTACCAGTACTGCAGTCCACTGGGGTGCAATCTCAACCAAGCTGATTGTACAATAAGATGAAGCTGTCTTGTTGTAAAAGGGTCCTGAATGACTGCAGGTGTTGGATCACGTAAACGATACCCTGAAAGATTGTGGCACAGTCTGTTGTCACTGAAGTGGGTAGAGCAGTAGCTGGAAGTGTTCAAACAGGGATCAAAAGTTAACAATGAAACTTACCTGGGTCTCCTTGTTGTTCTGCCTTCCCTGTCCTGTAATCCGGGTCTAAAGAAAGAAAAACAAAGGCAAGAAGTTATCTTTATGTCAAATGTCTGCAGTATTCTTTGTACAAGTGTGTTGATTCAATTTTGTTGCATGTGAACAATGATTTGAAGGGTTCACATGTAACAGGGCAGGGGCTGGTTAAGGTTTACATTGCCTTGTGATTGCGTTAATTAATACACAAATGTGATTGGTCTGCTGTATATGGGGGCGGGGCTTGAAAACAGTAAATGGAATGTGGTTTAGCCCCCAAGGCAGTCAAGGGCTGGATTCGGAATTACAGAACTCCAGTGTACCCAAAGCTGGGAGTTGCCAGGTACTTTTGTACTATTCTGTCAGCAGTATTGTGTTATTTTGTACCTGTCCAAGTGATTATTTTCTTTTTTGTTAGTTTTGCTTTGGGTCACTTTTAAGTACATTTATTTATTTATTTATTTACTGAACACTTTCAGTCTCGCTGTCCTTGCCGCCTCAGGTATACGTTACCTTTGCGACTGTTTTGAGTGGCGCATGCGATACCACACAAGCCACGACGATACTAGGAAGAAAAACTAAAGCAATTGGAACGGACAGGAAAATATCAAACAACAGAAGGACCCCAATAACTAGTACATGGCTTCACCAGAAAGTCATTTAACACTAAAGATTGATTCTATTAGAGAGAGAACCTGTTTACCTGTGTATTGTGTAAAAGCGCTGCTCTTTTCTTTCTGTGCTGGCAATCCGGGCACTGTGCCCCTGCTGTGACCCCACACAGATAGACGACCAGGGCTTCTGAAGAGCTGCGGGAAGACAAACACGTGGACAGTCAGCCAGGTAACAATACTGCCTCTGAGGAGGAAGGATTCTGCACCGTTCCCATTCACCGTCCAGGAGTCAACCAGCACGGCATGCAGACATTCTGTGTGCGTGATTAATTGTTACTGCTAAATAAATGAATATAGAAACAAGTATCTCGACAATAGCAAGCACTCATTTGGCCTATAGGGTTCTCATTAAAGATTCCTGTTAATTACTGGGCTGGATTCGTGCCGTCAATAGTGTCTGAAACGCGTTACATAATTAAAGCAGTAAACAAAAGCAAGCTGTAAGGAATCCTTTCACTTACTTCATATGCAAAGTGATTCTCATCCTCACCGGGGTGTATTTGCTCAGCGGTATGGCGTAGCTGTAGTTTCCGTTTCTGGGAGTTTCACAGATAGATAAAGAGACACTGGTTGGGGTTCATTACGTCAGAACACATTTATGGTTGGGGTTCAGAACGTCAGAACACATTTATGGTTGGGGTTCAGAATGTCAGAACACATTTATGGTTGGGGTTCAGAACGTCAGAACATATTTAGCTTCATATTCTTACCCTGCTTAACTTGTAATGTTAAGTTTTAGGTTTGCATGCTTTCGTCTAGGCAGCTGTAAAAACACAACATAACTGAAAATGGATTGCAAACAATTGTGTGAGAATTGAATCCACTTCAACACACTGAGCACTGCAATACCGCACAGGCATGTTTCACTGGAATAACAACAGGAATACAAATAAAAATGCCAAACTCACCCACAGTTTTGTTTCAAACAATACCGGTTGTCAATAATCTGCTGATTTTCCACAATGTGAATGGACTTGATGGTTGTATCAATTACTGTTGAGATAAAGTACAAAGTTAAATATAAACAAATACATCAAAAAAAGTTATTATGGTGGTGAATATCCCCTTTTATAGATACAGGGCACAAAATACCTACAACTGAATTCTAAAGTACCTGTTGTTCTCTTTTCATGTTTGGAATGAATGCAGGAAGCCCTACTTACAGTCTTGATCACTTCCAGTGTCAGGGATGCCTCTGTGCAGGTCTTGTTGCCTTTGTCCTGAAAGAAGCAGTTTCGAGTGAGCCCCATTGTACAGCAAGGATCTCACAGTGCAGTAAACTAGACCCACGAATGGTGGCCACTGCATTATCAAGTATACATAACAACTGCATAATACTCCTACCCCACCTACTGGGCATTTTGCATATTACATTCAAAATGTTAATATTATTGCCGCCTCATTGTAGCTGCCACTGTATGCCCTATCTGTCTGTATACATGTCACAATGCTGTTTATTATTCCCTGTATCATACAGCACATTGTCATATCTGTGTGTCTTTATTTACTTTTTTGTTGTTGTTGAAAATTACAGTCCAATAATAGCAGTCTAAAGGGAGTTGATTTAGTCCCAGTATTGTGTGTCTTTCAGTTATATTGGGTCTCCCCCTTCTTATCCTGCGTGGACCTGCACTTCTATTTGACTGGAACTACCAAAGGGGAATCAAGCCTAACCCCTGCGGTTTTACAGAACATTGACTGGGGATCCGTCCCTCTCTGTCTTCCCTCACTGCTCCTGGTGATTCCTTGTAAAGTGAGAGCTGATGAGCAGCGCACCTGTTTGCCTCGGTGCCCCCCCTGCCTGCTGTTCTGGCAGGCTGAAAGAGCTGGCATTGCCGGCCCCTGCAGAGCAGCAGCAGACCTCATCGCAGGGGAGGATGCTGCAGAAATCAACATCAGGGGGCCAGGGGCCAGGGACTGTGGTGCTGACAGCTGAAACCCACACAGAGAAATACAGACATCCATGAATCAAGCAATACAACCAAGAAACAATACACAAACACATGCAGCAATACATGCATGCGTAAAATATCCAGAAAAGCATACATAATGGAAACTATTGTTGTATTTATTTATTCATCCAATCAGTACAACTGTTCTCTTTTCTCATTTCAGAGAGAGCTGAGCTCTTGTTTTATTCAGTGCTAACCTGCACACTGTACCTGCTGTTGAAGAAGAGGTAGGGGCTGCAGATGTCACAGTGCTGTCAGTCGGGGGAAAGACTGAAGTGTTGCTGTTTTAAAAAACATAATATATATAAACAAACCACCGTCAAGTAGCAAGCAGTTACAAGATGCAAAAAGAAATGAAATATTCTGAACCTCTGCACCTGAGATCGGAGAAGATGTAATCATCGCTGTTCAAGTCAATCAGGTAAAGTGATGTGATTGCAATCACACTGTGGAAAAAACAACAGTGTTGTTATTAAAGCTTGATCATTTACTGATGTACAACAGTCTATTGAGATGGATAACATACGCTACGCATACACTGCACTCCACCTGCATCAAACCCTTCTGTGCTGCACAGAACAAAAACAAAGGTTCTTACCAAAAGGCCATGGTGGTCACCAGTGTAATGATGGCAGCTTGTGAAAATCTGTGTCGGAGACAGTGATGGTGTGTCTGTGTGGGACTCTGCAGAGAAACAAACCCAAAGCAGAAAGGAATGGCAGTCACTGAAATGCATAACAACGACCTGGACTAACTGAAAGAAGATTGCTCTCTCTCACTTTGGTGGACTTCAGAGGCTGTCGAGGTGGAGGGATGCTGCTGCTTCTACTTACTGTCCTGCAAGATATAAAATATATACCTGATAAACCAATCAGACTTTAAAACAAATGCTAATGAAACATTCGAATCTTGGAACAGCTGCTAAATCAAAGCTGTTTCCTTATATACATGTAAAAAATACATACAAATAATATAAAAAGAAGGGTTAAAAAAATGGCAGACAACTCTTGTTCTGTATGAAAAAATTATAAGTTACAAATCTATTGACTGCAGTGCAATGTGACTTCCTTATCAGGAAGACTGCTCCATAAAGAAGCACCTGATAGCACATTGATTCTTGTGCCACAAGGAACTGAGACATTCATAGTTTGTACAGTATGAGTTTAAGATAGCAAACCTTGACCCTTAACAATAAGTAACTGAATTGAATTGGGAGAGAGCCAGATAGACTGATTAGTTGGTCAAAAGAGCAGCAGTGCAACGGTGTCCTTGACGACCTGTGACCTTCGAGTAAAGCTCACAATAGGGAGTGTGTAGACCACAGCTGTTACGGGTTTCCCAGAAGCAGAAGCTGCTGAGGGAGAATTCTGATATTGTAAGTGACTGATTTGGAAAATATTCTCGAGAGAACTTCAGCTACCGAACGACAATAAAGATGTGAAGGCTTTTAAAAAAACACAAATTAACATACTCCATTCCCTCACAGTTTGGCTGTAAATATTTCAGTCTCTGACTTCACTCTCACATAAGTAAAGGGAACTCTCTCTGGGAGGTGATTTAGTTGTACAAAGTGGAGTATGTCTCCTCTAACAACACGCCAGACAGCTAGTCTCTGAATCTAGACTCAAGGGGTATGATTCCAGTGGTTCCTTACATTAGGTCAACCCCCTTAATCCTGACACCACAGAAGCATCATGCTTTTATGTCCCAGTTCAATTCCTGGGCAACAAGTATTAAATCCCATCTAATCCCACAGAGGCCTGGGTCAAATCAAAATGATGGTGCTGCCATGGTTATACTTTATGATTGGTTCATTTGTGTCGGATCCTAGATCCGGTAGCTTTTTGTTAATAAGTTATCCCCTGCTTTATAATGGTTGTGAGGCACAGCAGGTGAGTCAAAGTGAAAATGAAAGTCTGGAAAACACTACTGCCAAATGATTTGTTGAGAGAGGTAATGTTATTAAAAGATAACCCTTTCTTATTACCCCTTTTAAAATGCAGAAAACCTCTGAGGAAACTGCTTTAAACCACAAGCACTGCTTCAAACCTTTCCCAGCAGAGGAGCTGTTTTCCAATGTAAACAAATCTACTACGCTAATATGTATGTAAATGTACAGCTATTTTGATTTACTTTCCTGTATAAGACACTGGAAATATTGTATTTTACCCTAGGATAGTTTGAGACCAGTCGCTGCGCCCTTCAACCCGAGCTCACAACATCCGTCCTTTCAAAAACTGCACAGATAGGAGCTGTAAACTTTCAAATCCAAAGCATTGGATATTCAAATTGCATGTGGCGAGTTCATACAGGCTCGTGTTTACTAATTCCGTCCGAGTGTAAATATTCCCCCGGTAACCGTGCGCTCTGCACATTATTCCATGACACGCACACACATATGCACACACACACACACACAGTGTGATATGTACCTATTTGTACTCTTATCGCTGATGGCTGATTTCATGCTGCCGATGCGTTTCAGCTTCTCGATGCGTTTGTTCCAGACCTCCAGCTCCTGAATCCGGTTTTCTAAGTTGTCTGTCAGTTTACAGAGCTGTTTGACAGCGCCTACATTTTCCATGAAGATTTGCTCCTAAACGAAACAAGAAGATAAAGCAAAACAGAAAAAAATTAAACAATATGTTAGGCAATAGGCTTCCCCGACGCTTGGAATATTAAAAATTCGAATCATTTCGAGGGATTCCTTTCCTACCTTATCGACCATGAGGAAGTTAGCTATCGTCTCCCCGTCAGTGCAGACTACGTCTCCAACGTCTTTCACAGCGGAAGGCAGGAGCTCCTTCACCTCCTGGGCTATTATACCTTCACCAAGAGGAAATGTGTTAGGATGCCATTAAGACAACAACCGGAGCACTCTGAATGACTCTGTAATTTCAACCTGTGACCCTCAGAGAGGGGTGACAGGCTAGGGCAGCAGCACTGTGGCCCTCCGTTCTGTCTCACACAGGTAATGCCCAGAACAGACCAGACCTGAATCGAAGCATACCTGTCTCATGGGCCTGGTCGATTCCCATCTTCAATGCAAACTCTGGCTTGTAGTCATACTCAACGATTCTCATCTGTGCTATCCTTTTCAGCTGCTCGGTGGTGTCTACCTGCAGGGTTAAACACACAACAGTGTCATCGCATGCTGCATCATATTCGGGGGGCATCATTGTTTTTAAAGTTGTTCAGATTGTACTAGTGCATTTCAAACATATAGCTAATGTCCTTTCTCAGTCACACTTCACCATGTGAAATATTCAGTGCAGTGCCACTGTATGTACCGTAAGTACAGTACATCTATACAATGTAACGGGCTCTTGGGAAAATCTCATAGAGCTTCACATTACGGCTCTCTTGATTTAGGGCTGAGGGTTGGACATTCGTTTTCTCATGGTTCTTTAATAACTCTCTGCTCCTCAATACGGCTCTTTCGTTCAGACAGGTTGAGTCCTGATGCATGTCGGCTGTCTCTCTGAGAGGGGTGTAAGAGTCCACGCTGCCTACCTCCTGGATGCATGTCAGCTGTCTCTCTGAGAGGGGTGTAAGAGTCCAAGCTGCCTACCTCCTGGATGCATGTCAGCTGTCTCTCTGACAGGGGTGTAAGAGTCCACGCTGCCTACCTCCTGGATGCATGTCAGCTGTCCCTCTGAGAGGGAAGAGTCCTCGCTGCCTACCTCCTGGATGCATGTCAGCTGTCTCTCTCAGAGGGGTGTAAGAGTCCACGCTGCCTACCTCCTGGATGCATGTCAGCTGTCTCTCTGAGAGGGGTGTAAGAGTCCACGCTGCCTACCTCCTGGATGTTCTGCTTGGCTCTCATGTCCGAAGGGTGCATGACTGTCCCCATGACTTTCATATTCCCACACACAACCAGCGCCTCGTCCGGCGAGTCTGTGTTGATTCCCACCCGGCCGTGGCAAACCACGGACTCCGGAGCGTGTCCTCGCTGCCACAGCTGGTCCATGTCGTTCTCAAACTGCCCCGGATTAGACGCCTGCAATGGCAAGGCAAGATCAGACTTTCTACTTGTTTACGAGAGGCCTCGGCATGCTTTCTAGGGCTCAAAACAAAGTATGTAGAAATCAAAGGTTCAAACAGCTCTACCTACCCTGACTATGATTCTTTCAGACATGTGAGCAACAACCAGGTAGTTTTGGTCCTGCAGTGCAGCATACAGCCCAACAACCAACATGAAGTACCTACCAGAGAAAGAGAAGAGCATCATTACAGTACTGAAGTTACATAGTAGTACAGTACAAGATACAGAAATCTATGATACACTTCAAAATACAGACATGTAGTAACAAGGCAGATTTCCTTACATTTAAATAGGTTCACCAACAACTAAATTGTAACATGTTACTAAATATGGTTCTATTTTGTTAATGGTTAGATCATTTCTTGTAACCTATTTATAAACGAATAAAAAAATAATTATGAGAAAGTGAGCGATGCAAAAGAGTCAGCCTCTCCTGCAGGTGTGGTTATAAAGCTTTTAACCTCTACAACCACGCTCACAGGGGTCACAAACTGTAGCGCAGTGCATCACCCAACACTGCCCATAACTTTAACAAGCCAGCACTCTCCCAGTTCCACATGGACAATCATAAGGTGACCTGCCCTTTACACAGCTCCCTTGTCCATCACACTATGTTAAGTAATGATTAATAGAAAAATGAAGCCAATGTGTTAATATGATATTAAACCTGTACCTTTTAAAAATAAAGAGTGATCATCAACTGATGTTTTATTATGGTGACGACATGAATTCCACCCTGGATAGACCTGAACACTCAGCCCCGGTCTCTTTCAGCTACACTGAGCTGGTGTCTAACTTCAGCACCTCCGCTGAATGGTTTAGTCACTCACCTCTGGTCTGGGTTGGGCTTGCCCTTCTTCCTCATGTTGTTTGCTGTTGTCTCACTGAAGTGCAGCCTCCCCAGCGTTACCTTGGTGACCTTGTCCCCAGGAAGGCTCACTCTGAAAGGTCAGACAGCGGTCACAGCATTGCAGAAAGCAAGCACGTGCAGCATGCCTGGTATTAAAGATGATTCAATGCAAACTACAGTATCTGCCTTACAACTGCAGATATCATTCTCCTAGTGTCTAGTTATTAAGAATATCATGTTATATACACACCAAATGTGTTTCTAAATACCACAATTAACATACAATTTGCTAGCAGGGTGCAGTCTGTGTCAGATAACAACAGATCTGATTTGGGAACAGCAAACGCAAATATAGATTAAAAGTATGAACAGATAAGAGGATTTGTTTTTATGTGAGTTAGCGTTTCTTACTTGACTGGTAGAAATGGCTTTTTGCTTCTATCCGACTGTGACTGTTCAATAGTTATTATGTGATCTGGAGCATCGACCTGGAATTTGAAGGAAATACAGAAATGTTAAATTACACTTTCCCTTTAAGAAAATCTATGAAATCCTCTTAAACTAAAGCACAATTGTGATAACTGGCAACATCTGAATCAAAGGTGAGCAAAACCTCCTTAATAGAGAATGTTTCAGGAATTTACACATTCCATAATATCTATATCAGTGAATGTAAAGGGTGGTTATAAGATCACTTGGGGTCTAAACGGTAATGGTGATGAGAAGATACTGTACTCTGTACTGTAATTACAGAGCAGTACATATATTAAATAGGGATGGGGTTTGGGTTAGAGCTGGGGCTGGGCTTGGGGTTGGGGATAGAGATAGGGATGGGGTTGTGGTACGGGATAGGGTTAGGGGATGGGTTAGGGTTAGGGGTGGATTTAGGGATGGGGTTGGGGTTAGGGTGAGGGATGGGGTTAGGGTTTGACATAAGGTTGGGGTTGGGGTAACAGTTTGGATTAAGGATGAGGTTGGGGTTAGGATGGGGTTGGGGTTAGATTGAGGTTTGGGTTAGGGATGAGGTTGGGGTTAGATTAAGGTTGGGGTTAGGGATGGGGTTGAGGATAGGGATAGGGATGGGTTGGGGTATGGGATAGGGTTAGGGCTGGGGTTGGGGTTAGGGATGAGGTTAGGTTTAGGGATGAGTTTGGGGTATGGGATAGGGTTAGGGATGGGGTTAGGGTTAGGGGTGGACTTAGGGATGGGGTTGGGGTTAGATTGAGGTTTGGGTTTGGGAGGAGGTTGGTGTTACAGAGGCGGTTGGGGTTAGGGATGGGGTTGAGGTTAGGGAGGAGATTGGGGTTAGGGAGGAGGTTGGGGTTAGGGATGGGAATGGGGTTAGGGAGGAGGTTGGGGTTAGGGAGGAGGTTGGGGTTAGGGAGGAGGTTGGGGTTAGGGATGGGGTTGGGGTTATGGAGGAGGTTGGGGTTAGGGAGGAGGTTGGGGTTAGGGATGGGAATGGGGTTAGGGATGGGAATGGGGTTGGGGTTAGGAGGAGGTTGGGGTTGGGGTTAGGGAGGAGGTTGGGGTTAGGGATGGGAATGGGGTTGGGGTTAGGGATGGGGTTGGGGTTGAGTTTAGGGAGGAGGTTGGGGTTAGGGAGGAGGTTGGGGTTAGGGATGGGAATGGGGTTGGGGAGGAGGTTGGGGTTAGGGATGGGAATGGGGTTGGGGTTAGGGATAGGGTTGCGATTGTGGTTAGAAATGGGGTTAACAATGAGGATGGAGTTAGGGGTGGTGTTAGGGTTGGGTACCAGAAAAATATAGACTCAGATTTTACTCACCTTGATGCCAAAAACTTTCACGTAAAACTTCTCAATGGGTTTCAGCCCGAGTGGCGTCCTGATATATGTGGGATTCCCCATCATTCCAATGTGCACCGTCACCTGGAAGTGGTTCTTTTTCTGGCACACGAAGGCCTCGTCAAGGGTGGAGTAATTAAACCCCTTGTCTGAGTCTACATGGTAACCCGGAGCAGGTCTGGGAAGATAAGCAAGTGTTTAATCAGGACGTCTTTACTGGGCTCAGTGACACTACCATTCACAGAGAACTGACCAACATTCAGTGTATTTCTTCTTCTTATTATTATTTGTTTATTTAGCAGACGCCTTTATCTAAGGCGACTTACAGAGACTAGGGTGTGTGAACTATGCATCAGCTGCAGAGTCTGGGGCGTGTCTGGGGAGCCTGCATGCAGCTCGAGGCGATTGCACTGCCATGGCTACACAGCTGGAGTCAGACAGGGGCTGGGTTATACCAGCACCTGGTAAAGACGTGACAACGAGACCCTCCCTGCCACTGGGCTTCTCCCCGTCTTTCATACTCACAGGCTCTCACAGTTGCAGTTGCACAGGACTGTCCACTGGCCTGGATGGTACATGGTCCAGGTTAAAGACTGATAACCTCCGGTCACTGAGCTGCCGTTCTGTCCATCGCTATCATAGCCAGATGCATCTGCACACTGCTTGCCATTCACTGCTGCAACACATAATGAGTCCCGGGTTAATCTTCCATTTAACTGCAACTTCAAGAAAATTAGACAGCATATAGAGCTGGGGACCGTTCTGAAAGCTGTGAGTGACATTTGTTTCTAGCCAGTATATGAGACCTATATAGAAATGTATGCCTCTACTGTGGAGTCAGCTCTCATAAACTAAGCCAGGGCAGACAAGGTCACAAAGTGCAGGGATGCAATTTTGATTCCCATTGCATCCCAATCCACTCCTGGTTTTACTAGTAGTTTAATAAGACACACCTTAATAATACACTGTGGCTCATCAAGCTCAGAGTAAAACCTGGAATGAGTGAGACTGCTACGCAGTAGGAGTCTTATGTCCATCCCTGAAGTGGATGGTTGACCTCCAAAGTGTTGGTGACTCAGTGATGTATTTTTCTGTTGCCTCCAGAATAATTGCACCCCTTGCATGTGATTGTGCTGATCTGGCTCCCCCTGGTGGCCCTACACCCAGTTGACAGTGTTACAGAAAGGTGTTCCACATGTTTTTGTCCATCCCTGTTGCACACACACTTACCGAAGGAGCCTTTTGGCCTGCCAGCAGTGTTCCACACACACTGGTCCACACTCCCTTCAAAGGAGTCGGAGTTCTTCCTCTTTTTGGTTTCCGGTGACACAGCTCTGTACAATAAAGTGACAGGGTAATTTACAAGCTCATCTAGATAGATGGTGTGAACTGAGTGAAATGAAGGAAAATACAAAGGTAGCTTATTCCACAGGTGAGACAGAGAAGAAAACTGCCAAGGGTCAAATTCAATCATCTTCTTAGTTCTTCTTATTTTTTATATATATAGAACTTTTTAAATATATGTAACTTATATGGATCTTATAGACCAATATCTTAAAACAATTTCAAAGGCAAGGGAAAACTTCCTGAAAAGAATGCAATCATGTTAACAGTATTATACCATCTATAACCGATACAGAGCAGTACATTATCTGCTCCAACCTGCAGTTAAGTTGCACTCGTTTTAAATTATGGCTCCTAACTCACAAATGTTTTTCTAATCAGAGCCATAATACTCAAACAGTGCTTTAATTTAATTAAAGTCCAAATGTGTATTTTTTACCAATGGAAGTGTGCAGGTAAATGTCCCCAAAAAACATGCAAGAAGCAAAAAGCTTGCCATTTGTGAATTACTCTTGTTTGGCAAAGTTTGGATTCGTCAAACATACTCATTTGCACCTGTTACTCAGCACAACCCTATCAGATGTGCTTCGTAGAGACCTGCTTACCCTGGGTGATGACTGGGCCTTGGAGGCAGGTAAGGGTAGGCAGTGCCCAAGCAGCTGGACGAGGCGGTGCTGAGGCAGGCAGGAGCGGGAGGGGCACTAGGATTCACATAGCTGCTCGGCAGCCCCATGAATTGCTGGGGTATGCTGGGGTGCCTGCCTGCAACCCCCTCTTTAAAGCGACACGATGCACTGCTGGAGTCCACTGCAGGGTTGAACGGCACCTGGGGGGGCTGGCCAGTGGCCCACGAACAACTGTTGTGCATGACTGCCAGGGGAATGGAGTGGAAATGGAAAGAGCTGTTAGGATGAGGATGTTAAACAAGCATCATCAATCACCAGAAACCATGACAGATCAGAGCAGTGTGGAGAGAATGACAAACCTGGTATCTGTGGAGGTGAGCAGGCTTCAGAGCCAGAGTCAGGAGGAGAGTCTGGTAACATCCTGGACAGAGAAATCAGTGAGACAGGCTGCTCAAGATCAGTTTATCCACCTTGCCAAGTCAAATAATTACCAGCAACATAACATAAGCGATAACATAACTGCAGCATTCAAAAATATATCTGCTGACATTGCAAAACAGTTTGCGAGATGGGAGAAGATTGTATAAAACTGTGATCCTGATACGATCCTACTTTCAATTATTAGTTAGTTACAAATAGTAGTCCACCAGGTGACACTGTTTCCAATGCAAACCTCCATATGTCACTAGTACACCATTTATTTTCCTATCTTTTCTTCAAAAACAAATACAATACAGCATTACTATACAGCAGTATTAGAAACACTTGAACGATCTCCATAATATTTTCTTTCATAATACGTTTTTTTAAAGACAAGACCAATGACATCAGTAGAGATACAATGAAAACATGGTCTAGTTACATACAGTAAATGCTATAATGTGTCAACAATACTATTCTTGCTTTATACACAGCCTGTGATTACCATATGCATTTATTTAAAACAAATTCAAACAAGCATTTCCTGCCCAAATGCTTCTCTCGCAGCTTCAGCACAGGCTTCGTTTTGTCTGTATTGGATATCTTCTGCCACTACATCTAAAGAAAGGCAAGTAGACTTCATACTGTATAAAGGAGCTCAGGGAAGTACTTACAATCTGAAAATCAATGAATATCTCTAATTCAAAGATTGCAAATATACAGTATGGGCCAATGACGGAATGTTTTAGTTAATTTGATTATAAGACATTTTAATAATATATAATAGTTGAACAAGATAACAAAAATGAACCTACTTATCAACTCCACCTCCAGCAACCATTCTAATGAGAAAATAAATAAAAAAGGAATACACGGATTATAAGAACATACACATTATGGATATTACTTATTATTATTGCCTTTATCTATGGACTCCAAGGCCCAGATTCACTAAGCTTCTACTCCAGGGCAAAGTTTCAAATACACATTGAATGATAACTTCAGCTTTAGTGAGGAGTTCAAATAGAATTATAAAGCTGAAAGAAGCAATGACTTTTACAGGGCTAGCAAGCACATTTTTAAAGACCTTTAAAGACGTTCATTTCTAGTTATTATAGGAGGCTGTGTGGTCCAATGGTTCAAATCCCGACTCACTCACTGACTCACTGTGTGATCTTGAGCAGGTCACTTAACCTCCTTGTGCTCCGTCTCTGCAGCTGATGCATTATTCACACACCCTAGTCTCTGTAAGTTGCCTTGGGTAAAGGTGTCTGCTAAATAAACTAATAATAGTTGTAAAAACATAAGGGGGCATTTTCTACATTGGTGTTGTTATGTTATCTAATGTTATCTTGCATACCAATACTGCAATATACTGTATTTATTGATTTGGCTATTGCAACAGTAGAAATGCTCATTGACTCACAAGGTTGCCGGGTTGATGTCGTTGCTAAGATACCGCTCCAGCATGCTGGTGTCCACCACGGGGCTCTCCAGGACACTGGTGACATCATGCCCTAGACGGAATGTGAGAAAGCAGTCAACTTTTCAGCAAAGACTTCCTGAAACAGGGGCTGGCCTCCATCCACAGGCACCCACTACCATGTCTAATGAAGTCACTGAGGTCTTTATGCTTTCACATGATTGTTGCTGAATAGTTGCACACAGCTTTTTTTTTAAATTTAGTAATCACCAATTATTTTATTATTTTCTTCCAATTTGGCATATTCAATTATTTTTAGGCTCAGCTCACCGCTACCACCCCCGCGCTGACTCGGGAGCGGCGAAGACAACTACATGCTGTCCTCTGAAGCGTGTGCCATCAGCCGACCGCTTTTTTTCACACTGCTCAGCCACCTCAGTGCTACAGCGTCGGAGGACAATGTAACTCTGGGCAGCTTACAGGTGCCCAGCCTACAGGGGTCGGTGGTGCGCGGTGAGCCAAGGACACCCTGGCCGACCTAAGCTCTCCCCCTCAGAAATTTCCACTCCGGTTCAGGAGAGCCAGCCTTGTTTTTGGGATCATTCTTTTCGTATATGGTAGGAATTAACCCATAATAGTGCTGATTGGACAGCTGGTTGGTATAGCTGAGTGGCATGCTTCCAAACCTGTATTGGATCAAAGGAGCTAACTTTTGTTTAATGTGGCTATTTCATGGTTTAAAAGCAACAAAGTGCCATTTCTGTTTTAATTCAAACACTATTAATTTGGTTAAAATCTCTTTATTAACCTCTCTTGTTTGATTGGGCTTCGCAGTGAGTGACAATAAAGATAAGCAAACTGAGACTTTATCCTTTTTATCTTTTTTTAACTCCAAAAAAACAAGGCTATGGATAACCCTCCCAGAGTGCAGTTCTGTCTGCTCTTTGGAAACCGTTATTGATAGTGAGAGGAATGTGGCAGCAGTTAGGAATGGAATTTGAAACACAGACGAAGGGCTTCGCCAGTGAGTGACAATAAAGATAAGCAAACTGAGACTTTATCCTTTTTATCTTTTTTTAACTCCAAAAAAACAAGGCTATGGATAACCCTCCCAGAGTGTAGTTCTGTCTGCTCTTTGGAAACCGTTAGAACATAAGAACATAAGAAAGTTTACAAACGAGAGGAGGCCATTCGGCCCATCTTGCTCGTTTGGTTGTTAGTAGCTTATTGATCCCAGAATCTCATCAAGCAGCTTCTTGAAGGATCCCAGGGTGTCAGCTTCAACAACATTACTGGGGAGTTGATATTGATAGTGAGAGGAATGTGGCAGCAGTTAGGAATGGAATTTGAAACACAGACGATATTATTTCATTTTTTTTACAATCAGATCATATCGCTCCACGCGTGACCCAAATAGTTAAGCTTAGATGAATTAATGTACTTATCGCAGTACAGGATTTCTATTGGCTGCTCTGTGTGCCAATCACAAGGGCTTCTTTGCTGGGGCTGTTTGGAGTCAATTAGCAGAAAGATGGTTTCAGTATTACCTGTGGAAGTAGCTGCTGTAGTCATGTAGACTTACTAAACTTAATACTAAACACTTTTCTGACTCGCTCAGCTGGTTTTAAGGGAATTTGTACAGCGTATGGTCAGAACCATTGACCAGACAGCAAAAGACCCCCCCAATCATTTCACTCACATTGCTGGTTTTGTCCGGTTTTGGAAAAATGGAAAGTTGGCAACCCTATATACAGTACTTACATTTAATACAGAAGCATCATTTTAAAAGAAGTAGTTGTCTAATATTGTTTGTTTTTTTATGATTCGCCACCTCCAGCTGTAAACCGCTCTCAATTTTGCGTACAGCTTCGTAGCCAATTTCAAAATGCGTGCAACAACAGATTTTGAGATGCCAAGCTTTTCTGCTACCTGTACTTGTTTAGCACCGGGTTCACGTAGTGCCTCCAGAATCTGAACTTTATCGGCTATAGAAAGGTCTACACGTTTTGAAGCCATGATGACAGACAACAATCAGACTCAATAAATGCACAGCTGTGTTATGAAAACTGAGGGTGCGTGCAGAATAATCTCTGTGAACGCACCGTGATATATAAATAGACAGTGCGATGCGTGCGCATGACGTATTCGTGTGCGTGCCCTAGCCATAGAAATTGTGAAAAATAAATAATAAATAGCGTCAGACAGTTGCTAATATCTGAAATACATCAACATTAAAGTCTATTGAATAGGATTGTTTCCCGTGAAAATGTTGTTAATAACCGAAAGTTGTCTTAAGGGTTGCTAATAACCGGCATCTGCTGTATTTCATTTCTACATGTTTTAATTCTATTGGTGTTTGCACTTAGGGCCAGTATGTACCAGACTCACGGTACTAACTATTCCAGCAAAAACGTGTCAGTGGAGAGAGAAAGCCTGTGCACCCCAAGTGGTCATTTTTCAAACCCCTCACTTCATATAGGAAGGTTGTGCTTCTGATAGAATAGTTAGTTTGCGGGTGTGCTGTAGTGTCTGTCTAATTATCCCATATTAATAAACCACAGAACTCTGTACATTTTGTTATTTCTGTCCCATTTTGAAACTGCAGTTTGCTTTTTTGTGTCAAAGGCTGCCAGTATGCCAGTGTGTCATTGGCGTTGCAGAGTTACATCATTTGCACTTCATTTCATTGCTGGATAATCCTTTTATGACCAGCAAGCCTTGTACTGATAATGGAAACACTATGGCTCTAACAGCTCCGTACATGAAATAGCTCTCAGTTCTACGGCTCTGGCCAAAGGTTTTGCATCCCCCAATAGAATTAACAAATTCTGCTTCATAAAGTCAAAGGAAACCTGCTGAATAATGTTACGTTAACATATTGAATTACATAACGCTTTGTAGTTTTCAATATACTGTCCTTAACTGACAGTAATTGAAAACATTATACTACTATTATGGCTTTTGAAACTCTTTTGCAAGATCATTTTGTAGTTTCTTTGATTATAATAAAATTGTGTTCATATAGTTTTTTTCTTCTTATGTCTCAATCCTAACATTCTAGGTGATGCAAAACTTCAGAATTAGTAGCCTACAGCTAGAACTGACAACTGCAACAGGAAAAGGCAGAACAAGGATCGAAACTAGAAAGAAAAACTGTTAATAAAGCACTTCAAAAGTATTTATTTGAAAATGAAACTACAAAAAACACATACATTTCTACAAATAGAGGATATGCTACAACCCTATAAAGCCTTTTCATTATATATACCGCGAGAGGCTAATGATCTTATCCTGTAGCTGCCTGACTGCAGTGTACCATTTGAATAGCCTGCTTCCAGCCCAGGTACAAGTGGTGTTTAATGTGCTGTAAGTATTGCATGCCATTCTGTAGAAAAACACATTATCCAGTGATCTGCTCTGAGCTTCTATTACACATCTGTTCAGTGAGCGAGCTGGTCTCTCTCTGGAACAGGAAACAATAAGTATATGTGTGTATATTACATTTTCTCTTCTTTTAGGCTGCCAAATTATTTTATGACCTTTTTCTCCCCAAATTTTCTCCCTCAACGCAGTACAGGTCAGGAGAACTGAAGGTCAGGGAGCGCCTGCCCCATCCCTATTGTACTGTTGATTTGATGGACAATGACACCTGTGCCTTCTGCCAGTTCTGTTGTCAATGCAACGCATGTCTTCTTTCTATTCATTAAAGATATTGTCTTCAGTATTGTTCATCCTTGTTAGACAGCTTCCAGTCCTGGGTTTGTCAATTACAGATGATGTTTCTCTGTACTTGTTGATTATGCTTCGGATACCACACCTTGAAAATCGAGTGATGATAGTTATTTCACGCAATGTTTTTCCTTCTTAATGCGAGTCAAGGTTGTTATAATACTAGTGGAGGCTTTGAGTAAATTTTTGATGCTCATAAAAGAAAAATGCAACACGTCTAAGACTTTTGCACAGCAGTGTATGTGTAATGAAAGTTGCAGCTTGTGGCTTTTCTTTCCCATGAGACAACACCCTGAGCTCAATATTCAGTACAAGGCACATTCTGTATAGTGGTCCTGCTGCTGTACCAATGCTCTGTGCCCAAGCCTTGTGGGCTGCTGTATATTACTTGAAGTGTTTTATTTTACAGCCACATTGTGGATCATGATAATAAGATAATAAGCAAGGCTTGCAAAACAATATTGCCCATTAGCAGAACCTAGAGTAACCTGCATGTGCTTCAGTAATACTTTATTGAGCATTCAGTAGCTATTTAGCGATACATATTTTGACTTCTGCAATGGTAACAGTAACCCGACAAATATTTACTGAACGAAATTCAAACTTATATAATGATTAATTTTCAAAACCTTAATGCAGCCTCTAGAATAACTGATGGGAGTTCATTTTACTAGTCCTCCATATTAACAGTATTGCTTTAGGTGTTGTTATCGGGCTGCGATGTTTTGTATTTGTTACGTTTAAGGGAACAGGCTTTTAAAGCAATTCCCATAACAGCTCTAAATGTCTTTTGCTGCATGGGACATTATTCACCCCTGAGTGTGGAAATATGACAGGGTAAGATTATTGCTATAAATCTCTAGAAGAAAAAAAAAATGTTTCTAAAAAAAAAAAAGCCATGTTAGCCAGTCGAGCTGCCCTTCTCCCTGTTTCAATGATCATATCAGAAGTAACATCAATCTTCAGCAGGACAGCTGCCCTAAAGAGCTACATTGAGCACCCATCCAAAAAACAGCATGTGCAAGAACTGGGGTTTCTATTGTCGTGACTCATGCTTCACTTTCAGAAAAGTAAAAGTAGGGGACACTTGGTTTGGCTTTTCTGCATCAGCAGCGTGCTCATCTGGCATTACAGATTTGGAAACAGAGTTTGTCGTTTGCTGGTCTCTTGGAGTTTTCTGTGCTAACGTTACTGCAGTGTTAGTGAAGCCCTTCCTGTGAAACACACATTGGGAGCAACTTCACTGAACAAAGTACCAGGGCATCACAGACTGTGTTTACTGGGACTCTGGGCTTTATTAGGAATACTACAGAATGGCGTAGTTTACTGAAGCATCATTGCGGATCTAGTCCACCCAACAGTGCTGCACGTGTACCCTGATGGCGATGGTTGCTGTCAACATGTACTCATCCCTGGATCTGATTCCAATTGGGTATATTCGGGATGAGCGATGGTTCATGCACCAATTGCACGAAATGTTGAATTGATCACTTGAGACACCTTGTGGAGTCTATGCCATGTCAAGGCTGTGATTAGGGCAAACGATGGTCCAACCCAATATTAAGCACAGGTCTTAATAAATAATTGGAACCACGCTTAAGGAATCTTGTAGAGTCTGTTCCACACTGTGTGAAGGCATTGATCAGGGTGAACGATGGCCCAACCCGACATTAGGTGCAGGTCCTAATAAAGTGGCCGGACTGTGTATATTATTGTAATTCATTCCAAAGGTCTTTCTTACCTTCAAAGAACAGCTGCAGAGCCTCGTTTTCCCCCAGCACATCCATCAGTGCATCCAGCCCCCTGCTGGGATGTGCTGTGACCGGCTGTCTGAAACACACACACACACAAGTGTCTTCTTCATGTACAGACATGCATACAAATAAACAGAGCTCCACCGAGAGCTCCCAACACGACAACATTATCATGATCACAACAAAAAAACGTCCTTCTCATTGTGTTCTGATTATGACAATGCTGGGATCTCTCAGTGGAGCTCTGTTTATATATACTCATGAGGACACAGACACAATTACAGGCCGATACAAGCATGCTTATCAGAGTGAGGACATTGTGGAGACCGGAAATTACAAAGTGAGAAACCACTTTAACACAGTGTGTTGACCTGAGGAAACCCTATAGCAGATATCGGCATCACAGCACAGCCTGTCCAATCTGCCGGTGCTTGGGACCGGAACATTACTAGACATTGTTTTCTTCATTATTAGACATTGTTTTCTTCATTATTAGACATTGTTTTCTCCATGTTGTTGTTTTTAATAGGCATCTTTTCTTTTCAGAATGTCTGAAATTGTTTGCCTTGCGATTTTGAAAATGATTCACCTAGCTCTTTTTTGTGTTGGTTTTGGTAAACACTAATTTTCTTTCAAGAGATAGCTCACTGTGCCTGACAGCTTTATTAAATTGTGGGCTAGTCTTGGGATTTGGACTGACTTGTGTTCACTGGAGGCAAAGTGGAGACCATGCTTGGTGGTGATCTAGCCCGGTCACTGCACCACCAAGCTGTCCTGGGTATTCAACATGGGCACATTTATTATTACATGCCCCATTGATGAAATTAAAGCAGCTTATGTAATGATGTGACACACAGGTCGTTTTAATGAGAGTAGAAGGAATGCTTGGAGATGCTGCATTTCCCCATCTTGCTAGGACCCCTTCCTTTAGTTATACGTCATCACTATGCCTCCTGTTACTAAACTCCAATTGCATGGAGTAGTGTTATTTGTAATGAGGAGGGCATGGCCCCGCCTTATCTTAGTGCTGTATGTTAAGATAAGGGTTCTGTATTGTTGTGATAAAAGGCAAGAAAAACATTATATCAGCTGTATTGTTATACAAGTGACTGCAAACATGTTTTGACATTTGAGGCCAAAGATTTCTCAACTTCTTCAATGTCTGGGTATAGCGTTCTTAAAGGACTGACACGACTTTAAAGTCCCATTTAACTAAATTTTTTTTTTTTTTTAAAGCGAGAAAAAGTGAGAAGCCCCTGCTTACATACATACATACATACAGTTGTAGTCAAAAGTTTACATACCCCAATGGAAATGCATGAATTTCTACAAATTGCTCGAAAATAAATAATTATAGGTAAACTCTTTTGTAGCAAAAGTTTTGCTTTTGTGGATGAGGAAAAAAAATTACAAGAAATAGATGTCTGCAATTATTTATTTCAGCGATTTTTTCACTATGGAATCCATTTTACCATATTACCACCTCCATGCTTGACAGTAGGTATGGTGTTCTTTTCTTTGTACGCCTCACCAGACTTTCCCCAAACGTAATGACTATCAGTATGACCAAATAGCTTGATTTTTGTTTCATCACTCCCAAAACCTTTGACCAGAACCCATCAATCAAATGCCATTTTGCAAACTAAGCAATTGTCCTTGTGACATTTTCCTAAGAGTGGCTTTTTCCTTGGCCTGCAACCATTGAGACCTTCACCTTGCAACACTCAACCTATGGTTGAAATGGAAACCCCAGTCCTACTTGCAGCCAATTCACTTTGAATATCTTTGGCAGTCAGTCTCGGATTGTTATTAACTTTCCTCACAATTTCTGGCACCTTGTAGACAATACTATCATAGCATCACAGGGTATGAATATTTTTTAATTCGTATTTTTGGAGTTTTGCAAAAAAAATTGCTGAAATAAATAATTGTAGACATCTATGTCTTGTAACTTTTTTTCCTCATCCACAAAAGCAAAACTTTTTGCTGTAAAAGATTTTTCCTAAAATTCTTTGTTTTCAAGATATTTCTAGAAATGATACATTTCCATTGGGGTATGTAAACGTTTGACTACAGCTGTGTGTGTGTGTGTGTCTATATATATATATATATATATATATATATATATATATATATATATATATATATATATATATATATATATATTAAAGTGAAAAGGGGAGTATTTGAGTAATTTGAGTAATTGAAAGAAGAATCACTAAGAATCAGATGTTATGATTGCAAACAACTTTAAAAGGTAAGGGGACAGTCAATAATAATAAAGTTTCAATATTAAAAACATCTGTGCCAACATCAATATGTACTCTTTTGGGAAATAGATTGTACAATACTGTACATGACATTTCTATTAACTTCCACACACGTCTTGTCAAAGTGAAACTCAATCATCACATTCAGTAGTACAGCTACAGTAACACATGAAAAATAAACTGCATCCTTGACTGCTGTGATGTTCCCAACTCTTCTGTCAAGCGCAGGGCTGAACATTAATCTTCTTAAGCATTGACACAGACTGGCAACGCCTGACTTGAAAATGAAGCATCCTAAGACCATTGAACATACTAATCCATCACCTGGTACTGTGCTGTCTATAACTCCATTTGAACATGTTTTCAAAGCAGCGATTTAGACTATTCTTTTCTCTTAAAGGTTTACCATAGTAAAAGCATAGCAAAGAGTTACAAGAACATAACACAAGTTTGGGAACGTGAAAAGGCCATTTGGCCTATCAATGCTCGTCCCTTGTGGTAAACTATGAAAAATACCCATAGGAATACTGCTAATTAGGCCAGGGAACTAGTGGATTACTTGAGCACAAATTCAGCAACCTGGGAGTTGTTTACGTCCCTTAATATATTTTCATTTGAACTGTAAAACATTAAAAGGGTGTTTTATTTATTTTAAGAAAATAAAGTACACAGTATATTGGGTGAAGTTGGCCACTGTGGATTGGTTTCACTGTGGAGTCTTTGTGTTTAGTGGGCATCTACCATCAGTTAACATCAAGCTATATAGGATATGCCCGACCATCCTCAACAGGGTTTGTGTAGACGAAGATGTGGCATTCTAAATGTACATCCAAACATTCACATGACAGACACCTCTGCCAGAGAGGCTTAGGCAAACACCCACTGCCATTAAAACAGAACCACAAAGCAAAACTACATCGAAAACTAAACAACAAGGGTTTAGTAGATTGGCATTTTGCCTGTAAGTGACGGTCAGAAATTAAATGTTTTGTACATTTGAAGGAATGAACTAATTTATTGACCCGTTTATTCCACATGCATTGAATCCTGCAGTATGAAGGCCCGCTTGTGCAATTTTACAGCCATGTTTCCTCCTTGGTATCCATTTCTAATGTGGGAGCCATCTTTAAACACAGGGTTCAATCGACAAAAGATTTCCTGAAATATTCCCTGTGCTAGTTCCACAAGGAATATTTCATTTTTGGTTGTCCCTTGTAGGCAACATTACCATATTATAAACCCAAGTCCAATTATTCTTAATAATAATAATAATAATAATAATAATAATAATAATAATAATAATAATAATAATAATAATAGCAACAACAAAGAAATACAATAGCTAACGAGGAACAATAAGACCAGATCAAGTTCCTAGGGGCTTCCAGCCAGCCAATACTGTTGATAAGCTTCGTCACGGATTAATAAGGAAAGGGATACCTTGTAGACATAACTTTGAGAATGTGTGACAAGATGGGGAAAAAAACACCCAAGAATTGAACAATCTCAACACCTCAAACAGATATAACCACTCTATAATCCTGGAGCAGCCACAATTACTCGATACTGGTCTTTGACACTACCCTTAATAATCACACACACAATATATCTTTCCCAAAGGTAAAAGGGCTTACCTTTTTTCTCCCACCCACAAGGCAAAAAAAAAATTATTGTAAGTGTCTTTGTAGCCGTGTTGCCTAACTGTATTCCATTGTGAAAAAGCTTTGCTTCAATTTATCAAACTCCATGCATTTTCTGTACTTTTTTTCCCACCCCAAGTGAAATATCCAAGAAGCTCCCTTTCCAAACAACAGCCCGGTGAACACGGAAGGCCGTTCCTCTGTCCTGCTCTTACCTTGGACTGTTACTGTAACCCTCAGCATACGCAGGTGCCAGGAGTTTATTGTCTCTAGTCCTTGTACAGGGCAATAAAGGAAATGCTCAGTACAAGGTGTGTGCACACAGGTAAGGAGAGTGGGTGTTGCTACAAACGGTACATGACACAGCACTGGTGCCAGATCCCCGCCACTGCTCAGTGTTTAACTGTTGTGAAGCTGAAGTTTTCATGCTTATCTGTACTGTGACCACAGCTAACAAAGTAATTCCATACATCTCACCTGTTATGTTTTTCCTTTACCTACATAGGCCGCAAATGTGCAGTTTTAAAATAAATAAATGTTATATCATTTTGAAACATGATACCTGGTGCTAAATTAGGTACAAAAATATTATGATTGGGAAAGGAGTGAACATGGCACTTGGCTAATATTCATTTTTATATTTTAGGTACAATCATTTTAATTCAAAATTAGCCACACAAGAAGGCTGTTTCTCTTATAAACCTTTCCCCCTAATCGTTCTGTTTAAAACAGAAGCACTGTAGTGTGTATCTTCCACATTAGGAAGAATTTTGGTATCAATTTAAATTATTCTTGAAGCGAAACTTTTTTTCAATGGACGTCTGACCCCAATGCTCAGGTCAGCCAACACTATTCAGGTAGATTTACTGGTAACTGCATATTGCCCCACGATTGCGTAATAAAAGGTCAGGCTGCAGCAAACATACACTGTACATTAGTAACCTTGACATCATGTTGTTTGCGATATTATATTGCACTTTAAAGTGTGCACTCAGAGAACCATGAGAGGAAACAGACATGAAGACACAACCTCTCACTAAAACAGACAAGCACAGCTGGGCAACACCGAGCAATAAACCTGCATAGGCAATGTGTTCTTCCTGCTGTTTTTAAAATGTACTGATGGTTCAATTGCTACGTTCTGCATTACATCATAATTATTTACAGACCGATTCATTTGGGCTCTGAAAAAACAGAACAAAAAACAAACGATGCTGCATTTATTTTCCATTAACAGCAGGCTTTATAGCAATAGCAAATGCTTTTTTCCCCTAAAATTCCCATGCAGCAGTATGGTTGCAGGGGGTGATTTTCTTGGTAGACATAGCGTCTTTCTGGCCTTGTATGTTTTATCAGCATTTTCACAGCACAATATCATCTTGTGGAAACTCGCTGACCTCCACTCTCTGTACACACACTGCTTCAAATCTCAGTAGCAAAGAAAGCTCCATTGTTATTTTAGACAGGAATGCACACAGGTACTACATTCTAATGGAAAGAGTACTTTTAGGTTTGAGCACAGCAACAGTGGGCAGTATGGAGCTGACCTGCACAGTGTAACACATTCCAGTGTTTAATATGCAACCTGATTGCATGAGATCTCTACAAATGATATAAGAGCTACACCGTCTATAATTGAACAAATATAATGTATAGTCTAAAAAAATATATTTATATTTATGCAGTTACATCATGTCTTTATTAATTAAATAAATCATGAAGAATATGTGACAGAAAATTAGAAATATCTGAAATATGCAGGCAGCCCTTCAAATAAATGCTTCACTTGCAATGCATCCTGGGCGTTCTTTCGTATATATAAATAGTGCATCTCCCTCTTCCATGTCAGTTTCAGATGGCAGATTTGGCTGATAGAAGGTTCTCAGTGGGCAGGTGCCTCTGTATCCAAGACTGCACTCAGGAACAGTAACAAAAACGACTATTCTGTGGATGTGCTGAAGAAATAGAATCTCTAAGCTCTCTTACGAGGTATACATTTTTATTCAATAGATTCCAGAAAGGCACTAAATAAAATAATGGAAAGCCTTTGTGATTCCAGTGCAGAAACTCAAAATGTACATTGATACACATACATACATACGGTATACTTTCACTGACAGGTAGGTCACTACATTGGTTGTAAGAAACTAGGAACCTATGATGTCGATATCGTAGGAACCTACGATGTCGCCGCCATGCTCGGAGGATAAAACCACATTTTCAATTTAGATTTAAATTCTCACTTCCGATTCAAATGTACAATTTCTTCAAACACCTTGTGTGACAGTACCCCCCCCCCACCCCAAAAAAAACTAAAACTTTTCTGGTACCTTTAGACACAAAATTCAATCAATATTTATTTCAGCACTTGTTTATTCTTCTCTTTTGAATTAGGCATACTGTGTGGTTCTTGTAAAGTGATCAACACATTTGATTTCAACATACAGTACACAAACAAGGTGAAGTTATTCAAGGGGTCGGGGAGCAAGTCGAAAGGATGAAGGGGGGGGGGGTTCTGGGCCCATTTTGTCCTAATAAATATGAAGTGGAAGGGATTCTCTGCAGTGTCAGAACCACTCTCAGGGATTCTCTGCAGTGTCAGAACTGCTCTCAGGGAAATGCAGGTTTTGGAATTAGTGTCACAGCTCCTCTTTGTAATATCCAAGTTTTGCAAAAGACATTTCCTTCCGTAGCTGCATTACTTCCCAAAACATCTGTTCAGCTGTCAAAAAAAAAAAAAAAAAATAGAATATACATCAAAAAGGGCAAGAATGAATCTGATTACTACAATCTATGGAAGTATGGTAAATTGCACAGTTTTGATGTCATGTCATTTCAATTCTAAATGAGTTAAACTACTGAACAGCATGCAGGGTTGTATCAATAACCAATTCCAATTCTAATTCCCTTTTAATCAATTCCAATTCAATTCCTTTATAATCAATTCCAATTCCATTTTAAATCAATTCCAATTCCAAGTCCTTCAAAGGAAATACTTTGAAGAAACTGGAATTGGACTAAAAGGGAATTGGAATTGGGAATTTATTTTAAAAAGAAATTGGAATTGAAAAAAAAAAGAAACCGCCCCCCACAATGACAGTATGGAGTTAGTTCTTATTAAACCAGTAACAGGACACTTACCATCCTGTTTCACCAGTCCTTGATAAATGTAGCGGATGTAAGTAAAGAAGTTGCACACTGAAGTGATCTGAGGAATAGCAACAGAAAATACTCATCAGGACACAGGCATAATTACACGCCAATACAAGCATGCTAGCAGCATACTCAGAGCAGGGCTGCACAATTCAGATAGTTAATTACAGTACAGTGCAAGAGGCTGACCTGACCTGACCTGACCTGACCTGTCACGGTCTTTACCTCAGTTTCCACTTCTCACCTGAGCAGACCTCTCTGTATTTTATATACAGGTGATAATCAACTGATCCTTTTGTGAGGCCCCTTTTACAAATGAATTACAAGAATAGAGATATGATCTATATATTACTGTCAGCGCACCACAGTGACTTTTAAACATGCTGTCACATGTGTTATCATACTGATCCTATTATGTAATAATTACTATCACTGACAGCATGGGTGTGGGCTGTGGGTTTACATTTATACATGTATGACTGTTAGTTATATCTTTGAGAATACGTTTGTATTATAAGATTGCATGCATCTATGTTTTTAAAAAATGTAATATAAATAATTAAAAATAGTAAAAAATAAGGGGTTTTTTGCATTGGAGTGGCAGCTCAAAAGCAGATGTTTATCACTGCACAGTCTTCAAAGTCCTTACCCTGTATCTACAAAAGGGAGACACGTAGTAATAGCTGCTGGAATCTCCAAACTTGATCCTGTGTTTACACATTTTGGTCTGACCGCTGAGTGCACACTTTCTGTGATCGAAGACAAAAGGAGACACACAAACACACACAATGAAAACGTTTGCACAGGATATAAACAAATGCTGAGATATCAATTTTAAGTTTCTAACCCTATAAAAACACCCTTGGGAAATGTCCATACCAACATTTCAGCCCAATTAGAATGGTCCAGGTATATTTAAGGGGGGTGTGGTTAAGAGTTCTGTGGTGTCTTATTAGTATTTTATGCTTTTTAATTCTTTGAATACTGTCTCTTCTCTAAATTAAGCTACTGTCCCCATGCCATCTTCCAATACAGTCCTTGCGTGGATTGTCGTAACACAGCACCGCGACTTATTTCAGTGACACTCTGTAAGGGGTTCCAAGCATGCAGGATTCACATTCATATTCAAAACTAAATTAAAACTGTATTCAAAGAATTTTTAAAAAGCAATAAAAAAGGACAAGTTGCCTACATTTCACCCCAATGCATTTTGGCAGCCTTCTCTGAAACCCGAGAGAGAGAGACAGCGGGAGATTGGAACAGTCTGGGGGGAGGTGCAAGATTAAAGAAATGATTGATTTATTGACTGATCATTTTCAGTAAAACCAGACCATTTGAACAGTGCTGGAACTGTGGAGTGCAGCAAGGTTGTAATTATCATCCAGTATGTGGAGCTATAGATAGATTACTTCACATTTTACAGTGTAGTTGTCAGGGATTATTCTATAGACTAACAGATCCAACTGTCACACACACACACACACACACACACACACACACACACACACACACACAGACACAGACACAGAGACACAGACACACACAGACACACACACACACACACACACACACACTTTGGATACAAATAATCTATAAATCACTCAAGACTGGGTAAAGCGGGATGTGAGGATTACTGTGGGGGGTGTTTGAACCTTACAAACAATGTTAAACACACACACACCAAGTTTACAAATCCCCCATTTGCAACTGCATTGCCCTATAATACTGCAAGCATGGTCAGGTGTATAAGAGCAGGGGTTTAAAAACAGGCAAGCTGGTGGAAGGGCTTGAGAGATTGACTTACGTTACAATTTCACAACTCCGGCCACTACACCACCAAGGAAAGGAAAAAAAAATAAAAAACAGAGAAGAAAAGGAAATGAAGAAATAATGAAAGAGCAGCCACACAAACCCTGATGAGAGCTGGAATGAGAGAGGCGATGTGAAAACAGACTGCAGTGCTGACATGGATATGGAGATGTGGAGCAGGCCCTGGGTTAGGAGTATTGGACTTGTATTCTCTCTGCACATCACAGACAAAGAACATGGCAAGCGAAATCGTGCATCTTGTGCAAATGAATGCAGAAATGAGGTGGAGTTGTCATTTCTGAATTTTGAATAACCGGCAGGCATATTTTATTCTGCAAATCCAATATTCTAACTATGATCATGTTCACTGGAAGCCCTTAAGCAGGAGGATTGAGCTATTGGAAGGCAGTGGGGCTTGTTTCACTAATTATGCCAGAATATACTTTCATTGACCCGACAGCATGTACTGTTCCAACAAGGGGGGCATTTAATACTCCAAACAGCAGTCAGTTTTTATTGCAGAATTAAAGGGTGGCAGTATTAAGATCCCCCTCCTTTTATATTATTGAGACAGAGTGGTTCTGAGTTCTGCTGCTCCAATACTGAAGTTGATACCTTTTTCCCCTCTGCATCAGAATCCACTTGGCATTATCTGAGCAGGTAGAATCCTAGATGCCGGCTCCTTTTGAGTACTTCCCGAGTCCAACAGAAAATGACACAATGCTGTGACCTTTCAACTGTGTTCGATCAGGTTACAGCAAACCAACAGAGCATGTGAGTTCATCTAATTTCATCATATCACATTTCATCTAAAGACTCACTTTGGTCCTCCACACTCCACCGCCGCAGCCTTGACGACGGGCAGGGACTGGAACCCCACAGGCTCCACACTCAAAGTGTTGTTCTCTACAGCCTCCAGGATCGCAGACGCCAGCTGTGGAGGGCAAGACAAGAGGAGGTGAGACCCAACAGAGAGATCCCTCCATGCCTGGAGGAACTACCCTGAACCCAAGACACAACTATATCATTTAATAAATATGCAATGCTTGCGACATCTACTGGTTCTAAAGAAACGGATATTAATACACCCGAAAGCCCTAGATTTAAGGCTGCAATATTGAAATATATCTGCGCTCCGGTATATTTAATTGATCTTGAGTGCGGTCTCATCAGACACAGGCAGTGGGAGGATATTAAACTGCTCGACAAAGATCTGGGCAGCCGTCCTCAAATAACAGCATTGAATGTCATTTACTTTTCATTCACGTTCCACATTGCGTACACTTGCCATACTTCAGTACTTGCATATTAAAACACAGATCTCATATCAGCCTCCTGCAATATGCTTTATGTAACTGAACCATTTCATATTCAAAGTGCAATGTGTATCATCAATACAAATAATAAAACACAGATCTAGTTCAGATTCCAATGTTTTTGCAGCAGTGTTCTAGCTTGGTTTGTAGTTCTGATGCCACCTAATCCCACTCTCACAGAAGCCCAGGTTAGAGGTTTATCCGACAGAAGACATTGATGTATTTTAGAGATCTTGAAGTGCAATTCTATCCCAGAAGGGAAGGGTTCTAGAATATCCAACCTGGTTTCCCCTCAGAGGCTCATTTAAATGTCACTTCACATGCCTGTCAAGCTTTAGCCTAGCCTTTGCTCTGGTTGCTTTAAAAGCTGTAAATCATAAAATCCTTGAATAGGTACAGTGGACAGCTGGCTAGGAGAGCTCTAATAAAGAAGAGCAGTTTGCCAGGAATGAGATATATTAAGCTAGATGTGATAAGCAGGCATATTATCATGTGTGTATGTACGATGTATTTCTGTGTGCAAGTGCTCTTCTGAATACTTTATACCCAAGTGCAGAATATGAGTGCCTCAAACCCATGGCAGTTATATATTAATATGCCACAAAAACATGGGTCAGCCAGATCAGCAATTTCTGGAAATAAATGTAGTACCTAAACCCTGCCACGTGGTGTCACTATAGAGGTGTCTCAATCAATACAGTAGCTCTGTATAGCTCCGTCAAGCACAGGTAAACACCAACACAACCTCATTCTCAAGGCATTGTGCAGAATGATTAATGATCAACAGAGCATAATAAAATCAATTCCCTGTCACCCCTCCACACTCAGGATGCAAGAGAACGGCTCTCAACACGCCAGTCTGATAAACCGCTCTTGAGTCTACCTTTATAAAACATTTGAATGACTTACCTCACTTTTTGAGAAGGTTAAACAGGGGTAAATATCTTCTTTATAAATTCGTTCTAAAAAGGAGCATGTTCTTTCTAAAGTGGGCTCCTCTCTCCAGGCTTTAAATTCACTGAAAAGCAGCAAATCCACCTAGAAAAGCAAACAAAAACAGACAGACAGCTGACAAACAAATCAACAGTACAGCAAAACAGAACAGTAAATACATCAAACACTACATCGTTATCCAGACTCAAAATAAAATTCTTAGTCTTTATCTTACAGAATTTGGCAACACGGGAAAATCTGTTTACTATTTTTACAATAGCATAAAGCAGGGCTATTCTGTGGCTAATCAAACTCGTATTAAAACCTGAAATAGGTGAAATTTCTATAAAATAGGAGTCTTATTTTGGTTTATTGAAATGCTAATTTCATTTGGGAGGGTGATTTTTTTTTTTTAAAGTACCTGAACTAATTAAATGTAAACTTTTGATACCTTGTCAAAGGCAGGCTAAAAATCCACCATGAAAAAAAACAAACATACAAACTAGTAAGTCAGGTTTAAAACCAGCAAAAGCACAGCTGTTCCATTAGTCATGGCTAGTTCGTTATTTCATACCTTCAGCTCAGCACTGCAATGTTACTGTGCCTCTATTGTAATTCAATTAAGTAAACAATCAAAGTTCACATATTACTACTGAAGGCCCATTAATATATGAAATCTAAGAAAAGGCTGCCCAACTTTGACCTTCGTATAAGATTTACTCTAGACACCTCAATATAACATTTTCCTGAGCAGTATCATATTGATGCAGCTTTTCATGACATGTCATGTTCTACAGGTGTTCAACATGAGCACATGGACTTTGATAGTTAACTGCATTACCACAGAAGCATGCTAACAGTTCATTACAATGCTTAAGGGAATATATTAAAGAAGCAAACATATAGGCATGCCTACCTATACACAATGTGGACAGTTATCAGCCACACAGCGTAGTTCTAGCTGACTGTAAACAAACCCACAGTTTTCATATAATGTGATACGATAAAACAGGTGCAAGGTTGTGAACACCCAAGTTCAACAGCTGGGTGGAGCCGAGACTAAAACTGATGAGTGACTCACCCAAGCTGGCAAACCCAGCCAAACATTTTCAAGCAAGTTGTGTTAGCCTGGTATTCAAGAACTCCCAGCATCAGTATATGTGGAATGCAATAGGAATTCCCACACAGGGAGTACATTTACAGACTTTTTACTGTCTACTGTATTTCAGTAATTGAAATTAGAACCATACTGAATAATTGCACACTCATAAAAAGATAAGCGAACAGTGGGGAAGGTTTATAATCATTTATAATACCACAGTTTACAAACTGGGAGAAAAACAGGTGTGAGTAATCATGACTGGAAATGAGAAGCAGCACATAACTTTAATGATCTGTGTGATAGCAGACGGCCGCAAACTGCCTCCATATGTGTAACTGAGGTTGTATCTTTGTAATTGCATATTCATTTGATTTATTTTTTTCCTCAAATTGAGGGTAGGAAATTTGGACTGCGTCTTAAATTCGAAGGAATACGAGATATATATATATTCAAAAGTATTCAGACCCCTGACCAATTCTCTCATATTACTGAATTACAAATTGTACATTGAAATTTCATTCTGTTTGATATTTTATTTCAAAACACTGAAACTCAAGATCAATTATTGTAAGGTTACACTGGTTTTATGTTGGGAAATATTTTTAAGAAAAATAAAAAAACTGAAATATCTTGCTTGCATAAGTATTCAACCCCCACACATTAATATTTGGTAGCGTCACCTTTCGCTGCAATAACAGCTTTAAGTCTTTTGGGGTAAGTATGTACCAGCTTTGCACACAGTGTCGGAGTGATTTTGGCCCATTCTTCTTGGCAGATTTGCTCCAGGTTGTTCAGGTTGGTTGGACGACGCTTGTGGACCGCAATTTTCAAATAGTGCCACAGATTCTCAATGGGATTGAGATCAGGACTTTGATTGGGCCACTGTAGGACATTCACCTTTTTGTACTTGAGCCACTCCAATGTTGCTTTGACCTTGTGCTTAGGACCATTGTCCTGCTGAAAGGTGAATTTCCTCCCAAGCTTCAGTTTTTTAGCGGACTGAAGCAGGTTCTCTTGCAGTATTTCCCTGTATTTTGCTCCATCCATTCTTCCTTCAATTTTAACAAGATGCCCAGTCCCTGCTGATGAGAAGCATCCCCACAGCATGATGCTGCCACCACCATACTTCACTGTAGGGATGGTGTGTCTTGAGGCATGGGCAGTGCTAGGTTTGCGACACACATAGTGCTTTGAGTTTTGGCCAAAAAGCTCTATCTTGGTCTCATCTGACCACAAAACCTTTTCTCACATCGCAGCTGGGTCACTCATGCTTTCTAGCAAACTCCAGACGTGCTTTCAGATGGTACTTTTTGAGTAACGGCTTCTTTTTTGCCACCCTCCCATACAGACCAGTGTTATGCAGAGCTCTTGATATGGTTGACTGGTGCACCATTACTCCACTCCCAGCCACTGAACTCTGTAGCTCCTTCAAAGTGATTGTTGGCCTCTCTGTGGTTTCTCTCACAAGTCTCCTTCTTGTTTGAGCGCTGAGTTTTGAGGGACGGCCTTTTCTTGGCAGTGCCTGGGTGGTGTGATGCAGCTTCCACTTCCTGATTATTGATCCAAATGTGCTCACTGGGATATCCAAACACTTGGATATTATTTTGTACCCTTTCCCTAATCTATGCATTTGTATTACTTTATCTCTAACTTCTGTAGAATGCTCTTTGGTCTTCATTTTCCTTCAGATTCACAGCCTGACCAATGATCCTTCAACAGTGGGGTTTTTATCCAGAAAATGTGACAGCAACTTTAATGGTTCACAGGTGGAGGCCAATGGTAAGGTAATTGTGTCCTCGTTAGGGCAATTTCTTTCATCGGTGTAAACTGGGAGCTTCCACAGCACAGGGGTTGAATACTTATGCAAGCAAGATATTTCAGTTTTTTTATTTTTCTTAAAAATATTTCCCAACATAAAACCAATGTCACCTTACAATAATTCCAATTTCAAACTAAAATTTCAAACTAAAATTTCAATGTACCATTTGTAATTCAGTAATATGAGAGAATTGGTCAGGTGTCTGAATACTTTTGCAAGGCATTGTGTGTGTATATATACTGTATATGTGTGTGTGTGTATGTGTATATATATATATATATATATATATATATATATAGTACTGTGCAAAAGTTTTAGGCAGGTGTGAAAAAATGCTGTAAAGTAAGAATGCTTTCAAAAATAGACATGTTAATAGTTTATATTTATCAATTAACAAAATGCAAAGTGAGTGAACAGAAGAAAAATCTACATTAAATCAATATTTGGTGTGACCACCCTTTGCCTTCAAAATATATATATATATATATATATATATATATACACATATACATATATATATATATACATATATATATATATATATACACACACACACACACACACACACACACACATACATATATATATATATATATATATATATATATATATATATATATATATATATATATATATATATATATATATATATATATATATACTGTGCAAAAGTTTTAGGCAGGTGTGAAAAAATGCTGTAAAGTAAGAATGCTTTCAAAAAATAGACATGTTAATAGATTATATTTATCAATTAACTAAATGCAACGTGAGTGAACAGAAGAAAAAATCTAAATCAAATCCATATTTGGTGTGACCACCCTTGCTTTCCAGATGTGCTGTCCAAGCTCTTTTGAAGAAGCACAAAGCGAACAGCGTTGAGGACCGTGAAGCGCAGTGGTCGGCCAAGGAAACTTACTGCAGCAGATGAAAGACACATCATGCTTGCTTCCCTTCGCAATCGGAAGATGTCCAGCAGTGCCATCAGCTCAGAATTGGCAGAAAACAGTGGGACCCTGGTACACCCATCTACTGTCCGGAGAAGTCTGGTCAGAAGTGGCCTTCATGGAAGACTTGCGGCCAAAAAGCCATACCTCCGGCGTGGAAACAAGGCCAAGCGACTCAACTATGCACGAAAACACAGGAACTGGGGTGCAGAAAAATGGCAGCAGGTGCTCTGGACTGATGAGTCAAAATTTGAAATATTTGGCTGGAGCAGAAGGCAGTTTGTTCAGAAGGGCTGGAGAGCGGTACACAAATGAGTGTCTGCAGGCAACAGTGAAGCATGGTGGAGGTTCCTTGCAAGTTTGGGGCTGCATTTCTGCAAATGGAGTTGGGGATTTGGTCAGAATTAATGGTCTCCTCAATGCTGAGAAGTACAGGCAGATACTTATCCATCATGCAATACCATCAGGGAGGCATCTGATTGGCCCCAAATTTATTCTGCAGCATGACAACGACCCCAAACATACAGCGAAAGTCATTAAGAACTATCTTCAGCGTAAGAAGAACAAGGAGTCCTGGAAGTGATGGTATGGCCCCACAGAGCCCTGATCTCAAGATCATCGAGGTCTGTCTGGGATTACATGAAGAGAGAAGCAACTGAGGCTGCCTAAATCCACAGAAGAACTGTGGTTAGTTCTCCAAGATGTTTGGGCCAACCTACCTGCTGAGTTCCTTCCAAAAACTGTGTGCAAGTGTACCTAGAAGAATTGATGCTTGATGCTGTTTTGAAGGCAAGGGTGGTCACACCAAATATGGATTTGATTTAGATTTTCTTCTGTTCACTCACTTTGCATTTTGTTAATTGATAAATATAATCTATTAACATGTCTATATTTGAAAGCATTCTTACTTTACAGCATTTTTCACACCTGCCTAAACTTTATATATATATATATATATATATATATATATATATATATATATATATATATATATATATATATATATATATATATATATATATATATATATATACTTCTCTATTTCTACTTCTCTGGTCTCTTCAATCAAAGTGGCCCTTCATTCCCCCTGAATAGAAGGAGCCCCTGGGTGAAGTTCAAGCTCACCTCTCTGCAGTCCCTCACGATGGGCTGCATCATGCTCAGCTCCTGCTGGCTGCCCAGCATGGCACTGCTGGTGCTCTTGTTCCGGGCGTGCCCTTTCTTAAACTGAGTCTTTCCACCGGGTGGGAGGTCTTTAGAGGGAGAGGTGGGGGAAGTGGAGAGGACCAGCGTTTTCAAAGCAGCTACTTCAGCCTGCAGAACATCAATCTGGAAAAAACAAAGCAAAAAAAAACAACACAATATTAACTTATGGCTTAAAACTCACATTAGCCCTGCCCCGAGTCCTGGGTTTACTTTCACTTTAGTATTATTTAAATGATCGGACGTTAAATAAACTGTTCCTCCCTTATAGTGGCTTGAACATCTCCTCTTAGTAAACCTACAGACTCGTTCATGCTGCGATGAGAATTGCAATCAGTTCGGAGCAGACTTAGCAGAACACCACCAAGTTTAACCTTAGTGCGGTCTTATTGAAGTCCCCTACATTACCAATGCAGACAGCGCTTTGCTGGAACTCCTCTCACCTTCCCCTGTGCCTCCTTTAACTGCTTCTCTGCAGTGGCCTGCTTGACGTTCGCTTCTCGCACCATCTTGTGGGCTTCCTGTGGGAGCACCAAACGCTTTATTTAACACTTCACTCTCGAAACCGCTTTTCCTTCCTCATTCAACTCTACAGTCAAAAAAAACATTCTGAAGCTTGCCCAGAAAAAAGCAAAAAAAAACAACCCCTTTGTGCCTTTTCTACATGATACGTTTAAAAGAAAAACAAGAACAAGTTCAGCTAGGAAGAATAAAAGCCAAGCAATTGATTAAAGAGGAAGTACAGGTAAGATTTAGCACTGCAGCTGCTAGGAGCGCATTTACACAAACTCAGTGCTGCATTCTGATGAAGAATCCAAACAAACCTCAAACAGGCTAGCTGTGAGTTCTTCCAGTTCTTGCCCAAGTTGGTCCCTTACTTTAGATAGTCTTTCACATTCTTCGTCTTTTAACTTAAGGTCCTTAAAAATAAAATAAAATAAAAATAAAAAGAAAACGCCTTATTTCTGTGCCAAAATTTTAAAAAGCTATATATACTCATGTTGCACAGTATAAGCTAGGTTACTATTTTCATAGTGCCTTGTGTTAACACTCCTGCCTGGAGATGTGGGCTGTATCTCCATGTTCCACGTGGTCACAGCACATCACACAACTCGGACGTTACTGTGTAAAATCCAACCTGGTTTGTAGGTTATATTTTGGGCTTTCACATGCACTGATGTTCAGCATTGATCTGGGGAGGGTAGTGCTCATATATTTTATATATGGGGGAGGGGGTGTTCTCAAACCCCCTAAACTTGTAAAAGAAGCCCTTATTGAACTGCATTGGAAATGCATGACTGTAGTGTGCATCTGTTTCGCAAATACTGTAGTGTCACAATAGTGCTCCATGAATATGGCTCCTCTCTACCTTACACAAATGAAGCCATTTGCTGAAACATTCAAAAGGCAACTTCTTATAGGTTTTACCTTGGTCTGTACTCTCAGATTTTAGAAGAAAAAAAAAAAAAAAAAAAAAAAAAAATCACATGCAACTTTGACCTTGAAATTGACTCAGTTTGCTTCTGTACTGCACCTAAAGCTCCTTTTATTTGTCGGTTCAAATTAAATATGTTACTCTAACTATAACTATACTGCAGAGAAGACGGGGCCACAGAGCTGAAAGACCAGAGACATAATCGTTCTGCAATCAGGAAGCACAGATCACCCTAAACAGTGATCAATAAAAACAACTAACCACTCTGCCTGTCTTTCAACCCTACAGGCTTCAGTTTTCAACTACAGTTCTGGCATATCTTTAAGTTGGCACAGCACTGCAAGTACAGTACCTATGGGGAAGCGCTTACTTTCCATCAGCCCTGAGCAAATAAACAAGAAAGTGCAAACAATCTGCTCCTTTTCAATACTGTTCACAAGACCTATTTAGTGGTTTGTAGTGTGTATTAATCAGGCAGCAGACAGCGATACTTCCTCTAAAAGAAAACTCAGTCAACTGACAAACAAGTCAAGCCACAGATGAAATGAACTTTGCTACCCTTACATTCTATGCTAACTGTTTGGTCAACCTTACGGAAAAGGAGACCCCACAAATAAATGCCATTTCTTTGAGCTGAAACTGATAAAAACAGGTCTCAATTTGTAGACTGTATGTCTGTGAATAAAAAATAAATAAAATATATATATATTTTTTTAAAAACCATAAAAAGTGGGTTCAGTGAATAGCTAAAATCACCAATAGGAACATCACAAGTTCTTATACAACCTCTGACCCCTGCTTTTACCCATCTGTTACCTGCCTGTACAGTCTCTTGATTATTTTACTCCAAACTGCTCAAATGATAGAGTCTGTCATTAAGATGATGAAACCTACAACAACGCTCCCTGGATCCATCATCTGTCCTTCAGTCCTGCTTATCCAACATCTCACCAGTTTTTGTATTTTAAACGAACACATCTAATATACAACAATAAATCTGCAGTTGCAATACTGCAAAATGAGGGAAAAAAAAGAAAAAGTCCAACCCTTCAAAAAGTCGCCCAGTATTTTAGCTTACCCTTTGTGCTTTAGTAAGCTCCTCCTTCAATCTCTCATAACCTTTTTCTCTTACTTCCATAACGGAGGGGCTCCTCAGGTGAGACAGGCTGTCTGTGCTCAGCCCAAAGACATCCCCACTCTCCTCACCCCCGCGATCTCCCGGGCTGCCATCGAGGAACTCTGCCTCCAGATGCGCAGGCTCGTTCCGGGAGGCATGATGCTGGGAGCCAGAGGAAGAGCAGGGCACAGCGATCTGAACACCCGCTGCCAGGACACTGCAAAATGAAAGCTTTGGTGAGGGTTTATACTTAAAGAGCGTCTGTAGACCACAGTGTGGTTTGTGTGTGGGTGGGGGTCAGAGCCTGCGTAGGCACATGTGCTGTACGTTTATATAAAAATGTATGTCATACAGCAGCCAGACACTGGTCTCCCATTGCTTTCTGAGGAGGTCAGATGTTCTGTTATTGCTCAGTACTGGAAGAGATGACACTAATTAATGACACCTGTTTAAAAATCCACTGCTTACTGATGAAACGCTTCCCGCTGACGCTCGAGCCCTGCTCTCAAAGAGTTAACTCTTTCAGGGGACTACAGTGATTATTTCAGACAAACAGAGGGAAATAAATCAAGAAATCACTTTAAAAAGTTGTACTACAACAGGGATAGTGGCTTTGAGCTTTGAGTGGTGTTTAGTGAGAACAGTAAAACAGGCATTGTTGCTGGACTGAGAAGATTATCTGGATACAAAGTTTCATCCCAATATTGATAAGAGAAATTCACTTTTGCCTGGCAAATGCCCCCTAGCAGAAGTTGAGTAAAAATGCATTCATGTAATACAAAATATCAAAACAATCAGGATTATGTTTAAAAATATGTTGCTGGGATACATTAAAGATAAAGTAATATGTGTCTTGTAAACACTGCAGTGTTTTGTAAACAAGTGGAGTACACGGTTTCCCTGACAAACGGCTAAGGCAAATTTTCTGGAAAAAAAGATATACAGTGCTCCCTCGCTATAAGGCTCTCGGTTATAACATGCCTCGGATATAACGCTCCTACAGCATGTCCCCCAATTCCCTATACTAGTGATTCATGCAATATTTCTACAGTAAATACAGTACTGGCATTGTTCAAACAGTAAACAACTTCTCAGTCTAACTTCCATTTCTGTCTCTCCCTTTTGATACAAAAGCTGCGCTGACACTTTATAACACAGACATCTTATTCAGCATTCGTTTTATAACTAAATAAATACTAGTCCTATTACGTGGGTATCTTTCCTAATGTATTTACTTTTTGCTGTAAGACGAGCTATAGCTTTCTCCGGGAAACGAGATGCTTCAGCTTCGCTTCAGCCCCGCTCCGGCAGCCGAACCTGGGGCAAGCCCGTTGCCTCTTCCCCTCACCCGCTCTCTTTCCCGTACTTGGTTTGCTTGTCTGTCACTTCGAATTGAACTCCCAACCGCTGTTTAGCCAGGCTATTTATAGTTTAAAAACTGCTAATTAAATGATCCATGAGTGGGAATGTTAATTTTTTTTTTTTTTTTTGTAAAAAATAGTGTTGATTACATGGTGCTTTATGCATGGTTAATTCACGGAAAGTTACATTTTTGCTTCACTATATGTGTATTATAGAGAGGGAGTTATTTTATTTTGTATTTTAGTCAGATGTGTGTTATGTTGTCCCATGGCACCCCCCACCCCCTCCCCAGTTTATAACGCTCTTTGGTTATAACCTTCCCCCGAGACCTACATTATAGCGAGGGAGCACTGTAATTGCAACATTTTTATTCTTCTTTTATTAAAAAAAAAACACCACCATCTATAACTACAAAATACTGAATCGAAATTCAAAAGGTAAAACTCTGAGAAACGAAGTCAAGCAGACAAACGTTTCACCCAGTGCCTTCTTCTCACCAGTTTATTAATATAAAACTCTATGAACACTGCAGCTCAGCGCAGCCGCTCACCTGCCGTTGGAGGCCTCGTCAGTGCTCAGGTGCCTGGGTGTGGAGTACACGGGCTGGGTGGGCAGCTGCGCCGCGTCCAGGGTGTTGGGTGGGCCGGGGCTGGAGCTCACAGACTGGCGAGTGCGGTACAGGATGGCCGCGGCGGTGGACTGCTTGAGGTGTCGAGCCTCGGACACTGTGCGCAGGTCTGGGGTGGTGGGGGAAGCCAGGTTAACTTCATGAAAGCCTTCAAGGGAGTCGCTTGCCATTGCATACAACTCATCATACAGATCCCTGCGAGAGCGAGGAGGGAACAGCATACATTAAGGAATTAGCTGGGACTTGACTGAAGCACTTCAGCACACAAACCAGGACCAGAGGACACAGTTGGAAATGAAGTGGAGACTTAGGACAGAGAGTGGTGAGGACTGAGTGGATTGCCTAGCCATGCTGTTGGTGCTGAATCACCGAGAACTTTTAACACCCCACTAGACAAAGTTTTAAAATAAATCAGATACTAGGAACTGGAGAAACACGGATGGGTTGAATGGACTTTTTCATATATTTTCTTATGTCCATGTTTCTGGCATTCTTACGTATTGCAATAGCCTTACAAGGTTGTCCAATACTACAGAAGGATTCTTTTTTTTTTACAGAACCACTTAGTTGTACTTTTAATGGTGACAGCATCTGATGAAATGCAACATTTTCCAGTGATCTAAGCTAGTGTCAAGCACAGGTAGAGGGGACTTGTGTGTTTAGCCGCTGTGCCACATAACCCCATACTGCCCTTTCTATTACATTATATTAACTGATTTTTTTTCACCTATACTGTCTAATTAAACTGCATGCAGTTAGAATGTGCACACACACCACTGTTAAAGTAGGGTATCTCTACCAGGAAATAGATTATTTTAATAGAGGGAGGTTAAAAGTTTAACTCAATTAGTGTAAACCTTAATGACTGTATCTCTTTTTAAATAGGCCATTGGAAACCAGATACAATGACACACAGAGGCATTCCTTCACTATACTGTGCGATACGATTACAGGGAAATGCTCCTTCCTGGCTGGCAACTCACGCTCTGATCAATACTGTATATTGTGGCTGTCCGAGACCTGTGTAAAAGGTGTTTGAATTAAAACTATTACAGGTGGACGCCTCTATCCAAAGCAAAGTTGGGGAGCCCTGCAAAGTCTTAAATGAAGAATGAGAGGATGCAGTTTCCGTTGCCACACCTGCCTTTTGGATGAAGAGAGGCCTTTAGGATCCCTGCTTTCAATCTGACACTTTGCTCGAGTTCTGGGGGGAGAATAAAACAGGGAAGTATTCAAACAGCTCTCTTATTAAGCGGGGCAGTAACATACATCCACCAGCAAAGACGTAAGTACAGAAATACAAAATGAGATCTTTCATTATCATTGGGAAAGCAGATTACCACGACCTACAGCCACGGTTTGCGCATGTGAAAATACAAGGCTCACAGAGTATTGTGCCCTGCGTATAAAACACCAAAATGTAAATTCAGAAGTACTTTCATTGTACATAATATATAAATATATATATATAGAAATCCCACACAGTGCTATTTTACCCATTACTAATTTAGACTGTTGCCAGCTTCTGGCAAGGTGGTAAATCTGCGCACGACAAAACAGGTTGCAATACATATTTCTCATTTCTGCCAACTGTGTCATTTTTGACAGACAGACATGTTTTTCGCTGTGTCATTTTTGACAGACAGACATGTTTTTCGCTTCCAGTACATATACAGGTATTTCCAATTCGGATATTAGTGCCAGCACTCAATTATTATACAAATGCTTTCCTTATTGAAACGTATTTTACTGTACAGTTAACTGCGTCGTATATTATTATTACATCAAGACTGAGAAAGTGTACCATAAAAAACTAATAATAATAATAAACACTACAGGTCTCAAAACATTACAACCCTCCTATAAGTAATAGGAATATTATATAAATATATGAAAGCAAAATGAAAAATATTTAAATGGCTTGTGACCATTGCTTTTTCTTGCAATTTTTGTCAAGTTGCCTCACAAATCTACAGTAAACAGCCATACTCAAAAAGTGATTATATTTCGGTAAATGCAGCATATAAACCCGTCAACATCTCCCAAATAATAAAACTGTGTTTGCACAATGAACTCCTGTTCAATATATGTTAATCCTTAGCAGGTCATTTTGAGGAAGGCGGATTTACTTCAAACGGATTTACTTCAAAACGTAATAGGAACCAAGTTCGTACCTAGATGATTAATTCTAAAAAAATGTATCCAAATCTGATCAATACTTCAAGCTATATAAAAACTGCATCATTTTTTTGATCAAAAAGAGTACACTGCTGTGACTGCCCTTGAACCTGTGCATATTGCAGGTATTCATGCCCAGGTAACACATAGCAGCTGCAGTACAAATGAAATGAAACTCCACTTCTTTAGACATACTGCTCTGTGCATGTCACTGACAGAAGTCAAGAGCACTATACTGCAATTAATGTCATAACTGTTCGTGCCCCCAATTGAAATGTTCCTTTGAATTTCACACTGTGTTGATCAGGAGTAAACATATTCATGAAACAGTCAACACTTGTCAATATTTTGTGACACTTTAAAATAAGCACATAAACACAATGATTCAATGTTAGCTACAGTATAGGGTTATTTATAAGATTAGCGATTACTGTACTTTCAACAGGAAACCATGCACTGCAAGTTAAGTAAGCACTTTCAATCCTTGGTAATAATAAATCTTTCTGTTAATATAATTCTGAAACTATAAAAACAAATCAGACACTGTATACAACAGACATAACCTACTGTAACTGAGTAAAACAGAATTGATTTTCACAAGCCCAAAGGTTAATCTCCAAAAGTGATGAACTAGGAGGTACAAAATATGGGTTCTATGACAGCAGCTTCAGTATTGCAGCTCCTGAATAGATACATTAAAATATCTTTGCTCAGATATTTGTACAGACATTCTTTTTTATTACCAATATTAGGAACAGCGCTTTTGGTAAATAAAAAAAAAAATTAAATTCACTACATACCATTCTGTGAAAAGTTGCTGTACAATTTCCCCACTGGTAAGCTCAAGTACTGTAGTGTGATGCTTGTGTAGCAGACTTGATAGTTTATCACATCACAATGGGTATGTCTTTGTAGTTTCCTTTGAAAAGAAATACAAAATATCCATTAAAATATTTGAAACCAGAAACACACAACAGTTTGTGTAAGAAGTATGTTTAATACATTCATATTTAACATTTGACAGTAAGCATTTATCAGCAAATACAGAAAGAACATCCTATGCATGATTTATAGGAGTCATACATTTTAAATAAATGGCTTCACAATACGTACAACTGTACCAGTGCCTCCCATTGCATTGCAGTTAGAGCCAGACCCTGTTTTAGTGGGGGATAAAGTCACACCGACTGTATTGTTGCATGGAGCCAAATCGGTAGAGGTCTCTTCCCTCTTAGATAAAAAAATAATTATTAAATACCAGAACTGAAATCGGCTGCATACTGCCTGCCCTTTAACTGAACATCATATGGTGGAGGGTGTATGATGATATTAGCAATGATGTGAAAACAGAGACTGGAGTAGGATTTCACAGCACAGTGGTCGAGTAGGAAACCTCAGACATGAAGCATTAATAATTTATAGGTGAATGGTTCCTAGATGTCACTGAATGCCCTTTGCATTCTATCCTGTAGTTTCCCTTCACTATTATTCAGTGATAATGTACAGTTAGCTCTTGTAGTCAATAGATCACAATACAGGGACAGAAGACCTGCAATCCTGTACTTTTGTGCTACTTGCTGTATTACAGGGGAAAAAATACTGTACAACAAAATTATTCATTACCTACCCAGAGCTATTATTATTCATCCTGTTTCTCCAAGTTCAAAATGAACAGAGATGTATTTATTGATTTCTATATTTCACCTGGAGTCACTTAAAGTTCAGCAGTTATGTCGAACGCACTTGCAGAACCATTGTAATGCTATGATTTGAATTGCCTATTGAAACTGGAGGATGGTGTTGGTGACATCAGGAGCTGGTCACTGAAGTACGATAAATAAATATGCTTTGGATCCCCCACACACATAGGATAAAATACAAATATAATTTGTGTGTGTTTGGTCTTTCCAGAAACTGCACAGCACAGATTTGCAGTGGAAGGCAAGGGTTAATCTTGATTAGTAGACCCCACTGCTGTGCACAGAGACTCGGGTCACAGCGGCTTGGATGCTCACAATCAAACCCTCTTTGCTTCTCTTCAAGGTCACTGTCATCGTCATTTTGCTTCAGCATCGTTCCTCCTTTCAAGGAGACAGCAGTGGCACCGTGTCCTGGCATTCCCCTTAGAGGGAGCTTCAGTGAAAAACGATTGTTACGAGTCCAAATCCGACAGCGTGAAGGGAGGCCACACTGCAGGTCTGCCATTGGCTTCACTTACTGCACAGAGGAGATTTCATATTCGACTGTACGGTCTGAGAGGCTGGGTAGTAGTTTTTATATTGACAGCATGTGAACACAACCTAATGTCCAATCGGTCACATTTATTACACAAAGCATTTATTTTTTAGGGTCCTCAGTCAAAAAATGGGGACCATTATGCCGATTATGCCCATCTGTCTGTCTGTCTGTCTGTCATACTCTACATGGTGAACATGATACTTGCCTTGATTTTACACCAATAATTAGCAAACTTTACTAGCCTCCAGACTTTTGGATTGTAAATATTTTTTCTACTTTCCATGTGCTGTGTGCTCATTATGTGATTATGAGGACCCTCTGTACAGTAGCTGTGTGCACAGGTTACTTTAGTGCTTAAAGTTCATGTTTTAGTATATTTATTCAATATTTCAAATAGTTACAGTTCAAAGAGGAAGATGCAGTATAAAGCAAAATACTAACTGATCTAGATGACCTGCTGGAACTGGCACACCACTTCTCACACCTTCAGTGTAAGATAAGGCATTTGACATGTGACAAGACCAGCCAAACGTCAAGTAAACAAATAACCTTCAGCTCATCTTCCAACCTTATCTGAAACCCCTGGACCAGAGGATCCTCTCGTCTTCCAACCTTATCTGAAACCCCTGGACCAGAGGATCCTCTCGTCTTCCAACCTTATCTGAAACCCCTGGACCAGAGGATCCTCTCGTCTTCCAACCTTATCTGAAACCCCTGGACCAGAGGATCCTCTAGATCTACAACATAATGTATATTTTGCTTAACTAGGATTTAAATGAAGATTGTACTCAATGATTGCATAGCAGTTTGATCCATTCCAGGTTTTACTGTCAGCCTAAGTGACCAGGCTCCGTCTCCTGGGCTCAGAAGAGCCCTGATTGCCCTTCTCAGAAGCCTGCTGTTGTGTTCTCCTTTCCTGCTGCACGAAGCTATTACTCAATTACTCAGATTAAAGGGTACATGAGGACCTTTTTATTTTATTGTGTTACATGTTCCCATGTGTTGCTAAAACTGTTTACGTAAGGTGTGTGTATTGTGTAAGGAAATGTGATAGTCCATATTCATATTGTTAGAATATTTGGAATGTATGGTACTTTCAATGGAGAGATATTGAGCACAGAGTTTAGGTGGGGTATTTTGGAATGCAGGGTCTGTCTCAATAAATTGCATTGATTAGAGGGAGAGCAAATATGACCATTTATGGGCACTTGTGGAGGGTCCTCTGCTCTGCTTGATTGCATGGGGGGAATGGGAGAATCTCAGAGATAACAGATGTAAAGGAATGTTTGTGAGGCTTGGAAACTTGCCATGTACACAGGTATAGTATTGACCACTTTTTTAAACTTTTAAATGCATTCCCTGCCTCAAGATGGCTTCCTATGGACCTCTCAGAACTACATTTCCCATCATCAGGATGATGGGAAATGTAGTTCTGAGAGGTCCATGCAGGTACATGGGAGGCCATCTTGAGGCAGAGAATGCAATTTAAAAGTTAAAAAAAGTGGTCAAAATGTAAAAAAAATTTAAACACACACCTTACGTAAACAGTTGTAGCAACATATGGGAACATGCAACACAATAAAATAAAAAGGTCCTTATGTACCCTTTAAGCTCTCCATTGAAATCAGGGGCTGACAATCAGGGAAAGGTCTTTGTTGTTGATTGGGCTCATTTACCATTCAAAATTAAACAAGTGAAAAAAACAGCTGCTTGGAGTTATGATTCATCACCACTCCATGCAGCTGTTGAAACACTCAATAACAAAAGTCCTATTAAGGTTCACAACAATGGAGTTCTCAATATACTGTATATATGCAGAACACTAATGTGTGATAAGGACTGATGGACGGACATACAGGTGTCTCCACAATTGTATCCTCGATGCTGGGGATACAGTATGCATCACCAGTGGAGGATAAAATAAAAAACGTAACTAATTTGAACGGCAAAACCCATTAATAATGTCCTACCAAGAAGGCGCCCTGCTACAGTAAGTGAACACAAGAGGCTGTCAAGAAAGAAGGACTTTATTACAAGGCCAAATTGAGACATCTGGAATGTGAAACTTTCATGACAGCTGTTCCAAAGACATACTCGAAGGCCCTTTAATGTACAGAGCAAAGTAATACAAGAGCTTCAGGCTTTCTGTATTTGTTTAAAGCAGTCAAGCGCCAGTTAACTTTTTAAAGGAATGATATCTAACAAAATAACTGTATACATTTGACCTGTTTTACACTTCCATTAGAAACAGATATAAAATGTGCAGTTGTGAAAGAAACACATGTTAAAGCAAGTATGTACAGTAATCCGGCGCATATTTGCCATGATCAATCTCTTCAGCAATGTTAGTTTATTATTCAACAGGGAAGATTAGTTTAGAGATTGTAGATATTACCAAAGTTTTTGTATGTTGTGTTGCATGTGCTCCATGCGCAACTAAAACTGGGTTAAAGAAAGTTCTCCGTTTCCATGTCTTACTCGCAGGAAATATGAAACACTTGCACTTCCTGTGTCATTTCACCTGAGCAGCGTCTTCTGGGTCAACGCATGTTACTGGTTGAAAGCACGGCAGTCAATATTTTGTTAGCTTATACACTACCGGTCAAAAGTTTTAGAACACCCCCATTTTTCCAGTTTTTATTGAAATTTAAGCAGTTCAAGTCCAGTGAATAACCTGAAATGGTACAAAAGGTATGTAAACTGCCAGAGGTTAAAAAAAGTTTAGGTTACCAAAAACTGAAAAATAATGTACATTTCAGAGTTATACAAAAAGGCCTTTTTCAGGAAACAAGTAATGGGTTAACAACTTACAGCTGTTCTGCAGCAATGGAAGTAAATTAAGCCTTGAAAGTTGATGCTAACAATTCCTACAGGTGTCCCAACTTTTGTTGATTACTTACAAACCCTCTGTCTGTATAAAAGCAGTGTTGGAACAGACTGTGTTACTACACCCTCTTAAGCATTATTTGGACAGTATTGTACTGCAGGAAGTAGTATATTGCTATCATAATGGCGAGAAAAAGGCAATTAACAAAGGAAGACAGACAGACCATTATAACCCTTAAAAGTGTAGGTCTTTCCTTTAGAGAAATTGCAAAGAAAGCCAAGGTGTCAGTGAGTACAGTTTCCTACACCATCAAAAGGCACTTGGAAACTGGAGGAAACTCTGACAGGAAGAGGTCTGGCAGACCCAAAGCCACAACAGAATCAGAAGACAAGTTTCTGAGAGTCAACAGCTTGCGTGATAGGCGGCTCACAGGACAACAGCTTCAAGCACAGCTTAACACTGGTCGAAGTAAGCAAGTCTCAGTTTCAACTGTGAAGAGAAGACTTCGAGCTGCAGGTTTGACAGTAAGAAAGCCATTGCTAAGATGGCAAAATAAGAAAAAGAGGCTTGCCTGGGCCATGAAGCACCGCCAGTGGACTACTGAAGACTGGAAGAAGGTCTTATGGACTGATGAATCAAAATTTGAAATCTTCGGTTCATCACGCAGGGTTTTTGTACGCCGTCGAGTATGCAAAAGGATGGTTCCTTGGTGTGTGACACCAACTGTCAAACATGGAGGAGGAAGCGTGATGGTCTGGGGCTCTTTTGCTGGATCCAGAGTCGGTGACTTGCACAGAGTGAGTGGCACCCTGAACCAAAACGGCTACCACAGCATTTTGCAGCGCCATGCAATACCCTCTGGTACACGCCTAGTTGGTCAGGGGTTCATCCTACAGCAAGATAATGACCCAAAACATACCTCCAGGCTATGTCAGAACTACCTTAGAAGAAAAGAACAAGACGGTAGGCTTCAAATCATGGAATGGCCAGCACAGTCTCCAGAATTAAACCCCATCGAGCTGGTTTGGGATGAACTGGACAGAAGGGTGAAAGCAAAGCAACCTACAAGTGCAACACATTTGTGGGAACTTCTGCAACAGTGTTGGGAAGAACTTTCGAACAATATTTGATTTCCATTGTAGAAAGAATGCCACGAGTGTGTTCGGCTGTTATATCTGCAAAAGGTGGCTACTTTGATGAGTCAAAAATTTAGATTAAATTTTGTTAAACAAAACGATTCCATGATTTCTTTTTTATCTCCAATTGTTTATTTGTTCTATGCTTTAATTTCAGAGTACATTGAGACATTAAACTGCGTAAATTTCAATAAAAACTGGAAAAATGGAGGTGTTCTAAAACTTTTGACCGGTAGTGTAATCACTTTAAAATGACCAGGCTTTAACAAACAAATCTTTCACTGTAGACTGTTCAGGTTGAACGACAAGCCCCCTTCCACCACAAAGGACCCTTGCCACCCTCCCAGGTAGGTACTGTACAACCAGCACAGCTGCACTAAGGAGTCCCATTTATTTTAAAACACTGACAACAGGATCTCACTCAGAGCACTGGATTTATCAAATCAATGCTACTGTACATTAGGCTTTCCAGACGCTGGGTGTATTGGAACAAACCCCAAAACCACTAAAGAGAATCTTTTTACACAATATAATACAAGGGTCGAATGAATGGAATGAACTCTTTGGTTGTGACAGTAAGTGCTACTGTACCTGCTTTATTTAAATGGCTGTATAAGCATTACAACACGACTACTTAAGCTCAATACAAATAAATAATTTTGCAAATAAATAAAATATTGTATTATAGTTACGTATTATTGTATTATAATATAGTTACGCAAGCTGTTCCATAGGTCAAACCTACAGCATTATCTTGTTTCACTTTTTAATTTTTCATACACAACTTGTCTGTGCTCTGTGCCTACCGTAGAGATGGTACAGCACAGTCAAAGGTTCTGAAAATAATTTATACATTACATTTTTTGGCTTTTGATGAGGTCAATACCACCAAAAAGCAAAAGGGACGATCTAGTAAACCAAGTACAGTTCATGTTACTACCACTTTCCCTATCTTTACCACTTTGGCATAGTAAAGAGTTGAAACTTGGATAGTACGTACTGTAACAAGAAGCTGGGGAAAAAAAGCCTGGATTACAGCTCTGATCTCTCTTTCCCTATGCAGGGATGGAAGTAAGACTCTCACTGAATAGCTGTTTTATCCATTCCTGATTTTACTGTGAGTTTAGTAAGATGCACCTGAGCTTGTTACCTATACACTGTGACTAATCAAGCTTGTAGTAAAACCTGGAATGGGTGCAACTGCTATGCAATAGGAGTCTTATTTCTACCCCTGCTATGGCAGCTCTGCTGTTACTTGCAGTAGTCTTGTTATTCCCCACAGCAGCACATGTGTTTCAGTCACTCTAGAAACATTAAACCCCAGTAACTCAGGGCAGCAGTACTGTAGCTCCCCATGCACCTAAAACCCAGGGATCCTGCGCAGAGCTGACTATGCCCCTATAAATAACTAATCCTAAGAACAAGAGTCTAATTATACCTATAGCAATATCAATAGCCTAGTGCAAAAGGGGAGCTACTGTATGCATTATGTAATGGCCATTCAAAACAAGTAGGGTGCCTTTGGCTGCTTCATGTATTGCTACAGTACATTTTCTATGGTAAATTCTCAACTCACTGGCATGAGTTACCTTACTGTCTTGCGGATGCCAGATGCAAACAGCTTTCAGGTATTTCCTCTGACATAGTGGAGCTGTGAATCTCTTTAAGTGTTTGTTATTGCTAGATAGGGGATTGCACAATATTTGGCAGGGAGAATGGAAAGGCCATATCATTGCACTCCTGGGAGCGCTATCTTTGTGTGGGTGACTAGCTGATCTGAAATGATGGCTATGTATGGTTCAGGTGTTGGTTTCTTTTAAGCTTCTAAGAAAGACGAAATGTACCCTTGAAGAAACTGGAATTATCCAGGGATTAAAAACTGCCTGGCAGCTAAAGTAACAGGGTTAGAAGGGTCAATGACTCTACAGAAAATCACTAAACAGTGTACTGTATGCAAAGGAAGCTTTCTTTCTCCTAGACACAATCCTTGCAGGCCTTTCACATACAGCCGAGGCACATTCTGCACAAACTGATGACATCACTGCATCACCAGAAGCCTTTGTGTCAACCCATTATTAGACACACATTTATTACACGTTGCTGGAGATTTGGGATTAAAATTATACACATGGGATAGCAACTGCTGGTAAGGATGTTGACTGCAAATTCCAATATTGCAGTACAAGTAAAACTTTGTGTACAGCACATGTAGCAATGTATTTTATCCTAGAGAAAGCAGAACTTGCAACATGCTTGAGGGTTTTAACCATGTTTTCTGGTACCTGTTTACTTACTGTAAAAAAAACAGGCAAAGAACATTCAACTGAGTTGCATTCAACTGAGAATATTCTTCAGTTGAATGCAACTAATGTTTCGCAATTACAGAATTCATATCAATTAAAAAAAAAAATTTAAAAAATAAGCCTGTTGTGATCCGCACTGTATGGCAGTAAAACATCTCATGCATGAATCTGTTTTCAAAATGTACACGTCTGTTTGATGATTTCATGGTTTAGACACTATTAAGGCGAATGTAGAGATCTCTTTAAATAAAGTGACCTGAATGGTGAAGTGTGCCACAGCTCAGTCTTCGAGCATGAATATTAATCTGTACACATCTGAATAAGCACTTTGTACGGTAATGCGTAAAGCAGCCATGCCCTTCTAACTGAGACACACAATGATTAGAATGGGAGCCTTTATTCCATGTCCTGGAAAGCCAGGAGATCAGCTTTCATGTCCAGTGCTACTGTATGTTCTGCTAATTTCATGTCCAGATCAAAGCAAGTAACAAATTCAAATTCACTGTAATGATGCGTTTGCGCTACTCCTGTCATCGTCAGCAGTGGTAACCTGTAACATGGAGTAAAGGACACCTTTGCTTTATTATTATTATTATTATTATTATTATTATTATTATTATTCTGTTAATTAAATATTGGTGCAGTCTAACGTATTTCAGTGTATAACCTATTTTTCATGAATATTCATACACGTAAACAGAGTATACACTTAAGCGGGTTGGTGATCTGTGATCCCTAGTGTTATTATAAAATTACTGTACTGGTAACAAAATGCACTGTGCTACAGTCCTAAGTCCTTCACTTCATTCAAGCCAACAATTAATTATTTTACTTCAATATGAAAACACAGAACCATCAGTTTAATGTATTTTATTTGAAATGTACAGTAAATGATAAACAAGGCACATTCACAAAATCCCCCCTTTTATAGTACTTTAAAGAATGAGATGCTGTATGTACGCTGCACACAATTTACCATATTCATTCTGAAAACTATATTCATGCATAGTCTCTTCGCACATTTACATGTACTGTTAGCCTACATGAATGCTGAATCATTATCGATGCGCCTTTAACAAATGCTGTGTTCATTTTAGCACATCATAGTATTTCAGTTTCCTATTTTGCTGCTATTTTAGTGTGGGAATGTATTGAGAGCATTCATGTTCCTGAAACCACGCCCCTTTACGACAGTTCACTATGCACATGTTCTGTTAACTGTATAGAAAGTATCCCCACTATACAGTAAGATGGGAATATAGACCTACACTTACAACATTACACTTAACTGTGGTAAATTTAATAATGCAAATGGTTTGGGATTTTAGAATACACATAGGCAAGATACGCACTTAAACAATATACACTCAACAATAATCCCTACAAAAACATGTTGAAGTCACATGCAGCTTGCCTGCTTTGTGCCCACCTTGGACACCTGACACAGCCTGTGACCTGCAGCCATCTGCAGCAGATGGGCAGAAACACCAGAGCTCTGATGTGTGCTGTGCCAATGAGCCAGTCTTTCAGCAGCCAAAAAGGGCAGAGAGACACTCAATACAGAGGGAGCAGAAACAAAGCAGTGCGTCTGCTCTGAATCTGCACACGCCCATCTCCCAAGACTCCCTGCAGCAAGCACTTCACTGCCTGGAACACAGACATCAGTATGGGAGGCACAGTACAGTGCAAAGACATACTGTACTGTAGAGCAACTGGGAAAGGAGAAATATCCAAGAGCTTCCAACCTGTTTTAAAACAGTAGCGCACTGATAAAGGCATGAGCCGAAACGTACTACCAGACTTACTTTACTATCTGTATGTAAGTGTTACTTGAATTATTAAATACAATGCTATTTATTACCCAACAACAGAATAAACCTGGGCCGATAAAAAAAACAGCCAGTGTACTGTAGTTAATAGTAGTTACAGTAATACTGTAGTTAACAGTGTTAGTATTTAATAGTGTTCCCTAAACATGCAGGTCAAATCGCAAGGCTTGACAAAACACAGAATACTGACTGGACTAGAGTTTTGGCACAGTTTCAATGGCTGACATTTGTACAGGTCAAGCATTCAATTCATGGACCAGGGTTACACTCAGTTACACTCATGTGTCTCAGACACATATCCTGATCATATTTTAATTAAAATACATCAAATAAATGTATAAGCTAAATACAGGCCAAGTGCTGGATTTGTTTGAAAGTAATTGTATCTAAAATAGTTCCATACATTTTCTTACTGTCAATAACCAATAGCTGCTTCTCCTATTGGCTGCTATGCTTTCAGCCAGTTGCATGCTTTGACCTACAAGACGCTGGTGGGGTGAAATGGCCATGGAAGTAAAGCAGCAACACAAATGTATACCTGTATATATATATATATATATATATATATATATATATATATATATATATATATATATATATATATATATATAGTACTATGCAAAGTTTTAGGCAGGTGTGAAAAAATGCTGTAAAGTAAGAATGCTTTCAAAAATAGACATGTTAATAGATTATATTTATCAATTAACTAAATGCAAAATGAGTGAACAGAAGAAAAATCTAAATCAAATCCATATTTGGTGTGACCACCCTTTGCCTTCAAAACAGCATCAAGCATCAATTCTTCTAGGTACACTTGCACACAGTTTTTGAAGGAACTCGGCAGGTAGGTTGGCCCAAACATCTTGGAGAACTAACCACAGTTCTTCTGTGGATTTAGGCAGCCTCAGTTGCTTCTCCATCTTCATGTAATCCCAGACAGACTCGATGATGTTGAGATCAGGGCTCTGTGGGGGCCATACCATCACTTCCAGGACTCCTTGTTCTTCTTTACGCTGAAGGTAGTTCTTAATGACTTTCGCTGTATGTTTGGGGTCGTTGTCATGCTGCAGAATAAATTTGGGGCCAATCAGATGCCTCCCAGATGGTATTGCATGATGGATAAGTATCTGCCTGTACTTCTCAGCATTGAGGAGACCATTAATTCTGACCAAATCCCCAACTCCATTTGCAGAATTGCAGCCCCAAACTTGCAAGGAACCTCCACCATGCTTCACTGTTGCCTGCAGACACTCATTAGTAGCGCTCTCCAGCCCTTCGGCGAACAAACTGCCTTCTGCTACAGCCAAATATTTCAAATTTTGACTCATCAGTGCAGAGCACCTGCTGCCATTTTTCTGCACCCCAGTTCCTGTGTTTTCGTGCAGAGTTGAGTCGCTTGGCCTTGTTTTCACGTCGGAGGTATGGCTTTTTGGCCGCAAGTCTTCCATGAAGGCCACTTCTGACCAGACTTCTCCGGACAGTAGATGGGTGTACCAGGGTCCCACTGTTTTCTGCCAGTTCTGAGCTGATGGCACTGCTGGACATCTTCCGACATCTTCATCTGCTGCAGTAAGTCTCCTTGGCCGACCACTCGTCACGGTCCTCAACGTTGCCCGTTTCTTTGTGCTTCTTCAAAGAGCTTGGACAGCACATCTGGAAACCCCTGTCTGCCTTGAAATTTCTGCCTGGGAGAGACCTTGCTGATGCAGTATAACTACCTTGTGTCTTGTTGCTGTGCTCAGTCTTGCCATGGTGTATGACTTTTGACAGTAAACTGTCTTCAGCAACCTCACCTTGTTAGCTGAGTTTGGCTGTTCCTCACCCAGTTTTATTCCTCCTACACAGCTGTTTCTGTTTCAGTTAATGATTGTGTTTCAACCTACATATTGAATTGATGATCATTAGCACCTGTTTGCTATAATTGTTTAATCATACACCTGACTATATGCCTACAAAATCCCTGACTTTGTGCAAGTGTACCTAGAAGAATTGATGCTGTTTTGAAGGCAAAGGGTTGTCACACTAAATATGGATTTGATTTAGATTTTCTTCTGTTCACTCACTTTGCATTTAGTTAATTGATAACTATAATCTACTAACATGTCTATTTTTGAAAGCATTCTTACTTTACAGCATTTTTCACACCTGCCTAAAACTTTGCACAGTACTGTATATATATATATATATATATATACTGTGATATATATATATATATATATATATATATATATATATATATATATATATATATATATATATATATATATATATATATATATATATATACTGTATATACTGTATATATATATATATATATATATATATATATATATATATATAAAAGATATTTTACTAAAAATGTTTTGGGTTTTTTCTTGCTTTTCTTTACTCCTGCAGTCTACTGTAACTGTCATGAGAATAGGAAGTGAATGATTAGATATTTCAAAAATTATGAAAACACATACATTCAAAAAAGTGTAAGCAAATAAGCAAAATATCTTTTAGCACAGCAGAACAGGAGGCAATGACAGTGCTGCGGATGCTCTGACAGGAACAGGTAAGAAATTGTATTGTAAAGCCTAACTGTAGTTGCCACTCCTGCAGGTAGCTTGCATGATTACTGAAAACTGAAGAGGGTCTACTTGCAGTGCTGAGCTGCATGAGATACAGCATTGCACAGCAAAATCAGCAATCACTGCTCCTGGCACACTCACTACGAATGGCTAGACATTCACATGTGACTATTACACTATATTCAATAGCCTGGACCCACTGCAGAAAGACCCCAGGCTATTATAACACAACCCTCCCCCCACCCCCCGGTCCAACTGCAGAAAGACCCCAGGCTATTCTGACACAACTCCCCACCCCACCCCTTCACGTCCCACTGCAGAAAGACCCCAGGCTATTCTGACACAACCCCACCTCCAGTCCCACTGCAGAAAGACCCCAGGCTATTCTGACACAACCCCACCTCCAGTCCCACTGCAGGAAGACCCCAGGCTATTCTGGACACAACCCCCACCCCCCCCTCCGGTCCCACTGCAGAAAGACCCCAGGCTATTCTGACACAACCCCCACCTCCAATCCCACTGCAGAAAGACCCCAGGCTATTCTGACACAACCCCCACCTCCTGTCCCACTGCAGAAAGACCCCAGGCTATTCTGACACAACCCCCACCTCCAGTCCCACTGCAGAAAGACCCCAGGCTATTCTGACACAACCCCCACCTCCAGTCCCACTGCAGAAAGACCCCAGGCTATTCTGACACAACCCCGCCCAGTCCCACTGCAGAAAGACCCCAGGCTATTCTGACACAACCCCCCCCCCAGTCCAACTGCAGAAATTAGGAATCAATGCCTTGTGGTTCACTGAGAGGCCAGCCTGTTTCACCTCCTTAATTAAACAAAAACATGCTGATCTAAAAGCCCATTATTAAAATGATGTTGGTTTGCTGTTCATTCTCACTCCTACCCATTCGCTTTCATGCACTGCACAGCACAGTTTAACACATAAACCTAAACCACAAAACATTATCTTCATACAAGCAAACGTGTTAACTTGTATTTTGTAGAGCAGAACATTTTATTTAAAAAAATGATTCTTACCTACAGTACCTACATTTTTTTTATAAAAAAACACTTTTTGAATTTTGAATTCACAATCCTATTTTAAGCAGTCTGGCTCAGGGTTATAATAATCCCTGTTGGGGAAATCATAATGTTTGCCTACCTTGCTGTGGAATATAAAAATGACTGGGAAATGCCTTTGCAGGTATCATTGTTAAAACCCTAATGTTTGTTTTTCTGGGTCTTGGACAGTTTCAATGCAGAGATGAGGTCAACCTCCCAGTGTTCGTTTGAATTTTCCAGTATTTTGAAGGTCACTTCTTTAGCCTGCATAAGTCTAGTTTTGCCCTAGCATTCTTGAAATGTTAAAACTGTTTTGATGCTTGTGTGTAGTTATATAACTCCAGGCTTCCGTGTCGGACCCAATGCATTCTTTACTTTTCAGCCACGCTGCTTTTTAACCTGCCCTCCCCTCCCCTCCCCTCCCGCTCTAACCCCAACCCCCATACATTCATCTAATTGCTGCCAGCTGCTAAGTATACCTTCTTTATGTATTCAGATCACAAGGGCACAATAAATAATGAATGAATGAATGAATGAATGAATGTTGTAAATACAGTGTGACAGCTACATTATTCCACGAGAGAGACACAGCCTTGCAAGCACTTCATTCTCATACACAGGTGGTACTACTGGGTGACAGCAGGTCAGGATTACTAAGCTTTGACTTCTTCAGTGGAAAGGTCTGCCCCATTTTAAAATGGAAAACAATATTTTCATTTTACAATAGAAACCTCTCAGCACAGTAAAGCAAGGAGTTTAGATCCACTGGAACGAAGGCTTGTAAAGCTGGCACAATATGTTTTGCCTACTTCTAATCTGTATGGCATCGTTAGAGAGGAACCCAAACACTCCATGACGTTAGTATTTCATGATTTCATTTTCATTAAGAAAAAAAAAAGCTACAGGTCCCAGAAAATGTAATTACAAAATAATAATTGATTATTTATTGGTCTGCTTACTAGATTCGTCCAGTTGTCCCAGAAGACAGACAGTTTGTTTACATTACGAGATACTTAGCTCTGTCCACTTACTGTAAGTAGTTTGTCTGAGTACTGCTGATGCTCATGCTGTTACATGACATTTTAAACACCATTCCTGAGAGCTATCATCCTCAGAGATGCACATTCCAGCAACTGCTAGTGACCAGCAAGACCTGGAAATTGAACACTCAGGTTTATTATGAGATACCCAGCTGGCACATAAAACCCCAGCACAGGTTGGTTTTTTTTTTGTTTTTTTCTTGAACAATTATGACAAGAATTAAACTCTCTTGAGCCAGCACCTCTCCAGCCCTGGAGTCTATTCTACTCCAGGTTGAACAGGTACAGTACTACTGAAATGATTTACAGCCTGAAGACTTGAATGGAGGTTAAATTGGTTCAATTACAAAAATGACAACACTTATGACTGGAAGTGCCCCCGAGTTGCCCATCCCTGGTTTAGACTGTCTATGGAGCGTTTTCCTTCTGCTTGTACTGTACTTAAATATTGCTAATCATCTGTTAGCTACGAGTGTCTATCAGGATGCAGACCAGGTGAAACTATGTTTTCTTATTTTGTATTTGACTACTGGATGTATTCAGAGTTGCTGGGCGTCTTTCAGTGAAATGAAGCAAGGCTGCTTCTTGCTTTACTGTATTGTACTTTACCATCTGGTTTGGATTGATTTCAGTCAAATACAAATTAAAATGAAACACTAACCCAATACACACATTGTTCACACTACCGTCCAGTACAGTATGTACACATCCACCCTCACTGGTTCTCACATTGCCTCGTTGCCATTTCTTAACCACCTGGTAATCATTTTATAGACTCAATAACGCTCGCCAGATTGTGTGGCAGTTTGTGCAATAAAGCCATTTATCTGGAATGTTATGACATTCAAAATCTGCTTTATTATACCGATAAGGTTTTACAGAAAATATTGGTGTTGCTTCCTTTAAATTGGAACAACCATGGAAGCTTTCATTTTAACCACACAACACACATAGGAAAATACAGACACTCCCAAACCACTCAATCCTACTACAGTTCTAAATGACACACCTACTGCGCTGTGTGCACATTCTTCACACTGACCAGTTTCACATTCCCGACACTCCAGTATCGATGCTTTGCATTTTATTGTTATTTGTCGGTAAGCCTGTAGATCAATGCAATTAGTAAGCTCTTTAGAAAAATGTTTGAAATGTGTTTATCCAGAGCGTCAAGTATGGTCACATTTTTGTGCACGATTGTTGTCTTCTTGGTGCTAGGCCAATACACAACTGCTGTATCGGTCTCTATCTACATATTCAAAAATATCGTCCAGGTTACCTGCACCCTGTTTTAAATGCGTCAGGTGTCAGTCACGTGTTAAACTGACCCATTTGTACAGACGTTTATATAGCTGACATATTGTTACAATGTATATTTTAGAACAGACGTTATCAACAGTGATACGTTTATTTATATATTGGATATGCAATACAAATTAACCTTCTGCTCAAATGTTGCTGCATCTTGCTCGCAATTGTATATAATTTCCAACTCATAGTAATGCCTCATGCATAAAAAACTAGATATCAAGTAAAACAACAACAATAATAATAATAATAATAATAATAATAATAATAATAATAATAATAATAAATCGCCAGACTGGTGTTACGTCTAGGGGCACTCAATCTGCCGTGTATGATTCACATGTGACTATTACACCGGCACGGGTTCTCATTTAGTCTCGAGCAGGTAAGGACTTTAGGATAGAGACCATTTTTAAAACCAAACCGTCTGGAATTATTTAAAGCCACTCTGAGACAGCACCCTATTCTTTCCATCTTACTACTAGTACTGTACTAGGACTGTTAAATCCGGCTTACTCACAATACAGTAAAACAGACAATCCGCCAGTATGTCGTTTTGGTGCCACAGTCGTTAACATACAGAACTACTGTAATGACACTCTCATTACCTGAGAGCCTGCTTCACAAGGAGTGTAGAATAAGATTGTCAATGTCAAGCCAAGGCGTTATCAGCATCACCACAGCAATTGATCTTGTTTCCAACCGACGGGTTTACCTTATGATATTACTATACTGAAACAAATTAAATTATAGTATAAATGTGAAAACATTACCGTGAACTCTTTAATGCTGTACACCACTGGTAAGGGCAATGTCAATTAATCGTGCACAGCAACAAGCTTCTTTGTAGGTATTAATGTTATGTAACGGTCAGGCGTCTGAAAATAAAGATATCACTCATATAAAACACGAATTTGCCAATGGCAGTACAAGCTACGCTGTCTTGGTCATGTAGGTAGCTAGCTACTGTACCTGAGAATATCAAATTACAGCTGTCTTGGGTTTGCTATCCACAGACTGTACAATACACGGATCTTACCTTGTTTGAACGGATGCAGACGTTCTCCTCAAACCTCACTACGAAAAGAAATAATTTTCACGGTACGTTTTCTTTCAAACATGAATGGACCCACAAGGAAGATACACTACACAACAGTATACCACAATACACCGCCTGTTATACCTGCTTCTCCCTCTGCGTGGCTGTCAACTACGCATGCGCTCCTGTCGCTTGTGTTTACCAGACGCCACAGCGAGCTGAGCTGAACACAATACCGCCACCTACCGACTGGAGGATTAACGCTGCAAAAATAATGCTATCCCACTTGCATATTTGAAAAATCACAAGTAGAATGCATAGACGAGAGTATGTTTTATACTAAAATGGTATTGGCATATTGGTAAAGTAGGGTAAAACACCACCGGAAGTGGTCTGAGTGGGGTGCAGTGGGAAAACAAATGCATTCAATCCTCCTCTTTACACTTGCATGATGATCTGCCTTGTTTGCTGCTGCTGCATGGGGAGAAAGTATTGAGTGTAAACTGGACTTCTGATCGCATCTCACCACCTTCAAGCCTTTGTTAAAAATCACTGCGGTTCACTACACTGTCATGTGCACGATATTGGATAATCTGTTTAGATTTCCTTCTAAGGCTCACCAAAGACACGGTTGCAGCTCACAAATCAATTCAATAAATTGCTTTAGGATTAGATGAAAAAAATCGATAACATGATGTAGCCCTGAGTGCATTACCTCCAACAGCGCTGTACATTAACACGGGGAGCCCAGGCGCTTAATGTGTGCTGGGTCTTTCAGAGATCAGCTGAAATCACGTTAACACAGTTAACCTACGAGATAGTCAGCACTATTCACAAAGCGTTTGCATATGTGCAAGTCAACTAGCTACTGTATTTATACCTTGAAGTTTATTGCAAATATCCTAAAAAGATATATAGATATACAGTTGGCTCTTCTGAGCATATATATATATATATATATATATATATATATATATATATATATATATATATATATATATATATATATATATATATATATATATGAAAATGAAATATGAAGTAAGATTACTGGTGTCCTATAATAAATTACAAACACAGTTGAGGATCCCTTTTTCATAATAATACACTCTGAGTGCTGCAGGGGACAGAGGGTTTGAGTGTACCTCCTTCCAGAGTGCACAGAGTACTAAACTACATGGAAAACTGCGCAACGAATTACAATTACTGTAGGTTAGGTATAAAGCAGGACCTCGCGGTGGAGCTTTAACTCAACTCTGAAATATCGTGTTAAAGGCTCTACTGTGTTGGCATGAACCCATTCATCAGATCACAAGCTGTATTCGTGGAATTTGATACTTTCTAAATCGATATTTCTTCACAGTAAAAACTGAAATCCTTCTTTTTGGCTACAAATTGCTGCGTTCTATTCTGAGGACAGTCAAGTTAGATGAGCCCGTAACCAGACCAGTGACATTTCAAGATGGCTATGAAGCTCAACACTTAGAAATGTGTGCTTTATCACTGTGTAGGAAAACACCAAGAAATGTATCATTTTTAGGCTTCAGTTTCTTACTTTATATTGAGGAGTCATAAACAGAATAAACAGTTACTTTTAATAATAGATTTAACACAATTAGAGTTAGCTGTCATAAAAAAAACTATATATAGTTAAATAGCCCATTTAAATAACAGCTAGATAATGCCAGTTAAAAATGCTTCAAAAACTACAAAGTAGCCTCTCCTCAAATAAATCATAATGGGTGAATATGACAATAAGCAACAAAAACAAAAATGGGGCCATCACACTTTGTTGCATGTATCAAAGAGGTTATAGCTTCTTTGTGTGAGGGAGAGTCCAGTAAGTAAAGATACGCTACTTTTTCCACTTTAATACTACTGTGCCACAGCCAATAGATCACGCTGCGCAGAATGGTATGCTCGTTGCCTCCTCTGCCTGCTACTGTATATTTCGGTAGGACACGCTTTCAATGCCTGGATGTACTAATGGACAGTTGCAAGGATAAATATAGCAAGAGCAGTCTCAGCAAATGGTTGTGTGTTTGTTCCGTGGTATTGGAGCTGCTGAACCCCTCAGTTCAAGCGCAGGCAGCTAGTGGAACGCTGTCTCAATGCGCGTGTTCAGCTGTTGGCTCATGAAGAAAATAGACTCGAGACGTCGTTTTAGATGACTTGAGAAGTGTTTGTTTAACTTTAGGTAAGCATACAAGCTTGGGTCGCTGACGTTTGTACTTTTGTATGTTCTGTTTTTATTTTGAGGTACAGCCAGGGAAAGTACTTGTTTGCCTCAGAGTACTAGTTAGTTTGCATAATAAAGCGAGAGACATTGGTGAAAGATACAAAGAAAATTATATATGGGGCTGTGATTTATATTTCAGATATGTGAAAATGGGGTGGACTTATCAGCTTTTAAGTTTTGATGGGCGGTGACCCGCCTCACCCGACTAGTGAATCTCCTTTGTCTGCAGCTTTCTCGCCTGACGATGACCGTACTGTATAGATTAACACGGCAGAAACTCTCTTTCGATTCAAGATGACCGTGACTTACTCCAGCAAGGTAGCCAATGCGACATTCTTCGGGTTTCACAGACTGCTTTTGCGGTGGAGAGGCAGCATCTATAAACTGCTGTACCGCGAGTTTCTCGTCTTTGTAGGGCTGTACACCGCCTTGAGTATCATCTACAGGTACGCTTGTTTTTACAGTACTAAATGATGTATTGGGAATAAGGAAGACAACGCCTCAATGCCTCTATGATACTACACATTTTCATTTTACACTAATTCCGTTTTCACTCGAGTCATTTGTTTGTATTGAAATAACATGTTTGAATATCTAAAGATACAGGCATGTCAGAAATGCTGAAGTGCACAGAAATCATTCTGCAGATGATTTAAGATTTGAAGCAGCCGGCTGGAAAAGTGTGTCCTTCCAGGTTTTACTGTGAGTTGTAATGAGACACATCTCGGCGTGTTACTGATACACACTGTGGCTAATGAAGCTCGTAGTAAAACCTGGAATGGGTGTAATTGCTATGCAATAGGAGTCTTATTCCCATCCCTGGATGCAGTACTAGCTGCTTGCATTGGTTACAATCGTGTTCAGTAATACCTTTTCAATAACAGTCTATTGCACTGTACATGTAAATCAGATTTTTAATAATTTAAATACAGAAAAGCTGTAAACATATTCTGTATTATGATACCATACTTTGCATTCAGAACATTCAAATGCTTAAATGTAACCCTTCTTAGGCGTTTATTTCCCAAAGTGATATTTAGTGGGTTAGAAATGAGTTGTATGGCTGATACATGTATATTATAATGACCAGTTCTGTGGTGGTAGTATGCAGAAGGCAGTATGACAAGAAGCGGGTTTGACTGTATGTTGTGAATATTAAGATCAGCAATATCAAGTATGACGGGTTCATTTAAAAATCCATTTTTTGATGTGATGCTGCTTTGAAAAAAAAACATTCACAGGATAGCTATGACACGTGGCAGATGGATGGAGGCACCAAATGATTATCAACCAGATCCTTGGTGGACCTCCACGTCTGAAGCCTAGAGGTGTATGGAATGGCTCAAAGGGTGGGTCCAACACTTCCACCTCTTCAACAATGACAGCCTTCTAATCCATTTGGGCTGGTTTTCTTTCACCAGCAGCAACTCATTGTATAATCCCTGGGGTCTATTTTAGCAATCTATAGCAGGGGATTTCAATACCACCAAATAAAACTTGTTGTTCTATCCAATCTGGAATGCCCAATTTGAATGTCCCTTTCCCGCTGCAAGCTGCTTACCAACTTTTACCTGCCAAGCCCAAGAAACAAATATTGTCAGGATATGGACTCTACCCTGGTCGTCAATTCTGTACAAACAGGATTCGAGCCAGCTTGCCAGGCTCCCCTGCACTGCAAGCGGTGTGCTCTTACTGGACAATCAGCAGGAGCTAAAGGGAGCTGCAGCATTTCAATTCACTGCTGCTTAGCCCTGTAAAACAGCCCTTTTACATTTTACAGTTTAGACGTGTAGCACAACTGAACTCGGTTCTGCATTGTCAAAATCACGGAGATGTCACTGTCTACAACAGTGTGGAAGCCAAGTCTTTGAAATGTCTGTTTTCTATCCACTCCAGATTATTTCTTTCAGAAAAACAAAAACGTTACTTTGAAAAGGCGTCTCTTTACTGTGATAAATATGCTGAGCAAATCCCGGTAACGTTCGTGCTGGGTGAGTACCAGACCCCGCAGGGCCGCACGCAGAGGGAGAGCTGTGACGCAGCAGGCTTTGCATGAGAGTGTGGTGCACCAGTAGGCCTACATCCACACTGAGCTACAAATAAGCACACTGATGTTAATAATAACAGTCCGAGGCTGCTGGCTTGGCAATGTGTGGTCTAACCGTTTCGTACAGTAGTAATTGTTTGTTTTTTTGTTTTTGTTTTCTAAAGTTTTCCTCCCTGCATTTTGTGTATGACACTTTTAAACCTTGGCTGAAGGTCACCTTTTAACCGTACCCAGAATGCACTTCTAACTGTACCCAGAATGCAGTATTCCAGCCACACATTATCCAGGTACATTTGCTAAGAAGCATTATTCGTATCATCCATAACTATTTTTGCAAAATTTCAAAACACTGAAACAAACTTAATACATGAATTGGCAAACGTTTCAACCAGAAGTCTTGAATGTCTTCAGTTGAATCAAAGTTTAATTTAGTATTTGTACTGTGAGTTTCACATTATTGATAACCTTTGCTTTGCTTCCACGCCACACTTTCAAGGTGCATGCTTCAAATCCACTTCCCTTAAACTGTTATAAGTCTTTGCAATCATCCAGGCCGGTTTCTGAATTCTCTTCCAATAAGAAAACAGGCATAGATATTGTTTTTACAGCACAATGATTTCATGTCCATGTTGGAGCACCCATATAGCAATGTGAGACAAAGGTTAAGTCATTCATAATTGCTTAACTCGTCCACTTGAATAGCTCATGTTTCCCTTTGGGAGTTTTGTGTAGGACACACTGCTACCTGCTGGCAGAATAATGTAATTTGGTTTCTTTGCATTTGATTTGAACTCAAAAGAAGTTGACATGGTTAACCCTAACCAATACTGTAAGCACAGCACAGAAACCAGGTCCAGAGGACACAGTTGGAAATGAAGTGCAATTAAGAAGAGGAGATAGGAGACACTTCTTTACACTGTGAGGGATTGGAATGGGTTACCTAGCCGTGTTGTTGATACTGAACATTTAATACAATGTTTTGAGATCAATCAGCTGCTACAAACTGTACAAGCGGAATGGCCTGCTCCCATTTGTACAGTACATCTTCTTATGTTCTTAAAAAAAGGTGTCATCATAGCCTTAGTAATACAGCAAGGATCATAAAGGGCAAGTCACATCTGTGTTTTCTGAACCCCTTTAAAATCTAAATAAATGATTACTGTACCTATTCAAATTGCCAGTAATACATATTATACTGCAACTAGAATGTGGGTACATCAAGAGGGCATAATGTCATTCTCAGCATGTCTTCTGCTCTCATGAAGGCAAAACTGTAATATCCTTCAGAGAGGAAATTTTGTGTTTTAAAAAATTTCTAAGAATATTCGAATCTGCAAAACCCATATTAGTCCCAGCACTACATATCAGTCAACTTTGAGCTGGAGAGAAGGGTCAGTAAACAGCTTTTCTCAAACTGTCCCAGTGAACGTGGATTCATATGGTAACCCTGTGTATATGTGTGTGCGTGTGTGTGTGTATGCTTGTGTATATATATATTTGTGAGACGGCGTTTCCGGAGTACATGCCCCCCTGTGTTGCTGTCTTGCTCAGGTTTCTACGTGACACTGGTGGTGAACCGCTGGTGGAACCAGTTTGTGAACCTGCCCTGGCCGGACCGGCTCATGTTCCTGGTCTCGGGCAGTGTGCAGGGCAGGGACGAGCACGGCCGGCTCCTGCGCAGGACCCTGATGCGCTACGTCAACCTCACCTCTCTGCTCATCTTCCGCTCTGTCAGCACGGCCGTCTGCAAGCGCTTCCCTACCATGGACCACGTGGTCGAAGCAGGTGCCTGGCAGTTACAAGACAGCTCCCATTGCTCCATAATGCAGTAGCACCAGAGGCGTACTTTACGCAGGGGACATGTCCCCCTCACTTTTTCAATGATGGGAAATGTCTCCCTCACATTGCAGGAGTACTGAATGTTTTTTGCAATCATTCTGAATTCCCAGTTCTGTTGTCCAGTATTGAATATCGATTCCCAGACCGGGAATCTTGCTTGGAAGCAGGTGTGATTCTGCTTGTGCTCCCTGGTCTTGAGAAATCATGTGATATTTTGACCTTTCAGCTTCATGGTAAAGTATAGAAGCTGTGGAGTCAACAGAGTGGAAGGTCACAATATCTCAGAAACAAACAACAAATCATATAGTAGAAAGGCATGGGAAGGTTAAAAATGATCAGTAGTGTACAGTGTGTGTGCCTTGCATACGCTTTACTTTTAATATGGGTTACTTAACGGAATGCTATATGGCATTGTTTTCCAGTTTGAAGCATTTCTTTTCTTTGCGAGCAGGGTTCATGACTCCCGAGGAAAGAAAGATTTTTGAAAACCTCAAGTCTCCCCATCTTAAATACTGGATCCCGGTGGCGTGGTTTGTGACCCTGGTGAACAAGGCGCGGAAGGAGGGGCGGATACAAGACAGCGTGGACCTGCAGACCATCATGATCGTAGGTACTGCAGTGGCCAGCTGTCACAAGGCAACAGCAGGGACAGCCAGAGCCCAGTGTGCAATGGGGCTTGTTGAAGAGCAACTGTGTGTTCAGACTCACCGCTGTTATTAATATAGACCCCCCAGCTCTTTCTGAGAGACAGGGTTATTTAAATTGCATACTTGCTTTCCTAGCTATTACAGTAGAAACTGTCATATCCAATCTAATTGGTCCCTCTGATATGTAAAGATATCGTATGTCAGAGTCGTTATACTACATTGTAGTACCATTAACAATGTCAGATACATCAGTGTGTCTAAAACACCAAAGTACGGAGCTGCACCTATACTATACAGAGAATTATTGCAAAGCACTGTAATACAGTTTTTGGCAATTTACAAAACAGCATTCCAAAAACAGTTGTTCCCATGCTTTCTCAGTCTATAACAAAGTAACCGTGTGTGTTAACCTGAGGCAGAAACAACAAGACAGTACACACACACACAAACTGGCTTTGGAGGTCAGTGAAAAACAGCTTGTTTCAGCTTTTTAATGGTACAGTAATTATATGAAGCCCTGGCTTTCTTTTATTTAACATGTTTAAACTGGGCAGGTATGTGAAGTGACAGCATAGAAAAAATGAAACTGAATTACCAAATGCATCATCTTTTTTTATCTGCGACTGAGTCCTTCCTGTCCTGCTGAGAGCTGAATTGACTGTTTTAGATCCATAATAAAGTGTGCATGGATTAGTTTGCATCTGTACGGCTCAGCTGGCAGCAGCCTGTGTAAATGATACATGCCAGAGGTCCATCGGTTAATGGAGGGGATCGTAGCTTACAGGATCGGATAAGACTGGCTCTACTGTATTGTTATTTTTATGAGTAAAAAGAGGGAGTTGACCTTTAAAAACTGCAATAATCATATTGGAGTAGAATCTTAAACTAACAGTGGCAGTGTCAGTATATGATTATTCCCTCACATTACAGTACCCAGTAGTATCCCTGACACTATGATATAGTGTAATAGAATGCTTGTATACAAAATCTCTGATAAGGTTAGTCATCCCTGCAACCTTCCCCTGAATGAAGCTTTGCATCCCTCTGTTTGTGGATTCAGTCTTTATGAAGCATCTAAACAGCTTTGCTTTGATCAATTGTTACTGCTGCGATTGTTTTTCATTGTTCTTTCTGTAGGAATTGAATAAGTTTAGATCGTGGTGTTCTACCCTATTCGGTTATGACTGGGTCGGCATTCCTCTTGTATACACACAGGTAATGTTGTTTTTATATTATTATTAGTTAGTGTAGCAACCCTGTGATGTTATTTGACATGTTTAGTCATGCATTATAGTACAGCCCAGGATGTGCTTTACAGCAGCCTGGCTGAACTCTATTTCAGTATCATTGCATATCCCCTGTGAAGCTCAATGCTGACCAGATCCCAGCCCGGGATGTGCTTTACAGCAGCCTGGCTGAACTCTATTTCAGTATCATTGCATATCCCCTGTGAAGCTCAATGCTGACCAGATCCCAGCCCGGGATGTGCTTTACAGCAGCCTGGCTGAACTCTATTTCAGTATCATTGCATATCCCCTGTGAAGCTCACTGCTGATCAGGTCCCAGCCCGGGATGTGCTTTACAGCAGCCTGGCTGAACTCTATTTCAGTATCATTGCATATCCCCTGTGAAGCTCACTGCTGACCAGATCCCAGCCCGGGATGTGCTTTACAGCAGCCTGGCTGAACTCTATTTCAGTATCATTGCATATCCCCTGTGAAGCTCACTGCTGACCAGATCCCAGCCCAGGATGTGCTTTACAGCAGCCTGGCTGAACTCTATTTCAGTATCATTGCATATCCCCTGTGAAGCTCACTGCTGACCAGATCCCAGCCCGGGATATGCTTTACAGCAGCCTGGCTGAACTCTATTTCAGTATCATTGCATATCCCCTGTGAAGCTCACTGCTGACCCCTGCCCTGCTCTCCAGGTCGTCACTCTAGCAGTGTACACCTTCTTCTTTGCCTGTCTGATAGGACGTCAGTTCTTGGACTCCAAGCAGGGCTATGCAGGTCATGACCTCGACATGTACATCCCTGTCTTCACTTTCCTGCAGTTCTTCTTTTATGCAGGCTGGCTGAAGGTTAGTGCGTGCTTTTATTTTTTGAGTTTATTATTTCCTAAGATAAAATGTATAAGAAACTAAGAGGTATGTTTGATCAACTAATACCACTGAATAAGGCACTGCTGCACTTTATTAGAGCATTTTACAGCTCTTTGAAATCACCCAGTAGTGCATCAACCACCATTGTTATCCCAGTTTTACACCTAAAATGTGGTTGATAATCCAGGGGGATCCAGCAGTGCTGTAAAATAATCTAATACAATCCAGGGGTTTATTCTGATGGGGTATAAGTTAATCAAATCCACCCCTACTTCAGGTAAAAGATATACCGGTACTTTAGTGTTCATCAGGGAAATGTTTGTCTACTTGATTTAGAGCATTTTACAGCTCAAGGGGTAATCCCAGGATAACCATGAATAAATGGTTGAAGCAACCCAGCATGATTCCCCAATGCTGTAAAATTCTCAAAAAATACAACTGTGATCAAATCAGCCATCTGTTTACCTTATAAAACACCCTGGATGTAAGTAATCACTATAAAATATAATGTATGAGGTTTTCAACTTGTGTACGATATTATAATATCCTGCAAACTAAACATGACATAGATTTAATTTATCCTTTGCATCAAGCATACCTATATACCCTGAATTTGTCCTTAGGTGGCTGAGCAGCTTATAAACCCCTTTGGAGAAGATGACGATGACTTTGAGATTAACTGGTGCATAGACAGAAACCTGCAGGTCAGTGAGATCGGGAGGACCCAGGAATACATGTCACACGTGCTGGAAAATCAACAGCATGTTCTCTGGTGTTTAATATTCAGTGTCTATCACTAAAGATAGGAGTTTAGCACAATATGCCAGTAGCTATGGTCAGAGTGGCTGCTGGAATTGCCCGTCAGATATATCTAGGTCCAGGGTTGCCCTAATAAAATGATACCACAGTACATTTGCAGTTGTACCCTGCTTTTCCCATGGTTATGCTCTGCATTTACCATAGTTTACTGTGGTTTGCCATGTTTTTTATACACTTTACGATACCACACTATTCTTTACAATGGTTACCTATGTGCTACCATGCCTTCACCATGCTTTATTACACTTTGTTATGTTTTTACTGTGGGAAACATTCATTTGGGTGAATTCGCTGCTGAGGACCGCATTTGGCTCCCCTACCTGGGTTTGGCCACCCCTGACCGAGCTACTTGTGCTGCAGCTCCAGCCTCGGTCTGTATTATTAATAAATGAATTTAAACTGTGCAGGTTTCCCTTCTGGCTGTGGATGAAATGCACATGAACGTGCCGAGGATGCAGAAGGATATCTACTGGAACGACTCGGATGTGCGTCCGCCGTACACTCTAGCAGCTGCCGATTACTGTATCCCGTCTTTCCTGGGCTCCACCATCGACATGGGGTAAACCTGCATACACATGACTGATTCAATCTGAAACCAGAGACATGGGGTAAACCTGCATACACATGACTGATTCAATCTGAAACCAGAGACATGGGGTAAACCTGCATACACATGACTGATTCAATCTGAAACCAGAGACATGGGGTAAACCTGCATACACATGACTGATTCAATCTGAAACCAGAGACATGGGGTAAACCTGCATACACATGACTGATTCAATCTGAAACCAGAGACATGGGGTAAACCTGCATACACATGACTGATTCAATCTGAAACCAGAGACATGGGGTAAACCTGCATACACATGACTGATTCAATCTGAAACCAGAGACATGGGGTAAACCTGCATACACATGACTGATTCAATCTGAAACCAGAGACATGGGGTAAACCTGCATACACATGACTGATTCAATCTGAAACCAGAGACATGGGGTAAACCTGCATACACATGACTGATTCAATCTGAAACCAGAGACATGGGGTAAACCTGCATACACATGACTGATTCAATCTGAAACCAGAGACATGGGGTAAACCTGCATACACATGACTGATTCAATCTGAAACCAGAGACATGGGGTAAACCTGCATACACATGACTGATTCAATCTGAAACCAGAGACATGGGGTAAACCTGCATACACATGACTGATTCAATCTGAAACCAGAGACATGGGGTAAACCTGCATACACATGACTGATTCAATCTGAAACCAGAGACATGGGGTAAACCTGCATACACATGACTGATTCAATCTGAAACCAGAGACATGGGGTAAACCTGCATACACATGACTGATTCAATCTGAAACCAGAGACATGGGGTAAACCTGCATACACATGACTGATTCAATCTGAAACCAGAGACATGGGGTAAACCTGCATACACATGACTGATTCAATCTGAAACCAGAGACATGGGGTAAACCTGCATACACATGACTGATTCAATCTGAAACCAGAGACATGGGGTAAACCTGCATACACATGACTGATTCAATCTGAAACCAGAGACATGGGGTAAACCTGCATACACATGACTGATTCAATCTGAAACCAGAGACATGGGGTAAACCTGCATACACATGACTGATTCAATCTGAAACCAGAGACATGGGGTAAACCTGCATACACATGACTGATTCAATCTGAAACCAGAGACATGGGGTAAACCTGCATACACATGACTGATTCAATCTGAAACCAGAGACATGGGGTAAACCTGCATACACATGACTGATTCAATCTGAAACCAGAGACATGGGGTAAACCTGCATACACATGACTGATTCAATCTGAAACCAGAGACATGGGGTAAACCTGCATACACATGACTGATTCAATCTGAAACCAGAGACATGGGGTAAACCTGCATACACATGACTGATTCAATCTGAAACCAGAGACATGGGGTAAACCTGCATACACATGACTGATTCAATCTGAAACCAGAGACATGGGGTAAACCTGCATACACATGACTGATTCAATCTGAAACCAGAGACATGGGGTAAACCTGCATACACATGACTGATTCAATCTGAAACCAGAGACATGGGGTAAACCTGCATCACACATGACTGATTCAATCTGAAACCAGAGACATGGGGTAAACCTGCATACACATGACTGATTCAATCTGAAACCAGAGACATGGGGTAAACCTGCATACACATGACTGATTCAATCTGAAACCAGAGACATGGGGTAAACCTGCATACACATGACTGATTCAATCTGAAACCAGAGACATGGGGTAAACCTGCATACACATGACTGATTCAATCTGAAACCAGAGACATGGGGTAAACCTGCATCACACATGACTGATTCAATCTGAAACCAGAGACATGGGGTAAACCTGCATACACATGACTGATTCAATCTGAAACCAGAGACATGGGGTAAACCTGCATACACATGACTGATTCAATCTGAAACCAGAGACATGGGGTAAACCTGCATACACATGACTGATTCAATCTGAAACCAGAGACATGGGGTAAACCTGCATACAACATGACTGATTCAATCTGAAACCAGAGACATGGGGTAAACCTGCATACACATGACTGATTCAATCTGAAACCAGAGACATGGGGTAAACCTGCATACACATGACTGATTCAATCTGAAACCAGAGACATGGGGTAAACCTGCATCACACATGACTGATTCAATCTGAAACCAGAGACATGGGGTAAACCTGCATACACATGACTGATTCAATCTGAAACCAGAGACATGGGGTAAACCTGCATACAACATGACTGATTCAATCTGAAACCAGAGACATGGGGTAAACCTGCATACACATGACTGATTCAATCTGAAACCAGAGACATGGGGTAAACCTGCATACACATGACTGATTCAATCTGAAACCAGAGACATGGGGTAAACCTGCATACACATGACTGATTCAATCTGAAACCAGAGACATGGGGTAAACCTGCATACACATGACTGATTCAATCTGAAACCAGAGACATGGGGTAAACCTGCATACACATGACTGATTCAATCTGAAACCAGAGACATGGGGTAAACCTGCATACACATGACTGATTCAATCTGAAACCAGAGACATGGGGTAAACCTGCATACACATGACTGATTCAATCTGAAACCAGAGACATGGGGTAAACCTGCATACACATGACTGATTCAATCTGAAACCAGAGACATGGGGTAAACCTGCATACACATGACTGATTCAATCTGAAACCAGAGACATGGGGTAAACCTGCATACACATGACTGATTCAATCTGAAACCAGAGACATGGGGTAAACCTGCATACAACATGACTGATTCAATCTGAAACCAGAGACATGGGGTAAACCTGCATACACATGACTGATTCAATCTGAAACCAGAGACATGGGGTAAACCTGCATACACATGACTGATTCAATCTGAAACCAGAGACATGGGGTAAACCTGCATACACATGACTGATTCAATCTGAAACCAGAGACATGGGGTAAACCTGCATACACATGACTGATTCAATCTGAAACCAGAGACATGGGGTAAACCTGCATACAACATGACTGATTCAATCTGAAACCAGAGACATGGGGTAAACCTGCATACACATGACTGATTCAATCTGAAACCAGAGACATGGGGTAAACCTGCATACACATGACTGATTCAATCTGAAACCAGAGACATGGGGTAAACCTGCATACACATGACTGATTCAATCTGAAACCAGAGACATGGGGTAAACCTGCATACACATGA